>CM065593.1:326988451-328188451 GCA_033119425.1 Bufotes viridis | reverse complement strand
AGGATTTGGGATAGGAGCATCTTTTGCTTTTTTAGGAAGATGTGCCACAGAGTATTTATAGAGCAAGTTATTATGAGGTTTCTCTTTTCTGGGTGATTGGTCTGTTAAGGTTGGTGTAGATGTTAGGGTAGTGACATACATTTGGGTATGTGGTTATTCACCAAGAAAACTAATGTGAATACTTTTATAAATATTCCCCATTTTTAAATGTTCTGGAAAAGGTGTTAAAGTATAACTTTTAGATTTAGTCCCACAGAAATATAAAAGTTTTCAAAAAGTTGACTTTTCAAGTGTTTCCTTCCCAATGGCTTTCCTTAGGTTATATACATTTAGGGATGGATTTATCATCTAACTGCACCACCTTTTTGGTTGTAAAAAAGTTCCAAGCCTCGTGTTTGCAACTTTTTACATGCCACTTGCAACAAATTTTGTTACAAGTGGTGTTTCTGCATCACCCTCAAAACTTTATGAAAAGGGGGCATAGTGAGGTTAGATTGAGTGGGGCCAACAGCTCCACCACATTTATCTCCATTTGGGAGGTCTGGATTATAAAGGATATTGGTGTTATAGTAAATAACTGGCAGAATGTCGAACACAGGTAGTGTGGTAGACAGAGGTAAGGTAGAAGATGTAAGGGATGAAGCACTGTGCGGTGTATTTGGGGTGAGAGTGAGAAGTTTAAATTGAATTTTAAAGTCAATGGGAAAGCAGTGCAGTGACCGGAACTGTGTGGAGGCATGGGAGTAGTGTTTGGACAGATGCAGTAGATAACCCTGGCTGCTGCATTCTGGATTGACTGGAGATGAGAGCATTTAGTGAGGGGAAGAGCGATTAGTAAAAGAGTTACAGCATTAAAGTGAGACTATATGGGGGAACAATCACAGTTTTTGCCGTTTCCATAGTAAGAAAAGGGAGTATTCTTTGGATATTTTTGAGGTGCAGGTGGAATGACAGGATTATATATTGAGAATGAATCTGACTTCTATCATCCCAAGGCTGCAGGCATGCTTCCTATTAATTATGGTAGTACCACACACCAAAATGGAAACTTGAGTTTTAAGTAGGTAAGTAGATGGCGAAAGCACAAAAAGTAAAAAAAAAATTAGATTCAGAATCGGACTAAGAGAAGACATTATGTTAGGATAGTTCCAGAATTGTCTTTTTATCCTTAGGGAATGCACATATTTCCTAAAATATTCATGAACGCTCTTTATATTTTTCGTTAGTATTAGAGATAGGTAAATCAGTTCTGAAATTCGTCAATTTGACCCAAATATTCAAAATGTTTGGTTTCGCAAGCATTTCAATTCTTGAGAGAGAGATTGGACATGATACCACAAAAAGCACAAATCCAGGCTTGATTTTTAGACATAGACCATGCTTAGGAAGTATTCAGTAAAACAATATTTGTCTGGGAAGTTCTGTGAGCCATACCTGTTCTAAAGACTATATATAATTTAATATATAAATATCTAGATAACACTGAGCACAGCCATACTACAGCCACTATTCATCATAAACATGATTCTCCCTCACATAACTCATTCTCCATCCACTTTCCCACCCTTTTTTCTATATATATAATTTTTGTATGTTGTACTTTAAAAACGATAAGAACAAAGCGAGACAGGGCAGTTATCACCACATGCAGCCATTTACCTGGAAGACCAATTTACAATTGAAGTTGAAGTCTGCATATGTTTTTGGTTTCTTGTGTGTAGAAGATGAAAAGAAAGTCCTAGTTGAATTTGAGGTTTTGTTTGAAGTAAGTAAAAGGAAAGGAAAGCATAAAATGCCTATACTTTCACATTAGTGAGTTTCCATACTATGTGATCTGCAAATTCTATATTCTATATTGGCTATTTATTACATCCTAGCCTGTCCTAATGTGTTATTTCAATTCTCTGTGGCAGATGCATTTCTGTTTCCTCGGAACTGCCAGGTGTGGACACCATTACAAAGAACACAAAGGTGGACATCAAAGAAAATCACAGGTCAGGTTCTTAAAAGGCTCCGCTGGAATTCATCAGCCTAGAGTCTGACTAGATATTGCACTTTTTTCAAATTATTCATTTATAACTCAAATCAGATTTCTTGACATATGAAACATGTTTCATATTTAAATAGCAATGGATTATACAAATCTACTCACATACCCTCAAAGAGAAGAACATGTTTCTGTTTAAATCATTTTGATAAATCCATGTAGGAATTGTCATCAATGTCATCAATAGTCAACAGAAACAGAGACAATTTTGAAGGCCATAGGTAGGGATTATATCTCTTTCAGGATGTTTTCCAGTCATCATAAACAATTGTAGTTTATGTTTATTTAATAAAGTTAATCTCTTACATTTTCCACATGGTATTTTGTTACTTTATTTGTTATATACTATTTTTAACAATTTTTGTGGATTTTTAGGTTTGATAATTATTATTTTAACTACAATCTATTGCCTCTAGATTATACTGTAGTGTTCAATTGGTTAACTGTTCCTTCAGTCTCATAAATGCGCCAACAAATCCCAGTCATTCTTGTATGACTGCACAGCTAGTGTGCTAATGTACTCAGGGATGATTACTGTTCATTATGTTACTCATTATGATTTGGCAGCAAGCAGTGGCGTTGCGAGGGGGGTGCGGGGGGTGCGGGGGGTGCGGTCCGCACCGGGTGACACCAGTCTGATGGGGTGTCACCAGGGGCGGACTGACTATTGGCAGATGCGACGGAGATGAGCGCTTGCATTGCGCTCATCTCCGTACGGAGCAGCAGCAGAGGAGGGAGAGGCGTGTCCTCTCTCTCCCAGTTCCTCTGTTAGGCTGCCAGCACTAGGCCGGCAGCCTATCAGAGGCTTGCTCCGGCGGCGTGATGACGTCATCGCGCTGCCGGAGCCGTACAGCTCGAGACACAGGCCGGAAGAGGCCTGCATCGCATCGCTGGAGGTAAGTACAAGTGTTCTTTTTTTTTTTTTTGGGGGGGGGGGGCTACTGGCACTAAAGGGGGCTACTGGCACTAAAGGGTGCTACTGGCACATAAAGGGGGCTAATGGCACTAAAGGGTGCTACTGGCACTGAAGGGTGCTACTGGCACTGAAGGGTGCTACTGGCACTGAAGGGTGCTACTGGCACTGAAGGGTGCTACTGGCACTGAAGGGTGCTACTGGCACTGAAGGGGGCTACTGGCACTAAAGGGGGCTACTGGCACTAAAGGGGGCTACTGGCACTAAAGGGGGCTACTGGCACTAAAGGGGGCTACTGGCACTAAAGGGGGCTACTGGCACCAAAGGGGGCTACTGGCACACAAAGGGGGCTACTGGCACACAAAGGGGGCTACTGGCACACAAAGGGGGCTACTGGCACACAAAGGGGGCTACTGGCACACAAAGGGGGCTACTGGCACACAAAGGGGGCTACTGGCACACAAAGGGGGCTACTGGCACACAAAGGGGGCTACTGGCACACAAAGGGGGCTACTGGCACACAAAGGGGCTACTGGCACACAAAGGGGGCTACTGGCACACAAAGGGGGCTACTGGCACACAAAGGGGGCTACTGGCACACAAAGGGGGCTACTGGCACACAAAGGGGGCTACTGGCACTAAAGGGTGCTACTGGCACTAAAGGGTGCTACTGGCACATAAAGGGTGCTTCTGGCACATAAAGGGGGCTACTGGCACTAAAGGGGGCTACTGGCACCAAAGGGGGCTACTGGCACTAAAGGGGGCTACTGGCACTAAAGGGGGCTACTGGCACTAAAGGGGGCTACTGGCACCAAAGGGGGCTACTGGCACTAAAGGGGGCTACTGGCACTAAAGGGGGCTACTGGCACTAAAGGGGGCTACTGGCACTAAAGGGGGCTACTGGCACATAAAGGGGGCTACTGGCACATAAAGGGTGCTACTGGCACTGAAGGGTGCTACTGGCACTAAAGGGTGCTACTGGCACTAAAGGGGGCTACTGGCACATAAAGGGTGCTACTGGCGCTAAAGGGGGCTACTGGCACACAAAGGGTGCTACTGGCACTAAAGGGGGCTACTGGCACTAAAGGGTGCTACTGGCACTAAAGGGTGCTACTGGCACTAAAGGGTGCTACTGGCATATAAAGGGTGCTACTGGCACTAAAGGGTGCTACTGGCACTAAAGAGGACTACTGGCACATAAAGGGTGCTACTGGCACTAAAGGGGGATACTGGCACTAAAGGGGGATACTGGCACTAAAGGGGGATACTGGCACTAAAGGGGGATACTGGCACTAAAGGGGGATACTGGCACTAAAGGGGGATACTGGCACTAAAGGGGGATACTGGCACTAAAGGGGGCTACTGGCACATAAAGGGGACGGCTACTGGCACATAAAGGGGACGGCTACTGGCACATAAAGGGGACGGCTACTGGCACATAAAGGGACGGCTACTGGCACATAAAGGGGACGGCTACTGGCACATAAAGGGACGGCTACTGGCACATAAAGGGACGGCTACTGGCACATAAAGGGACGGCTACTGGCACATGAGGGGGACTAATGGCACATGAGGGGGCCTAATGGCACATGAGGGGGCCTAATGGCACATAAGGGGAGATGGCTACTGGCACATATGGGGGCTACTGGCACACAATAAGGGGGGCTACTGGCACATGGGGGAGGCACAAGAGAGGCACTTATTACTAGCACATGTGGTGGCATGGAGAGGCACGTGTTACTGGCACATTATTATGGGGCACTATGTGCGCCTCAGTCCTGGGGGTGAGAAAAGAGAAATGATGGGGGACAATCACAAAATGTCTGTTTGTGCCATGGAGCCTGGAGGGGAAGAAAAGAAATGTGCCACCCATGGGGGATGACATGATGAGGGGACAATGATGAAGAGAGGGACAATGTTGGAATCTGTGCCATGGGGGGTGACATCATGTACCCCCTGGCACAGTCAGACTTCAACATTGTCCTCACCATGTCATCCCCCGATGGTACAGACTCCAACATTTCCCATTGGGGATCATGAAGGATCGGAGCTGACGGCTGACATGGGGGGCATGATGGATGGGGGCTGACGGCTGACACGGGGGCTGATCTGAGGTGTGATTAACATTGGTGGTCTGACCTGAGGTATAGTGGAAAATATTGTTTCTTATTATACTCCTCTAAAACCTATGTGTGTGTTATAGTCTTATAGGGCGAAAAGTACAGTCTTCAAGCGATTAAAGCATAGCGAAGATACCAGGACCACACAGAGGAGAAGCCAGCTGCTGCACACAGGACCAGGACCAGGTGAGCTGCGGGCGGGGGGTCGCCAAGATGTAGCTTTGCTTGAGCTTGCACCGGCCCAGGTCACATCACTCACACAGGCACAGCACAGCCTGAACCAGCCCAGACTTGTTGCTGATGTTAATGGATGCTATAACATTGCACCATCCTTCTGAACATACACATCTGTCATCCGCCTTACCTCATGATCCTGGAGCTGTGCTGTAGAGCTCGGCGGCCACTGTACAGCACAGCTCCAGGATCATGAGGTAAGGCGGATGACAGATGTGTATGTTCAGAAGGATGGTGCAATGTTATAGCATCCATTAACATAACAGCAGCAATTCCTCTTTAGTTATATGTGAAGACACTTCGTACACACCGGACTGTAAGTGAATTAATAACTAAGGCCTCTTTCACACTACCGTTGTGAGGATCCGGCGTGCACTTCTGTCGCCGGAAATGCCCACCGTATCCGTCACAACGCAACACATCTGAAAACATTTGAAGACTGATCAGTCTTCAAAATGCTTTCAGTGTTACCATGGCAGCCAGGACGCTACTAAAGTCCCGGCTGCCATGAAAGTAGTGGGAGCCAGGGGAGAAGCTACTTACCTTCCGTGTGGCTCTGGGCGCTCCACAATGACGCTCACAGCGCCCTAACGCCGCATGATCACATTATCCATGTGATGTAGGGCGCTGTGACGTCATTGTGGAGCACCCTGGGAGCCGCACGGACGGTAAGTAGCTCCTCCCATGGCTCCCCACTACTTTTCTATGGCAGCCGGGACTTTAATAGCGTCCTGGCTACCATGGTTACCATTCAGAAAGGTAAACGTCAGATCCGGCGATGCGCCGAAACAACATTTAGCTTAAAGTCGGATCCGGATTAATGCTTTTCAATGGGCATTAATTCCAGATCCGTCCTGCGGCATGCCTTAAATTTTTGGCCCAAGGAAAATCCGCAGCATGCTGTGGATTTTTCAACGGCAAAAAAAGTTTGAATACTGAACTGAAGACATCCTGATGCATCCTGAACGGATTTCTCTCCATTCAAGATGCACTGGGACAATCCTGATCAGTATCTTTCCGTCTTAGAGCCCCGAGGACGGAACTCTAGCACGGAAAGGAAAAACGCAAGTGTAAAAGAGGCCTAAGCACTAGTGAGTATCTGTTATTTTTGGTTATATGACTAAAACATTATTGCTTCGGGGATCTGGGGTGACAACATTTTCTACCGCACCGGGTGACACCAGCCCTAGCAACGCCACTGGCAGCAAGGAGTTAAATTATTGGGTTGATTGTATATATATCAAATTCTGAATCATCTAAAGGGGTTGTTCCATTAAAAAACACTTATGTCCTAGTCCACAGGATTGGCAATAAGTGATTGCCTGGGCCCCTGCTGATCACAAGAACGGGTGTCATTTGTTCCCCCATTTGAATGGGGCTATGGTTACAATTACATGCTGTCACTCCATTCAGCTGTATGGAACTGCTCGAGATAGCTGAGTACTTATACATGGCTATTTCAGACAGTACCACAGATTTGAATGGAAGCACATATTCGTGACCACCACATCATTCAAAAGGTGGCACAAAAAGTCTCTGTTTACATGATCGGTGGGGGCACCATTCACATGGTACACTGTTTTCCAGTTTCCACAAATTTTGTAAAACTTGACCACACTGTATGAAGAAGCACATACGTTTTACTATTAAATGTAATCACTAATGCACACTTTCAAAATATATACTTGAAAATATCACCTAACCCATAATTTTCTTGGCCATAAAGAGGTCAAAATTCCTGTTTAAGGCAGGTTTCATTACAGCCTGTTTCCTCCACTGTTGTATTGCATTCAGAAATTGAATACAATTGAATAAAATGCACTGGAAGAGCTAAAGGACCTGTGATGATGACACCACAGGTCATGTGACAAGTAAAACAGGCAGTGGTTGAGAAGGACCTGTCATGATGTCATCATCATCTGACCAGTGCAGGAGCAGACAGCAGTGAAGAGGAGAAGTCCTGTGGAAGGAAGCTGTGGTGAGGTCTGCTACATGAGGAGAGATAAGAGAAGGGAGAGGCAGAGGAATACTGGGAGTTGTGGTTATTTAACTGGGACTGTATGTTAGTGCTGAAGGAAGGGATGTTATTTACATGGGACTGAATGTTGGAGGGGTTGATGTTATTTACATGGGAATGTATGTTGATGGCGGCTGTGGGTGGGAGTGATGTTATTTACATGGGACTGAATGTTGGAGGAGGCTGGGGCAGGGTGATGTTATTTACATGGGACTGTATGTTGAAGGCAGCGGTGGGAGGGGATGATGTTATTTACATGGAACTGTATGTTGGAGGGAGTGATGTTATGTACATGGGACTGTATGTCGAAGGTGGCTGTGGGAGGGAGTGATGTTATTTACATCAGACTGTATGTTGAAGGGGTGATGTTTACATGGGATTTCATGTTGGAGGGGTCTGGGGAGGGGGTGATATTATTTACATAGGACTGAAGGTTGAAGGCGGCTGGGGAGGAGGTGATGTTATTTACATGGGACTGTATTTTGGAGGGGATAAAAGAGATAGTGTGATGTTATTTACATGGGACTGTACAGTGGAGGGAGGAATATAACTACTGCGGGCTCTGCAGGGGACAATATAAATATTGGGGGCACTTCAGGGGGCATTATAAATACTGTGGGAACTTCAGGGTGAGCATTATAACAGTAGGGGGTAGTATAAAACTGGGGGCACTGTAGGGGTATTCTAAATTCAGGGGAAATTATAGGTGTCTTATTACTACTGGGGCCTCTATAGGAGGGACTTATAGATCTCCCTTATTTCTACTAAGAGCACTATGGGGGGCCCTATTACTACAGAGGGGTCTGTAGAGAGCTCTATTACCACTGGGGGAACAATAGGGGGGCCTTATTTCTACTCTGTGAGGGTATTATTAATACTGGAGGGATCTTCTTTGCCTAGTCTGAGGTCCAGAGCACTCTGGATCAGGTTTTCATTACGAATATCTGCTGCCACCACCATGCTTCACCGTAGGGATAGTATTGGACAGTGCCTGCTTTCCTCCAGACATGATGCTTAGAAATGCAGGGGTGCACCACCAATGAGGCCAGGTGAGGCAATCACCTCAGGGAGCACCAGGTAGGAGAAAGAGGGGGGCATCCGAGGGGCCATTGGCTGAAGGGAAGGGGTTAGGTTAAGAAATTTGCATTGGTAAGGGGAAGGGGGTGCTGTTTCAGTTTTTGCCTCAGGCAGGAGGAAGGCTAGGTGCACCCCTGTAGAAGTGAGACCAAAATTTTCGATCTTGGTTTCATCAGGCCAGAGAATCTTGTTTCTCACAGTCTTTAGGTCTTTTTTGCAAATTACAGATAAGTTTTAATGTGTCTTTTACAGAGGAAAAGCTTTTTTTCTGGCCACTTCTAGATGTTTCTCCTATTTGCATACAGGATCTTTGGAGCTCAGCCAAAGTCACCATTGGGTTCTTGGTCACCTCTCTTACCATGGGACTACTCCCCTGATTTACTTTAGTGGGGCAGCCACTGTGCTATTGGGAACTTTCAGTGCAGAAGACATTTTTGTACACTTCTCCAGATATGTGCCTTTAAACAATGTTGTCTCTGAGCTCTAAAGGCAGTTTTGTCCTCCTCATGGCTTTGTTGTTTCTCTAATATGCATTACCAGCAGTGAGCCCTTATATAGACAGAAGTGAGTCTCTACAAATCATGCTAATCAGCTAAACTTAACATAGGTGGACTCCAATCAAGGTGTAGAAATATCTTAGACATTCAAGAGAAATGGGAAGCTCCTTGAGCTAAATTGTCATAGCAAAGGGTCTGAATACTCATGTGCATGTAAATTCTAAAATGGTTATCCAAACTATAAAACATACCCCCCAATCCCCGGGCCCCTCATGTAGATTATAGTTACCCCACTCCCAGCACCCGCCTTGCTCTTGATCCCCACAGGGCCGCCACTGCATCACCCCGTCGCGCTGATAAAAACATCTGGGGGGAGGGAAATAGCCAATAGCAGGCCACTACGGGGGCAAGCCTCGCGGGTGAGGGCGCAGCAAGGTATAGGGATACTACTGGGGAGTGGAGCAGAAAGGGAATGGAAGCTGTTTGTTTACTAATGTTCTAATTTTATTATTTTAGACTCAATGATCTAGCTCTTCATTGGATCACGTGAGGTAGTATGCATCCCAGACCAGTTCTCCTTCCCCCTCCCCCTCTTCTCCTCCTCTTTCCCCCTCCTCTCCTTTTCCTTCTTTCCTTGACCCCTTCCCTTTTCCCCCTTCCTTCTTCTTTTCCCTCACCCTTTCTCCTGTTCAGTCTTCTTCCCTTCCTATTTTTCCTCTACTCCTTTATTCCTCCTTTTCTTTTCCTTCTTCTTCTTCTCCTCCCTCCTTATCTCTCCCTCTATTTTATCTTTTCTTTTCTATCTTCTCCATTGTTTCTTATTTTTTCCAACTTTTCCCTCCTTTTTATATATTTTTTTCAGTTTTATTTACTTATTTTTTTTATTTGCATTATTTTTTCTATTCTTTCAATTTTTCAATTTTTTACATTATATTTATTTTTTCTTTTCATTCTTTTTTAATGCCAAACACCGACACACATCCAGACATAGAGCTCCATGTGCCCTTTCCCTGCACTGCTCCACCACTGTGACACAGGGACCCTCCACATACAGTGCATGCTTCTGCTTGGGTGGTTTCCTTGCTGGTCACCCTAGCTATGCACTTTGTTTCCATACAATTTGCCTGCTTCTTCTACGTTCACCTCCTCTGGTGACACTCCCCTATTTTGACTGCTTCTATCCCTATCTGTTACACTCCCAAGTGGTATCCCTATACCTTGCCTGACAGCCAATCTCTGGGGCAGCTATCCGTTCTATCCCTACTACACCACCTCCATACATATATGCAGTATCCCCACCATATGCTGTTTTTATTTGATTTAATATATTTTCTTGTTCTATGTGACCTGTCCATAGTGATGTCGCGAACATAAAATTTTCAGTTCGCGAACAGCGAACGCGAACTTCCGCAAATGTTCGCGAACAGGCGAACCGGGCGAACCGCCATAGACTTCAATAGACAGGCGAATTTTAAAAACCAAAGGGACTCTTTCTGGCCACAATAGTGATGGAAAAGTTGTTTCAAGGGGACTAACACCTGGACTGTGGCATGCCGGAGGGGGATCCATGGCAAAACTCCCATGGAAAATTACGTAGTGGACGCAGAGTCGGGTTTTAATCCATAAAGGGCATAAATCACGTAACATTCCTAAATTGTTTGGAATAACATGCTTTAAAACATCCAGTGTGTGTATACGATCAGGTATGATGTTGTATCGATCAGGTAGTGTAAGGGTTACGCCCGATTCTCAGACATTGACAGACCAAACTCCCCTTTTAATGCACCGCAAACAGTCCATTTGCACAACCGCAAACTCCCCATTTGCACAAGGTTGGATACCAAGCTAGCCACGTCCCGGTGATGTCATTGAAGGTTTCTTCCTCCACCCAGCCACGTACAACACCAAGGGCCCCCAAAAGGTCAATTGAATTGATTTTTCGAACGGGGAGATGGTTAAAAAAACGCTGACTCCCTCCCCTTTGTTTTAATCCACGGTCACTGCTTCTGCACCGTGCAATTTACTCTCACACCCGATATGAGTGGTATTTTCTGTAGTACTATTCTTATCAGTTTAATCCCTCTAACGTCCCCAATCTGGGGGCCATTTATTGAATAGATTTTTCGAACGGGGAGATGGTTAAAAAAACGCTGGCTCCCTCCACTCTGTTTTAATCCACGGTGACTGCGTCTGCGCCGTGCAATTTACTGTCACACTCGATATGAGTGGTATTTTCTGTAGTACTATTCTCATCAGTTTAATCCCTGTTACATCCCATATCAGGGATTGCCTTTTGTGAAAAAATTTTTAGGCCTGGTACCTTCGACTGCCTTCACAATGACAGACCAAACTCTCATACACCAAACTGAATTGATTTCAGGAACCGGGAGATGGAAAAAGCAGCTTGGTCGGTCCTCATACTCCCAAATTGGGGCACTGCGCGTGCACAGAGCAATGTGCTGTGACACCCTATATGAGTGGTGTCTTAACTAGTACTATTCCTATCAGCGGCGGGCGGGTGCGTGGTAACTTGAGAGCAGGTGACCAAAGCTGAGCTGGAGGAGGATGGTGCGTCAAGGTTCTTAGCGGAAGCTGTTGAAGACTGGGTGTCCTGTCTAAGCCAGTCAACTACGTCCTCAGAATTTTTCGGGTTCAGGGTACATGGCCTCTGAACACTAGGCATTATTCCAGGGACAGTGGAAATCACAGCACCACGACCACGACGGCTCCCTGCGGGGTGGCCTGCCTCTGCCTGTCATTTTTTTTCCGATAAGTGGTACTGTGCCACCCTGTATCAGTGGTGGGCACTAGCAGTGGGCACACTACAGTCTGTGGAAGTGGGCCTGACACACACTGGCAGCAGGCAAGCAACTGAAATTAGACTAATGTGTAAAAATGAAATGCCTTATTTATCGTCAAGCTACTGTGCCACCCGGTATCAGTGGTTGGCACTGGCAGTGGGCACACTACAGTCTGTGGAGGTGGGCCTGACACACACTGGCAGGAGGCAAGCAACTGAAATTAGACTAATGTGTAAAAATGAAATGCCTTATTTGTGGTCGGGGCTACATGACACGTAACCGTCTACCTGCCTACCTAACTAGGCTAAGCGGCTTGAGTTGTGCCATAACCGCTGCGTAGGAGGAATGCCTGAAGGGGGGCATGCCCTGCAAGGTGTTTATGAAAAATAAGGGTGGGTTGGGAGGGTACGCAGCAGCCGTCGACACGCCCAAGGGAGGCGCCTGCCTGGTATAAATGTGCTACTTACGCCCCTCCCACAAATACAGGCCAATAAACCGGCCTTCTAACTTGTGGTCGGGGCTACATGACACGTAACCGTCTACCTGCCTACCTAACTAGGCTAAGCGGCTTGAGTTGTGCCATAACCGCTGCGTAGGAGGAATGCCTGAAGGGGGCCAAAAAGCCAACTAAATGATACACAATAGTACGTAACACTAACATGACCAATCTCTGGAATGTAAGAACATCTCAACTAGATTGAGGAATGAACCTAATAAACATGCAGAGCGCCACTGACCTAGCTTCCGGATAAATGGGCCGGAACTATCGTACCTAGAGGCAGCGTATGCCGCACCTCACCTGAAGGAAAGGCTGATAGATGTAGGTTTCAACCCTAATTTGGACATAGGCATGCGGTCATGCCGCACGACAAAGGTGTAAGTAGAGATGAGCGCAAAGACCCACATTCCACCTTGCAACGTCAGACAAACAACCTGCATCACATTCGTCGCGCTTTCGCGATATAGCAATATTCGTTATTTCGCATGCAATATCATGACTAGCGACTAATTCGAGTAATATTTACGTGCGCATAAATTGTTCGTTATTAATAATGTTTAAACAGCTTTACTCGTATAGAAAGCTTGAAATGGCGGGAGTCATTTGAGTGAATGGAAGGGGCAAAAGGCATGTGGAAATCCGTACAAAACACTCAGCGTACTGGAGTCTGACACGACCTGTTAACGCTAGGTAGGTAAGGGAATACAAACCGCGAATAGATTAATGCGATTATTCAAGTGACGAACATTATTAAAACTATCGTTTAATCCCTACTGTGAAAGAAGCAACAAAGGTCGGGAAATTATGTCTGAATATAATTTTTTTTTTTTTTTTCCTTCCAGATACAGTTTCTTTATCACTCACTATCCATCTCAAGAGCGAATATACGCAATTGCGAATATGGGGTCAAGTATTTAACATATTCGCAAACCTCAAAATCACAATATTCAAGATCAAACTCGCCTTGCGAATACTCGCGCCCAACACCAGTGGCGAGTGGGCCATGGGAACCCCAACAGAGTACTCGCAAGGCCTTGGTTTGTTACTGCTGCCAGTAATTGCTGATAGACACGAACCGGGCACCGTGAATAGAAAGTCGGAAAGAAAATGATTATATTGGGGCCAAGAAATGGCAACAAAACCAGTGCCAGCGAAAGCATCTGAAGAAAAAATAAAATAAAATGGTTGAAACTGCCGTGCCCTGAGCGACGTGTACAGTTTGACGTTGCGATACTGCAACCTGATGAAAACGTGACTTACCCAACACAGAACCTATAGCAACGTATAAAGAAACATCAAGTAGCGAGTTTGTAAGCTGATAAAGTTTCACACATACTTACTTTCCATTTAATTTAAGTTCCCCCTGCTACCTTAGCAACAGATGTAATTGACCACACCAACTAAGAATGGAGAGCTGTTACGCGACCTGAAGAAGCAAATGACATGCAAAGATGCTCCTGGCTGTGGTAGTATGCCGACACCGACGTGATGCCTGTAGGCATCAGAACCAACGAAATGGTTGACACCGCCGAGGCCCGAGTGACGGGTCAGGTCTGACGTTGTGACACCGCAAACTGATGAGAAATGACTTACCCAACATTCTGGACCTGTAACAACCTTAAAATAAAACGTCAAGTAGCAAAGCCCGCAACCTAATGGGAAATCCACCCGAGATGTGATTTTTTTTTTTTTCCCCCACTACCTTAGCAACAGATGTAACTGACCACACCAACTGAGAATGGCGAGCTGTGACATGACCTGAAAAGCAAAATTACATGCAATTAATAAAGCTGGCTGTGGTAGCATGCCGACACTGACACGAGGCATCGGAACCAACAAAATGGTTGAAACCGCCGAGGCCTGAGTGACGGGTCAGGTCTGATGTTGCGAGACCGCAAACTGATGAAATGTGACTTACCCAACATTCAGAACCTATAACAACCTAAAATAAACGTCAAGTAGCAAAGCCCGTAACCTAATGAGAAATCCGCCCATAATGTGATTTTTTTTTTTTTCCTACTACCCAAGCATGAGAAGTAATTGACCACATCAACTGAGAATGGCGAGCTGTGACGCGACCTGAAAAGCAACGAATGACATATAAAGACAAACCTGACTGTGGTAGTATGCTGACACTAACACGAGGCATGCAGTAATATAAACCACCTGCACCACACCACTCCGCTATAGGCGAGTACATGCAAACGTCGCCACCATCAGCACATGCGCCCAGTAGAGATGTGAGCGTATAAGCCGTAAAACCAAACAAAACTCAGTTCTCGGCAAAAGCCACGCTTCTATCTATTTTTAGCACAAATAAAGCAACAAAACGAGGCAAAAATAACGAAAATAAAAAAGGTCCTCATGGGTCTCTGCAATTACCTTTGTAGCAATAGCTCCCCAGCGTCCAGCTAACACTCTGAACTGAAGATGGATCCCCAGCACCAAGCACAGGTGCTTATTAAGTGCACAGACTCAGGTTCACAACCTTAAAGTGATACACACATTTTACATTTCCAAAACAAATGAAACAAGACAAATGAAATGTACCTCAGCGCAGAGGAGCTCACCGTCTACTCAATATACATATCGCAAAACAGCATTTATACTAAAGAAACAATAACACTATGAAAACAGCAACTCTGCTCCACCTGGATTAATCAGCTGCCTCACCCTCTATAATGCGAGTAAGGAGATAATGCTGAATGTCAGTGTGAACAAGGCTTTAGTCTGTCTGCAGAAATATTAGCGGATAGCGAGAGAGGTTTGCTGGGAAGATTCCTCCACACAGAGGAGCTCACCGTCTACTCAATATACATATTGCAAAATAGCATCTATACTAAAGAAACAATAACACTCTGAAAACAGCAACTCTGTGTCACCTGGAGTAATCAGCTGCCTGCATCTTACCCTATATAACGCAAGTAAGGGGATAATGCTTGACGTCAGTGTGAACAAGGCTTTAGTCTGTCTGCAGAAATAATAGCAGATAGTGGGAGAGGTTTGCTGGGAAGATACCTCCACACAGAGGAGCTGACCGTCTACTCAATATACATATCGCAAATGTCATCTATACTAAAGAAACATTAACCCTTTGTAAACAGCAACTCTGCTCCACCTGGATTAATCAGCTGCCTCACCCTCTATGATGCAAGTAAGGGGATAATTCTGGATGTCAGTGTGAACGAGCCCTTAGTCTGTCTGCAGAAATAATAGCGGATAGCGAGAGAGGTTTGCCGGCGAGCAGCGAAGTGAAAGCAAACAAGAAAGACATACAGATATACACGGACAGACTAAGCAAGGTGGCCTGTGCAAGACATGGGAAACGTGCGAGAAAACGAGACGGAGTCACGCTGGCCCCTGCTGCCTAACCGTGCTGCCGCGTGGGCGCCAAACGTGGGCTGCCGGCAGAATCGCTCCGGTGCAGTGCTGCTCCTACTTACCAAAGGAGCCGACACACCGCCGGCCGGACTAACCGTGTTGCCGCGTGGGCGCCAAACGTGGGCTGCCAGGCAGAATCGCTCCGGTGCAATGCCGCTCCTCCTCACCAAAGGAGCCGACACATCGCCGGCCGGATTGTAACGGGACAATGCTGCACGAGCTGGTTGCAAACGCTCACCCGACCGGAACGACCTCCACTGGGATCCTGGACACTGACTGGGTATGGAAGCTGCAGATTCAGCCCATGTGCTGCAACAGGTGGCTCAGACTGCACACAACTACGCAGCAGCCGTCGACACGCCCAAGGGAGGCGCCTGCCTGGTATAAATGTGCTACTTACGCCCCTCCCACAAATACAGGCCAATAAACCGGCCTTCTAACTTATCGGCAAGCTACTGTGCCACCCGGTATCAGTGGTTGGCACTTGCAGTGGGCACACTACAGTCTGTGGAGGTGGGCCTGACACACACTGGCAGGAGGCAAGCAACTGAAATTAGACTAATGTGTAAAAATGAAATGCCTTATTTATCGGCAAGCTACTGTGCCACCCGGTATCAGTGGTTGGCACTGGCAGTAGGCACACTACAGTCTGTGGAGGTGGGCCTGACTCACACTGGCAGGAGGCAAGCAACTGAAATTAGACTAATGTGTAAAAATGAAGTGCCTTATTTATCGGCAAGCTACTGTGCCACCCGGTATCAGTGGTTGGCACTGGCAGTGGGCACACTACAGTCTGTGGAGGTGGGCCTGACACACACTGGCAGGAGGCAAGCAACTGAAATTAGACTAATGTGTAAAAATGAAATGCCTTATTTATCGGCAAGCTACTGTGCCACCCGGTATCAGTGGTTGGCACTGGCAGTGGGCACACTACAGTCAGTGGAAGTGGGCCTGACACGCACTGGCAGCAGGCAAGCAACTGAAATTAGACTAATGTGTAAAAATTAAATGCCTTTTTTATGCAAAGTCCTGTGCCAGCCGGTATGAGTGGTAGGCACTGGCAGTGGGCACACTACAGTCACTGGAAGTCAGCCTGACACACACTGGCAGGCAACTAACCTTAGATTAAAGTGTAAAAATTAAATGCCTATTTTGATGCAAAGTCCTCTGCCAGCCGGTATGAGTGGTAGGCACTGGCAGTGGGCACACTACAGTCACTGGAAGTCAGCCTGACACACACTGGCAGGCAACTAAACTTAGATTAAAGTGTAAAAATGAAATGCCTTTTTTGATGCAAAGTCCTGTGCCACACGGGATGACAGGGGTGGGCACTGGCAGTGGGCACACTACAGTCACTGGAAGTCGGCCTGACACACACTAGCAGCAGGCAAGCAGCTGAAATTACACTAAAGTGTAAAAATGAAATGCCTTTTTGATGCAAAGTCCTCTGCCAGCCGGTATGAGTGGTAGGCACTGGCAGTGGGCACACTACAGTCACTGGAAGTCAGCCTGACACACACTGGCAGGCAACTAACCTTAGATTAAAGTGTAAAAATTAAATGCCTTTTTTGATGCAAAGTCCTGTACCACACGGAATGACAGGGGTGGGCACTGGCAGTGGGCACACTACAGTCTGTGGGCCTGCAGCTCCTCACACACAGGCAGGCCATGCAACTGCAATATGCATATAAAGGAAAAAAAGCAGACTAATGTTGCAGCCCTAAAAGGGCTTTTTGGGGTCGCTGTCCTTACAGCAGAGATCAGATGAGTCTTTCAGGACTGGAGTGGACACTGAATTCACTAGCCTAGCTATCGATTTCCCAATTAAATCAGCAGCTACTACACTCTCCTTCCTCTCACTAAGACTGCAGCTTCAGAATGAATCTAAAATGGATGCTGTGCAGGAGGTGGGAGGGTCTGGGGGGGAGGGTATGCTGCTGATTGGCTGGAATGTGTCTGCTGACTGTGAGGTACAGGGTCAAAGTTTGCTCAATGATGATGTATAGGGGGCGGACCGAACATCGTATATGTTCGCCCGGCAGAGGCGAACGCGAACAAGCTATGTTCGCCGGGAACTGTTCGCCGGCGAATAGTTCGGGCCATCTCTACCTGTCCATAGATGACTCTATAATTTATCCAACAGACATAATCGTTATGTGTCTGAGGACCATTCGCTAGTTCTTGTGACTATCTACTTTGATGCGCAATGCTTTGATGACCGACCTGATAGTCTCTTCTATCATATGTTCCTTTCCAATTGTGATTGCCTATTCCTTGTATTTGATTATCATGCATTTTCGTTACATTGTATATTATTTATTTTCTCCTTAGTGACTATGTGACCAAGGTCCAAGTAGGACCAAAATGTCAGACCCCAGTCACATTTTCTACTATACCTAACTTCCATTGAGGAATCGAAATAAAACTATATTATACTTGTATCATACTTTTGGGAGTGCAGTAGTATATTTTCATCAAGCACTTAGCTCATGATGGGGCTGTTCAATACAGATTAGGCAAAATGACTGGATCAGTTCAAGGAAGGGACCCACTGTTTTTCTTCTTTATACTCTCAACTTGAACTTTTAGGGGAACTTTCACACTAGCGTTTTTCTTTTCCGGCATTAAGTTCCATCGTTGGGGGTCAATACCGGAATAAAACGCTTCAGTTTTATCCTAATGCATTCTGAATGGATAGAAATCCGTTCAGGATGTATCAGGATGTCTGCAGTTCAGTCACTGTACGGCGTTTTGGACGGAGAAAATACTGCAGCATGCTGCGGGTTTATTTCCGTCCAAGATGCCGGAAGACTTTCCGGAATGCCAGATCCGGCATTAATTTCCATGGGAATGTATTAGTGCCGGATGCGGCATTAAAAATACCTTTAAAAAGACCTTTAAAAATGTGAAAAAAAATACATAACGGATCCGTTTTCCGGATGACAACTGGAGAGACGGATCCGTTCTTGAAATGCATTTGTGAGATTGATCCGCATCCATATCTGTCTACAAATGCGGTCCGTTTCAACACAGATTGCCGGATCCGGCAGGCAGTTCCGGCGATAGAAAGTGCTTGTCGGATCCCTCTGCCGCAAGTGTGAAAGTACCCTAAGTCAGACGGAAAGGATCCCAAATGTGTTGCATCCAGGAAAGCACCAGTAATTCAAAACTATGACACTAAATGTTGTTTGGCATGGAGTTTGAAAGTTAGGAACTAGAGATGAAGTTTCCTCCTCATGGCTTGGTTGTTGCTCTAATATGCACTGCCAGCAGTGAGCCCGAAGTTTTGAAAAATTTGATTCTAACTTTTCCCAAGTTAGTCAAGGAATTATATTCATTACAAATTCATTCATCACAAATTGCTATAAATCAGGTAACCTAAGCCACCCTGCCTTTGGCTATGGCCACATGGAGCGGGTGTGTTTCGGCCATGCTGCAGTGAATGAATTTAATAATGAAGACCACACTGTATAGTTCTTTTTCATTGTTAATGGCCAAGCAGCACCTTTAACCAGGGGCTGTTGCTGGTATGAGGTTTGGCTGGTTAGGTGGGGGACAATATGCAACTTATTGCTGTTCTGGCCCGCAATGTCATGCAGGTTATTTGACAGTAAGCCCTTAATATTAATCAGCTCTGGCATACAGACTTCTCCGACTCCAGCGCTTTCCTGCCCTACAGGTGGGATTCCTTCTTCTGCCATCTGTTTTTCCTCCTTTTCCACATCATCCAATATCGAAGAGAATATGTCATCAGGAACATCCAGCTTCACCTCTTTCTGCATCTTGCTTACTTTTCTATGACATTGAGACATTGAGACATGATTTGGAAGAAGTAAAGCCAGCAAAAGATGAGGATGGTTATCATTAAGACCTGACCTCCCAAAAGGGTGAAGACTGAATGGTATTGGTTGGCACAAGGGATGGCTATCTGCGGATTTGATGGATGCACGGCATGATGGGTGAGCTCTTGTTCCCAGGCTTCTTACTTTCACTTTGTAACATGTGCAGCCTCCATTTTAGGAAAAACTGATTCATTACCACAAACTGCGAGGAAATTTGTATTAATTGCGAATCCAAGTTTTCCTAAAATCAGACCGAATTCCACTTTGAATGCTTTGCTTCGCTCACCACTATTACAAACATTGTGAAATTGTGTTCTCTCTGGATCTATAATATTGATTTGGTACCTGCTTCGTGCAAATAGATCAGAATTTGAGCACAGTAATGGTCTATTTTGCATATTCTCTTTTGTTGTCGTTGCTAAAACAAAGTTAATGAAAAACCTTTACAGTCGGTTTGGTAACTTTCAGATTTCATAAATACTACAAAGATGGAAATACAGTCTGTCTGTCTGTCATGTAACGCCATTGTTGCTTTATGTCATCAGTGTGCTGTGTTTTATTCCAACTGACACTACATCATTTTTTAGCAAGGCTTTAATAAAGGCTCATTTTCCAGTAAGGAATAATCTGACTTGACAATAAAACAGATGTAGCAGAAAATAAAGGGAATGTTCTGTTCTTGTGCTATATGGAACACCTTAACGTCACCTGAAGCTAATTTTCATTGTGAATATATTAATTTATTACAGTTTATCCTGCAGTTTAGTATTAATGTAGTACTTTGCAGCATTTCTCAAACATGCCCCTGCCTACAACCATTTTGGAAAAACCTATAATCGAAGGCTATTATATTTCCTTATAACAATCTCACACACCTGTTTCCAAAACTCCTCTTGTGCTGCATTTCTAGTCTGGAATGACTTGCTTTGGCCCATCAGACTATGGCCTCATAAACATGGCGTAATACATCTCTATCCAACCTCCAAATTGTATGGAGCTGTAATAGGGCACATATAGACTTCTATGGGACCCTTGCTATACCTCAGTATGTCTTGAAGTTCCTTGAAGACACACAGAGGTTTGTGACACACAAACCCAATGGAACAACTGACATGCACCATTGATTACAATATTACAGAGATATTCACATCTAGAAGTGTAGAGCACAATGTGTACGGAGCTGCGAGGAGCATGGGTCACTCCACTGCCTACCATTCATGTCACTGCCATGTACTGTATAAGAACTAACTTGTACATGTACCCATGGATGCTGCAGGATGCTGGAGGGTTCAGACCACCGGAGAGACAGTATCACAGGGGAATACTGGCAAAATGTAATGGCAGACCATTGCTCTATATTTAATCTCTTATCTGTCTATCTATCTATCTATCTATCTATCTATACTGTCTATCTAATATTTCTATCCACAGTCCTCAACATTATAATTGCAACACCAAGAAGAAAAAGTCATGGAATTATTGAAATTACAGGATCGATAGACATGCTAATGATATGCAATGATAAAAAATAGAAACAGAATATTGAAAACATGTCGATTTATTTAGTATGAAGTACTGTATGAGCGCCACATGCAGAAATGCATGGACTTACATTCCTTGGCATGCTATAAATCAGGTTATTAATGATTGCCTGAGGAATGTATTGCCATGCTGAACCCACTTGCCAACGCAAATCATCAAGATCAGCTGCTGGTAGTTCCCTTTGAATTGCCAACCAAAGAGGTTCCAGATGTGCTATATGGGAGACAAGTCCAGAGACGCTGCAGGCCATGGTAACATGTTTTAGCCACACAGGCTGTTCACAGTAGCACAAGCAACATGTGACCTGGCATTTTCCTGTTGAAAAACAGCTCCTGAAAAATGGCCATTGCATTAATTCCACGACAAATTCAATGTAATGCTGAGCTGTTAGTGTACATGAAATAAACACTAGAGGGATTCGGCTACCGTACATTATGCCACCTCACACCATAATCCCAAAAGTAGGATAGTGTGACATTATTTTGTGAAGGCCTCATCATGGTGTTGCCCAGGCCAATCTCTGGCTATAATTGAGTCTAAGACAAAAGCAGGACTTATCACTAAAGAGTAAAGACCTCCATTTCAGCCTTCATGACATCTTTCTGTGCACAATGATAACATTTTTGACAGCAGTGATGTGAGGTCAATGGAAACACCTGTAGCTGAACGCCTCACTCATAGTCCAATGTTGAGCAATGTTGTTTGTCTGAGTATTTCACTTGCAGTACAGAATTGATCACTGTGCACCATTCTTCTAATCAGATGATCGGTGGCTCGCCTCTGTGCACCTCTTGCTCTCATTCCAGTTTGTCACTGTTCTCCCAACCACTGGGGCACACAACATTGAATAGTGATGACATTTCTGCCTAGGCACATAGCAATCTGCTGGAGTGATGGACCAAGGTCTCTCAGTTCAGGGATTTTGTCCCTGTCAGTTTACAAGTGGCGATAACTGGCACATCACCGAACAGGAGGCATCGCGCAGTCATCACACATGACTTGCTCAGATTTTTGAGGTTTCATGTGGCTACAAATACCTTCCAATCTGTCTTTTACGGCACCTCCTACATGCCACAGACTGGAGCCAGGTGCTTGATGTGATCATCTGCAGATCTTAGCGACACATGCTACTTTTTTGATTTGCTAAATCTTATGGCTTGTCCTTCTTGTTGTTGCAATTTCAATCCTGAGAAGTGTATCTACTTATGAGCAATAAATTCAAAAAGATCCAAACTCTTCAAATATTGATTTTCATATGCATCTTTTTTTCTAAATGGCAATATCAATTCATATATTAAGGTAGAAGTACACTTTTTACAGTTCATATTATAAGACACTATTGTTACTTAAACATCATGAACTTTTTTTTTATTGTAGGAATGATTAAGACAAATTAAGGGGACTGAGTAATTGGGGGAAACAAGCCAGAAATTATTTTTGAGGGAAATGTTTTACTGCTCAGGAGGAAGCATTTTTTTACTTATTTGCAGGATAAAGCTGATTCCAACAGTTACAATTGAGAATGCAATATTGGGTCCGCTACACTGCTTGCTTAGGCTAATGGAGGTCCTGTCATTCAACTGGCTTTGCACTGGGATACAAGATAAACATTTCTATTCGACCCCTTTGCAGACAAGTCTCCTCTTGAAGATCATAAAGAGCAAGAATACACTTGTCTTATATCAATTGGAAAACTCTCTTCAAAAGTTTGCAGCAAAAGACAAGCTCCTGCCAGGACCTGATTGAAAAAGAGATGCTGTGGTCCTCAACTTTAAAGACAATTCTACAGTAATTCTAAACTCAGTGGGTGAGATCTTGGAACTATTACGTAAAAGAGACATTTTGCATTGTTGCTTTAACAGGATTTAAGAAAACAGCATATTCTTTGCTGGGCTATCCACGTGTCCTGTGAATCTGTGTCAAAACATATAAGCACTAAGATGAAGCCATTTTTTCGCTTTCCTTTTTAATTCCTAATCCTGTTACCTTCACGGATGTAAATTTAAATTCCTTCCTTTCGAGATATTCTGTGATGCTGGTCTGGGCCAAAAAGACATTTACAAGAGAATTCCAACACAGCATCAACAACTTCTAGAAACTTCTTTCTAAAAGGAGATTCATAAATGGAATACCAGAGCAATGTTATAGACTCTACGGTGTTCTCTGCGGATGTAAATGTCATGGAATTTTCTTACAGAGAAAAACTCTATTCCTACGAAGCAATGATGACTTCACCTTCAAACCTGAACATCTATGATATTTCATCATTAAGAGAAAGTGGAATTTCACAAGCCTCCTTAACCAACCTTGAGGATGAAGAGACGGACTATGAGGAAGAAATGAAGATGTGCTCTCCACTTGGTCGTCCTAAGCGAAAGCGTGTGATTACCTCTGCCCAACGCCAAGCAGCCAACATCAGAGAGAGGAAAAGAATGTTCAACCTTAATGAAGCATTTGACTTACTCAGAAAGAAGGTACCAACATTTGCTTATGAAAAAAGACTTTCCCGGATTGAAACACTACGTCTCGCCATTGTTTATATCTCTTTTATGACTGAATTGCTCAATGGTCCCGGAAAGGAAAATTAGAAATTAATTTTATCATCTTCTAACATCATGAAAACTAGTTAAACACTGAAGATTTCTGCACAGTAGTATTACCGGTGATTTTTTTTGTCTATTTCATACCAGGTTTGGTCTAAATAGAAAATCTCAGCCATATGGATTAGATTTAGACAAAAAATGAATGTGACTGTGCAAATGTGTTTACTAATCACACAGATCTGGAAGAATTTCTGTATTTTTGGCAGTGAGTAAAATGTTTAGATTTTATTGTAATTATATTGATAAAGATATATTATACCTATTCGATAGTACACTCAATAGTATTCGATTGTATATTTCAAGGAAATACTTTATTATTGTTGTATATGATAAATTTAGGCAGAATAAAGTGCAATTTAATTAAACAAAAAGGGATAATTTATCAGTAAATTGTGTTGTTGTCCTAAAAATATTTTGAACGTTGACTAAGAAGACTACATCATAACTCACTTACGTATTCGTCTATGTAAAGAATCCTACTCCATGAAAGATATTACTTTTTAGTTCTAAATTTTTAGAACATTTAATTTTAAAAAGATAAAAGTAAAAAATAAAAAGTTATTTTTGATAGAGTCCATTTAGCAACTGTTTTTTTGTAATTCATTTTTAAGGCACAAAAGTAATTTTGTGCTGAAAAAAAACACAGAACAAGTTTCAGATAAAGACGAAACCCACAAGCCTACAAAGAATGTGAAATTTTCCTTCAAACATGTTGTTTAAAGGTGGAATGGTCTATAAACTCAAATAAAGTGTGAGCTTTTTCTGCCTTATTGGCTGTGACATGCTTGATATTAAAAACCCAGAGTGGAATGTTTGACCAAGAGGCCACTGTTGGCACATAGCTGCTGGAAGCCCTGAGAAACCCTGGAGTTTCCTCCTTTGTGTCAGCCACTTTCAGCGAACTAATTGGCTTTTGATAGCAGTTGATGCTGCACTTACACCTGCAGGTGGGAGGGATTTAACTTCACAGACTAAGTCAAATACAAGAAAAACTTTAATTATTTTGGCATTATCTAATAAAGCCTCGGAGGTCACTGTAACAAAATGCCTGCGGATAGGGCTGCATACAGGCTAAATGGGATAGAACAGCAACGAAACCTATTGGTATCATCTTGGTGTCCAAATTTTGTACTTATACTTTGTCAAGGTGCAAGGAAATTTGCTGTAGCGATTTTTTTAACCTCTAAAAAAAAACATAGAAAACTCTTGTGTTTTAGCATTTTTGTGTTAGCATATGTTTGTATGGCATTTGTTTCATCCTAAAGGATAAAAAACTCCTGAAAAAAACTTGCCACTGCTTTAAGATACTGCAGTTTTAAATAAACGCCGGACACAAAAACATCACCAGTTTGAAAAAACCCAGTAGCAAAAAAATTTAAAAAAATGTATTGATGTCCTGCATTTCATATTTCCCATAGACTTTCAGCTAACATCTGGAGCTAGGGATTTTGCAATAAAAAAAAAACCTTCAAAAGTGCAGTAAAATACATTTTTGCTGGTTATTTAGTCAACTGGAGTCGGGAAGGAATTTTTTTCCCCTTAAGTGATGAAAATTGGCTTCTGCCTCACAAGGGTTTTTTGCCTTCCTCTGGATCAACTTGTAGGAAACAGACCGAACTGGATGGACAAATGTCTTTTTTCGGTCTTATATACTATGTTACTATGTTACTATGTTACTAACTACAACATCTTTAAATCAGCTAAAGAACATTATAATGTGAATGTGTCTGATTGATGCTGCTCTTTAGTTTTTATAAAAGGTTTTGTTAAAAATTGTCAATATTGAAAAATAAGGGGGGAGATTTATCAAACTGGTGTAAAAAATAATTGTCTTAGTTGCCCGTAGCAACCAATCAGATTCCACCTTACATTTTTTCAAATGGGCAATTTTGTGCTCATACAGTTTTATTATGGTATATAGAGGAGAAAAGAAAAACCAATACATAGAAAAATATATACACATTTAGTTTAACCCCCTGCTGCAAAAAGTTTCTTCACACAACGCATCATGTATGGCTCTATAATGGTGCGGACTCCGGAGTTGTGCCCTTGCAATTACTTGTGGCTACCAGCTGTATTATACCAGCCATGCTAGATTTGATGTATTATAGAATTTCTGGTGATTTATTTTTAAATCTGTCTAAGGCTGGTTTCAGACTTGCGCGTATTTGGTACGCGCGTAAAACGCGCATTTCTGTCGCGCGTATTACAGCGCTTTTTTGCAAATAGGAAACGCGCGTTGTACGCGCGTTCGTGTGATTGACTACTGTGGCGTCAATCACAATACGCGTGACAAAACGCCCCAAAGAAGCTCAAGAACTTTTTTGAACGTAGGGCGTTTTTCAGAGCGTTCAAACGCGCTTTAAAACGCTCAAGTGAGAACCAGGGCCATAGGGAAGCATTGGTTTTCATGTGTTGAGCGTTTTACAGCGCGTTGCTGTAAAACGCGCAAGTCTGAACCCAGCCTAAAGGGACCTTATTGATTTCTATGGTAGACTTTTCAAGGCATGCTCTGTGACTCGTGCAGAGGTCCCTGTATAAGGAGGGAGAGGGATCAGCTCTGACCATAAGCTATTGTGAATGGTGGATCCTTTGTTACCTACTCATTAGCTGTCGTTGTAATCCTTCCTATGATGATAATGAGTTGACTGCATGGTTTTAGGATTTTTGCTTAAAATAGATAGCAACATGGAACACTAAAAAGATGTTTAACATAAAAACTTGATTTAAACAGTAGTTCATTTGCTGCTGACACATTTCCTTTCAGTACCGAAGTAGGCCAAATCTTTAAGGGGTTAAAGCTTTTCACAGTGGCTGTAGTGGTAGCGTATGACCAAAATTCGGACCAGCAATTTTCTTTTTTTGAATTCTTAGGCTTTAACTGAGTTTGGTTCAGAGTAGTTTATGCCTTTTCATTTTAAGCACATGAAAATGAAAACAGAAATGATTTTGGCATCCATTTTTTCTTACAGGATGCATAAAGCAGCATAAGGCTTGTTTCACATTTCATATAAGCATATTTTTAAAAGTTGCATAACATCACTCGACAATCTCTTCGGATGCTCACATGGCAGGTCAGTGCACTTCTTAAAGCTTATTTGATTCTTCAGGCCAACACTCGGAGTGGAACATACAGGAAGGAAAAATATTTATATATTATATTCTTTTACATAGGGCTTATATATTTAGCAGCACGGTATACAGACCGCTCATATTAGTCCTACTCCCCTACTGTTTGCTCGAGGTGCTTCCTCCTGTGGGGAGAAGAAGTTTGCATGGAGCAGAGACTAGCGTGTGTTTTTCAATGTTTGCTGCTGCAGAGACAGCCGAGCACTCTCACACTTTAAAAGGGTTGTGCCACAAAACATATTAGACATTTTCCACATTTTCAAACCAGCACCTGGATCTGAAAACTTTTGAAATTGCATGTAATGAAAATTTTTGCATAACCAATGAGCTACTCAATAACATGTATCTGTATAGCGCCACCTGCTATTTGTTCCTTTCCTTTGTTTTTGTCCACCTCACTAAGCTGGTTGCTTGCACACTCTCGATTTAAATCTTTAACTGCCACCAGCCATAGGTTCTGTTAGAAGCTGTGGCAGTTACATCGAATGGGCTACAGCAAAAAGGACACGCCCCCTGAGGTGTCAGCCTGAAATAACGTCAATAATAATAACAACTGGAGAAATTAATCTGGAGATCTCTGGATCCATGTGAGGTGCAGGGTTGGTTATAGCTTTGTTAGAAAGAGGTTGTCATGTACTAAATGATGTGTGATTTCCATTTTTTTACATCAATCATGGCATAATATATTGAATAATTAAAAAATTGCAACAGCCATTTCCCTTACAATGTGCACAAACTCATGATTATCATTTAGCATTTGTTTTTTTACCGTCTCGCTCTTTATACATAAGCAGGAGTGATATTATTAAAGGTAATGCTTGGCCTACATACTGCTCCCGTGAATGGGAACTGTATGAGAGCATGTACGGGTCCTAGTGTTTCTGTATTCATGGTTTCCTGAGAGATATCCACCAACCAGCAGGATAATGTCCTGATTAGGGTTGAGCGAACCTGAACTGTACAGTTCGAATTCGTACCAAACTTTACGATTTTTCACACCCGAACCCGAACATTTCCGTAAAAGTTTGGGTTCGGGTTTGTTGTTCAGCGATTTCTTCTCGCCTTTTAATAGGCAGTCAATCAGCAAGCGTTTCACTACTTTGACTTAAGAAGCCCTCACATCCATGCCTACTAATGGCATGACTGAGATTGGCTGAGTGCAGCATGTGGCCCAGCCTCTATATAAGCTGGAGTCACGTAGTACCGCACGTCACTCTGCTGATCTTAGAGTAGGGACAGGTTGCTACTGGTACTCTCAGGGAGAGATTAGGAAAGAAATCTGTTGAACTTGGTGGTGGGAAATCTTCTGGCAGGTCAAGTCCCCTACATTACCTATTTTATAATTTAGGGGTGTCACAGTGCATTTCTGTAGTTGGGGGCAAAAACCCGTATTGTGGTGCTATAGAGCACTTGTGCTTACAACGTCCAAAAACATATTTTAAATTTCAGCAGTGAAATACTGCATTAGTGTATTTTGGGGAAAGAAACCCATATTGTTGGTTCACAGAGCACTTGTGCATACACCGCACAAATACCTATTTTAAATTTCAGCAGTGAAAAATGCATTTGTGTATTCTGGGGAAAGAAACCCGTATTGTTGGTTCACAGAGCACTTGTCCATACACCGCACAAATACCTATGTTTAAATTTCAGCAGTGAAATACTGCATTAGTGTATTTTGGGGAAAGAAACCCGTATTGTTGTTACACAGAGCAGTTTGGCATACAACGCACAAAAACATATTTTAAAATTTAGCAGTGACATACTGCAGTTCTGTAGTTTGGTGCAATAAACACTGGTCTTGTGCTACATAGCAGATCTGAGGCCTACCCTGTATTTCAGTCATTTTAAGTAACCTTTTGAACTCCGCATTTACATAGTTGGTTGCAAACACACAGGTTTTGTGGTAGATAGCACATTTGCGGTGTACGCTTCATTTCTGACAGTCAAATTAAACCGTTAAACTCTGCTCTTACATTGTTGGTTTGAAAAATCACATTTTTGTTGATAGTGAAGTAATATTGAATTGCTCCTAAAGACATTTATTCTGTGTATGACACAGGCATTGCCTTATTGTTAGTGAACTGAATTGTTGACATCTGACAGTTAAATTAACACCTGAGATAAACCATCTGTTAGGTTGGTGGGTGAACGCAAATAATGAGGAGAACTTCAAATAAGGGACATGGACATGGTCGTGGTGGTGTTGGTGGAGCTCCTGTTGCTGGGAGAGGACGTGGCCGTTCAGCGCCAACTACAGGTCCAAGTGAAACACCTTCCTCAGGTGCGAGTAGGTGACAGAAAGTTCAGCGTTATTTAGTAGGCCCGAATGCCGCTCTACGGATGGTGAGGCCCGAACAAGTGCAGGCGATAGTAGATTCGGTGGCTGACAGTGGCGCGAGTTCCTTCACATTATCTCCCACGCATTCCTCTGCAGAAAGCTCAGAGTTGGCACCTGCAACCCATGCCCATCAGTCTTTCACCTCACCCCCTTGCAAAGCAGCCAAGCAGCCAGAGCTCCAAGTCATGCAGCAGACTCTTATGTTTTTTGATGACTCTGCTGGCAATCTTTCCCCGGGCCATCCACATAGCCCTGCCCCAGAAGTGGAAGACATTAAATGCACTGATTCCCAACCACTTATGTTGCAGGATGATGACGAAACACAGGTGTTAACTGCTGCGGCTTTCTGCAGTGTGCAGACCGACAACGAGGGCAGGGGTCAAGAATGGGTGGAAGATGATGTGGAGGACGATGAGGTCCTAGACCCCGACAGTTCATGCTAGTGACATGTGCAGTTCTGAGGAAGAGGCGGTGGTCGCACAGAGGCAACAGCACAGCAAAAGAATGAGCAGATGCAAAAGCAGAGCGGCCATCCCTGAGACAGTACGCCTGCTACTGCCCACCGCACCCAGGGACCTTGCACACCAAAGCCAAAGAGTTCATTGGTATGGCAGTTCTTCAGACAATGAAGACACGAGTGGTTTGCACGTTGTGCCATCAGAGCCTGAAGCGAGGCATAAACATTCTAAACCTGAGCACAACCTGCAAGGCCAGGCATCTACATGCAAAGCACGAACTGCAGTGGAGTAAACACCTTAAAAACCAAAAAAGGTCTCAGGCTCCTCTTGCTTCCTCTTCTGCTGCTGTCTCTTCCTCTTCCTCCACCTTTGGAGTCACAGTGGCACCTGCCACTGAGCAAACAAAGGATGTGCCACTAACACCATCACCTCCGTCATCATCACCAAGCATCTCCACCATGTCACACGCAGGTGTTCAGCTCTCCATCTCCCAAACACTGGAAAAAAAAAGAGAAAATACCCACCTACCCACCCTCGATCCCTGGTCCTGAATGCCAGCATTTCAAAATTACTGGCCTTTGAAATGCTGTCATTCCGTCTGGTGGAGACGGACTGTTTTAAACAGCTGATGGCGGGGGCTGTCGATCCCAGCCGCCACTACTTTTCCAGACGAGCCGTCCCTTCCCTGCACAACCAAGTGGAGGATAAAATCAAGTGTGCACTGCGCAACGCCATCTGTAGCAAGGTCCACATAACCACAGATACATGGACCAGTAAGCAAGGACGCTATATCTCCCTAACTGCACATTGGGTAAATGAAGTGGCGACTGGACCCGAGGCGGATAGCGGTTTGGCGCATGTCCTTCCACCACTGAGGATCGTAGGGCATTATTTTTTGCCTCCTGTGGCCTCCTCCTCCTACTCTGCTTCCTCCTCCTCCTCTTCTACCACCTCCTCATCCGGTCAGTGAAAGACCTTCACCACCAACTTCAGCACAGCCAAGGGTAAACGTCAGCAGGCGGTTTTAAAACTCATGTGTTTGGGGGACAAACCTCACACCGCACAGGAGCTATGGAGGGGCATAGAAGAACAGACTGATGAGTGGTTGCTGCCAGTGAGCCTCAAGCCTGGCCTGGTGGTGTGCGATAATGGGTAAAATCTCGTAGCACCTCTGGGACTAGTCGGTTTGACGCCCATCTCTTTCCTGGCGCATGTGCTGAATTTCAAAGCTGCTGCAGAAAGTGCGGTCCGTCTGTGCGCACTTTCGGCGTTCTCACCCTGCTGTTGCTCACCTGTCTCTGCTGTAGTGTAACTTCAGCCTTCCCGCTCACTGCCTCATATGCGACGTGCCCACCATGTGGAACTCCACCTTGCATATGCTGGAGAGACTGTGCGAGCAGCAGCGGGCGATAGTGGAGTTTCAGCTGCAGCATGCACGGGTCTGTCGCTGTGCGGATCAGCACCACTTCACCACCAATGAGTGGGCCTCCATCCGAGACCTGTGTGCCTTGTTGCGGTGTTTTGAGTACTCAACCAACATGGCCAGTGCCAATGACGCCGTTCTTAGCGTTACAATACCACTTCTATGTCTCCTTGAAAAAAACACTTAGGGCGATGATGGAAGAGGATATGGCACAGGAGGAAGAGGAGGAGGAAGAGGGGGTATTTTACAGGGTTTCGGGCCAGTCATTCAGAAGTGGCTCAGGGTGGGTTCTTGCGCCAGCAGGGGCCAGGTACACATGTGGCCAACCAGGGCACAGTTCTGGAGGACGAGGAGGATGAGGTAGAGGAGGACGAACCGGTTTCACAGCAGGGTGGCACCCAACGCAGCTCATGGCCATCACTGGAGCATGGCTGAGGGGATACGGAGGACACAGACGATACACCACCTACAGAGGACAGCTTATCCTTACCTCTGGGCAGCCTGGCGCACATGAGCGACTACATGCTGCAGTGCCTGAGCAACGACCGCAGAGTTGCCCACATTTTAACTTGTGATGACTACTGGGTTGCCACACTGCTGGATCCCTGTTACAAAGACAATGTGACATCCTTAATTCCCTCAATGGAGCGTGATAGGAAGATGCGCGACTACAAGCGCAAGCTGGTAGACATGCTCCTGAGGGCATTCCCAACTGACACCTGGGGGACAAGTGGAAGCACAAGGCGAAGGCAGAGGCAGAGGAGGAAGAGGTCACCAACGCAACTGGGTCATGGCCAGCACCTCAGAAGGCAGGGTTAACATGGCCGACATTTGGAAAAGCTTTGTCACCACACCACAGCAACCGGCACCACCAGCTGATATGGAATGTCTTAGCAGGAGGCAGCATTTGAACAACATGGTGGAACAGTACGTGTGCACATGCCTACACGTACTGATTGATGGTTCTGACCCATTCAAATTCTGGGTGTCCAAATTGTCCACATGGCCTGAGCTTGCCCTTGGTGTACTATGCCTTGGAGGTGCTGGCCTGCCCTGCAGCCAGTGTATTGTCTGAACGTGTATTTAGCACAGCAGGGGGCGTCATTACAGACAAACGCAGCCGTTGTCCACAGCCACAAGCTGTGAACCAGGCTTGGATCCCACAAGACTTGTCTGTACATTGTGCAGAATAGACATTTATACCCGCCTCAACCATACATTCTTGTACTCAAGTGCACTTATTCTTTGATATATTTTTATTTTATTTGTCCCATTATTTTGGGGGCTACCCCAATTAAAAAAAAAAAAAAAAAAAAACATTTTTAACTTGCTACCTCCTCCTCCGTCACCGCTTTCGCCTACAACACCACATTCACCGGCTCCTCAACCTTTGACTCCACATCCACCTCCTCCTCTGAGTTTAATCATTTTTATTAGTTTTATTTTATTTTAAGTTATTTCCCTATCCACATTTGTTTGCAGAGCATTTGCCATGCTCTTAAGCACATTTTGCTGCCTTTTGCAGCCCTCTAGCCCATTACATTTTTAGGGCCATTTTAGTTCCCAAAAGTTCAGGTCCCCATTGACTTCAATGGGGTTCAGGTTGGGGATCAAGTTCGGGTTAAGTTCGGATCCCGAACCCAAACTTTTTTGTGAAGTTCGGCTGAAACCGTTGAACCCGAACTTCCAGGTGTTCGATCAACTCTAGTCCTGATCCATTAATAAAAGTAATTTGATTATTTCACTTAGCTGACCTTTATGCAATTTGTGCTGCAGTAACCAGCTTCATAAAAGGAACGGGTGCAGTGCTGCAGTAACCAGCTCCGTAAAAGGAACGGGTGCAGTGCTGCAGTAACCAGCTCCATCCATGGTGTCGTTAGCAGCCAATCTGATAGCAATAGTCTATTCTAAGGATAAGGCCTCATGCACACGACAGTTGTTTTTAGCGGTCCGCAAAATGGGGTTCTGTTGTTCCGTGATCCGTGTCCGTTTTTGGTTCCGTTGTGTTTCCGTGGTCCGCCAGAAAAAAAGGAAGGAAAAAAAAAGTGTAATTTTAATATCTCCACCCAGGATAATGGAATATATATGCAGGTCGCGGACGCGGATGACAGTCGAATGTGCCTCTGCATTTTTTCACGGTCCCATTGACTTGAATGGGTCCGCAAACCGTTTTTCGTGGACAAGAATAGGACAGGTTATATTTTTTTGATGGACAGTAATCACAGACCACGGACGCGGAGGACAAACAGTGCATTTGATGAGTTTTCCACGGACCCATTGAAAACCAATGGGTCCTCAGAAAAGCACGAAAAACAGCTCAACGCACACAGAATCAAACAACGGTCGTGTGCCTAAGTCCTCGATAACAAAATCCTTGACAACCCTTTAAGGAGGAAGCCATTTGTTTTTCTTGTCCCCTGATTCCAAGAGCCATAATTCTCTGCAATTTTTGCATTATGATGAAGGCTTGCTTTTTCAAGATAATTTTGTTGTGCAAATTTTTTTCAAGATTAGTATTTTAAAGTAATTACTAAAAAACTTTTACTAATGTTTTGTTTGAGGGAAATAAAAATAAAACTGCAATGCAGACATTGTTTTATTACATACAGTGGGATGCGAAAGTTTTTGCAACCCTGTTTATCGTCATGATTTTCCTGTATAACTCGTTGGTTGTGTTACACAGTGATATTTGAGAAGTGAAATGAAGTTTATTGGATTTACAGAACGTGTGCTATAATTGTTTAAACAAAATTAGGCAGGTGCATAAATTTGGACACTGTCGTCATTTTATCGATTCCAAAACCTTTAGAACTAATTATTGGAACTGAAATTGGCTTGGTAAGCTCAGTGACCCCCGACCTACATACACAGGTGAATCCAATTATGAGAAAGAGTATTTAAGGGGGTCAGTTGTAAATTTCCCTCCTCTTTTAATTTTCTCTGGAGTAGCAACATGGGGGTCTCAACACAACTTTCAAATGACCTGAAGACAAAGATTGTTCATCTTCACCATCATGGTTTAGGGCAAGGATACAGAAAGCTGTCTCAGAGATTTCAGCTGTCTGTTTCTACAGTTAGGAACATATTGAGGAAATGGAAGACCACAGGCTCAGTTCAAGTTAAGGCTCAAAGTGGCAGACCAAGAAAATTCTCGGATAGACAGAAGCGACGAATGGTGAGAACAGTCAAAGTCAACCCACAGACCAGCACCAAAGACCTACAACATCATCTTGCTGCAGATGGAGTCACTGTGCATCGTTCAACCATTCGGTGCACTTTACACAAGGAGATGCTGTATGCGAGAGGCATCTGGCTGCCATGGAACCCCATGAACAGCTCATGATTGTTTCTTTGGGGGTCAGTAGAATGGCAGTGAAAGGGTACTCCTTCAGTTTAATGACTTAGATGCCGCAGTCGCTATTGGTAGCGACATCTGAGGGGTTAAATGTCCGAGTTAAGAGACATCTCTGATCCTGACCATTACCGCAGAGTGTCAGTTGTGCCCGCACCATCTCTGCGGCTTACATATATAGCGCTTGGTGCCAACTACACAGTGCCAGCGCCATACATGTAAGATGCCCTGCGTTGGAATGAAAACATATACTGGGGTCTGTTACCTCAGCACTTCTGTTTGCGCTGACCTGTCCAAGTCGTATTTATTTTTTTTTAAACTCAAGTTTTAGCTAGATACTTCCACCTTCGCTAATGTTGGTGTACTATTTTTCCCAGCATGTCATGTTTTCCAAAATACTTAACTCTTTAATGACCAAGCCAGAAAAGGCCTTAAACTGGATATGCCATGATTGATTTGAAAATTGAAAATCAGATATCATATAGTACATGACAATCTCTTTCTAACAAAGATAGAACCAGCCCTTTACTGCACATGGACCCAGAGAGCTCCACATTCACTACTTCAATTGCAACTCAGAGGGCATGTCCTTTCTGCTGCAGCTCTCTTCCTGTAACTGTATAACTTCTAACAGAACACATGGCTGTTGGCAGTTAAATATTTAGAGCTCGTTCACACAAACGTTTTTTGCTTTCCGTATGCGGGCCGTTTTTTGCGTTCCATATACTGTCTATATACGAAACCATTCATTTCAATGGGTCCGGAAAAAACACGGAATGTACTCCGTATGCATTACGTTTCCATATTTTCGTTTTTCCGTTCCGCAACATTTTGAGTCAGGTCCTATTATTGTCCGCAAATCACATCCAGTGGCTCCATTCAAGTAAATTGGTCCGTATAAAGAACAAAATGCATACGGAACACATGTCCGTATGTCATCTGTTTTTTGCGGATCCATGCTGTAGAAATGCTATGCTGCACATGTGTTTGGTGTTTTCAATTAATACAAAGTTCCTGTTTTTTGCTGAAAAATGGAACGGAAACAAAACAAAAACACAATGGATCCAAAAAACGGACCGCAAAATCATACGGTCATGTGAATAAGCCCTTAAACTGAGCACATTTGACCTGCTGAGTGAGAGGGCCAAAAAAGTAAGGAAACAAACAGCAGGTAGTGCTATACAGATACATTTTATTGAATAGATCACTGGCTATACTAGTTTTTAAATTGCATGCAATTATAAAAGTATTCAGATCCTGGTGCTGGTTAGAAAAATGTAGAATATGTTTCATGACACAAATCCTTTGATGACCAGACACTTTTTTGTGCTTCAGCATATGTCCTAATTTTTTGATTTGTTCAACTAATGAAATAATATTTTTATTAGTAAGATTTTTTGAGAATCTATTTGTTTTTAGTTTTATTTGAGGAGAACTATGCAAAAAAATTTTTAAATGTCATTTCTTTTCAAACTAGGGCTCGTTATTCTTTAAATATGCAAACTAACAACAAAATAGATTATTAAAATTCCCTGTTTAGTGTTGGTTATTTTGATATATAATATGTATAATTTCGAGAGCATTACGGGACTAAAGCGACGGTTTCCTGTTGGTGTAGACATGTTTTTTTTATTTTATTTGAATAATTATTGACAAAAATAATTATGCTGCAAAACTCCTCATGCAGCTATGTCTCAGGCAGATATGTAAATGATTGCAGATGCGGTCTGATTAGATACTGGGTCTTGCCATAAGATGGTGTAAAAGAGCTCCCTCACTGCACAATAGAAAGATTCTCAGAGGCTACTTTGGGGTAGTATACCTCTTGGTGAGAGATTGTTGACTGGTAGACATGCTTCTACGATGCCATTGAAGACATTTTGTCCACTTGACAGACTTTTTGAGAGGGAGCACATAATTGGACAGAGAGAAGCAGGATGGTCGTTTCAAGGAATTGCCTGCGATCTAGGCGGTTCTGACCGAACTGTGAGAAGGTGTGAGCGGTGGTTACATGAGGACACACACACAGCAAACAGGCTCTGGATAGCCTAGAGTCCTAGACAAACCACCAGTTGGATCGTTTGACCCAAGGACAAGCAAGAGTTACTCCCACAGTTTCGTTGTCCACCTAGACACATGTGGCACCGTCAATAAACACTCCTGTCTCTGCCTGGACCATGTCCAGGAACTTAGCTCAAGGAAATTTGGTGTCACAGAGCCCATTACATGTCCTGCCATTGACAGCCAGCCAGTGTCTTTTTAGTTTGCAGTGGTGAATGAAAAACTTGGACTGCTACGGAATAGAAGAGTATTGTCTTTAGAAGTTTGTTCAGGTTCTTTTTGAGTATAGAAGCCTTGTGGTCAGTGCTTCAATGCCATAGAACCACATTATTTAGTAGCAAAAATCCTTCATATCAAAAATAGCACAGTTCCACTGCATGGGATTTCAGCATTTAGAACAACATTTTCTTAAAATATTTAACTTCATTACAGCTTTAATTTATTACAGGTGATTGGTACAGTTAAAAGTCCAAATGCTATGTTACAGAGGAAACACAGCACTTTAATACATTTTTATTCTGTTTTCCGAGAGACAAGATGAACAAAAAAAAAACAATTTGTGGCATTTTTTTTTATTTTTATCTTTATATGTGATCAGATCTCTCATATAATTCTATAATATACTTCAATTCATTTGGACTCACGATTCCCAATCATGCAGGGGCGAAGCTAAAGGCCCATGGGCCCTGGTGCAAGAGTTCAGCTTGGGCCCCCCTTCCCTCAGTGCTTTTTGTGTCTTTTTATGTGGCACAATTGTCTTTGGACCCCCTCAGGCTCCTGGGCCCGGTAGCGACTGCTACCTCTGTACCCCCTATAGCTACGCCCCTGGTAACATGGCTATCAGATTCTCAGCATTATCTGTGCACAGTGTGCCATGGTAGTCTCAGATTCTCACACTCCTTTCGGAGTCCTGCAGGAGGAGATAGAGGTGGTCCATCCAAAAGTGTATAGTAAATATTGATGCTAAATAGATATCTATCTGTTTTGTGATACATTGTAACAAAATACACAATTGAATAGTGGACTAATGGTTGGCCCCGCATATAATAAGTAGTCTAATATATGGTCCACAGGAACATTGGAGAATAGGCTCCTAAATTCTGACAGGCTGACCGAGCACAATGCACATGCTTAGGTTTAGTCCTCCCATACATTACCGTGTACGTTTTTTGGTCCGCAATAAACGGATCAGCCAAATACGAAGACCTTACATGTGCATTCTGTATTTATTCCAGACTCCTCAATTGTAAGGACTATTCTTACAATTCATATCCGCAATACGGATAAGAATAGGACCAGTGACGTACAGTTGTGGGCCCGGCCAGGTTGAATGGCCCTGCCCCCTTTCCGACCTGAATACACGCCACATACAGATGCTGGACAGATAAATGCCAGGTCTGGCACACATGAAGCCCCGCCCCTCACGGACATCTCTCTTACCAGGAGCAGCTCCAGACTACATTGTGGTTACAGGACCTGTGGTGATGTCACAGTCATGTGATCAGCCATGTGTGTGGGAGGAGTTAGGGGAACACAGGCTGTGCTAGTGGAGAATGCAGAGGTACTTTATGTATGGAAGGTGTGTATAAAGCAGGGCTATGTCAGTGTAACCAGTCTATTGCACAGTTTTCTTTATTGTAATGTGCATATAGTAGTTCTATCTGTGTAATGGACATGTAGTAGAACTGTGTGTGCAATGTGTATATAGTAATGTCAGACGGGCATTGTGTATAGCAGCATCAGGCGGGCCCTGTGTATGGCAGCATTAGACGGGTGCTGTGTATGGCAGCGTTAGGCGGGCGCTCTGTATGGCAGCGTCAGGTGGGACCTGTGTATGGCAGCATCAGGCGGGACCTGTGTATGGCAGCGTCAGGTGGGCGCTGTGTATGGCAGCGTCAGGCGGGTGCTGTGTATGGCAGCATCAGGCGGGCGCTGTGTATGGCAGAGTCAGGCGGGCACTGTGTATGGCAGCGTCAGGCGGGCCCTGTGTATGGCAGCGTCAGACGGGACCTGTGTATGGCAGCATCAGGTGGGCGCTGTTTATGGCAGCATCAGGTGGGCACTGTGTATGGCAGCGTCAGGCGGGATCTGTGTATGGCAGCGTCAGGCGTGACCTGTGTATGGCAGCATCAGGCGGGACCTGTGTATGGCAGCGTCAGGCGGGCCTTGTGTATGGCAGCGTCAGGTGGGCGCTGTGTATGGCAGCATCAGGCGGGCCCTGTGTATGGCAGCGTCAGATGGGCACAGTGTATGACAGCGTCAGGCGGGCGCTGTGTATGGCAGCATCAGGTGGGCCCTGTGTATGACAGCGTCAGGCGGGCCCTGTGTATGGCAGCGTCAGACGGGACCTGTGTATGGCAGCATCAGGTGGGCGCTGTGTTTGGCAGCGTCAGGTGGGCACTGTGTATGGCAGCGTCAGGCGGGACCTGTGTATGGCAGCATCAGGTGGGCGCTGTGTATGTCAGCGTCAGGTTGCGCTGTGTATGGCAGTGTCAGGTGGGCGCTGTGTATGGCAGCGTCAGGCGGGCCCTGTGTATAGCAGCGTCGGGTGGGCGCTGTGTATGGCAGCAGTGGTCTTATGTTTAGTGTATAATGTTAGATAAATGTAAAATCGTCTATATTTATTTCTGCACGGGAGACTAGCAATGGTTTCCCTGCAGAAATATCAGCCTCATAACGTTATGTGGGCCTATGCATTATATATGTGAATTACTTCAAAATTCTTACTGCTCCTCCGCTAATTACTCCTCTGGAAAAAATGTAGTGCGACCTCTGCTGGTATTTATACATACAGTACAACTATACACAACCCCCCATATACCAGTACTCCAAGTTCTGAGACGGGTCCCGTCTCTGTTCCTTACTGCTCTATTAATAATAGCCTATTTCTATTAGGGCAATGTAGGGGGGGGGGGGGGCAGGGACTGTATTTCCCTCAAAACTTGTAGTAAATATATATATATATATATATATATATATATAATATTTTTTTTTTTTATCCTCATTATCTTCTGCTACTGCTATGTACATGCACATACATGGTGCAGACACAGGAGTTGAGCTTGCACCATTACCTGTTGGTGTCCGTTATAACATGCAGGTGACACGTTGCTGCAGCTGGCAGGATTGGAGCTAGTTACAGTTCTGCCATTGTAACACTTTAAATGCTGCGTGCTGACATAACAAACTTAATACACATAAAATTTTACAAAAATGAAAATAAACGACAAAAAACACTTCACAAGCTTTTTTTCTCATCAATATCAGATTAATCCCCACATGCCAACGGATCAGCTACAATAATTCAATTTTTTATTGCAAAGGGTGATGGGGGGGAAGGGGCAATTCTGAGTTTTGCGATGGGGCCCCATGATTTCTATGTAGGCCCCTGAATATTACATATTCAAACAATGGAAAAATAGATCAACAAGAAGCACTGACGTGTGCATAGCCCTGCAGAAATGAATGGGTATGTGTAAAAATGCAGAAAAATGCAGCACATGGATGGAACATTACGGTCATATGAGGCCTTAGTAATAGCCTGCCAGGAACAATGTAAAGTGTTGAGTGGTCTCCCAATCCACATGCAACCATCCTAGTTGCACAGTAAGCATGAGCAGGGCTGCCATCAGAAATTTTGGGGCCCCTTACACAGCTCAGGGCCTGGGCCCCCACCTCCAGTGGCGGATCCAGAGCCTAGTCTCGGGAAGGGCAATAGGCCAGTATCAAGTGCCAACCGCCTCCTGCCAGTATCAAGTGCCAACCCCCCCATGTGCCAGTATCAAGTGCCAATGCACCCCCCCCCCCATGTGCCAGTATTAAGTGCCTCCTGCTCCCCCATGTTCCCCCCAAACTGTAATTTAAACCAGGAGCCAATAGCCCTTAGCTATGACATTGGAGCAAGACTAGAACATGGACACAGGAGCAGGACTGGATCATGGACACAGGAGCAGAATAAAGTGCCTCCTACTCCCCCCAATCCCCCATGTGCGACTGTATAAAAAAAAAAAAAAACAACACTCATGCTTACCTCCACTCCATACTGCGATGCAGGCCTCTTCTGGCCTGTGTCCCACACTGTACCGCTCAGGCGGCGCGATTACGTCATCGCACCGCCTGCACCGGCCTCTGATAGGCTGCGGGTCTTGTGCCGGCAACCTATCAGAGGAAGAGGGAAGGGAGACGCCTCTCCCTCCTTTGCCCTGCCGCAGCACAGCCATCTGTATCGCTGTTCTGAGGACGGCGATACACATTACTATGGGGATGAACGCTTCCACAATGGAAGCGTCCATCTCCCTGTGACCTGCCGCGGTCCCCTCCCAGCAGAGCCAGCACAAGGCCACAAAAAAAAAAGGCTCAGGACCGGCCGGGCCCCCCACGGGATCTGGGCCCCTTACTGGGGTATGGGCTGTACCCCCCCTGATGGCGGCCCTGAGCAAGCATTTATAGCTGATTAAACATATCAATCATTTTTTTTATATTGACATGTTTTATTTATTTGTTTATTTTCATTTCCTGGAGATTCCTTTAAGAACTGGCTCTTTGTCAGTATAGCAGATATCACTTTATGCAGCAGTTTTGCCTGTACTTACACATTGTTCAGCTGGGACTGGAGGCATCTCTCTTGTTGGGTGGTTTCACTATAATTTCTTTATCCTGTGCTAATTTGAAGATCTTGTTCATCTAGTTTGCTAAAATTGGACTGGCATGTTAAAGTACATATTTTTACAACTATTCTAAATAAATTCAAATCCCATGTGGCCAGTCTAATGAACGTCTCTAAAGCTGGAGACCTCTTAGGAGGAGTAAATGAACTTTTCTTCTTCGTTAGATAGATGAGTTGAATGGATGTCTGACTCATTAAAGATACAAATAATGGAAACATTAAAGATGCATTAATTTTGATTGGTCAGCAAAATACACTTTAGACCATAAAGATCTGACAACCTTTGGAGGTCAATATCTAACTTTTAATGTGTCATACAAAGCGAATTAAGAAAGTCCCTTTTGCAATTATTGTTCTGAGCTTTGAAACATTAATTGTCAATTTCTCCATACCTGAGGGCTGGTCACTATTGATGTTCAAGTTTCTCTTGTTGTGTTGCTTGCCTCTGCTTGTCCTTCATTGTCCTAAAATATTATGCTGTCCATCAGACTCCTGGATGTGACATGAGCCTTTGTGTATTTTGAGGATAGCTGTAAGAAAATGTGCCATCTGTAGACTTTTTTTTACACGGATGGTCTTCAGTGTCTCGAATGAGGTTTAGCGTCCTCAATTGCTCAGCTTCTTTATGATGATTATCTAAGAAAGATGCTATCATCTCCTTTAGGCCTCATGCACACGACCGTATGTATTTTGCGGTCCTCAAAAAACGGATTCGCAGAAAATACGGATGACGTCTGTGGGTAGTCCGTAATGCGGACAATAATAGGACATGTTCTATTTTTTTGCGGAAAGGAAATATGGACATACGGAAACAGAATGCATACGGAGTAACTTCCGTTTCTTTTGTGGACCCATTGAAATTAATGGTTCCATATACGGTCCCCAAAAAAAAACGGAACGGACACAAAAAGAAAATACGTTCCTGTGCATGAAGCCTTAGGCTACATGCACACGACAGTGAAAAAAATGTCCATCACACTGTCAGTTTTTCATGGCCATTTTGCATCAGTGTGTGCATACATTTTCTGGCCGTGTGTCCACTTTTAATGTCCATTTTGCATCCGTTTTTTATGTCTGGTAAAAACAGACATGAAAAATGGATGAATTTGATGGGCAGTGCTTTCTACTCACCCTTCTGAGAACACCGACAGGATGATAACCTCCAGCCAAAATAATGTCCACCATAGTGTAGCTATTTTTTTTTACTGCTCACAGCTTTAATAATGCCCCCATGTAAGCCTCCAGCTAAAATAATATCCCCCATAGTTTAGGATCTTTTTTTTACTGCCCCCAGCTTTAGTATTGCCCCCAATCTAGGCCCCCAGGTTAAATAATTGCCCCTATGGTTTAAATAATGCCTCCAGCTATATTTTTTTTAGCTGATTTGACAAAACCAAAAAAACTCACCTTATCCACTTGATTGCGCTGCAGCCATCTCTTCTCTCTTTATTGAATAGTTAGAATATAGTGCTATATATTCGTATTTGCGAATAGTGTTGATCGTGAATATTCTAATCGCGAATTTATCAAGAATTCATCGCGGATATCAGCACTTAGCAACATCCCTAGCAACCAAAAGGAAAGTTGCCTACCCCTTAGTGTTGATCGTCAATATTCTAATCGCGAAATTTTTTCGCGAATATATTACATTGCTGATTTTCGCAATCAAGTGAATAATGACTGAAGATCACGAATTCTTGAATTTGCAAATTTATGGTGAATATTTGGCCAAAAATTTGCGATATATCGTGAATTCGAATATTGCCTATGCCACTCATCACTATTATTCATCACCCAAGTTCAACAACCCCTTTTTGCACTGCTTCGGACTACACCATGTCTGGGATCCAAGGTTATCCAGGTAGGAGCACCGTGACACATGCATACAACATTGCAGAGACATTGTAGGCCACTCTACACCACTCTGGCAATCCTACATCTGGATACCAAAACCATCTACTTAAAGGGGACTTTAGGTCCTTGTTGCTTCACTGCAACTGTCGTCACGACGACTTGCTCTAACAGAGGGACATATATCCTTAAAAACTCTTACAGGGTAAGGAATACCCCAGATGCTGGGACTAAGTCTGCGGCATTACAACAAATAACGCAGGTCCTTCGCCAGGTCTCGCTCAATGAAGAGGAAGAAACTGCTGCATCACCGCAAATGGTGAGGTTTTTTTGTTCTTTAGTCCCTAAGTGGCCATATTGTTAACCCCTTAAGGACGCATGACGTACCTGTACGTCATGGTTTCCGAGTCCTTAAGGACCCATGACGTACAGGTACGTCATGAGTTGTTCCGATCACTGCTGCTCAGCTGGCAGTGATCGGAACAAGGTACCTGCTGAAATCATTCAGCAGGTACCTTGTTACAATGCCCAGGGGGGTCTTGTGACCCCCCCATATCGGCGATCGCTGCAAACCGCAGGTCAATTCAGACCTGCGGTTTGCAGCTTTTTGTGCGATCTCTGATCCCCAAAAAACACATGACCTAACCCCTCAGCTGAACACATCAAAAAAATAATAATCAATACGGTGTCAAAAGCCATTTTTGTCACCTTACATCACAAAAAGTGTAATAGCAAGCGACCAAAATGTCATATGCACCCCAAGATAGTGCCAATCAAACCGCCATCTCATCCCGCAAAAAATGAGCCCCTACATAAGACAGTAGCCCAAAAAATAAAAAATAAACTATGGCTTTCAGAATGTGTAGACACTAAAAAATAATTTTGTTCAAAAATGCTTTATTATGTAAAACTGAAACAAAAACCCCTAAAAAGTAGTCATATTTGGTATTGTCGCGTCCGTTACAACCTGCTCTATAGAAATAGCACACAATCTAACCTGTCACTTCAACAATGTAAATAGCAAAAAATAAAAATGGTCCCAAAACAGCAATTTTCCATTTTAATCCATTTTTCCAGTAACAAAGCAAGGGTTAACAGCCAAACAAAACTCAATATTTATTGCCCTGATTTTCTTGTTTGCACAAACACCCCATATGTGGTCGTAAACTGCTGTATGGCCAAACGGCAGGGCGTAGAAGGAAGGGAACGCCATATGGTTTTTGGAAGGCAGATTTTGCTGGACTGGTTTTTTGACACTGTGTCCCATTTGAAGCCCCCCTGATGCACCCCTACAGTAGAAAATCCAAAAAAGTGACCCCATTTTGGAAACTACGGGATAAGGTGTCAGTTTTGTTGGTACTATTTTAGGGTAAATATGATTTTTGGTTGCTCTATATTACACTTTTTTTGAGACAAGGTAACAAAAAATAGAAATTCTGAAATTTCATCTCCATTTGCCAATAACTCTTGTGGAACACCTAAAGGGTTAACAAAGTTTGCAAAACTGGTTTTGAATACCTTGAAGGGTGTAGTTTCTTAGATGGAGTCACTTTTATGGAGTTTCTACTCTAGGGGTGCATCGGGGGCTTCAAATGGGACATGGTGTCAAAAAACAGTCCAGCAAAATCCACCTTCCAAAAACCATATGGCGCTCCTTTCCTTCTGCGCCCTGCAGTTTGGCCATACAGCAGTTTACGACCACATATTGGGTGTTCGTGCAAACTACAGAATCGGGGGAATAAATATTAAGATTTGTTTGGCTGTTAACCCTTGCTTTGTTACTGGAAAAAATGGATTGAAATGGAAAATTTTTCAAAAAATCGAAATTCTGAAATTTTATCTCCATTTGCCATTAACTTTTGTGGAAAACCTAAAGGGTTAATTATGTTTGTAAAATCTGTTTTGAATACCTTGAGGGGTGTAGTTTTTAGAATGGGGTAATTTTTGGGTGGTTTCTATTATGTAAGCCTCACAAAGTGACTTCAGACCTGAACTGGTCCCTAAAAAGTGGGTTTTTGAAAATTTCTGAAAAATTTCAAGATTTGCTTCTAAACTTCTAAGCCTTGTAACGTCCCCAAAAAATGAAATAGCATTCCTAAAATGATCGATACATGAAGTAGACATATGGGGAATGTAAATCAATAACTTTTTTTGGTGTTATTACTATGTATTATAGAAGTAGAGAAATTGAAACTTGGAAAATTGCGAATTTTTTAAAATTTTTGGTAAATATTGTATTTTTTTATAAATAAAAATGAAATTTTTCAACTTTATTTTACCACTGTTATGAAGTACAATATGTGACGAAAAAAGTATTTTAGAATGGCCTGGATAAGAAAAAGCGTTTTAAAGTTATCACCACATAAAGTGACACTGGTCAGATTTGCAAAAAATGGCCAGGTCCTTAGGGTGAAATAGGGCTGAGTCCTTAAGGGGTTAAAGTGTACCCGGTTTTAACGGTCGTTAGATGGGTGCACTCCTGTCTAAGCGGCCGTTAAAAATAGTCCCATTGATTTCAATGGGGTCTGTGTGGCTGTGGAAACAGCCAAAAATAGGACATGTCCTATTTTGGATGCACACTATTCACTATTCACAAACTTTCATTGGTGCTAAAAATGGGCATGTGATGGCTGTTACTTAAAGGGAACCTGTCACCAGGAAATTCACTAATAAACCAGGCATGCTGCCTTGTAGGGCTCACTCTGGTGAATATAATGATACCTTTCACTTGGTGATCTGTTGCTCTATTATGGAGAAAAGGTACTTTTAATCCATATGCTAATGAGTTGATTTGAGTCCAGTAGTTGATTTGAGTCCAGCATTTTTTCTATTCAGAGCTGTAGCCACTCCCCTATCCACTTCTTTAGATGTAAAAGGGGCGTGGTTTATTACATCATTCATTCATTTTAATAATTGGCGGGAAAATGAATAACAGGGAATACTAAGGTATTATATTACTGAGGTAAAAAAGGGGGAGGAATATACTATTGAAGTTAGTAATTATAATAAGGGCTACTTTGTTCATGGGGTGATAAACACATGATGGCTGATAAGGGACATGTCACCGTGGGTATGGCAGTTAGGCTTTAAAGTGAAAGGCAGCAAGGCTTGCATTGGCTATAATGCAGGTCATTTTTTTAAACCACGCCCCTTTTACATCTGAAGAAGTGAATAGGGGAGTGGCTACAGCTCTGAATAGAAAAAACACTGGACTCATATCAGCTACTGGACTCAAATCAGCTCATTAGCATATGGGTTAAAAGTACTATTTCTCCACAATAAAGCAACAGATCACCAAGTGAAAGGTATCATTATATTCAGCAGAGTGAGCCCTACAGGGCAGCATGCCTGGTTTATCAGTGAATTTCCTGGTGACAGGTTCCCTTTAAACGTCCGTCACAACGTCATTTTTCACTGTCATGTGCATGAGGCCTTAATGTAGTGAAATTCTCTAAAGAGAAGGTAGACTGCAGTTGCTATTCTGCTGCTGTAATTTATTACATTTTGTTTGGGGGGGATGAAGTGACAAAAATTGGCGAATTGGCGATTTAATTTTTTTTTTCCATTAAATCATTTACATTATGGGATAAATATTTTTATATTTTAATAGTTTGGGCGTTTTCCCAAGCGATGCCCATGCCCCTGGTGACTATAACTGGCAATTATTAGATTTCCCATTGTGTTTTGTGATAGCTATATAGCCATCACTGAATACTTCATTTATAATAAAACAATACTGTGCTGCCACCAGCTGGCCTGTATTGTTTTTTTTAGTACTGCTTGAGGCTTCGCTCTATTACTATAGTGTAACAGACCGGTCAGATGCCATGGTCACATTTGACCACAGCATATGAGAAGTTAAATGTACAGTTGTGTTCAAAATTATTCAACCCCCACTGAAATTGAGTGTTTTGGCCAGTTTGACATTGATTTTGATCATTTCAGTCATCTTGTTTACAATTAAATCAAAGAGGCACTTGTAAGTCAGACAAATATAACATAACATTTATAAAGAAATAACCACAAATGTCATTTCTGTGCTCACATCATTATCAGTTTTATTCAACCCCCAAGTGATATTCAATCTTAGTACTTAGTACAACATCCTTTTCCAGTTATAACAGCTTTTAAACGTTAAACATAGCTTGACACAAGTGTCTTGCAGCGGTCTATGGGTATCTTCGCCCATTCTTCATGGGCAAAAGCCTCCAGTTCAGTCACATTCTTAGGCTTGTGCGCTGCAACTGCTTTCTTTAAGTCCCACCAGAGGTTCTCAATCGGATTTAAGTCTGGTGACTGCAATAGCCACTTCAAAATGTTCCAGCCTTTAATCTGCAACCATGCTCTAGTGGACGTGGAGGTATGCTTGGGATCATTGTCCTGTTAAAAGGTCCAACGTCTCCCAAGCCTCAGGTTTGTGACGGACTGCATCACATTTTCATCCAATATCTCCTGGTACTGAAGAGAATTCATGGTACCTTGCACACGCTGAAGCTTCCCTGTACCTGTAGAAGCAAAACAGCCCCAAAGCATGATTGACCCCCCGCCATGCTTCACAGTAGGCAAGGTGTACTTTTCTTCATAGTCCTTGTTCTTCCTCCTCCAAACATCCATGGGCCCAAACAGTTCTAATTTTGTTTCATCAGTCCACAGAACACTATCCCAAAACTTTTGTGGTTTGTCCACATGACTTTTGGCATACTGCAGTCGACTCTTCTTATTTTTGGAGACAGCAAGGGGGTTCACCTGGGAGTTCTGGCATGGAGGCCTTCATTACGCAGTGTGCGGCTTATTGTCTGAGCTGAAACTTCATTAACCGCATCTGAAAAATCTTTTTTAGTTCCTCAGCAGTCACACGGGGACTTTTCTCCACTTTGCACTTCAGGTAGCACACAGCAGTCGAAGTCAGCATCTTCTTTCTGCCACGACCAGGTAGCGTTTCAACAGTGCCCTTTGCCTTGTATTTGCGAATGATGCTTCCTATGGTGTCTCTTGGTATGTTTAACATCTTTGCAATCTTCTTATAGCCATTGCCCTTCCTGTGAAGAGAAATTACCTCTTCTCTTGTCTTCTTGGACCATTCTCTTGACTTCATGATGTTTGTAAACACACCAGTAAATGTCTAGAAGGAGCTGAGTATCACAGTCATTTTACATCTGCCTAATTGGTGCTTATTATGCTTGATTGCTGCTCCTTGACATCCAGAGGTGTTTTCAATACCTGATCGAAAACACTTGAATGAACCTCTGTTCTTAAGAGTGGTCGTCTTTAAGGGGTTGAATAATTGTGTCAATGAAGAAATCACAAAAAAAAACATTTAATACTGTATTACAAAAACAATTGATGTCATTTTAGTTGCATTTGGTTCTTTAAAAAGTCCTTGTAAGATTTCATTCTGAACACAATTACAAATGTACACTAAATTCCCTAAAACCCTTTACAGCATTGGGGGTTGAATAATTTTGAACACAACTGTATATGAACAGCAGTAGGGCTGATCGCACTCATCCGCCTCGGGTCTCTGCTGTTTGAAACCATTTTTAAAGTGGTGACTTTTACATGGATGGTGGAGGTCAACAAGGGATTAAAGGTTATGTACACCTTTAGGGACAATTTTTTTTATTAGTGCATTGCACTAATTTTGAGCTAAAGATATTTTTTTCAATTTGTCGTTATAAAACATTATAAGCCTCTTTCTCTGTACAGCCTTGAGATTCTCTAGTAGCAGGCTCTGTATTTTTACTGTTTCCCATTAGGCAGCTCAGCTGACAGCTGCTTATCTCTTATCTCAGACCTCCTAAATGCTGATTACTGCTCAATTTTTATCTTACTGATAAGAATGTGGTTTAAATAAGTGTTTATGATCTTTTAGAGGTACAGTTTATTAGAGGACCAGCACAAAGTTAAAAAAAGTTAAAGTACGGTTCACACAGCTAGACAAACAGTTAACCCTTTACGACAGAATATTTTTTTAATAATGATCAATTGAAAAAAAGATTTTTAGTCCAAAATTAATAAAATGCAATCATAAAAAGAAATTTCCCCCGAAGGTGTACATAGCCTTTAAGACCATAAGATTGAAAGAACACTTGTTGAGTATTTCTGTATTGCTTAGGGCTCTTTCACACTTGCGTTTTTGTTTTCCGGCATAGAGTTCCGTCGTCGGGGCTCTATGCCAGAAAAATCCTGATCAGTTTTATCCCCATGCATTCTGAATGAAGAGAAATCCGTTCAGGATGCATCAGGATGTCTTCATTTCAGGACCGGGACGTTTTTTGGCCGGAGAAAATACCGCAGCATGCTGCGCTTTTTGTTCCGGCCAAAAATCCTGAACACTTGCCGCAAGGCCAGATCCGGAATTAATACCCATTGAAAGGCATTAATCCGGATCCGGCCTTAAGCTAAACGTCGTTTCGGCGCATCGCCGGATCCGACGTTTAGCTTTTTCTGAATGGTTACCATAGCAGCCAGGAAGCGAAAGTCCCGGCTGCCATGGTAAAGTGTAGTGGGGAGCGGGGGAGCAGTATACTTACAGTCCGTGCGGCTCTCGGGGCACTCCAGAGTGATGTCAGGGTGCCCCACGCGCATAGATCACGTGATCCATGCGCATGGGGCGCTCTGACGTCATTCTGGAGCGCCCCGGGAGCCGCATGGACTGTAAGTATACTGCTCCCCTGCTCCCCACTACTACTATGGCAACCAGGACTTTAATAGCATACTGGCTGCCATAGTAACACTGAAAGCATTTTGAAGACTGATCAGTCTTCAAATGCTTTCAGGTCACTTGCGTTGTTACGGATCCGGCGGGCATTTCCGGCAACGGAAGTGCACGCCGGATCCTAACAACGCAATTGTGAAGGAGGCCTTACTGAGTTTATCTTACAGGATACAGGATTATCTTTAAAAGTTGGAGCCATACAAAGGCCCTTTGGGATCCTCTACATACATATATATTCAGCCAATCTTGTACAGGGTAGTTTCCTAAGTTTAATATTTTTCAAGGTTGTAGTTCATTATGAACTTTATAAAAAGACTTCACTTGACATTATCACTCAGATGCACATAGAATGTGTAGACTTCAACTGAAGTTTTAGTGAATGTGAACAGAGTAGACCTCTGTACTCCAATTTGGTTTTAGTGTTTCTTTATTATCCAGATTTAAGTGCTGCGTTCTCCTTTGTCTGTGCCCACAGCTGAGAGAGAACTATGATTTTTTCCAGTCTAGCCAATCAACTGTGACCCAAATGCCACCATCTTCGGGTGGGTTTACAGATATCATTTGTGTCTAGCCTGTATTTTCTTGCCTGATGATATATTCATGGGATTTATAGAGGAAGTGTAGCACCACTAGCTTATCTATTTCGGTAACCCCACTTACCTCTGGCCACCGCATATGATGGGTATTTTGATTTCAACCACGAATGAGGCACATATCTGGCATAACTACTGTGAGGGGGCACATATCTGGCCATAACCATTGTGAGGGGGCACATATCTGGCCATAACCATTGTGAGGGGGCACATATCTGGCCATAACCACTGTGAGGGGGCACAGTCGCTAGTGTGACCAGGAGTCAGCAGGGTGGCAGCAGTGGGATGTCGGGAGCCAAACGTGCACAGGGTAGACCACAAGCTTCGCAGGAGCCTACCTACCTGGGAAGTAGCGGCTCACGGGTTCACGGCGGTAGCAGTCAGTCAGTACGTAGTGTTAGGGGTAAAATCACGTACTCGGCAGTGTGGCAGTTTTTTGTTAAGCCAGCGGAGGAGGTGAACATGGCCATATGTAGGATCTGTGGGCAGAAGGTGAAGCGTGGCCAGGGTGCCAGTGTTGGCACCACGGCCCTACGTCAACATATGAAGGGTCACCATAAAGTGGCCTAGGCAAACCGTGGCTCTGATGTGGTGGTCCAGCATGCCGCAGCAACCGCTACATCACCTAGGAGCACACAGGGAGCTTTCTGTTCTCCACATTATCTGTTGGTCCAAATTCTCCTGCTCCTCGCCGTCCTACTCCTCATCAGTCATTACATCAGCAATCGATCACTGAAGCGATTGCCAAGATATAACAGTATGCATGCACTCATCCAATGTGGCAGAAGCTGAATGTGCTCCTGTCCTAGTTGCTGGTGCTGCAGTTCCTCCCTTTCCAAGAGGTGGACTCTGCACCTTTCAGAGAACTGATGGCTTGTGCCAAGCCGAGGTGGAATGTCCCAAGCCATCATTTCTTTGCCAAAAAGGCAGTACCAGCCCTGCACACACATGTAGAACAGAAGGTGGGCCAGTCCTTGAGCCTGTCGGTGTCTCCCAAAGTGCACGGCAGTGCTGACATGTGGAGTTATAACTACGGTCAGGTACAATACATGTCCTTTACGGCCCACTGGGTGAATGTGGTTTCTGCACAGCCACACCAGCAACTTGGCCAGGTGACGCCGCTTCTGCCTCCACATTGTCACGCCGTTGGTCCTGCGACATTGTCAGCCTCTGCCTCCTCATCCTCCACCGTGTCCACAGCATCCACTGCAGCAACAATTCACAGTGCCCCTCCAGCATACCACATGTGCAGGGCACGGTGGTGTCACGCTGTTCTGCACCTCATTTGGAGTCACACAGGGGAGGAACTGCTCCGTGTTTTTTATAAAGAAATCGAATCCTGACTTTATTCGGAACAACTGAAAATCGGAACTATGGTGACCGACAATGGGAAGAACATGATCTCAGGGCAGCGTCAAGGACGGCTGAGCCATGCACCCTGCATGGCACACGTGTTCAATCTTGTTGTCAAGTGCTTCCTGCAGTCTTTCACCCATCTGCAAGACATCCTAAAAATGACCAGCAAATTTTGCATGCACTTCAGCCACTCATACACCAAAAAGCACACCCTCCTTGAGCTGCAGCGGCAGAACGGCATCCCCCAACGTAGGCTGATATGCGACGTTTCCACCCGTTGGAATTCCACCGTCCATATGTTGGACCGACTATGAGAACAGAGAAAGTCCATAACCGATTTCTTGATGATCCGAATGGACATGAGTATTCCCCTGTGTAACTTCGATGTCAGCCAGTGGCAGCTCATGCGTGACACCTGCTGTTTGCTCAGGTCCTTTGAGGGGGCCAAGTTTTTTGTCAGTCACCAGGACCACGGGATGAACAATGTCATTCCAATAATTCATGTCCTGGAACAGATGCTGGTAAATCTGGCTGGTCAGGGGACTGGAGACATGCGCCTAGATCTCACAGCCACATGAGCCCTGTGAGGGCTAAACTGGAAAAGGAGGATGAGGAGAACATTGGAGCACTAGCAATGTGTAGCAGAATGGGTGGTTTTCCACACGGGTGACAGGAGAGGAGGAGCAGGACCACCCAGAGGAGCTGCAGGGCGATAAGGCAGAGGACCCAGACACAAAGTGGCAGCATGCAGTGGAGATGGAGGCAAGGAGTCCCTCGAGTCACTTGCACAAATGGCCCAATGCATGCTCACTTGCTTGCGTAGTGTCAGCCGAATTGTCACCATTCAGCAGAGGGATGACTTCTGTCTGTCCACCTTGTTGGACCCTCGCTACGGTCTAAAATGGGGGACTTTTTTTACACCCCCTGAGAGGGAGGACAAATTGAACTACTATGGAGACATCCTATGTAGTCAGTTGGCCGCTGCCTATCTGCGCCATCGTCCATCCCCTCGCAGGTATCACCGGGGGAGGGGGGCCTCTATGCTCACATTCCTCTGCCATGGCTGCTGTGGCAGAGTGGGGGGGAGCAGTTCCAGCTCCATCAGCAGCAACTTGATTCTAGAGTCGCTGATGAGAAGCTTTCTTCACCCGCGTAGTGAAGAAACTCCTCACCAGCAGCAGGTAGACCAGGAGCAGGACCTGAACCAGCAGGTGGTGGCATACTTGGAGAGCCCCCTGCCACCCCACATTGAAGATCTCCTGGACTACTGGGCAGCCAAACTGGATTTGTAGCCACAACTGCCAGAGTTTTCCCTGGAAAAGCTGTCCTGCCTGGCCAGTAGTGTGGCATCAGAGCGGGTGTTTAGTGCGGCGAGCGCCATAGTTACCCCAGCCAGGATTTACACCCACCAATGCCTGATGCATCAGACTAGATCATCCATGCTGCCTCACTCAAACCTTGACAAAAGAGAGAGGTTACTTTTGGCTACTTGCCTCAGCTACTATTCTGATGCTGCCACCGGCCTGATGCCAAGGATCTGATGCCAAGCGCTCCTTCTTACATCCACCATCGTCAGCGGGTACTGTTCTTGCCACCCACCTGCCCAGTCTGTCACTGGGTCACTCTGTGGTCTACTGTTGCTGCTACCACCTCCACACTATGTCACCTTGCACTCTGTGGCCTCCTGATGCTGCTGCCACCTCTACACTATGTCACCTTGCCACTCTGTGGCTTCCTCATGCTGCTGCCACCTCCACATTATGTCACCTTGCCACTCTGTGGCCTATTGATGTTGCTGCCACCTCCACACTCTGTCACCAGGTCATTCTGTGGTCTCCTCATGCTGCTTCCATCTCCACACTATGTCACTTTGCCACTCTGTGGTTTCCTCACGCTGCTGCCACCTCTACACTATGTCACCTTGCCGCTCTGTGGTCTCCTCATGCTTCTGCCACCTCCACACTATGTCACCTTGCCACTCTGTGGCCTCTTGATGCTGCTGCCATCTCCACACTCTGTCACCAGGTAACTCTATGGTCTCCTCATGCTGCTGCCACATCCACAGTATGTCACCCTGCCACTCTGTCGTCTTCTCATGCTGCTGCCACCTCCACACTATATCACCTGGCCACTCTGTGGCCTCCTGATGCTGCTGCCACTTCCACACTATGTCACCTTGCCACTCATTGGTCTCCTGATGCTACTGCCACCTCTACACTATGTCACCTTGCCACTCTGTGGCCTCCTGATGCTGCTGATGCCACCTCCACAATATCATTATGCCACTCTGTGGCCTCCTCATGTTACTTTCACCTCCCCACTATGTTATAGGGCCACTCTGTTGACTTCTCAAGCTGTTCCCACCCTCCCCACTTCATGACTGGGCCACTATTTTGCTTTTCGGCCTGGCTGACATCATCATTTATTTGACCCTTCTTCTGATCTGTCAGAACCAAGGAAAAATGAGACGCAAAACGGATTCTGTCTGTGTAGCAGCTGTAAGGCCTGTATGGTCCCATCAGAATTTGCTTGTGATTTGGTAGCCAAAAGCAGGAGGGGGTACAAAACACAGAAGACATGCAAATATTCCATTCACGTGTCATCTCTGTTTTGGATCCACTCCTGGTTTTTTTCGCATTAGCGATTACTGACCAAATGCTGACCGAGTGAAGGCGGATGATCAACAGACAGGATCCATTTTTTGAGGGTTATTGTTCTGTCAGTTATTGTTCTGACGTCAACACAAACTTACTGCTGACACCCTCTCCACTCTGTCAGCAGGCTATACTTGTATAAGCGTTTAATAGAACAGGTTCTGTTTACATCTATGTGGAATCAGCTGACGACGGTGTAAAAAGAGTGCTTCTTCTTGGCGCTAACATTGACCTGTGAGGCTGAGTTCATACTTGAGTTATTTGGTCAGTTTTGGCCACGTGACTGCCCAAATAAGTGAAGTGTGCAGTGATTCTAAGATATAATAATACTAAGATATAATAATATAATAATAATTAGAAGTGATTCTAATAATACTCACAGTATTATTTTACTACCAAAGCAGACTCCCTATGCGTGTTACTGAAAGGCACAGTGTTCTACACCACTAAAAAGGCTCTCTAAATCTAGGAAATAGCCAGGAAATAGCAGTTTTTGAACGTAATACGCTGCTACAAAATTCGGATCCCAAAAATTCGGCAAACTGCCGAATCAAATTTTTGAAAACTTCGCTCATCTCTACTAGTGACTATCAAATATTGAGTAAAGAAACTATAGAAATAATCATAGTTAGATGGATCCAAAAAGTGGAGAAACATAAAGGCAACCCATGTTGTGTTATTTCATTGTACTTTAGATATGCCTATTTTTATATACATTTTATTTCATATTGAAATTTCAACCAGCAGCTATCATTTGTGATGACAATTGTGGTGTCTCCCAGTCCCCATGTGTGTAAGCTATTAGTAACTTCTGAAGTAGCCACAAGTTGTGAAAAGGCCCGTCAAAATCAGGTTAACCCAGTCTCGTCAAATGAAAGCTACAACAACATTTCCGTCTTTCAAAGTATTTATACAGTCAGTCTTGAAAGCAAACTGTCCACTGTCAGTCCTGATGACCCATCGACTGTACATCCAGCATCACATCTATGGAGTGATTGAAAAAACAACTGTTCTACCTTTACCCGCAAGGAACAGACGTCAGTGTCTTTCAAGATGACTTATCAACAAAGTATCTTTACAAAGCCCACTGTGGTGGTCATCTCAACCAAGTCTTCTGTCTGTACAGCTGTGTTTTTACTTATTCTTGATGCCACTCAGCTATGAGCAAAACCTCAGGTAGCCACCAGAGAAAATACAGGATTTTATACAGGACATCAGGACTATGATATACTTAGACATACAAATTATTTTTCAGTCATTTGCTGCAAAATGATTATAATGGAGAATCAACTGGCCACATTAGATAACATTTTTTCATAGCTTCTACTGGAAGCTGTGTTTGTAGGTATATGAATGTATGCTGGATACATAATTATATCATGGTTGTTAATTTTATGAAATAATACAAGATTTAGAGTTGTAGATAAGAAACTGAAACAAGAACCAGATTATAGAAACTAAATATGGCGTAATCCATGACTCCTTTCAGATTTAAAATCTGTACGTTCTCATTCTATCGGCCAATGCCCCCTGAAACTAGGACTTAAATATACATTATTCATAGTACCCTGTCCTTAAAGGAATTAGGCTAGCACCAAGAAATCCTGTTGAATTGAAATGTAGTTGCAGCAGCATCACTAGGCTAAAACACCTGTGTGCCCCTGATGTTTTGCCCAGGGCCCCGAACGTAATGACCCCGCATGTACAGCTGCTTATGAGAGTATATATCAACAAAATGCAGGCAGCATGAAAACATCATCACAACTGCCTGCACAAGGATGCAGGAACTCAGGCAGCAGGCCGGAAGTGCCCTGAGGTCGGCATTGCAGATGGGAGCATGGAGCGGGAGGCAGGCGAGTGATTTTATTTTCTCTTTGTTCCTTTGAGGGAACACGCTACTGTGCACTATAGGGGGCATTATAACTACTGAGTGCCCTATAGGGGGTTATTATAACTACTTAGGCACTATACAGCAGCATGATAATTACTGGGGGTGCAATGGAGGCACTATAACAAGTGATGGCACTATATTGGGCATTAAAATTACTGTGGCCCTATTAGGGTATTTTAACTATTAGGGCACAATAGTGGGGTATTGTAACTGCTGGGGGCACTATAGGGTCCTTTATTACTACTAGGGGTATTATAACTGCTGGGGGCATTTTATTACTACTGGGGGCATTATAACTGCTGGGAGCACTATTGGGGGCTTTATTACTACTTGGGGCATTATAAATGCTGGGGGCACTATAGGGGGCTTTATTACTAGTGGGGGAATTATAAGTACTGGGGCCAGAATATAGGGCCTTATTATTTCTGGGGACACTAAAGGGGCTATATTATTACTCAGGGCACTAAGAGGGGCTTTATTACTACTGTGGATAGTATAAAGACATTATTACTACTAGTGGCACTATGAGGAAAATTTGTTTTACTATGGACACAAGAGCCATTACTGCTACTAGGGGTATTATGGGGTCATAATTAGTATTGGACACAATATGAAGTGCACTACTACTAATGGGGATGCCTTCAGGGAGCATTTTCACTATTGGGGCACTGTTACTAATGAGAGCACTCTGAAAGAGAATTATTAATATTGGTGGGACTTTTGGGAGCACTATTACAATGAGGGACTATCCAGAGCATTATTACAATGAGGGACTATCTACAGTATATGGCATTTTTATTTCTGCAGTATTGTATTTGGGGGCATTGGGGAAGACAATAGGCACAGTATTGGGATAGCAGCAGGATAACACTGTTGGAGTGCCAGTATGGGGAAGATGAAGGTAAAGTGTGGGATTCTAGATAACTATGTGGTAAACTCTGCAGAGATAAGACATGACTGAAAAAAATCATCATGTTAGTCTGGGCCAAATGGAGAAGATGCGGAAAGAAAATATCTATAATCAGAGGAATCGGATACATCACTGCATGTACTAGACATGTAGTGCTTCTATGAATTTTCATTATACAAAGAATAACCTTTTATTTGTTAAAACATTTTAAGTCATACCTAAGCAGCAATTCACTGAATTATGGTTTTGCTGAAAAAAAAAGATGTTTCAGATGTAACAGAACCTATTATATGTAAGCAATAGAAGGGTCACTTTTTCAAGTCCCCTTGTAGGTCTAATAAATACTGTATATTTAAAAAAAAAAAATTGAAAGTGTAATAAAACTAATCCGCATTTCTATAAATAAAAGAGTCTTTATTATGGAAAAACTAACAAAAAAAACCTATACAAATTTGTGTCACCGTGTCTGTAATAACCTCTACATGCAGTAAAAATAAAAGAATAAGAAACAATTCCAAATTTTTTTTTATTCGCAACTCGCAAAACGAGGTCAGACAGTTTTATTTACCTCAAAATGTAACCAATGAAGATTGTAGCTTCAAAAAACAAGCCCCAAACAGCTCAGTCAATGGAAAAATTAAAATGCTATGGCTCTCAGAATGTGGCAACATAAAAACAAAAATAAAGTGTATTTATGCAAAAGTGTACAAGTTCATTTGTGCAAAATTAATAAAATACAAAAAAATATAAATTTAGTATTGCGACAATTGTACTGAATAAAGGTAACCTCTTATTTGTCACATGGTGAACCCGAGTATGTCATGACACATGCTGGCAGCTATCACATGCCATGTGTACTATCCCTAGTGGCACACATACCAGGAAGAATGGTATTCTTTTCGGCAGTCTTGTCTGAGTTCTGAATTTATTTAGAAGGTCTGATCTGGGGTTTGATGCCACCCTAGCCCCACACTTTGCACTCGTGAGTGCAGTTGGTTACATCGCTGGGTTCCTGAGTCTGATTCAGTCTGTACATCTTAATAAGGATCAGAAAAAGGATGGATCATAGCTGGCCACCAAGTTTGACAGAGAGCGACCGTAATATAGCTGAGCGTTGGAGGAGAGTGGCCACATTCAGATAGGCATACAGATCAGGGACGACCCTGCAGCTGCAGTTCCTTTAAAACAGGCATGCTCAACCTTGCGGCCCTCCAGCTGTTTCAAGACTACAACTCCCAGCATTCTCGGACAGCCTACAGCTATCAACCTACAGCAGGGCATTGTGGGAGTCATAGTTTTACAACAGCTGGAGGGCCGCAGGTTGAGCATCACTGCTTTAATAAAAAGAATATCGGGACCCACCAGATTTTTTTTTACACAGGGGCCCCCACCAGCCCTGTTTCAAATGGCAGGTTTATGTGCAACACTTCTACTATATTGCTTGTGTGTCTTTACCTTTGATTGCACTCTGTCTCTCTCCTCTGTACACAGCATTTACAGTGTTTGCCATCTCAGCAAGGGTGATGTATGTCTTCTTTTGTCCAGATATGTACTTTTCATTCCCACGTCAGTTTGCTCATTTCTGTGTTCCCCTCCTGTCTCTATGTCAGTATCAAACACATTGATGGTGGGTTCACACATAGGTTTTTAGTGATTTTTTTTCAGTACTTTTTGAGGTTTTTTTTCTTTTTTGTTTTTTTGCACATTATGTTTTTGGTGCAGTTTTTGCTGAAATTACGCCAGCTTCAGACTTTAGCTGAAAGTCTTTGGGAAATATGAATAACAAGACACACATTTTTTTTGCAATTTACTGGTGTTATTTTGATCTAATGAGTTATATCTGGTGATAAACATTCTGATCAGTCAATGCACCTTAGGGCTCATTCACACGAACGTATGGGTTCTGTTACCGTATTGCAGACCGCATATGCAGATCCGCAATAAACAGACCTTGTTCCGTTTGTATTCCGGATCACGAATGCGGACCCAATCTCTCTACAATGGGTCCGCAAATCAGGAGCTGCGGAGCGGTGTGGAATGGAAGCACGGAAGGGAACCCTACAGAAGCACTACGGAGTGCTTCTTTGGGGTTCAGTTCCGTACTTCCGTACCGGAAAAAGACAAATCATGTCCTATGTTTTTGCGGAATGAATGGATGCGGACCCATTCAAGTTGAATTGGTCTGGATCCGTCCTGGAGGCCTCACAAACATCCTCCATGCATTGGGGACCGCAAATTGCGGAACAGAACACATACGTTCGTGTGAATGAGCCCTTAGAGTTACAATGTAACATTTTCAGAGTTTTATATAGTAGTTGCTATACCTCAGTAATATGGTATTTTTGGGATCAAATTTGTCTGTCAGCTTTTGTGACATCAACAGTAACACTTCAACTGGTCTCTAATAGTCATCATAGCTATGATGATCAGGTGACAATGGGGTCCATAGATATAAAACAAAAGTGCCAAAAATACCACTAGGAGAAAGGTCTCAGGTATTTTTTAGGGGGGACCTCGGTTGCCCATGGACTGCCTCTTGATCTAGAGCTCAAAGGGGTTATCCAACTTCTAAAAATGTCTAAAAACCGCTGCAAATGTTATAAAAAAAATACAGTACCCACTTTCGTGACCAGCTATAATCTCATGGCATACTACTGGCACCATAGGGCAGCACTAAGTGGTGATGCAATAGTAGGGCACGTGACCTCTGCGGCCACTGCATGCTGAGATTGCATGTTGGTTGCTTGTAAATGAAGACCAAAAGGGCCACCAGAGTGTCAGTGCTGAGGGAAATAAGTGGCGAGTACTTTTTCTTTTTTATTTCAGAAGATGGATATCTCGTTTAGGGATTGAACTATATACGGTAATATCTGAAACTGAACCTGAACTAGATTGGCATTTTTTTTAGGGAAAATCGCTGCTCCTACCGGTAGCCTCCACTGGAACCTCTGCCATAGAACATTGGTGAAGGGATACCCTGTAGTGATGAGCGGCAGGGGCAATATTCGAATTTGCGATATTTCGCAAATATTTGGGTGAATATTCGCCATATATTCGAAAATTCGCAAATTCGTAATCTCCAGTCATTATTTTCTTGATTGTGAAAATTTGCATTAAAAAAATGCATAAAATTAGCATAAATATTAGCATAAACTGGTATTTAAAAGGTATCCTTTAAATGCCAGTTTATGCTAATTTTATTCAAATTTATGCACGTTTTTATGCACATTTATGCAAATTTTTTATGCAAATTTTAAAATTATTTTCTTGCTTGCGAAAAGTTGTATATCAAAAATTCACATAAAAACGAATATTCGCAATTGCGAATATATTTTGCGATATTCTAAATATTCGCGAATTCTCGAAGTGCCGATATTCGCGATTAAAATTCACCATTCAAAAATTTGTGATCAACACTAATACCCTGCCCTGATGTGCTATGCCAGACTTTAGCAGATCTGAGCGAGGACAGACAGAATGAGGGATGTGTGCTCCTACCAGTACAGCGCTCACTGCAGCACATATAGTAGAATCTGTAAATTCTGTATGTGCTGCAGTAAAGAGTTCTTCAGAAAGTCCCAAAATTCAGGAGAACACTTTTGCTTGTAAAACAATAAAATCATCAAAGAAAATATATAATAGAAAAGGTATTATTATTAGGGCATTTCTGACAGTTGAAAACATTTTTATTGAAAGTTTAGGTATATTTTAATTAATTAAGAAACAAGATGAGGATTGCTACATCTGTACTTTGTACTGCTCACACAGCTGCTTGTTATGCATATCACAGCTCTCTCTTCTAAAAAGCCAAACATCTGTGTGAGCAGGACATGTTTTCACTCACAGACAGCAAGCAGGGATCTTGAAAACTGTGAAGAGTTCCATATACACCTATCATCTGTGATAGAACAGAGAGGGGGTCATTTACTAAAGACTGATATTTTACATGCCAGCCTAAGGAAAAACCTTGCTGGCAGAAGATCCGACCAATTTATGAAGAGGTGCACGCCTCTTAGTACATGTGTCGCATCTTCGTCTGTCTGTGTGCCAGAAGAGGAATAAATTCCAGTCAGGAGCTGGAAAAGATTTCTTCTGTGATTTGAGACAGTTTTCTGGTACACATGACACCTCCTGTAGTCCACACCTTGTCCACTGTTTGAAAAAACGGCATGGGTGTTGGAAAAAGCTAAATGGTCTCACATCTCGTTGAAAAGCGGCACTTGCCAAAAAATTGGGGCTTTACCATACCAAAAAACTGGCGTAGAACATTAGTACATAATCCCTAATCTATTTGCTCTTCTACCACAAAATGTAAATGATTGGGACCAGAAGGTGCTCCTTAAATGCATGAATAATTCTGTAATCAGAATGTATATTTTTAAAATGAAGTGTTCAATTGTTTAGTCAAAGAAGAAAAAGAACAGGATCTCCTTACCTCATACAGTGGCATGCAAAAGTTTGGGCACCCCTGGTCAAAATTACTGTTACTTTGAACAGTTGAAGCAAGTTGAAGATGTAATGATCTCCAAAAAGCATAAAGTTAAAGGGGTTCTCCAGGCTTTTAATATTGAATACCTAATATCAGATTGGCGGGGGTCCAACACCCGGCACCCCCGCCTATCAGCTGTATGAGGAGACGGCAGGCGCATGTGAATGTGCCGTCTCCTGTCTGTCTTCCTGCTCACCGCTGCTTTGCCATATACAGCAGCGGTGAGCAGGAAGAGAGAAGGGAGACAGCAAGTGCACACTTTGTGCATCGTTTCCTCATACAACTGATCGGCGGGGATGCCCAGTGTTGGACCCCACCGATTTGATATTGATGACCTATCCTGAGGATAGGTCATCAGTATTAAAAGCCCAGAGAACCCCTTTAAAAATAACACATTACCTTTGTATTGTTAGCAAAAACATTTTTTTATTTTTATCTGTTACATTTTCAAAATAGTAAAAAAAAACGAAATGGTCCAAAAGAAAACTTTGGCCATCATGCATGTTTAGTACCTAGTAGCACCCCCTTTGGCAAGTATCACAGCTTGTAAAGGCTTTTTTTAGCCAGCCAAGAGTATTTCAGTTCTTGTTTGAAGAATTTTCATCCATTCTTCCTTGCAAAAGTCTTCCAGATCTGTGAGATTTCTGGGCCATGCACTGCTCTTTGAAGGTCTATCCACAGACTTCCAATGATGTTCAGATCAGTGGACTGTGAGGGTCATGGTAAAACCTTCATCTTGTGTCTTTTAAGGTAGTCTATTTTGGATTCTGAGGTGTGTTTTAATGATGATCGCAAAGACCCATATTCGTGATCGCGATATTTGACGAATAATTCGCATCATATTCATCATATATTCATGATTTCGCAATATTCGTTATTTCGCATTCAATATCATGACTTGTGATTAATTTTTCAAGTTATATTCAAGTGCGCATAGAATCTATTCGTTATTAATAAAGTTTAAACAGCTTTACAGGTATTGAAAGCTTGAAATGGTAGGAGTCATTTGTGTGAATGGAAAGGTGCGAAAAAGACATTCAAATTTTCGCAATACATTCAGAGTACTGGAGTCTGACACAACCTGTTAACACTTGGTAGGAAAGGGAATACACACTGCGAATAAATTAATGCGAATATTCAAGTGACGAACATTCGCAGGACAGTTTTTACTTATTAAGTCTTTACTCTGAAAGGAATAGTGGAAATTATTATAGAAAGCAATTAAGGTTGGGAGAATTATGTCTGAATCTTTTATTTTCAAGATACAGTTTCCCTATCACTCACTATCCATCTTAAGAAGAGCGAATATTCGTAATTGCGAATATGGGGTCATGTATTTGACATATTCGCGAAATCTCAAAATCATGATATTCGAGATTAACCCCTTAAGGACCGGGCTCATTTTCACCTTAGGACCAGGCCATTTTTTGCAAATCTGACCAGGGTCACTTTATGTGGTGATAACTTTAAAACGCTTTTTCTTATCCAGGCCATTCTGAGACTGTTTTTTCGTCACATATTGTACTTCATGACACTGGTAAAATTAAGTCAAAAAATTTCATTTTTATTTATAAAAAAATATCAAATTTACCAAAAATTTTGAAAAATTCGCAATTTTCCAAGTTTCAATTTCTCTACTTCAATAATACATAGTAATACCGCCCAAAAAAGTTATTGATTTACATTCCCCATATGTCTACTTCATGTATCGATCATTTTTGGAATGCCATTTTATTTTTTGGGGCCGTTACAAGGCTTAGAAGTTTAGAAGCAAATCTTGAAATTTTTCAGAAATTTTCAAAAACCCACTTTTTACCCTGGGTTCAGACCTGAGCGTTCTAAAAACGCGCGTTTTACGCGCGTTTTTGTCGCGCGTATTTCCGCCGCGTTTTTGCAAATAGGAAACGCGCTGCAGTAAAGCGCGCGTTCTTGTGATTGACTACTGTGGTGTCAATCACAAAACGCGCGTCAAACGCCCCAAAAGAAGCTCAAGTACTTGTTTATGCGTTGGGCGTTTTACAGCGCGTTCAAACGCGCTGTAAAACGCTCAAGTGTGAACCACTCCCATAGGAATGCATTGGTTTTAATCTGTTGAGCGTTTTACAGCGCGTTTGAACGCGCTGTAAAACGCTCAGGTGTGAACCCAGGGTTAGGGACCAGTTCAGGTCTGAAGTCACTTTGTGAGGCTTACATAATAAAAGCCATCCAAAAATGACCCCATTCTAGAAACTACACCCCTCAAGGTATTCAAAACTGATTTTACAAACGTCATTAACCCTTTAGGTTTTCCACAAGAGTTAATGGCAAATGGAGATAAAATTTCAGAATTTCGATTTTTTGGAAAATTTTCCGTTTGAATCCATTTTTTCCAGTAACAAAGCAAGGGTTAACAGCCAAACAAAACTCAATTTTTATTGCCCCGATTCTGTAGTTTTCAGAAACACCCCATATTTGGGCGTAAACTGCTGTATGGCCAAACGGCAGGGCACAGAAGTAAGGGAACGCCATATGGTTTTTGGAAGGCGGATTTTGCTGGTCTGGATTTTTGACACCATGTCCCATTTGATCACCATGGCCTTGTAGAATCTCCAAAAAAGTGACTCCATCTAAGAAACTACACCCCTCAAGGTATTCAAAACTGATTTTACAAACTTTGTTAACCCTTTAGGTGTTCCACAAGAGTTATTGGCAAATGGAGATGAAATTTCGGAATTTCTATTTTTTGTTACCTTGCCTCAAAAAAAGTGTAATATAGAGCAACCAAAAATTATATTTACCCTAAAATAATACAAACAAAACTGCCACCTTATCCCGTACTTTCCAAAATGGGGTCGCTTTTTTGGAGTTTCCACTGTAGGGGTGCATCAGGGGGGCTTCAAATGGAACATGGTGTCAAATAACCAGTCCAGCAAAATCTGCCTTCCAAAAACCATATGGCGTTCCCTTCCTTCTACGCCCTGCCGTTTGGCCATACAGCAGTTTACGACCACATATGGGGTGTTTCTGCAAACTACAGAATTAGGGCAATAAATATTGAGTTTTGTTTGGCTGTTAACCCTTGCTTTGTTACTGGGAAAATGGATTAAAATGGATAATTTGCAAAAAAAATAGCTGTTTTGGGACAGTTTTGTATTTTTTGTTATTTACATCGTTGAACTGACAGGTTAGATTGTGTGCTATTTCTATAGAGCAGGTTGTTACGGACGCGACAATACCAAATATGTCTACTTTTTGGGGTTTTTTGTTTCAGTTTTACATAATAAAGCATTTTTGAAAAAAATGATTTTTTAGTGTCTCCACATTCTGAAAGCCATAGTTTTTTGTTTTTTTGGCAATTGTCCTATGTAGGGGCTCATTTTTTGCGGGATGAGATGGCGGTTTGAATGGTACTATCTTGGGGTGCATATGACTTTTTGATCACTTGCTATTACACTTTTTGTGATGTAAGCTGACAAAAAAATGACTTTTTTTACAACGTTTTTATTTTTTATGTTTACGGCGTTCACCTGAGGGGTTAGGTCATGTTATATTTTTATAGAGCAGGTCGTTACGAACGCGACAATACCCAATATGTATACTTTTTTTATTTATTTTGGTTTTACACAATAATATCCTTTTTGAAACAAAAAAAAACATGTTTTAGTGTCTCCAAAGTCTGAGAGCCATATTTTTTTCAGTTTTTAGGCGATTGTCTCAGGTTGGGTATAATTTTTGCGGTATGAGGTGGCGGTTAGATTGGCACTATTTGGGGGGTCATATGACGTTTTGATCGCCTGCTATTACACTTTTTGTGATGTAAGGTGACAAAAAAATGGCTTTTTGACAAAGTTTTTTTTTTTTTTTTTTACAGTGTTTACTTGAGGGGTTAGGTCATGTGATATTTTTATAGAGCAGATTCTTACGGACATGGAGATACCCAATATGTCTACTTTTTTTAATTTTTTTTACATTTAACACTGAAAAGCATTTTTGAAACAAAAAAAATCATGTTTTAGTCTGAGAGACATAGTTTTTTTATTTTTTGGGCAATTGTTTTATGAAGGGGCTCATTTTTTGCGGGATGAGATGGCGGTTAGATTGGTACTATTTTGGGAGGCATACGCCTTTTTGATCGCTTTGTATTACACTTTTTAGTGATGTAAGGTGCCAAAAAATGGCTTATTTACACCATTTTTGGGTTTTTTTTATGGCGTTCACGTGAAGGGTTCAGTCATGTGATATTTTTATAGAGCTGTTTTTTACGGACGCGGTGATACCTAATATGTGTAGTGTATTTTATTTTTTTTACTTTTTATTCAGTGATTTGTGTTTTTTTTTATTTTTACTTTTTTTCACTTTTTTACATTTTTTTTGGACCCAGACCCACTTGGTTCTTGTAGATCCAGTGGATCTGATGTCAGTATAATACAGTACAGTACACTATATAGTGTACTGCACTGTATTTTTTACTTTTCACAGTCTGGTCAGAGTGACCAGAGTTACTATACCATGGCAAGCAGGACGCTTCTGAAAGCGTCCTGCTGCCATGGTAACCATCACCCACTGCCATTAGAGAGTAGTGGGTGATGGATGGGGAGGGAGGGGAGCTCCCTCCCTCTACGATCTCATCCTGGGGGGGGGCTGCATAGGCACAGCAGCCCCCCGATGGGAGAGGGAGGGAGCTCCCTCCCTGTTAACACCTTCCATAAGGAAAGGGGTTAAACGGCTGGCATCTGCAGCACAGATGCCAGCCGTTGTTCATCAGAGTGCCAGCAATGTGCTGGCACTCTGATAGAACCACTAGACACCAGGGAATTATTACAAGGGAGGCGGGCGGGGGATCGCTATTGCGCACCTCCCGCAACCACCCCCCCTGCACCCCCGCCGCCATAACAAGATTGGGGGCTGCAGGGGGGGTTAAAATGAATATCTTTGGGGCAATTAACTCTCTGATCCCGCGGTCACAGACCGCGGGATCAGAGATCGCTAAACTCGCTGCAAACCGCAGGTCTGAATTGACCTGCGGTTTGCAGCGATCGCCGATACGGGGGGGTCACATGACCCCCCTCGGCATTAGAACATTGTTCCTGCTGATCTATATCAGCAGGAACCATGTTGCTACCGCGCCCACATTGGGTGCAGTAGCAGATTAAACACAGGGCGTACATGTACGCCCTTGGTCCTTAAGTACCAGGACGCAAGGGCGTACATGTACGCCCTTCGTCCTTAAGGGGTTAAAATTCGCTTTGCGAATATTCACGCTCAACACTAGTGTGTTTAGGATCATTATCCATTTGTAGAAGCCATCTTCTTTTCAACTTCAGCTTGTTTAGAGTTGGTGTTTTGTTTGCTTCTAGAATTTGCTGGAATTTCATTGAATCCATTCTTCCCTCTAACCGTGAAATGTTCGCCATGACATTGACTGCAACATAACCCCAAAGCATGATTGATCCACCCCAATGCTTAATGTTTGGAGAGGTTATTTTGATGCTACTCTGTGTCCTTTTTTTCTCCAAACATACCTTGGCTCATTGTGGCCAAAGAGTTCTATTTTAACCTCATTGATCAACAGCACTTGTTTTCAAAATTGTTTAGACGTTCTTTTGCAAACTTCTGATGCTGAATTTTGTGGTGAGGACGCAGGAGAGGTTTTTCTCTAATGACTCTTCCATGAAGGCCATATTTGTGCAGATGTTGTTGAACAGTAGAACAATGTACCACAACTCCAGAGTCTGCTAAATCTTCCTGAAGGTCTTTTGCAGTCAATTAGGGGTTCTGATTTACCTTACTAGCAATCCTACAAGCAGCTAAAAATTTTCTTGATCTTCCAGAACTCCTCTTGACCTCCATGGTTCCTGTTAACTGCCATTTCTTAATTACATTTCGAATTGAGGAAACGGTAACCTGAAACTGCTTTGCTATCTTCTTATAGTCTTCTCCTGCTTTGTGGACCTCAACCATTTTCAGAGTGATAGGCAGCTGCTTAGAAGAACCCATGGCTGCTGTTTTTTGGGACAAGGTTAGAGGAGTGTCGGTATCTATCAAGCTTTGAAATTTGCATCATCTGACCTTTCCTAATGATTGTGAACAAGCCTTAACCCTAACAGGCTATTTAAGGTCTGAGACCTCGGTCAAAGTTATCTGAGTGCTTGAATCTCCTTGGGTTCCCATACCTTTGCAAGGTACTTCTTTCCTTTTTTGAATCTTAAATTGTACAAAACCAAAATAAAACACTGATATTGCTTAAAATGTTGAAAAGTGTCTTTCATCTTTAACTTTATGCCTTTTAGAGATCATTTCATCTTCAACTTACTTATTGTTCCCAGTAACAGTATTTTTGACCAGGGGTGGGCAAACTTTTGCATGTCATTGTTTATGTGTTTCAATTCGTGTTGAGTGAATCGACATTCAGATCCAAGATCCGAAGTCGATCCACTCAAAACTTCATTTGAATGCTGTATGGAGATTCGTCTGAGATTAATATGTAATCCCAGACTTAGCCCAGACAAGAGTGGCGGTGTTTCTAGGAGAAAAAAAAACATTGAGAAAAAATTCACAAGGATTGCTGCAAATTTTCAAACCACTGAAGGGCTGACCTCTACTGATTTAACCTTTGCCATAACAAAGGAATAAATCCATGAAGATCAAATTTGCTTAAAAATCTGCCAAAGTCGGGGGCGTGGCCTGCTAGCTCATGGCGCTGGTCGCATAACTTGTGAGCTCCTGCACTGGCACTGTATCTCAGCTAACACCGGCTGTCCAGCGAACTCTGTACATGAAGGAAATCTCTGGTGTCTCCGGCGCTAGTATGGGGCGTGTGAAGAAGAGGCAACCACCTACCAGGTTGACTGAATTCTTTCAGAAACCTCCATCACAAAACAACAGCCCCGGGCTGACGCCGCCATCTTGCGCGCCATCTCCCTCATCCTCGCCGGGAGCGGCTGCGACGGGCCTGCCCTTACCTGATCCTGGGAGCTCTACCTCCCTCACTGAGGGGTCTCTGCGGCACCTGCTGGAAGGTCTCCGTCGGTCTATCAAGGACGATTTTCAATCGGTCCTCAGAGAAGTCCGTCAAGAAATAGTTCAATTGGGGGAGCGCACTTCTCACCTGGAAAACAAGATGGCGGAACTAACGGCATCCCACAACTCCCTCATAGATGCCCACGAAGCCCTGGAAGGAGAAGTTGGTAGGCTGCAGGCTAAGCTAGGCGATCTTGAAGACCGCAGTCGCCGAAATAATATTCGCATCCGGGGATCCCGGAATCGGTGGAACCCCAGACCTGGCACCCAAACTGCAAGAATTACTGCAAGCGGTGATCCCAAACCTATCTGCAATGGACCTGACTATTGACAGAATTCATCGAGTGCCTAAAGCTGCAGGTCTGGATGCATCACTACCGAGAGATGTTATAGCTCGGTTGCACTTTTACAAAGTTAAGGAGGCATTCCTACAAGCTCTTCGAAAGAATCCCCTACCATCGGACGACTTTCAGGGGCTGAAGATCTTTCCTGACCTGTCGGCTGCAACCCTCGCTCGCCGCAAGGACTTTGCTGAAGCCACTGGTATTCTGCGGGATCTGCAAATCCGATATCGCTGGGGGTTCCCCGTGAAACTACTGGTTTTTCACAAGGGCGCCACTCATGTTTGCATCAGCCCACAAGCAGCGTTATTGAAGCTGAAATCCTGGGGGCTCCTTCCTTGCGATGTGACATCCGACGGTGACCTCCACTCCAAGATGGATAAAGTTCCTATGGACTGGGCCGTCGCTTGAAGCTGGACATTCCATAGCTTAAGTGCTATCAGGTTCTCATGTTTTTCTCTCTCTACTAGGTTTGTTTTTCCTGGAGAGGATGTCCCCATGCGCTGCCTTTATCCTTAGGCAGCATGTTCTTGGTTTAAGTATTCTCATACTGTTTAACCTCATGTTTTTTCTTGTTCGCCTGCACAGGCATTTGGTTTTTTATTTCTTTTTTGTCCTTTGTTTTTGTTTTTTGGCATGTCATTATACTTACAGTAACTCTTGTAATGCACCATTACTACTTCAATACCCGCTGATCAGGGGTGTGTTCCTTTTTAATGGTAACGATGGGGGTTAAATGTATTTCTATTAATGCCAAGGGTCTAAACTCGCCTTGTAAACGGAGACAACTCTGGAAGGATGCAGTCCATTCACGCTGTGATGTACTTATGGTACAAGAATCTCACTTATTGGGAACTGACATATCTAGATGTAAGCACCCTTCCTTTCCCTTTGTTCTTCACTCCTCGGCATTCAAAAAAAAGAAAAGGGGAGTGTTTTTAGCGGTTAGTAAAAATGTCCCCTTCACTCTGTCATCCCAGTTAGTCGACACCAAAGGTAGATTTGTGCTTATTAATGGCACACTGGATAATGCCCCAATCACATTAGCTACAGTATATGGACCTAATACTAGGCAATTGTTTTTCTTTAAAAAGTTTTTAAGAAGCTGCGGGATTTTGCCACTGGTCCTATTATCCTGGGAGGCGATTTTAATGCTCCTGTGTCTGTGATTTTAGATTGCGACAGGAAGTCCGTGGGATACCGCCCAGAGTTGCAATCCCTTTTAATGGAATTTAATCTCCATGATATCTGGCGTTACCTTCATGGTACAGAACGGGGTTACACCTTTCTGTCGCAGTCACATATATCGTAATCCAGGATTGATTACTTTCTGGTGTCCCATGACATGATACATAAAGTAGTGGACTCCACTATAGGGGTGACAACGTGGTCTGACCATGCTCCTGTTTCTCTGTCACTTCAGTCGTCTCGCCCTAACCCGTCTCCTCCTCAATGGAGACTTAACGCTATCTCCTAAAAAGTGAAGAGAGAATAAAACAGATAGGAAATTCTCTGGCTGAGTTTTTGAGATCAATGCTACTCAGGATGTAGGCATAGATACTTTATGGCTTACGCAGAAAGCGTACATGAGAGGTTTACTGTTACAGTCGGCTGCTCGTATGAAGAGACAGAGAACACAGGCCGTGACTCAGGCGATTCAGGCTATCTCTTCTATAGAGGCAGCTTTCAAGTCTACCCCGTCGCAAGCGCTACACACTCAATTGTTTGCTGCTAGATCACATCTCAGGACTTTGCTCCTTTATGACCACGAAAAGTGTTTGAGACGCCTCAAAGCTAGGTTCTATGGTATGGGTGATAGAGCAGGGGCGTTGCTGGCCAAAAGGGTTAATCAAAAAGCGGTATTGGGGAGGATCTCACACCTCCGCTTGTCTGACTCTACGTCAATTACTCATCCCCAGAAAATTGCGGACGCATTTGCAGATTATTATCGGTCTCTTTATAACCTAAACTCTGATGTCACTATCCCCCAACCTAACCGTGAACTCATTCAGTCGTTCTTAGAGTCACTGGATTTACCCACACTCTCGGCTGAAGATTTACAAACTCTTAATTCTCCTATAACTGATAAAGAAATTGACACTGCTATTAGACATGCGAAACTGAACTCTGCCCCTGGCCCTGACGGGTATATCAATGAGTACTATAGAACTTTCAACTCCTTCCTGGTGCCATCTCTGCAGCAGCTGTTCAACCTATTTCTAGAGACTGGCCGCATCGCACCTGATTTTCTACAGGCGACTATAGTTACTTTGCCCAAACCAGGAAAACCACCTGATCAACCAGCTAATTTCCGTCCTATTTCTTTGTTGAATACGGACATCAAATTGTTTGCGAAGATTATATCCTCTAGGCTTAACTTGCTTCTACCTGGTTTGGTCAAAATAGACCAAGTCGGTTTTGTGGCAGAGCGTCAATGTAAAGATGGCACCAGACGCATGATAGATCTTCTGCAGATAGCGGAGTCCAGGGCAGCCCCCACTGTATTCCTGTCACTAGATGCTGAAAAAGCGTTTGACAGGGTACATTGGGGGTACCTAGAGTTGGTCCTCACTAAATTTGGATTTACAGGCCCGATTGTAAGGGGTATCATGGGGCTTTATTCAGCCCCCTCGGCTCGTGTTCTTGCCTCGGGCTTCCTGTCAAAGTCTTTCCTGATTAGTAACGGCACGAGGCAAGGTTGCCCGCTCTCGCCTCTCCTGTTCTCACTGGTTATGGAACCACTGGCGGAGGCTGTAAGAAGTTGCTCGGAGGTGCGGGGGGTGATGGTGGGCTCTCAGTCTCATGTCATTGCACTGTACGCGGATGACGTGATTCTGACTCTCACGGATCCGGCAACTTCTGTCCCAGCAGTTTGGGAAATTTTGCACCAATTTTCTACAGTTTCCTTTTATAAACTTAATGTGACTAAATCGCAGGTGTTACCTATTGGAATTTCTGAGACTCTGAAAAAGAAGTTGCAAGAGTCTCACCAGTTTCATTGGGCTACTGATCATATCCCATATCTGGGCATCCTTCTTCCACCCTCTATTGGTAGCCTGGTTCGTATCAATATGAACACCCTGATCAAAGATCTCCAAAAAGAATACTCCCGTCTCAGCAAACATATCTTATCTTGGATTGCTAGGATTAACATCGTTAAGATGTTGGTCTTACCCAAAATTTTATATATGTTTAGGTGTATCCCACTGACAATCCCAAAAAGTCTCCTTGACCAGCTTCGAAGGGATATGCTTAAATTTATTTGGGGTACTACCAGACCGCGTATCTGTCACTCAGCTTTATATCCTTCCCTGAGGGATGGCGGTTTGGGTGTCCCGGATGTCCATAAGTACTACTGGGCCTCTCTAGCGACATCTACTAGGGATTGGTGGAGAGCTGCAGGGCCCCAAAGGTGGTTACAAATAGAGGAAAATATGACCAGAGGAATCCCGCTTCAGTCTTACCTGACGGCTACATTTCTTAAGCAGGATGCTCCCTTGCACTTACCTTTGGATTCCATGTCTGCGACGGTGGGTGCCTGGAAACATCTGATTAACCATTCCTCGTCTAAGCCCGTTGTATCATGGGCCTCCCTACCTCTGCAGTCACTGGAGCTTCTCATTCCCCATCTAAACTTGTCGCACTGGAGGGATAAAGGGATCACGCAATTTGCTCATTTGTATGAAGGTTCGGTCCTTCTCCCCTTTGAGTCTCTTCATAACAAATTTGGAATCTCCAATCAGTCTTTTTATAAGTTCCTCCAGATCAGGCACTTACTAACCTCCCTCCGATTTCCAGTTTCTGGTTCCTCTTCCCACCTTTCATTATTTTTTGAAAAATCTAAACTTGCTAAAAAAGGGCTGTCTATTATTTATCGGGCGCTCTGTTGTCCCCCGACAACAACTAAAAAGCTGTTTATGACTAAATGGGAATCGGAACTGAACTGTACATTTCAAATCCCAGACTGGAAAAAGCACTGTTTTGGGCTGTCAAGCCATCCAATTGTGTAAATCACGCGGAGCAAAATAGAAAAATACAGTTGAGGTGGTATCTGACCCCAGACAGGTTGGCACATGTCTCAGGGAGTTATTCCAATGTTTGCTGGAGAGGTTGTGGCCTCAAGGGTACACCCGCACACATGTGGTGGTCGTGCCCCGTGGTACGACCTTTATGGGCTGATACAGCTATAATGTTAGAGGAGGTTACAGGGGACAACTTCCCTTTGACTCCTGAACTAGCAATATTATGCATAGGATTGGCTGATCTTCCTAGTAGTTACAGGTGGGTGGTTGCACATATTTTAACCGCAACACGCAAAGTTATCGCTAGGCACTGGAAGCTCGGGGTTACTCCTCAATAAATGAGGTTAAAACCTTAATTAATCAGCACTTAGTTTATGAGTTTACCTTCGCCCCAGACGCAAGGGCTAGAATCAAGTCCCACAATCAATGGCTTCCATGGATCTCTAGCAACTTTGCGACCCCGATCCCTGATTGTCTTTGGTAGCTGCTTATATTAGCACATTGACTTAGGGCTCCTCGTAACAGCCTGACTCTTACCCCCCTTTGGTGAAGCGGGTCCATCATCCCGTCTCCTTGGCTGAATATGATGCTTCCTGATATGGTGCTGAGAAATTTCTATGCAACCCTACTGTCCACCCTCTATTCTCGGTATTGACATGCCTTTTGATTTCTTTTCATTTTCCTTTGATTTTGATTTTCCTTTATGTAATGATCTGATGCATGTATCTGTATTAACTTTTGTTATATGCAAAAATTTTAATAAAAATCTATTGAACAACAAAAATCTGCCAAAGTCTGGTGCAAACTGACAACGGATTTATTGAAGCTCACTAAACTGGATACTAGCTATGGGACTGTTGTTTGGTTTGGAGAATTATACATAATATTGAAGGGGTTCTCTGGGAATAATGATTTTTTTTTTTTAGCAAGTGCATCCAGCCTGCCTCCATAAACATAAGTATCATACTTACCTGCTCCCCGAAACTCAGGCACCATATCGGCCATAGCATGGGCATGGTCACATGCTCCACTTCAGCCCAAGACTTCAGCTGTCACATGCTGCTTTGTGGTCATGTTACTATGCACATGCAGCAGATGTAAACACAGTGTAGGGACCATGGACATGTGGAAGGCAGCACTGGGGACCAGAGCGGCAGGGTGCAGGTAAGTATGTTTACAGAGGAAAGATGGGGGCACATTATTATTCACAGAGAATTCCTTTGAAGAGATGGGACTAAGCGCCAGCCCCAAGTACTAAGCTTACAGAAATTGCCGAGGCTGCAGATGTTACACTGCTTCTGTAACTCCCGAGTAATGTACACTGCCTCACTTGCTGTGCTATGGTGTTTGTGTAGTTCCTATTCACTACAAAAGGGGCTACAGAAGCAGCGTAGCGCCAGCCTGCTCAGCAGTTTCTTATGCCCGGCCACCTGAGGTTGGTGCTTAGTCCCATCTCACCGCGGAGACAGCGAAATGGGACAAACCCTTTAATTTAATCACTATAAATGGAGCATTCTGTTTTAGAAAGATTATTATCTCCTGCATACTTGGGCTATAAAGCAATTAAACGGATTTCAGTGTTAAATATTGATGAGCTATGCTCAAGATAGGTCATTGATATCAGATCAGGGGGGTCCGACTCCCAGCACCCCCACCGATCAGCTATTTTAATGGACCTCAGCCCTCAAATGAGCACTGTGGCCACTTCATAGTGTACCAAACACAGCGTAGCACTTGGCACCGCACCAATCCATTCACGTAGAATATACAGTATGTGACATCACAGGTCGAAAAAGTGACCCCTTTTTTTCCATTGTCGGTCACCATGGTTCCGATTTTTAGTTGTTCCGGAGAAAGCCAGGATTCGATTTCTTGATGAATCACATGGAGCAGTTCCTCCCCTGTGTGACTCTGTTCACCAGGGCAAACCAGGTGCAGAACAGCGTGACACCGCCGTGCCCTGCACATGTGGTATGCTGGAGGGGCACTGTGAATTGTCCCTGCAGTGGAGGCTGAGGACACAGTGGAGGATGAAGAGGCAGAGGCGGACATTGTTGCAGGACCAATGGCATGACAACGTGGAGGTGGAAGTGGCGTCACCTGGCCAAGTTGCTGATGTGGCTGTGCAGGAACCATTCACCCAGTGGGCTGTAAAGGAAATGTATTGTCCCTGACCATAGTTACAACTCCACACGTCGGCGCTGCCATGCACTTTGGCAGACACCGACAGGCTCAAGGACTGGCCCACCTTCTGTTCTACATGTGTGTGAAGGGCTGGTGCTCCTTTTTGGCAAAGTAATAACGGCTTGGGACTCTACACCTCGGCTCGACAAAAGCCATCAGTTCTCTGAAAGGTGTAGAGTCTGCAGTGACCGGGCCTCAGGGGCAACACGTGAGCTACGGTGGGGCGATGGGGGCAGTAGTTGGTTGGTACTCACGGTTAGCAGAGCCTCCCTGGGCCGGCGTTAAGTGATGAGGAAGACAGCACTAAATACTCCGGGGCACTCCCTAGTACAGGGATCACCAGCGAGATGGTAGTTGAGGTGCCCTTTGATGGTATAGATGTTAAGGGTGCTTTGGAGGCTGGGACCCCGGTCATCCGTGACGCCAGCGTCATTAGTTGCAAAATAAGCTATAGAAAAGATGAGGAATCAATTGTTATAAACAATAGAACTTTTACTTAAATCATTTGTCTCCAGGTAGTCAGTACAGTTTATTTATAGGGCATAAAGATATGACTCAGATATTGGTTTAGCAGTAATTCTTGTAACAGGCTTGGCAATTGTAATTTGAGGAGTTTTCCTTAGACTCTATATCTTTCTATACTTTGTCCACACTCTAGCACTCAGGTACTGAATATAATAACTCTTACTGGTCAGTAGCAATCCACAGGGTGGCTCCCTAATGGCATGCATCAGTCTTCTGCTCCATTCTTTGGAAAGGATGCTCACTGGAGAATTACGAGCCACTATGTCCATAGAGGCATGTGGTAAAGTATAATTTTGCGCATTAATCATCCGGCTGTGTCCAGGTACTTTTAGGTTCCTCCTGGTCACTGTTGCTTGTGAAATCCATTGGCTAGTTTAGCTGTAACCTCCAATATACTTTCACAAAATTCAGACATAGACTCACTGGTCTGTGCTGTGCTGCTGTAATACTGTCTTTGATCTGGTTGCTCCCTTAGCCTGGCCAGAGCCAAGGGGGTAAGTGTGGCAGCTACATTGTGGAATAGACCTGTTCTGCTCCATAACCTTCCTCAACAAATCATTCTCACAACTCCTTTTATTAGCAAACCCCAGATATATATATATATATATATATATATATATATATGTGGGGATTCGCTCTGGTAGATAGGACTAGCGGGTGCAGTACAGAGGCAATGTACAAGCTTGCTAATTCACACAAAAAGGAGCATCACACAAAAACAGGTGGCTTGGTGTTTGTTCACACACGTAAAAGTTCATGAAGAGTCACTTTAGCTCCTGGTTGTTAGCAAGTCCATAGGCAGGCTTTTTTTAGGCAGCCTGTTCGCTTTCACAGGGGTCTGAGCCCTCCAGCTCAGCTCCAGCCCCAGATCCCAAAACACAGCCCTCAGATCCCAGCACACAGAGTTCTGAGCTCCCCTATATTTGATGCTAGCACCACCTAGGGGCGAATAAGTGTAATTACACTCTACAGCCTGTTAATAGGAATTACAGCTTGATACCATAATCCATTAAGATGACATTTAGCAGCTAAAGTTTAAAGTGCCCATATTTAACACATAGTGGGACACTGCAAGTCCACCACTTGGAAAGGGAGGAACTGCAGAACCAGCAACTTGGACAGGAGCATGTTCAGCTTCTGCTCTGTTGGATAAGTGCTGGCATACTGTTGTCTCTTGGCAATCCCTTCGGTGATCGATTGCTGACAGAATGACTGATGAGGAGTAGGAGGGCAAGGAGCTGGAGCATCAGGACCAGCAGATGATGGGAAGGACAGACAGCTCCCTTCAGCTGAGGTGGTGGAGCCTTGACTGCCTAAAATCGGCTGTGTGACACTGGGTGATGCAGCGGTTGCTGGACCACCACATTGGAGCCACGGTTCTCCCAGGCCACTTTATGGTGGTACTGCATATTTTGACACAGGGCCATGCTTCACCTTCTGCCCACAGATTCTGATATGTCCATGTTGACCCACTCCGGCAGCTTAACAAAAAACTGCCACACCCTGAGTAGGTGATTTTACCCCCAACACGGGGTGCACTGACTGACTGCTACCACCACTGCCTCTGTGAACCCATACACCGCTACTTCCTGGGCAGGTAGACTCCTGCGAAGCAGGTGGTCTACCTCTGGCACATTTGGCTCCCGACCTCCCACTGCCGGCTCCGCCGTAGGCTCACGGGCAAGTTGCCACCTTCTTCTCCCGATGATGAAGCCCCCTCATCACCCGGCTCCCAAGTGTGATCAGCTACATCATCATCATCGAGTACTGTCTGCATGTCACTGATGTCCTCCTCAACCATCTCTGGGTCAAAAGCCTGACCGCTCGCAACACCAGCTCCCACGACACTCTCCTCATTACGCCTATTGGAGGAAGCAGCGAATGTCTCCTCCATATCTAGGCTTGCCAGTAGCTGCTGACTGTCTTTTAGTAGCTCGTCCTCACTGTATAGTGGAGCTGAGCCCACAGCATACAATACTTCTCTGGCTGAGGGAACAAAAAAAGACAAAGGCAGGTTGAGGACAGGTGAGGGCACAGGGCCTGCTCCCGGGCCATGCCAACTAAGGGTTGTGTCTGACGAACCCACTGACTCTTGGCTGGGGTGTCTGATGTTACTTGCGACGAAGTCGAAGATCGAGTCAACCATTCAAGAACCGCCGGGTTGCTGGTCGAGACACGACCGCTAGCTGACACTGGGAGCTCAGGTCTCTAGAAGTGACCCCTGCTGCCAGGGCCCCTTACTCTGCTGGGACCTCTGCCTACACCAGAAACATTTAGACCTCTGCCTCTCCCCTGTGCAGGGCCTGGTAATTTGTTTGACATACTGTTAGATCAAAAAATAAAATTAAAACACCCCAAAAAAGTCTGTAATTTTCTCTATTCACCACACAACGGCTAATATGCTCTTTTTTCCCACTAATACACACAAAAAAATGCTTTAGAGCATATAACTGCACCGCTGAATGGCAAATATATTTTTCTTTTGCCACCACAAAAGGCTTTAGAACATATATAACTGCAGCGCTGAACGGAAAATATATTTTTATTTTGCCACTATTACACAACAAAAAGGGCTTAAGAACATATAACTGCACCGCTGAATGGCAAATATATTTTTCTTTTGCTGACGTCTCTCCCTGCACTAAGTACACTGGAAAATGGCAGAATCCAAGATGGCTGAGGCTATTTATAGGGCTGTGACATCACAGGGCTGGCTGGCTGCTGATCCCTCATTCCCAGAGTTCCTTGCTCCATGTCCTCACACGTGCAGCAGCCATTTTAGGAAAAAATGTGATTCGTTACCACGAGGCGTGAGGAAATTCGGATTCAGTGCGAATCTAATTTTTCCTGAAATTTGGATCAAATTCCACTTCATCAGCTTCGATTCGCTCATCTCTATTGACGATCGATCCTGAGTATAAGTCAGCAATGTTTAGGTCCTGGACAACCCCATTAATAAGCATGTAGTCCCAGAATGCAGGGGATTAAAAATAGACGCTCGATTTATACGGATCCATTTAATATTATTTATAGTTCCTATCTGCCTCTAGGGGGAGCAAACCAAAGAAACATTTCTACTGTCATTGATTTGCAACCAAAGTCTGATGAGCTGTATAAATAACAGCTACTAAAGGGGGCCTGAAAAGAGGGGCCCATCCCTTGCTGTTACTTTTCCCTTTGCTATTGGGGGCAGAACAGGGGTCAAGTCCTGGGGAAAAAGGTGTGGGAACTCACCCAAGTGCCTCCGTGTAACGTCACGGCGCGCGGCGTACGCAAAGGGCAGGGGAGGTCAGGAGGAGGAGCAAGCAAGTACCGTATTTTTCGCCCTATAAGATGCACCTAGGTTTTAGAGGGGGGACAACAAAAAAAAAAATATTTTTTATTACACCTCAGGTCAGACCACTAATCAGACCCCCAGTGTTAATCAGACCTCAGCTAACAGTCCCAATAAGATGCCCAATGTTAATAAGACCCCAATAAGACCTCAGATCACACCTCGGCTCAGACCCCAATATGAATGACCCCCAATCAGACCTCAGATAAGAGCCCCATGCCTTATAGCAGCCCCCAGTAGATATATTTAAGCCCCCAGTAGCCTCATAGCAGCCCCCAGTGCCTCTCCACCAGCCCCCAGTGCCTCTCCATCAGCCCCCAGTGCCCTTTCCATCAGCCCCCATTGCCTCTCCACTAGCCCCCAGTGCCTCTCCACCAACCCCCAGTGCCTTTCCATCAGCCCCCAGTGCCTCTCCATCAGCCCCCAGTGCCTCTCCATCAGCCCCCAGTGCCTCTCAACAGCGCCCAGTCCCCCCTCCATTAGCCCCCAGTGCCTCTCTATTAGCCCCCAGTGCCTCTCCATTAGCCCCCAGTGCCCCCTTCATCAGACCCCAGTGCCCCTCCATCAGCCCCCAGTGCCTCTCTATTAGCCCCCAGTGCCTCTCCATTAGCCCCCAGTGCCTCTCCATCAGCCCCCAGTGACCCCTCCATTAGCCCCCAGTCAGTGCCTCTCACCAGCCCATAAAATATAAAACAAAAAAACACTTACCCTCTCCTGCTCCTGGACGCCGCCGCTCCTCTCTTCCTGCTGTCGGCTGTGCTGTGAAGGCTGCGCACAACGTGAGGTCACAGAGCACCTCATGCCTGTGCGCAGCACTGACAGCCGACAGCCGAGAACCAGGAAGCGGTGAGTACAAAGTCTTCACCGCTTCCTGGTCCTTTTGCCCTAAAAGGGAACGGCGTTCCTGCTGTGTAAATAGTGCAGGAACGCCGTTCCCACCCGTTCCCCCTGGACTCGAGCCCTGGGGCAGAATCTGTATAGGACTCCCCTCTAAAAAGCAACGGCATTGACAGCCAACAATGCGGTGGGGAGGAAGCAAAAAACAGACCTTTCTCTCCTGGGTGGCAATACATGCACTATAATGTCGGGCCCAGTTTGCTGTGGGGCCCCCTCTATTCTATGTATCATTTTATCATGTGCATGTCATCCAAAAATTGCCCACTGAATACCACATTTAAAAACATTTGAATTACCATATACTTCTGCCCCATAAATGAATGTGAAATGATGATAATTTTATGTTAAAATATTCTATAACATTCATTACAATGGTCGTCATTCAGCATTATTTCTTCATATAAAGTTGTCTCAATCCATCTGTCAAGAGTTCACCACATCACCTTCCTCTCATTTATACCTTGTAAAGATAAAGCCAAGCGCTCTATAATTGAAGGTTACCGTATTTTCAGAGAGTTACAAAACAGGAAAAAAACAAACATTTTGTGACCTCTCTCCAAGTGGAGCGTAGCTGGTGACCCCACCGCTTCCTGCTGTATCTCTTTAACATGCTAGAAGTGGTTGGTGGTCTGCAGCCTGGAAATCAGAGGGGCGGTTTTCGAGCTCTTGAGAAAATACAATGATGCTTGTAGAATGTCTTGTATATACCTACTTGCCACAGTAAAGGAGGCCTTTGCTTAGAATCGTAGTTCCTGCAAACTATCACGTTACAATTATTATTCAGACACGAAAAGCAGCAAATAAGTCTAAATGAAATCACATTGGAATGATGACATGTGTGGGCTTTCCCCAGCAGAAAAAATAAGCAAATGATTTTACAGTTAGTGTCTGCCTGAGCGCATTCTAATCCTGGATCTGCAATCGACTGAGACCGCGGAATTACTGCAGAGTGACGCCTCAGTAAGTGCAGCCGTCCTGTGGAGTCTGGGTAAAAGCTTAGTTACAAAAAAACTAGATTATATTATGTGAAAAAATGTATGAAATCTATCACTATGTGTGTAGCCATCTATTATCTATCACTCAATCTTTCTTTCTTTCTTTTTCCCTTAATTTCTTTCTTTTTTTATTTCTTCTCTCCTTTCTTTCTTTTCTTCCTTCTATATTCCATCTCTGTCTTTCTTTTCTTTCCTTCCTTCCTTCCTTCCTTCCATTCTTCTATATTCCTTCTCTTTTTTTCTTTCTTTCTTTTTTCCTTCTTTCCTTTTCTTTCTTCTACCTTTCTTTCTTCTCTCGTTCTTTCTTCCTTTTCTTGCTTCCTTCCATCTTTCTTTTTTTTTTCCTTTCCTTCTTTTCTTTCTTTCTTTCTTTCTTTTTCTTTCTTTCTTTCTTTCTTTCTTTTCATTCATTCATTCATTCATTCATTCCTTTTTTCTTTCTTTTCTTCCTTCTATCTTTCTTTCTTTCTTATTCCTTCCTTCCTTCGTTTCTTTCTTTCTTTCTTTCTTCCTTCTTTCCGTTCTTTCACCCTTTCTTTCTGTCATTTACAGTGCATTCACTTATTGCAGTCAACTACATTCACATGAATGCTGAAGTCTTTAAGCAAATTTTACAACACGTGAATGCATCCTAATGGTACTGCCACATGTGCTTTACACATTTCAGATTTTCCACAGTGGAATTACATGCAGAAAATCCTTGGCGTTTACAGTGTCCACACAGTGGCAGAGAAAGCAACAGAAGGAAGGGAGCACAGAGAGAGTTGGGCCCACCCTTGGTGCACGTACCTGGCTTGGGCCCTTCCCTTGGTGCACATACCTACTCATTTGCATTTCTCCACAATGAAACAAGCGATCACTAAATGAAAGGTATCATTACATTTAGCTCAGCTAGCCCTACGCGGCATTGTACCTGGTTTATCAGTGAATTTCCTAGTGAAAGACTCCCTTTAAATTTATGTAAAATTTATCTTTAGCAGTTTAGTACCTCTGGATCACTGCGAGAGCCAACAGGTGAGATTTGATGTATCTTTGCCCAATGAGATTCTAGGCAAAGCATATTAAGTGGCAAGCCTGAGAAGGACCACAGGATATAGTATATACAGGATACTGTGTATATGCAGCCAAACAGGTAGACTCGAGAACACATCCAGTCAAGACCCAAGCAGAAGAACCCTCATCCAGTCACAATATGGGGTGCGACAAAGAGGTAAGTACTGAAGAAACAATCATTCCTCTACAGGGTCCGAATCTCACAAAAGCCCAGAGAACCTATTTAAGTAAAATGTAGAAAACTTAGAGCATAACCAGGTAGGAACATAAATCTGCTTGTTAACTCCCTACTTTCTCAGAAACCAGCAGAGTCTAACCACATGAAAGTCGCCCTGCGCAGCCTTGAACCAAATTTTACTGAAATGCTTCTCTAGGCAGTTCTTTTTTAATGACAGACCTTCTAAAAATGACATGATATTTAAAATCTGTTGTAGAATCAGCCCCAGACCAAAACTGTCTGGAGCAGAAATGCGGAGGAACTTTCTGCAAGTGAGATTACTACTAGACGTGCAAAGTAAGAGATATCCACGATAGACAACAATCCAATTTCTTTACAGCCCAGCAGAAGAGGGGAATGCTATCTTTATATTCATCCCTCTACAACAGGAAAAGGTTTGATGAATGAGTTTGATTAGTCTTCGAGTATATTCACATGTGCAGGCTATGTTCAGGTTTTTTTCATAACGTTTTTAAAGCAAAACCAGGAGTTGTTCATAAATGGAGAGAAAGTTTAAAAGACAGGCACTACTTCTCTTTGAATCCACTCCCAGTTTTGGCTTCAAAAGCTTCATAAAAACCTAAGCAGATGTGAATATTGCCTTAATATATGTGATTTTTCATCTACATAGCACCTTTTTCTTACTTATCGAGGATCAAAGACATCTGCCCACCTATATCTGCTTAATAGTGTTGTCTCCAGTAATATAAAAACCTGAAGGATTCCATTATAAGTTAATGGCATCTATCAGGATTAGTTGACTGAGACTTAGGCCTCCTGCACAGGACCGTGGGGCCCCATGCCCATGTTGTGGACCTCAAATTGCAGGTCCACAAAGCACTGGCTGTATGCACTCCACATCGCGGTGTAGACCCATGACTTCAATGGATGTGGTGAAAGAGAGGAAGTGTCCGATCTTTTGCGGTGTGGAGGCACAGACAGGGAAGCCCACTAAAGGTTCCATGTTCATGTTCACCAGGCCTAAAAATGAATCCTCCGTAAACATCATGGCTGCTTTAAAAGGGGTTTCTAGCTTTTTAACAATTTTTGTTCACCTTCAGCACCCCACAACAAACTCCCCCTTCCCACCCACAAACCTGTGAAGGGAACCATACTTAACTGCTCCCCTACACTCAGTTCCAGCTCCTTTGGTCCATCTCTGCATGTGCTCTGGTCCGCTCTTGTCAACTTCCAGAGTAGATTGGGGTCACATGTGCCACTGCAGCCAATAACCCCATGTGTCCTAGTGAATCTCCTCTCCACTGTTCCAGCAGGGTGGGGGGGATGAGCAAAAACACATTGAAATGTATGTGAATGAAGCTTAAACTGGACTGATATACAGGAGACAAACACTTTTTCCTACATAAATATTAACCTGATCATTTTAATGACCTTAATCCAATTCATCTAAACCAATACTTATAGAGGAAATCAGAAACCATAAGAGAAAACCAGATGCACATAAGGCCCATACTGAACCTTTTGGTCCCAGTGACACAGTAAGATGACATGAAGACAGTAGTGATGACTGCTGAGCTGCCATATTATTCAGCTGTAATAATGCTATGTACCTAACTCATCCATTTTATGACAATTGGCTCTTTATGTTAGCCTAAATTCTGGGAAATGAAATCAAGAATTAAAGGCAAATATCATTTTTTTTTAACATATAGGTGTAGTCTCTAGGCAGTACCTCTGTTGACCAGAAGAGGGCATGAGTAAGGGAAATAAAGGTATGGATAAGGAAGTCATCTATCAATAATGTTTTTGTATACCACTTATATTTTAAAACTTATAATGGAGGAAAGGGTATATGAAAACTGTAGCCCAATGTACCTATGTCCAGTGGCATACCAATAGAGGCAGACCATGTGACTACTATGGGGCACTCAGGGACATCACTGAACTCCTTTTCTCTCCGATGTGAAAACACTACATTTTCATGCAGCCACCACTAACTGAATTCAGTGCAAACAGAATATTACACTTCCATTTCAGTCAATTGTAACTGCATGAATTCCTATGCACTGAGCTCCCCCTAGTGGTGTCTGCAGGCAGCCAGCTTTGTTAATAGAAGGGAAGCAGGAGATTTATCGATGTATTTTTGCAGTGTGAATACACTGAAAAATTGTAAAGTGTGTGACGCCAAGGGTAACTTTTTTATTTTTGTAATTAAAATTTCCAAATGTTTAATTAATTTTTTTAAATTTGTCAGAAATATGGGGCATTCTGCTTTGCTTTTTGCTTTAGTGCTTCATTAGTACTATTTCTGAGGCTAGTGGTATTGCATTGATGATCATTAATCTGATTTTAGGCATTTTTTAAAATTACATGCATTGTCATATATATTTTAATGGGGCATATGGCATACTGATTTTTTATTTTGTAACCTTAGTGTTTGAGAACGGTCTGCAATGAAATGAACTCATTTTAGACTGACTGTAAATGAACACGTCTGTGAATAAATTGAACTGTGATATGCGGAGTTATCTTCCATACTTTTATTTAGCATTTAATATTGATGGTATAAAATCTTTTCTTCTATTTCAGTTAGGATTATTCAAAGCAGCAAGTAATTCTACCACAGTGACAGATTGGTGAGCCTGTCTTTTCAGGTGCTTTGACTATTTCTTATTACAAGTGGGTGCAGTCTATTTTAAGACCAGGGGGTTGTGTGGATTCCATGTCTCCATGTGCCAACATCATCATATCCTGTGCTGGATCTCAAAACCTGATTGAAAAATGCTGAGGTGAAAGCAGCCTTAGAGTGCACGACCAAAATGGTGGTAGCCGCACCTCCACATTCATACTGCAAAAACTAATAATAAAGTTAGTCAGCACATCCTATAAAATGACATAATGCAAAAGAACTTTGCAAAACATTGAATATATAGATTGATGTTACTCATTTTTGTCTAGTCTGTTACTAAGTTAATTTATTCTTATTGTGCTTGTTTTTTTTAGTATTAGATATGTAAATCCATATCACTTGTACAGTGCCCAGGAAATAATGGTAAAGTAAATAATACTCTTTATAGCACTTTCAACACTTTTACTGTCAGTACACACGTTATCCACTAGGAGGCAGCACCTTGATTTTTTTTTTTTAAGCAACAGTACCCTTAGGAGGAAACTGTAAATGGTTGATGCTACATATGAAGTAAATGATGTAGAATATTTGCAAATACAAGTATTGTTATGTTAAGAAATGTTAGTATGTCTTTGCATTTATACTTTAATTGATAACAAAATGTTTGGGTTAACAAGTCAATTTTCCCTGAAAAAAATGCATACTCACTAGTGTTGGACGAGCATGCTCGGCCGAACACCATTTTGACTCGATGCACCATTTAGACGTGATGCTCGAGTCTCCTTCCCGCACATTTGTTGGCTGCTATGCAGCCAATAAACATGCGGAGTGGTACTGGTACTTAATGTAATGCCGTTGCCATATTGGTTACTGGCATAACAGTGATTGGCTGGCTGGAACGCACCCAATGACACATGGTTCGGCGTAGTCTTAGTCAGGGCGAGCTGCAACAGAAGGGACAGGAATTTTTATTTTTTTTTAGGCAGGGTTTAGTGTTGAAAGGTGTTAGACACCCAAAAGTCCTTTAAAGGACTATTGTTTTATCTGGCTGCAATGTATATTATTAGCGCAACCTGCGCTAAATTGCGTGCAATTGTTTGGCCGCTGCTGACAGTGACACAACCTCTGCTACATCTGTTGTGTTACATTTGCGCATCCTAAATATCTGTGACATTTAGTGTGATTATTTCTTACCCGCTGGTGACAGCAATATTGCCTGTGTTACATCTCCTGTATAACGTTTAAGCACTCTAAATATCTGTGACATTCAGTGTAATTTTTTCTTAGTTGCTGGTGGCACAAGAAACACACTCCTCCACGATACCTAGCTTCATGTCCCAGTTTGAAGGACAGCCCTGGACACCACTCTCGAAGTCACACCAGTGCAACCAGGTGGTCGGTTGGATTGCAGCAGATAATGCTTCCAGTCGGTTAAGCACAACCCTGTCTTCACAAAGTCCAGTCTCAGTAGCCAAGAGTCTGGTCAACAGAATCCTTACCCTGATCCTCCTTCCTCCCAACATGGAGAGTCTTGGCAAACAAGTGATCCCACACTCGGATATTCCGAGGAGCTCTTTTCATCGCTATTCCTTGATTTGGGCCTCTCGCCAAGCCCGCTTGAAGAGGGACATGAGGACATCTTGTGCACTGATTCCCAAACTCTTGAGCATTTACAGTCAGAAGAAGATGACGGTGGGAAACAGCAATTAGTGTTTCACGAGGTGGATGATGATGGTGAGACACAGTTACCAATAAGTCAACAGCAATTAGTGTCTCAAGAGGTTGATGATGAGGATGAGACACAGTTGTCAATAAGTGAGGTTCTTGTTAGATCAACAAGTCAGGTGGATGACCAGAGTGAGGAAGTGGAAGAGGAGATGGTGGACAATGAAATCACTGACCCAACCTGGGAAGGTGGCAAGCTGAGCCAGGACAGCAGTACAGAGGGGGAGGGATTCGCAGCACTGCAACAGGCTGGAAGAGGCAGTGGGGTGGTAAAAGGGAGAAGACAGGCCTCACCGAACAGGCCTGAAACTGTCCCCGGAGCACCCCCTTGCGGCAATCTCCCTTGCAAAGGGGTAGGTGTTCCGCAATCTGGCGCTTTTTTGAGGAAAGTGCGGACGATAAAACAATAGTCATTTGCAACCTGTGCCGTACCAAAATTAGCAGGGGGGTGAACATTAGCAACCTCACCACCACCAGCATGATCAGCCACATGGCATTAAAGCACCCTAATAGGTGGGCCGAATGCCTGGGTCCACAATCAGTGTCTGCGGGTCACATTACTGCCTCCTCTTCCCCTGTGTTATGTGCTGGCCAATCCCCTGTCCAAGACGCAGGCCCGGATGCCTCTCACCCTGCACTTGGACCTTTGCAAGCACCATCAACTAGCAAATCCCCTTCTGTGTTCCAGCGCAGCATACAGATATCCATACCCAGGCCTTTGAATGAAAGAGCAAACACCCAGCCACCCACCCACAGGCCATAGCACTAAATGCGCACCTTTCCAAATTGCTGGCCGTGGAAATGTTACCATTTAGGCTTGTAGACACTGAGGATTTCCCTCGTTACTCAGTCCCCAGCCGCCACTATTTTTCCCACTGTGCCGTCCCTGCCTTACACCAGCATGTGTCCCGTAACATCACCCGTGCCCTGCCCAACGCAGTTATTGGGAAGGTCTACTTAACGACTGACACATGGACAAGTGCTTTTGGCCAGGGATGCTACCTTTCCCTAAAGGCACACTTGGTGAACGTTGTGGAGGACGGGAGCGAGCCGTACCCTGGGATGGCAGAGGTGCTACCGATGCCAAGGATTCCAGGCCCAACTTCCATTAGGATTTCCACCACCACGTACATTAGTGGCTGCAACCCCCCCCCCCCTTTCTCCTTCTCCACCTCCTCCTCCACTTCCACCTCTGAATTCTTATCTTGCAGCACCAGTCAGCCATCAGCCAGTAGCTGGAAGCAGTGTAGCACTGCAGTGGGGAAGCTGCAACATGCCGTGCTAAAACTAATTTGCTTAGGTGACAAATAGCACACTGCTGCAGAGCTTTGGCAGGGTATAAGGGACCAGACTGAGCTGTGGCTCACCGGCTCTCACTGAGCTGTGGCTCTTCAACCTGCAACCAGACATGGTTGTGTCTGATAATGGCCATAACTTGGTGGCGGCTTTGGAGCTCGGCAAGCTCACACACATACCATGCCTAGCCCACATGGTTCAGTGGTTTCTCAAAACCTACCCCAATTCACCTGAGCTACTGTTGAAGGTGCGCTACGTGTGTATCCACTTCCGAAAGTCATCTACAGCTGCCGGCGGTCTGGCAATGCTGCAGCAGCGCTTGCAATTCCCAGCTCACCGACTGTTGTGCGACGTGAGCACCCACTGGAACTCCACGTTCCACATGTTGATCAGGCTTTGTGAGCAGCAGAGGGCAGTAGTGGAAGACCAGCTGCAACACGGTCGTCGCCTTTCCAGTCAGCTTCCGCTCTTAACAAGCGACGAGTGTGCATGGATGTCTGACCTCTGTCGGGTTTTACGCAACTTTGAGAAATCAACACAGATGGTGAGCGGCGATGCAGCTATTATCAGCGTAACCATCCCACGTCTGTGTCTACTGAAACGCTCGCTGCTCACAATAAAGGCGGAGGCTTTGCATGTGGAAGAGGTGGAAATGGGGGAAGACATTACACAGGGTGATATCAAGACCACGCTCAGTTCGTCTTCTCAGCGCAAATTGGATGATGATGAGAAAGAGGAGGAGGAGGACCAGGAGATGGTTGCCTCCGCTACAGAGGGTAGTACCCATAGCAGGTTTATTTCATCTGTTCAGCGTGGATGGGCAGAAGAGGAGAAAGCTGATGAGGAGATTGAGAGTCCTCCTCCTGATGAGGACAGCAAAGTCTTGTATGTTGGGACTCTGGCACACATGGCTGACTTAATGTTATGCTGCCTTTCCGGTGACCCACGCGGTATACTCATTTTGGCCAACACCAATTACTGGTTGTTAACCCTTCTCGACCCCCGCTACAAAGAGAACTTCTCATCTCTCATTCCTATGGTGGAAAGGATTAGCAAAATGGTGCAATACCAGAAAGTTTTTGTGGAAAAATTACGTAGTTCCTTGGGCAACCAAGGAAGGGAGAAAAGGGGAACACACAGCAGTTCCAACAGAGGCAGGGCAACACTCTCCAAGGTCTGGGACAGTTTTTATGACACCCCGCCAGCACCCTCACCCTGATGCATGGCCTAGTGTCACAAGGAGGGAAAAGTTTTGGAAGATGGTGAAGAAGTACGTAGCAGACCGTGTCAGCATCCTCAGTAATCCCTCTGTGCCTTACATTGGGTGTCCAAGATGGACACGTGTCACGAACTTGCGCTCTACTCCTTGGAGGTGCTGGCCTGCCCTGCCACCAGCGTTTTGTGAAAGCGGGTATTTAGTGCTGCTGTGGGCATAATAGCTGATAAGCGCATCTGTCTGTCAACTGAAAATGCTGACAGGTTGACTCTTATCAAAATGAACAAGGCCTGGATTGCTCCTGACTTCTCTACTCCACCAGTGGAAAGCGGCTGAACATAAAGGCACTTTAAATATGGCTTTTATGGTGTATTGAATACACTGTATTCCCATGCACCCCTTCCACCACAAAAAAGAGTATATGGTTCAATCTTCCATTTCTCGTCCACCTCCTCCATCATATCAACATGCTTATTAGGCTGCCCTTGTTCCTAATGTTTTAGAGGGTCAGCTCAGCAGCAGACCCTCACCCCTTAATGTTTTAGACGGTAACAAGCAGGCACTCGTCCCTAATGTTTTAGAGGTTCAGCTCAGCAGCAGATCCTCAACCCTAATATTTTAGATAGTCAGATCAGCAGCAGGCCCTCACCCCTAATGTTTTAGAGGGTCACCAGCAGACCCTTGCTCTTAATGTTTTTGGGAGTCACCAGCAGGCCATCAATCATCAAGGGTGTGTATGATGCCCCCCCCCCCTTTATGTGATATACAGGTTGTATCGGAGTGCCTCTTCCTTGTAATTTTTGGCAGCACTTGCACTATATAAGTAAATATACAGGAAAAAATGTTTCCTAACAATTTTTCCTCTAAAAGCGATTTTATCTTCGGTTTTGTGTGTATTATTGTCAGTCTGTGAAAGTGGCGTACAACTCGGACAACATCGTTCCCAACAGCGACCTGGGAGTCCAAGATGCATCCAGACATCCTTCCCATGCTGTTCCAGAACCATTTCAGTGGTTTTTCCATCAATTTCTGACCTTTTCACGTGAACCAGACACCCTCCCCTCTTCAGAGCAGGGGGTGCCTGGTTTTAATGCTCTGGTTCTCCCATTGACTTCAATTGTGCTCCAGATTACCCGAGCACTTTGGTGCTCGATCAACACTAATACTTACCTCATCCATTTGCGCACGAAGAGGCTGTTGCAGTCATCTTGATTAAAGATACAGCGTGAAATATACAGAGCGGTGATGTCTGACATTACCATGCCGGCTGGCAATCTCTGATGCTGCGAAGCAGCCCAATCAAATTTTTATACTTTCGCTCAACACTAATTATGATGCTTTTCACTTTGCTTGTCTTAAAGTATTTATATATTTAGATTACTTTTATGCCTAAAAATCAATGTACACCTAATTAAGACTAAAATAGCATAACATGGAGCTTATTATTTTCTATGTGAATTTCAGGACATCACCTATATTGATAAATTTGAGCTTACTAATGTTCTTTAGTCAACATGGATTTGCGATGATACTTCTGATGATGAGCTGATGTTACAGAAGAATGTTACAATTTTTATTAGTAGCATTTTCTTGATTTTATACTAAACCCAACATTCACTTATTATGATGTTGAGTAATAGTAGTAGCAGCATCCTTATTATCATGTAGAACAATGCAGCATTTCCCCGACAGTTGTATAAAGCAATCCAGAACTCCTAGAAGCTCAGCAGTTGGAGGGGTGGTGGGGGTGGGATATTTCAGAAACATGGCAGGGCCACAGGATGTGTTTTCTCTGAACACAAGAGGTCAGTGTGACCTTACAAATTAGGGACTTCTATTAGGAACCAGAAGACCTGAATTCAAAGAGACATAGCTGAAAGGACAAAGTAGTGAACTTAGATTACGAAATGTAAGTTTGGGTGTATGTATAATTCATATGTTTGTCTTATCCATACGATTATGTGACAGAATAAGGGTCACGGATCAATAGTTTCAGAATACCTCATAGGACCATTAGATTTTTTTTTATCAACTGGAGGAAAATGAGCTCGTCAAATTCATACATGTACCTTTTAATTTTTGGTATGCTGGTAAGTATGTTCATGAGTCTATTTTATAAGTAGATTCATAAACATGTTCATACGAGTAAGTGTGATCATGAATATGTTCATAAGTATCTGTGATCAAGACAATGGTCATGAGTATGTTCACAGGTGAAGTCGTGAATTTAGTCAATAATATGTTCAGAATTATGTTCATATATGGCAGTGTTCCTCAATTCCAGTCCTCAGGGCCCACCTGCGGGTCATGTTTTCAGGATTTCCTTAGTATTTAGCAGGTGATATAATTAGTGTCAGTGCATCAGGACTCACCTCAGGTACTCATTCTGTGGGATATTCTCAAATCATGACCTGTAGGTGGGCCCTGAGGACTGGAGTTGAGAAACACTGATATATGGGATGATGACTGTGGTCATGAGTATATTCATAAGTCTTTGTACTTTTTATCAAGACAATATTTGCTTTTTTTTTCAAGCAAAAATCAGATGGCCAGAGCAGGCAGTCTCACAGGACAAATAAGTGTGTAAGCTGAGACTTGTGTTGCCAACATTCCTCAAGATTGCCTAACACAAATCTAAACTCAAAACCTCCAAATTTGATTGTAACTGACCACCAGCAATATTGGTTCAGCTGTTTCTCTAACTCCCATTTACTTCATTTTAGAGAGTCACACATACACGTGGTTTCCTTTCTATTCTATTCCAGCTTGAAGGCCACCTGACTTGGCAGAATAGGAATCCCACAACCTTCTTTCACCCAATAGCTGGGCAATAGAGATGAACAAATCAATTTGGAATCCATCCCTAAAACTCTTGTGATTTGTTTAGGGCAAAAAATTTAACAATGGCAAAGCTTAAGACATGTCCTCCTAGTAGGATATGTCGAACTAACCTCTCAATTTTAACATCAGTGTGAGGGTTTAGTATTACCGCAGAGTGAACCTGTCTTTGCTATTGTTAAATTTTTTGATTGTTCTCCACATCCACATAATTGTTACCTTATGTAGGATAGTTAATGTGGTACTTGTAGTACTTGCTGGCATCTTCCATTGTATGCATTTTTTTGCTGTTGATTGCCATCAGCAACGGACTACAAGTGCAGGATATGCTCCCCTATACACATGCACAACTGCATATGGGTTTGAGCACATCCTGCCTGTTTAACATCACGTTTTCTATTGGTTTGTATATTCTTATGTTTGGAGGTGTATAAACTCCTATTTAAATCTGCCTGTTTTTCATCTACAGGCTACATTTAGTTACACCTGTTTGAGCCCCACCCGAGACTGGCTGATATTGCCCAGGGCCTAAGGCACCCCCCACCTCCCATTGCAAGCATGGCTACATGCTGGAGGTTACTGGTAAGGCCTTATGCTCCCATAATTTGCCCACTTGCCCCTGGTATCATCCATACGGCACAGGTAGGTGAGAGGTAGGGCCTCGGGCTACTTGAGAGACCTTGGCGCGGTGCCCGAGCTGAAGACATGTCCTCCTAGTAGGATATGTCGGACTAACCTCTCAATTTTAACATCAGTGTAAGGGTTTATTATTACCACAGAGTGCACCTGCCTTTGCTATTGTTAAAGTTTTTGATTGTTCTCCACATCCACATAATTGTTACCTTATGTAGGATGGTTATTGTGGTACTTGTAGTCCGTTGCTGGCATCTTCCATTGTATGCATTTTTTTGCTGTTGATTGCCATCAGCAATGGACTACAAGTGCAGGATATGCTCCCCTATATACATGCACAACTGCATATGGGTTTGAGCATATTCTGCCTGTTTAACACCACGTTTTCTAATGGTTTGTTTGGGGCAAATCACAGAGACTCACTAATCATATTTCTCTCTTTCCAAAAAGACAAGAATACTGAGTGCCACAAGTAAAAAAAAAATGCCCTGCTTAGCTGAGAGGTCTTGGGGCTGCTCTTTCTCATTAGGTAGACCACCTAGTATGCATTAGGAGTATTTTAGTCCAGCCAATGCTTCTATTTTTTGGGAAACGTATATGAAAATTAGCATATCTTTCAGAGCAGTGTTTGCTGGACTACAATACTCCTCTTGCATACTGGGTAGTCTCTCTTATGAGAAAGCGAACTCCCCAAAGCCTCTTAGCTAATCAGGCTAATCAGGGCAATTGTCTCTTGAGACACTAAGCACTCTTGTCCTTTTGAAGGAGGAGCATAATGCTGGGACATTCAGTACTCTTGTCCTCTTGGAAAGAAAACTGGTTTATACATTTCACTTAGAAAAGTATTACACGTGGGTCTTTATTTGCTTGTGGGGCTTGTTTCTCTAGGTTTTTTAGAGAAACAATATGACTCCTAAGAGACCTTAAAGTGTTACATACAAATTTTGAGGACAATTGGAGCATGTTTCATTGGGGTTGAATCATTTGGAACCCAAATCAATAAAAAAAAAATCAGCAAATTCACAACAAATTCACTTATTTGTCAAAATTTCAACAAATTCACTCATCTGTTCTGGGCAATCCAAAGGTGGGACTCACAACTCTTAAATATTTATAGCATATTCTGTGGACCTGGCATAAATGTCTATGGTGGGGAAAAAATACTTTTAATCACAGTATACACTTTCCTTTATCCATGTCACATAGACTATGAGATATAGGTTTTTATTAGGTGAGGGCCCCACATTATACATCTGCTGGTCACTGCACTACACTACATTGCCCTGCATTGGCTCTACCATGCATGGTGTCAAAAGTGTGAACAGTGACCACCAGTTCTCCAACTTAAAGACCCTGATAAACAGCTCTCCATATCTCCAGAGGTGTAGTGAGTTACTATGGCTCCATAGCACAATTTGAAATGGGGCCCTCTACACTATGACCACTTTCTTTAGCAAATCACTTAAGCACATGAAAGGCTTTTGATTATTTAGTCTCCAGTCTATCCCTTTAGAGGGTGTTGCTTTTTTTTCTTTATTTACTTCTAATTAGCCAATGTCCCCACCCATCATGATCTGATCACTACTGGAACCTCCCTTCTGAGCTGACATGAAGCCCCTCAGCTGCTATCCTGTCTATGCTTATCTCTCTCAGCTTCTTGAGTCCCTTGGAACGAGATATCGAGGTTACCTGCGGTCTGAATGGTCAAGTTTTAAGCAGACTTTAGATGAAAAAACAATACAATATTTTACCCTTTACAAATGTTATGTCCTTCTTTCTTCTTATGTTTTACTTTACAGATAAAAAATCCTCATTGTAAAATACTGTACTGTGGTTGAAGAATTTCCAAACCAGGCGTAAAGAGATGTACCTCTTCAGGACTGCACTGCGTTTAGAGGACACAGATGTTGTGTCCTGAGAGAGAATCTCCATTATGACTTCCTGTGCCTATTACATCTACACATCACATTATGGCATACTAGTTAATTGTGGATTTCACATGTCTCAAATAATCCGGTTAGTATATAAATGTAAAAATAAAAAATAAAGAAATTACTACATAAGTACAGTTACTAACTAACTGCATCCTAAAACTTTAAATGACCAGATGGCAAAGGAAAAGTAAAGTTATGAAACTGTAAATGAATGGCTACCCTGTATTGTTACACTCTGTCTACATAGAGGAAAGATAGTTGTGTGGGAAATTGTGCCCACCTAGTGGTCATTTCTAGAACTGCACGTTATGTAAGAATATTTTATAAATATATTGTGTCAAGCTGTAACATACTGTTTAAAAAAATGTGTAAATAATTGTTTATTCTTTAATGTGCAATAGATTCAGATCTCAATTTACAGCTTGGCATTTGGAATATATTTAGACTTAATTTGAATAATATGTGTACAGTTCACATCTAGACTTTAAACAAGGCTTATGCACACATAATGTATACAGGGTTGGACTGGGGTTCCTTGGGCCTACAAGAGGAAATTATTTGCGGAGCCCAAACCCCATACCATCAATAAATTCTGAAAGTCCCCAGTGTTAAAGTATAGTCAGAGGCAGCTTCAAATGTTTTTTTTTTTTTGGCCCCCTGGACCTTTAGGGCCCAGTATGGTATCAGAGCCTGGGCTCACTGAAGAATCCCTTGGTACTTTGGGGGGTCAGTCTACCGTGACTGTACATGCGGCCATCCGTTCAATCATGCTGGAGATAAACTGATGACCCCGGGGTGTTTGCTAGCACTGGAAAGAAACATGTACTGAACCATACAGTAGTTATCTGTCTGGTGCTTTCAGGCCGTGGACACCAGACCATACACTAGTTGAGTCCAGCAGCAAACAACTGGCCAGGCCCAACTGAGATATGTGCACCCAGCCTAATATGGTAGAGGCACATGGAGTATTTATCCATTTGCATATCACCTATAACGTGTGCTGCTAATAGCGCCTCCATTATGTATGTAAATGTGTGTGAATGTTTTTAGGACTAGGGATAAAGCAGTGATCGGGCTGGAGACATTTGTATGGCCTTCCAGTCAGTAATCCTATTGAAGAACACTACAGTCAGTCTCTCCCCCACCTTAAATGGCTGATAACAGGGATCAATAGATTGCCTCCAACTGCACAGCACGTAAAGATAAGATATACTTTGGATCTAGCATTCCTTTAAATGGATGCATACGCTACCATAACACCTGTGTTCTCCCTAACATTAATCAGGTCTCTACATTTCCAGACCTGTGAAGTGTGGTCAGTCTGCAGAACTGAAAGCCACAGCTAACAGGATGTTCAGGGACCTCTGTATTTGGCATATATTGCGACAGTTATTTTAGAAAACACAGCTCGTCTATCAAACTTTCCTAGAAATGCAGATAACTAGTGAACACATCTGGCTAATGAGTAGAGATGACTTGTTAGTAAGCACCTGCATAGAATTATTGGTACCATATAGGCATGGGCATAACTACTGGGGTAGCAGGCATGGGAGCCAGTAACTAAGGGGACCATATCCGCTCAGACATACAGTATGTAAGCTAGTGATGTATATGGACAATGGAAGAGTGCAATACTTTTTGCATTATATGTGTGCTGTGACGTCACTGATGTTTTTCTGTACCATATGCTCATGCACACGACCATTGTTTTAGTCTGCATACGATCCGCATTTTTTGCGGATCCGTTGTGGACCCCTTCATTGAAAAGGAGCCACAAAAGATGCAGACAGCACATCCGTTACGCAGCACCAGAAAAAAAATAGAACATGTCCTATTCTTGTCCGTTTTGCCGACAAGTATAGGTATTTCTATCACAGGGTCGGATGTTCCGATCTGCAAAATGCAAAAGCGGATACGATCGTGTACATGAGGCCTTAAGGATGAGCGAATTGATTCATATAAATTGATTTGTTCATCTCAATTAAGGATGAGCGAATAAAACTTCATTCCAATACTGTACGGAGCGGGAGCTCATCAGAGCCAACAAATTCTAATTCTGTACGGAGCTCCCTAATCTCAATGAATTGTCACTTTTTAAGGAGCGTCAATAAGCTCGGGACACTCCCTCTGCCAGAAGAGTAATACAGCCGCACAGCTTGCCCAGCCTTAGTAATCTCGTGCATGCGCTGTTACTTTGAGTATTGGTGCATGCACAACAATCTGGTTACAAATCAATTCAATGAATTTGCAAGTGATGTAGGCACGAATTTATAGTGTGTGCACAATCCCTGGGTCATTTGACTAGCCAGGTCATTTGTGCAAAATTTACAGCCAGTCTAATTTGCCAGCAAAAGTCATTCAGACGAATGGATCAATTCCTACTAATTTCATCCCTAATTTCACCATGCATATTATGATGCTGTTGTGATGTCACTGTGAGCCTTATTGCTGTATTGTGACATCACTGTGCGCTGTAACCTCACTGTGTACATTAGCCCACTATTGTGACATCACTGTGTGCATTATCCTGCGCTGTAACCTCACTGTGTACATTAGCCCACTATTGTGACATCACTGTGTGCATTATCCTGCGCTGTAACCTCACTGTGTACATTAGCCCACTATTGTGGCATCACTGTGTGCATTATCCTGCGCTGTAACCTCACTGTGTACATTAGCCCACTATTGTGACATCACTGTGTGCATTATCCTGCGCTGTAACCTCACTGTGTACATTAGCCCACTATTGTGACATCACTGTGTGAATTTACCTTGTGCATTGGGGAAATCAACAAAATCACAGGCTTCTCATGTTCTGAACTTGCTACTGAAGTTGGACATGGTGGAGCGGGGCCCTATTCCAAGTTTTGCTATGGGGCACCCACGGATCGTTGTTGCACCCCTGCATACAGAGGATGGCTGTAGCTGAAATTACACTTTTACATGTGCTTTAGAATAATGTCCCTTAATAAAAATTGTTTTCTAACCATAGAAACTGTTGAAAGAGGATCCTTTATGTTCAAGGTGCCTCAATACACATTAATGATAATTATAATAAGTGAAATCTTGACATAGCACCATGTACAGTATCAGACAGGAGACAGGGGATTTTATTCATGGCTGGATATTTGGAGAACTCCTTAGATCTGTGAGCCCTTATCTGCAGGGTGTGATGGGGGCTGCTCCTTCTGAAGGTGGCACAGCAGAGGGCTCAGCCCAAGCTCCTGCATGTGTGACTTCTCTCCTTGTCTTTTATCTGGGGCACACACTCTCCCCAGGTCACTGTTTTTCTTAGATTTCCACTAATCCCAGAGGCTGCTGTAGATCAGGGTCCTGCTGTGGGGGCTGCGCTCCTGTATCTTCTAAAGATCTTCTAATGAAGCAGATGCTAAACGAATCTCATTAAGGCAGAAGATAAAATGTATTTCCACTCCACGTCCTGACATCAGATTCACACACATTCATGGCTGAATCATTGGTGTTTTGGTTTTTTATTACGTTTTGGTTGGGGGATAATATCCTGGATGACACTGAATGATTGGGTGAAGGTTTCCTGTCTACAGCTGCCCTTCCCCCTCCCAATACAGTTCTCTTAATGAGTCCCCTGATCTGCTTTATAATGTGTACATATCTCTAATACAAATACCCCCCCACTGAGACATAGTAGCAGGGTGCTAATAGCCCCTTCCTGGGATCACCTCCAATTCCCAGCTGACCACAGGTAGTACATTAGAAAACCTATTGTCACAGACATACAGAGGTAATAAACGTTAGCTCCATGTAGACCTCATCCAAGGAGGGTGTAACCATTGCTCAGGCACAGAACTTGTGGTGCTTCTGTGTTATAAGCAGAAGTTCTACCTGTGCAGGTGTGAAGGAGGAGGAACATCACAGGACACAGATGCTGGAGCAAAAGCAGCCATAACACGAAAAGAAGGAAGAGCAGTAGACATCTACTGAGCAGCCATGCTATATTGGAAGTGGTGGTCTATATATGGTGGGCACTGCAGCCTGTGTACTACAGGTCCCAGCATAACTGGTATTAGATATTATTTACTGAGCAGCTCATGTGTATTGCAGGCCTGCTGCTGTCCATACTTGGATGTAGCGGAGCAGAAATTGCTATATTTTTATTTCTGTACCTTAATCAGTGAGAAAAGTGAAAGCAGTAGATGTACTTACAGTAATACCACAGACTGCACCCACTGATTAGTCCCACCATATACTGTAAATGTGTGTCTACTATCTATCAATCTATTATCTATCTATCTATCTATCTATCTATCTATCTATCTATCTATCATATATATTTATCTATGTACCTATTATCTCTATCTAATATATATTATCTATCTACAGTATATATTAATCTATTATCTATCTATCTATCTATCTATCTATCTATCTATCTATCTATCTATCTATGTATCCATCATATCTATTTATTTATCTATCTACCTATTATCTCTATCTAATATCTATTATCTATCTACAGTATATATCTATATATGTATTATCTATCTATCTATCTATCTATCTATCTATCTATCTATCTAGTATATCTATTTATCTACCTACTATCTTATATCTATTATCTATCTACATTATCTATCAACCTATTATCTAGCTATCTATTATATCTATTTATCTATCTACTCATTATGTCTATCTAATATCTATTATTTATTTATCTATCTATTATCGTAATAAATAATATCAGGAGGGCTATATAAAATACCATGTTGCTGACCGAAAGTCCATTCCATACACGATGCTATCACTGAACAAGCACCTTGAGATCCCCATAGAGACTGTCAGAAGCAATCACTGCTACTCACTGCTGTGACTTTGATAAATGAGGGTCTCATATTTCCGTTTAGGGTTCTCTTCCAGCCTCTTTTCCTCCTCTTTACAAAACTGTAACAAACACCTCTTCTTTATGAGGAATATACTGACCACCAATACAAAACATACCGATAGATAGATAGATAGATAGATAGATAGATAGATAGATAGATAGATAGATATAGATATTATAGGTAGGTAGATAGATAGATAGATAGATAGATAGATAGATTGATAGATAGATAGATAGATAGATAGATAGATTGATAGATAGAGATAGATAGATAGATAGATAGATAGATAGAATACACACAATACTTTGGCTGCAGAACAGCTTGGACACCCTAATATCCTTGTGAACAGATACTGGAGGAGTTTGGCTTCAGCCCTGTATTGTGGGTATAGTGATGTCACATGACCAACTCCTTTATACTGAACAGACGGCTTGAGCTCTGCTACATATCAGCATGTCCAGTATATACACACAGTCTCCGTCTTCCTTCATGGTAGAGAGGAAGGTAAAATCTGGGCCATCAGCTTTATTACCAGATTCATTGTCAGCCCCTCATCAACCCGCTGGGAGTCATAACTCATAAGCTATGTCCCGTCCGCAAAAAAGGGGTTAATTGTGCATTATAAAAAAAATAAAAGACAAATAAAACCGAGGAAAGGTCCTGCGAGCTGTGGAGCCCCTTGATGTCCAGATTCGGCTGCAGATCACAGAGCCCCCTCCATTCTGTGTCCCCGGTGGGGTTAGAACAGGGATTATTTAGTAGGATTTATTAAGAAAATATCCCTGGGACGGATGGCAGAAGAATTGTTTCTTTCTTCCCCCTTTTTTTCTTTCTTAGGAGGAAACTTCATAAAAGTTTGAGAGTGAGGGCTGGACCCTCCCAGTGACGTCAGGGGGGGAACGATCAGCCAATAGGAAGCCCTCCCCAAATCCTTCTGCCAGCAAGAAATATAAGAGCTCAGAAAAGTTTGCATCAACTCAGAAACACGTTCGTGTCTGGGGACTCAGCCATAGATCTGCTGCTGAGGTCCTCTGTGGATACAGATCTCCCCCTCCCACCACTTGGAGAAGACTTCATCGCTTGTAGGTGCTGGTTTCTCTAGTGATTGCTAGGGACAGGCTTCTTCTCTCCATAGTGTTGGTAGAAGATGATGCAGGAAGAGTCAAGCTCTCCAGTCTCCCCTGTGGACAGCTTGAGCAACAGTGAGGAAGAGCTTGACAGGCAGCAGAGCAAGAGGGGATGCAGGAAGAGGAGAACCAGTAAGAAGAACCCAGAGGATCCAGACAGCCCAACCTCACTCAAGAGGAACAAGAAGGCCAGCAGCACAGGCAGCAGCCCACAGTCTTTTGAGGAGCTACAGACCCAAAGAGTCATGGCCAACGTCAGAGAACGCCAAAGAACTCAGTCCCTCAACGAAGCCTTCGCTGCCCTGCGCAAGATCATCCCCACCCTCCCCTCAGACAAACTCAGTAAAATCCAGACCCTAAAACTGGCATCCAGATACATTGACTTCCTCTGCCAGGTTTTACAGAGCGACGAGTTGGACTCCAAAATGGCCAGCTGTAGTTATGTGGCCCATGAGAGGTTAAGTTATGCCTTCTCGGTGTGGAGGATGGAGGGAGCATGGTCTATGTCTGCATCTCACTAACAAACGAGCTCACTCCAGGCTACAGACACACTCACACTCAGGTAAGGATGGCTCTTCTGGATGCTGTGGCCCTGGACATGGGGCTCCTTGCTCAGGCTCTGGAGACTCTCCGTTAGATCATAGGAAGGGGCCTATATCAGGGATGTGGATGGGAAATACTTCTGCAGCTCTGACCTGAAACTAGAGAACACAGAAGGCAGACATTTGTGCCATGTCCATAGTCCTGGCTGCAGGCTTTATTGTCATAGTGGGGAATATTCTACAAAAAAGCCTAGGTTATATTGCTTGTGTGTCTGGTGTGGAGCCTCGGGCCCTTTTATTACAATATATATATAGATATATCATCTTTGTGCACTTAGTCATCAGTTTCATACATTCTAGAATTGCATGGCCTCTTATTAACCATATAATAAGAATAAGAATAATATATGCATGCCCCTACTAATCGTAAACTAGTAAAAAGAGCACATCCATCCATGATATACTAATAATACTGTCCAGGGCTCACCATGTACTAAGAGCACATCCTCCAGTAACCGTATACTAACAGCATGTATAGTCTTCTATCTCTATTAATATACAGTATATAACAGTAACAGAAGTATGTCTTATAGCTATAAACTCTGCTCTACTGATATATGTAGTGGGCGCATATCCTACCATAATTATATCATTCTCATGGTCATTTTCTTACACTGCATATTCTCTAGTAATCATGTCTTCCCTGACCATATACTACAAGACTGTACATATTATAATATAATCACGTGCTATATTTAGCTGATATTATATGGTCACCTTTCCTGATAAATGCATAATTCTGCCCTACTGATATACTGTACTAATAGAGCTCTGATCATCCTGCACCTCCTCTGTATTAACTGCATATCACTGTATACTGCATGCTAACTATATATGTAATTGCATATCATATCTTACTATATACTGCGGGCTAATTATAATTGCAGATCATATCTTACTATATATTAAATGCTAATTATAATTGCATATCATATCTTACTATATAGAACATGGTAGTGATACGTGTATATTTTTTCTTAATATATATTACATTCTAATTATGAATTCATATCTTACTGTATAGAAGATGGTTATTATAAATGCATATAATTTCTTACTATATATTACATTCTAATTACAAATATTAATACATTACTGTATAAAAACAAATAGAACATGGTAATTATAAATGCATCTTACTATATATTACATGTTAATTATAAGTGCATATCATATCCTACCATATACTACATGCTAATTGTCAGTGCATATCATATCCTACTATATATTACATGCTAATTATAAGTGCATATCATATCCTACTATATACTACATACTAATTATAATTGCATATCATATCCTACTATATATTACATACTAATTATAAGTGCATATCATATCTTACTATATACTACATGATATATGTGAGTGCATATCATATCCTACTATATACTACATACTAATTATAAGTGCATATCATATCTTACTATATACTACATGATATATGTGAGTGCATATCATATCCTACTATATACTACATGCTAATTGTCAGTGCATATCATATCCTACTTTATATTACATGCTATATGTGAGTGCATATCATTTGGGGCCGCAGATATCATGTAGATTTTCATAGTAAGTTCATGTCCTGTAGTAATTATTCGGCATTAAAGCCAAATAGATAAACTATAAGAGATCATTCTCTGCCTCATGTCTGCCTAGTCTATCATAACCATATCCTAGAGGTTTATATCCTGTTGTAATGCCATGCCCTTGTATACCAACCCGTTATACACACCCTGGGTCCATCATTACACCCCAGAACAATTCTGATCCCCCAGAATCACAGATGAACTTCATCTCCCCCCTTTCCTTTTCCTAGAAGAACCCCAGGTTACCTCCCAGAAATGCCATAAGTCCTTTGTTTTCTTTTCCAGATGAGACTGTTTCTACATGACAGAGGAAATGCACAGTCTGGAGACTGAAGCTGGATCCAGAGAAAAGCCAAATAAACAATCAGTGAGGATTTCCATGGATTGCAGGAGATGGTGAAGCAGACTGAGGCAGGGCATGGGGAGCACTTACAGAGCTGAGGGCCAGGCCTGGACAGCCCTGACCACACAGCACACTGGTTGCAGGCTCACCACTAAAACTCTTTACATTCTGATTCCAGACTCAACAATTTCTAATCTGTATTTTTGACGAAGAATGTTGGAATTTGCCTTTTTTTTAAATCTTCATTTCCATTCCTTCTTCATTTCCTTATTGCATGCATTCCCACCAGTCGTGCCTTTGAAGCCACTTAAGAGGAACCTTCCCCGTTCTTGAACACTACTAATGAAATGAACCTTGTTGTGTTTTTATAGGAGAAAAAAAACTTTTTTTTTAATTTGAACCTTGGGTTTTTCTGTTCCAGCAGCTGCATCTCTTTCCACTTCTCTGAGATACAAAGTAACATTTATTTATTTATTGATCCATGTTTGTAAAAAAAAAAATAATAATAATGCAGCTAGATCAGGGGTCTAATGCATTCATATTTTTATGGTTGTTTTGTAAATATCATTGTATATTATTTTTCTGCAATAAATAAATATGAATGACGACAAGAACAATTTGGTCTGGATTGAAGATGCATATAATACAACAACAATAACAATCCGATTTATATGTGTTTGAGAAATAGAATGAATGGCAGACCCAGGCAGAAGATGTCCTGGAGAGGGCAGAAGGGACCCGGCTTGGTTTATTATTGTGCGTCCTGGCTGACACTGGGTGAGGATGGCTGGTTTTCCTGGTCAGGACACTAAAGCAATGTCAGAAGGTGGCAATCACTGCAGCCACTACTTCTACAGGTCCGGGCCCTTTATTTAACAAGGCACCTCTCCCTCTGCTCGGTCAGGACTGGGTACAGAATGTAACACTGGGCCCTACAATATTACAGGGCCCTTCTCTTACCAAAACAAATATTACAGGCCCGGGGCCCAAAGCTATTATCAAGGAAAACACAGGGCCCTATAGTCACTGCCAACATGGGCCTGTGCTCACAGTGTAGATGGATGGCCAGCCAGAGATAGATAGATAGATAGATAGATAGATAGATAGATATTAGATAGATAAATTAACAGATATTAGATAGATGGATGGATAGACAGTAGGTAGATAAATAGATTGATAGATAAATAATAGATAGATTGATTGATTGATAGATAGATAGATAGATAGATAGATAGAAAGATAAATAGATAGATATGAGATAGATAGATAGATAGATAGAAACTAGATCGATAAACAAATAGATATTAGATAGATGGATAGATAATAGATAGATAGATAGATAGATAGATAGACAAAAGTTAGATATTTAGATAGATAGATAGATAGATAGATAGATAGCTATTAGATAGATAAATTAATATATATTAGATAGATGGATGGATAGACAGTAGGTAGATAAATAGATTGATAGATAAATAATAGATAGATAGATAGATAGATAGATACTAGATCGATAAACAAATAGATATTAGATAGATGGATAGATAATAGATAGATTGATAGATAGATAGATAGATTGATTGATAGACAGTAGATAGATAAAAAGATTGATAGATGATAGATATTATATAGATAGATGCAAAATAGGAAAATAATCCTTACTATAAGTAGACAAGGAGTATTCGGGGTGTGATAAATGAGCGGGTGGTTGGCTGTTGTGGGTCAGCTATGTGCAGTGCACCCGGTACATGGTCTGTGCACTTGTCTGTTTGGCCAGAAGCCGCTCTGGGGCCCCTGAGGGGAGCACAGAGAGGTGCAGGACCTGCTTCTGGTGGCTCCACGTCCTGCACTGGCAGAAGGAGCAGTGGAGGATAATATAAATATCCCAGATGTCTTCCTCTTGGGGGGTCGGCGGTGCCCCCGGTGTTTTCCTTTCCACATGTCGCTGCTGACACTGCATGATTATGAATTTAATATCGGGCGCATTTCGTGCTGTTTACAGAAGGAAGCCGCAGAAATTGTCTTTATTCTGGGATGAAGCAGCGCTTTGAGAATTGGACTGAAGGCTAGGTGGTCTGTGCTCAGCAACACTCCAGATATCTGCGACTTTCACTGAAATGGCGCACTGGGGATGTAATATTCCTGCCTGACAAAAGAGCAACATTCTGTCCCATCCACATTGCACTCAAGATCCTGCGACAATTCCTAATAATGTCCCTGCGGAAAAGTCGCAGTGCAAAATAGCTGTGTGTGTGTGTGTGTATATATATATTTCTATACATATTAACATTTCATATATTCGTCTGTTTTTGCTTCTTGCATCTCCTCAGATAACCACAGTTTACTCTACCGGCTCAGAGGCCATTGTGAGACTACAACGCCTGACAGCCGCTGTCAGAGCATAGTGGGAGTTGTAGTTTCACAACAGCTGGGGTCGTTATCACGAGGAGATGGATACAAATGTCTTAAGAATATGGTGAGACTAGGAATTCATGTCTTAAAACCAAGGGCAGGGGGTCCGGCTGAATGCCCCTCACTAGGTGTCCATGTCCTCCTGCCTCTCTGTGAAGGTCCACAGCTCCAGCCTCTCACCGTCTTGGAGGAGACCACACTGTTCTAAAACCCAAGACTCCAGCCCTGTGTAGAAGCCTTCTCAAGGAGACTTCTGGTCTTCTGGAGCATTTCGAGCATTCTTTGGTTTGGCAAGGCTGGAGGAGCTATTTTCTGTAAGTCCAGTATCGGATTCTTGTTAAGCATATGATTTCACTTGAAGTCCTGCCCAGGAATCTTTCAGAGTGAACATTTGTCTTGCTCTCATGATGTCAGGCGGTTTCCCTGCGTCTGTAATTTGAAGAAAAACAAACGTGCAAAGAACAAATGCTGAAGAGAAGCCAAACAGACTGGAGGAGATTCACCTGTGGAGAGTGTCAACAAGGAGGGGGCTACTGCTGGACACCACTGCAAGGGGACACCTACCTAGTACCTACTGACCACAGTTACCCCACAGGCAGCAGCGCATAGCACAGAAACCTGCTAAACATGGGAAAGGTATCATCCCCGGTACTACAACTCCTAGTATGAAGCCGAGCATATTGTTTCTAGAAAAAAGCAGATTTACAGAAATGTAACCTAATATTATCTCTGGTGAAGAGTGTGTTACATTCTAATACCCAGGGAGACGAAAGGGAAGAAAGAAATGTGAAAATAAGAAAGGTACAAAAACCAAAAGACAGAGATGGATGAAGAAAGTTCTGTAATATTAGTGCTAATCAATACTGGTCACCTGGATCCATCTAGAGAGGAGCATCTGTAATAATATCCCTTATAACAAGAAGAGAACCTATCTAATATCTATTATCTATCTATCTATCTATCTATCTATCTATCTATCTACCTATCTATTATCTATCTATCTGTCTATCTATCTATCTATCTATCCATCTATCTATCTATCTTTTTATCTATTATCTATCTGATATCTATCTATCTATCTATCTATCTATCTATCTATCTATCTCATCTATCTATCCATCTATTATCTATCTACAGTATCTATCTATCTATCTATCTATCTATCTATCTATCTATCTATCTATCTATCTATCATCTATCCGTCTATTTGTGTCTGTTTATCTATCTATCACATTTTCTTTCTTTCTTTCTTTCTTTCTTTCTTTCTTTCTTTCTTTCTTTCTTTCTTTCTTTCTTTCTTTCTTTCTTTCTTTCTTTCTTTCTTTATTATCTCTCTCTCCACCTATTTAATGATTCATGTATGCCCTCCATAGTATGTCTGTCATCTATGGAGGGCATGTTGGCACCTGTAGTGCCCGCTATATTAACCCTCTTATAAAATGAAACTGGTATAAACCTGAGGGCCGTGTGGCTGATAGGACAGGAGATCTCCAGCAGCTTTATTTCCTGTGTAGGGGAATACAATATAATCTCCTGTAGGTTGGATTCAGCCAGTTCAGAGTAGCAGAGGCTGACTGTGGTATTCATTAATGGGGTTATCTGCAGACAGTTCATGGATGTGTCCCATCATCACAGCTGTCTCTGACCTGGTGGCAGCCCTTCACAGCTCTTTCTATGATGGGTGAGATAATATCTGGTATATAAACCTCCCCTTTACCACTGATGGGGAGACCCCTGGGTGCCCATGTCAGGGGCACAGGGTGGCTGAGCTCCTCACTATCTGTGTATAGCGGTTCTGCTGGCAGGTTAGCCAAGTAACGGTTCTTGTGGATTGCGCCTTGTGCTCCTGCTAATCTCAGGCGGCTTCTTTGAAGAAGGTGTGTAATTGGAGTTAGAGGCATGCCTGGAATCTCCAGATGTCTATAAAGTAAGAGGGGCATGTGGCAGGTCACATGAAGGTGGAGCAGGTTACAATCACAGCCACCACCTCCTTCTTATTACTAAACCGTCTGATGTGTGGATGTATAGATATATTATACACGTGTGTGTACATTCATATGTCACCATATCGTCTCTGTATATATATATATATATATATATATATATTTGTGTATTTTTAATTCTGTGTAACTGTATATATACAGTACATATATATGAGAATATTGTGTGTAACTGTGTGTGTGTGTGTGTATGTATATATATATATATATATATATATATATATATATATTATATATATATATATACATGTGTGTGAGTACATTCATAGGTCAATATATTTTATATATATGTGTGTGTACATTTATGCAAGTATATTCTGTGAGTATAATTATATATATAGTATATGTAGTAGTTGTGTGCGCAGTGCAATGATCTGGTACTGTGAAACATTAAATCGTAAATGATTGTAAAGTAATAATATGGATTAATGATAAATTATTCTAGCTATACTCTATCTCTATCTATCTGTCCATCTCCTATATTTCTTTCTTCTTTTTTTCTTTCTACAATTTCCCTGTTTCTGTATTAAGTAGGTCATCATGATATGTCTCCTAGCAAAGTCTCTTTCTAGATGTGATTTGATTTCCTTACATTTAGATGTTTTTGGAAACTAGAGAATTGTCGCAAGTTAGTAAATATATGACTGCAATGGTCGGCAGAGCCCGGTGACCGGTGTGGACTCTTGTGGACTGCTGACAGGGGGGCTCCTGCTGTATGAAGCACTGAGGAGGACCCTCAGCAGGACCTGTAAGGTCACCTTGTAGCCCCTGCGCACCATGCCTCACCCAGCTTCTCAGATCTGGGAGCAATGTTCCACAGGTACCTGGATGAGATTTTTCCCTTGACCAGATGTTTGCATTTTCCCTAAAATTGTCACGTGAAATGAACAGATGTCCAAGTTGTTAGTGGAGTAGAGCCCCTCCTTCCCCGTCCAGCAGATCCCCTCCACAGCTCTCAGTGCTGCTTCCTATGGGCCCTGCCTGCTCCAGCCTCACTGTGCTCTGCTCTGGAGAAGACTCTCAGAAATCCCTCAGAAGTCTGATCCTGAAGATGGGACTAGATCTCAGCTAACAAGAAGACCTTGCAAGGATGAAGTCCCCTGACACCTCACATCTCTGGGATGAGCTGGTATGGTGAATGCACGTATGGGGGGGGGGGTTACTGGTCCTGGAGCTTCTATACTGGGACTGACTGGTGTCTGGAGAGGAAATGTAACCACACTTCAGCTATGTGTCCCATACTGTGTGCACTCATCCAGTACATGGATTCCTAAGAAATGTCCCTGTCCCTGCAAATAATCATCATTAAAGAACCTCCCATGATTACAGATGTCATTGTGTAAATCTCTACTGCAGATGATAACATTATGGAAGCATTATTTACTATGCATAGTCCTTTCCACATCAGTGCTTAACCCTTTAAAACGAATCTTAAATACTTGTTACTAAAAATGACTTTTGTGTCGTAATTTTTGTTTTGCAAATGCCATTAAGGGCTAAGGTGGAAAATAATTTTGTGTAGATGAATGTATGTGTAGTCAGTGCTATCATCTTACTGCGCTCAGTCCATTTACAATGTTTGTCAGTTTTCAATTCTATTAGCGAAGTTTCCCTTAATATTTTATATATATATATATATATATATATATATATATATATAACACCACTTTTATATAAAAATGTGCTATAAAATGATATGAGGAGATAAGAAGTTTATAGCTGAAAATTAGAAATGAAATATATTATTTTATATCACTGGATACAGGTGTTATGAATTGTAATAATAATAATAATAATAATAATAATAATAATAATAATAATAATAATCATCATCATCAAGTGATACATCACATTTCCTGGGATGACTATGGACCGGTGAATGCAGTGATTGCCATGAGGTGAAGTCCCCAGTAACTGTAGGTGCTGATGATGAAGTGGCCCTGGAGATTGGGTAGATGTCTAATGACATTGTCGGGTCTTATCTGAAGAGCTTGTTGAGAAACTGTTTAAATTAGTGTTAATTTCAAACAGACTTCTGACTCCTCAAGGGATTAGAGCTAAACTTTATAGGACTGCACAGTCCCCATGGATAAACACCTGGCTTACAGCAATGCTCTCATACAACTGATTGACAATACAGTCTATGCAGTGAACACAGAACACAATTCCGCTATTACTGCCTTTCTGTTTTTATAAATGAAAAAAAAAAAAAAATAATATGAAAGAGAAAAAATATAAAATATAACACAAATATACGAACATAATCATGAGAATTTATCAGTCAAATAATAATGCACATTGCTAAAATATTTATTATTATTATTACTATAATATACAGAACCTGATAAAATCTTCTAATACCTGCGAACCCACTGCACCAGTATGAGCACTGTAGATCCTGATGGAATACAGCTTCTCATATTCCCTCTATATTCATGTTCCAAAATAACCCTTGCTTTGTCATCAGTTAAGATAAATATTTTTTTTTTTACAAAAGGAAAATCCTAAATCTTTACTCAAAATGTTGTCATGTTTCCTGAAATCCATGAATAATAATAATAATAATAATAATAATAATAATAATAGCAACAATAACTAATTAACATTATAAATGGTTAAATATATGAAAATTGCCTTTTTTCTCAGTGCCCGACATTTCATAAATTATCTCTGTGCCGGTACAATAATATACAATGCAAATAAAACACTGCACAACCTGTGCTAATCTTCATAACACATATCTCATTCTTTTCCAGTTATCTTTCTTACAAACAGGAAAACTGAACGAGGTAGACAAATTAGATAGATAGATAGATAGATAGATAGATAGATAATAGATAGATAGATAGATGATAGATAGATAGATAGATAGATAGATAGATAGATAATAGATAGATAAATAAATAGATAGATAGATAGATAGATAGATAATAGATAGATAGATGATAGATAATAGATAGATAGATAGATAGATAGATAGATAGATAGATAGATAGATAGATAGAAAGATAAATAGATAGATATGAGATAGATAGATAGATAGATAGATAGATAGATAGAAACTAGATCGATAAACAAATAGATAGATAATAGATAGATAGATAACAAATAGATAGATACTAGATAGATAGATAGATAGATAGATAGATAGATAGATGATAATAGATAGATAGATCGATAGATAATAGATAGATATATAGATAGATAGATAATAGATAGATAGATAGATAGATATATTTTTCAGTTCAATCTACTTAGCATTTATTATATTATTATGATCATATTTATAGTTATATGTTTATCAATCTACATCTATCTATCTATCTATCTATCTATCTATCTATCTATCTATCTATCTATCTCTAGTATTGTTATGTCTAGAGTATTTCAATACCTAAGCAGTGCATGTACATGTGGAAGTGATATTTGCAATGAGCAGCATATGTTCTTGCTTTGTGTAAGGCAAACATGAAAGTGTGGATGGACACATAGTGACCTCTCAGTGCAGGTCGAGGACCTGTCCTCCTTAGGACACTTTCCCACCATTTGTCATGAGTGGGACACGTTTAGGTGGGTTACACTGACAACATTCTGCACTAGGTGCCATGGTCATAGAAATCTGATTGATGAAGCAAGTTTCATCACATGAGTATTTTATATTCCACTAACAGAGCCAGATGGTAAACGATGGAACCTTGTGATTGTTACTATACTTTTTGTATACAGTCATTTACACTCACAGCTAGGGGAGTCCAGTTCTGAAGCTCCTGGATGAGATGACATCACCTGCATGACAGTACATACCTTTAGAGGCAGCCATGCCTGTCACTGTGAAGCCTGTGCCCAGATCACAAGCTGCCATGTATGATTATATCATGTAGGTGGATCCATTGAGCTCCTGGACCTGTTATCCTGTATTTCTGCTCATCCATAGTCTGTGTGACCACATAGAGAGCCCGAGAGCAGGAGAGGGGCAAATAACTCTATATACTATAATACAGTAAGATTTTACAGCTTAGATGTGATCATCAGTGAAGGAACTAGAAAATCCTAACAAGCCTCTTGCTCTGCAGATACTTGCAGATATGTGTATATCACATATCTCACAGGTGTTACCTGCAGTTCTATTGGATACCATATACACCTGTGACACCTGAGGGCAACAAACTGGCCTCTGCTTTGACTTTCTTAACTCTGCTGCATCAGTACATATGCAACTATGTAGATATGATCTATCTATGCTATCAGCAAGCTATCTACCTGCTGTCCCTTTCTATCTATCTATCTATCTATCTATCTATCTATCTATCTATCTAGTATCTAGTATCTATCTATCTATCTATCTATCTATCTATCTATCTATCTATCTATCTATCTATTATCATCTATCTATCTATCTATCTATCTATCTATCTATCTATCTATCTAGTATCTATCTATTATCTATCTATTTGTTATCTATCTATCTATTATCTATCTATCATATATCATGTATTATCCATCTATCGTATCTATATCAATTTTTTAGGTTACTCAATTCTTCAGTTGATCTCTGCCCATTTTTCACAGGTCTGGTTACTTTCAGTATATAAATAAATAGCTCCAAACCCAAGGCTTTCCGTCTCATTGCATGTAATCCTGTAAAAAGAACTAACGGAATAATAATCAAAGAAGGAAAACAGAAACTTCAGACCTATCAAGTGTTTAGAAGCTGAATTATATTCATCTGTAGGATCATGGCCAGAATGCCAATAAAATGAAATGATTTCTGTAACATATGGGAATACTTACTAAATTTACAAATATAATTCTAAGTATTGATATTTGGAGTTAAAATGAACAACAGAGTCTCATACCTGTGGGTATCCACTAAAGGTAGAGAGGTCCACTGAAGGTGTAATAGGTCCTGACAGTCTACTAAAAATAAAAGATCAACTGACAGTCCTGGAAGTCAGACTGCACAGGGGTGCCATACTCTCTGGCTCTCCTGTCTGAATGCGTCCATGTGGATTTATGTTACAAGTAGTGTCTCCCATATTTACAAACACCATTTTTAAAGAAAGCTTCCAACACCTTCATCCATGGATTTGTTTAGGGCTAGGGCTACACGGCGACATGTGTCTTGTTGCAGAAAAGTTGCGGATTGCGCTTGCGACATGACAAGCACAAGTTGGATTTCTGTGCCACTGTCGCAGTTGCAGCACGTCACATGTGGCAGTGCGAAACCATTGACTATCATTGGTTGTACCCTTTTTGTTGCGTGACACCCCTAGCCTGTACTGCTCAACAGACCCCAACAGACCCCCTTAGTGAGTAACTTCACACTGCCTTTTAGCTATACATGCCTTTGACACATATTTAGAAAAATGGCACAAGTACACTTAGACATAATACAGCTATGGACATTGCAGTTGGAGAGCAGCTTAATACTGAAATCTGATGACAATATTTAAAAAGTTTTTTTTTTTGTTTTTTTTGCTACCATTTCTGTGTATGCAGAGCCGAGGCTTACCTTATAGGGTTCAGAGGCAGTAGTCATGCCCATACCCTGGTGCCTGAAGGAGCCTAGGTACACCTCTGCCAAAAAGAAGACACCTTTATTATAATAACACATAGGACAATAGATGAGGGCCCTGTTAGATATTTTTCATTGCAGAGCACAAACATAAGTCACACCTCTAAGGGCACATGTACACGACCGTGGTGTGTGTCCACATCCGATACGCAGTTTTACCCACTTATCTCAATGCAAAATATGCGCTGTGTACTGTCCGCATCTGCGTGTCCTCTCTGAGACCCGGCAAAAAAACATAACATATCCTAGTCTTGTCCATTTTGCGGATAAGGATAGGACATTAATGAAAGAGTAAAAAAAAATCCGCAATTTACCAACTGCAAAAATTGCTATGATCATGTACATGAGCCCTAACTCACAGATTAATAAGGGTATGGCCACATGGGATTTGTCGTGGATTTTTGCCGTGGATTTACATTGCAAGTAGTAAAATCCATGGTGAAAATCCACGGCATAAATTGACATACTGTGGATTTAAACATTTATGCAATTGTATTTTTTATTTTTTTTTGGCCTAGAGTGGATTAGGGTACTTTCATACTTGTGGCAGAGTGATCCGGCAAGCAGTTCCGTCGCCGGAACTGCCTGCCAGATCCGGCGATCTGCATGCAAACGGAAAGCATTTGAAAATGCATTGCAAGAACAGATCCGTCTCTCCGCTTGTCATGCAGAGAGACGGATCCGTTATATATTTTTTTCACATTTTTACCGGATCCGGAATTGCGGTATTTTGAATGCCGGATCCGGCACTTAATCATTCCAATGGGAAAAAATCCCGGATCCAGCATTCCAGCAAGTGTTCCAGAATTTTGGACGGATATTATACCGCAGCATACTGCAGTATTATCTCCGTCCTGAAATGTCAAAAAGACTGAACTGAAGACATCTTGCTGCATCCTGAACGGATTTCTCTCCATTCAGAATGCATGGGGATAATCCTGATCAGTTATTTTCCGGTATAGAGCCCCTAGGACAGAACTCTATGTTGGAAAAGAAAAACGCAAGTGTGAAAGTACCATTAGATTTCCTAAAATCTCAGCATATAACTTTTATATACAATCTTAAAACACATAACTTTCCGCTGAACCAGGCTGCCACTAGAGGGAGCAAACTGAATGTAGAATTTCTCAAGGGAGAGGACATAAGCCCAAAATGCAGCAGTAGATGTGTTGCAGTACTGCGACTGCCTAGACCAGGGATGCTCAACCTGAGGCCCTCCAGCTGTTGCAAAACTACAACTCCCATCAAGCCCAGACAGCCTACAGCTATCAGCCTACAGCAGGGCATGGTGGGAGTTGTAGTTTTACCACAGCTAGTGGGCCGCAGATTGAGAATACCTGGCCTAGACACTCCTGCTTTAAAAAAAAAAACACAAAAAAACAACAAGCCATTTGGAGCCGCTGGTAGTCTGTAAAAAGAAAAGCATGCACACTGGGGATTACTAATCCCATCTAAAATGTAGATGGGGTAAACAGACGGATAGTCTAAAGCTCTGCCATATTTATCACAGACTCCGTTATTTAACATGATGGCTAGACTCCGTTATTTAACATGATGCCGCCTATTGCTTAGCTTCCTGTGTGACAGAATTTTGTGCCAAAATGTTGCAAACTGTCACATTGTGTTACATTAGGCTGCGCCGATTTCTGCTGTGCCGCACCCTTTTGTTGACTGAGGCACAGTGGATTTCTCTGTTTGGTGCATTTGCTTTATAAATATGCCTAAAAACGTAGCTGACACCGGTGAAACCAGTGGTTGGGCAGAGCAACGTGCCTTTTCAACTTGGTTCAATGCATGTTTTAATGTGGAACGTGAGTATAATAAAGCCACTTTTATCTTTAAATGTGGATTGACTTTGAACTCGCTGCTATTTCGATAGGTACTGGCGTCTGTGTATGTTTTGCCACAAATCCCATAATCATACTGTATTTCTTTTCTTGTCAAACAGAGAACAAAGGGTTAACAAGGCAGCCATTGAAAGGCAAGGGATTGAAGAGCCTTCCTTGCATTTTAAAACAGGTTCTATGGTTTCAGCGGCACACTGTGCAGTGCGGTGAATGTGCGGCGCCCCTTACTGTGCTGTTTAATTGCTCCCTCACCCAGCTGTGATATTGCTTTTAATTTCCATCGACTCCAATTACAAATTAAAACCCATCACGAAACAATGTAACTTTGCCTCTGGTCCTTCAGAGAAAATGCAGATGCCCCTGTAAACAAGAGTGATCAAAGGAGCCTAAATGGTCATTATGCACTTTACTCAACACAGTCTATAACCTAAATAGCACTATAAATACAGACAAGATGGATTGGCGACCGACCGTCCTCCACGAACATTTCCTAAAATTAAGGCTGTGTTCACACGTCAAGGATTTGATGAGGGTTTAGGTGTGGATTACTCATCAGGTCTGCTACCATTCTGCATGGATTTTATGCCCCTTTCATAGGGCGTCGGTTCAGCATTTTTTTCACGTCGGCTGCCGACCCATTCACTTCAATGGAGCCTTAAAAGATGAGGACAGCACACTGTGGCATCTGCAAAAATATAGAACATGTCCTATCTTGTCCGCATTATGGACAAGGATAGGGGTGTTCTGTTATGGGCCAGACATTCCGTAAAATGCAGAACGCAGCCAGTATCCGTGTTTTGCGGATACGCAATTTGCGGACCACAAAACAGGCAGCAGTCATGTGCACGAGTTCATATGGTCAGAAAAAAAATCTGCACACATGAAAGAGGGCAGAGCATGGAAAACACGGAGACGCTGCAGATTAGCCCTACGCAGGCTTGCCCCATTGAATGGCACTAATTTGTACTGATCCCATAGACACATCCGTGTCAGCCTAAGATTTCTGCCGTGGATCGTCTTGTAAACACATGTGGATATTTCTATGGATTGTGCTGGGGATTCGCTGCAGATTTCCCCCCTATGCTGAAAGTCTGCATCGTTTCTGCACCATAATGAATATTCTGCCAGGGCCGTATATACAGTTCCTGCTGATGCAGTGTCCTCGCATTCATGTCCATACATTTTAGATACAGTAGCTGACAAATGCTCCCTAGGCCATCAGCTATCTCTCCCAACTTCCCTGTACTCATGCACAGTTAAAGGGGTTGTCCCATGAAAAATATTGTACATTTTTCAATCCAGCACCTGGAGCTGAAGACTTTTGTAATTGCATGTTATTAAATATATAGTATAGCCAGTGAGTTATTCAGTGTAATCTATATGTACAGCGCCACCTGCTGTTTGCTCTTTTTCTAAATTCTCTGTCCTGCTCACTGAAATTCAGCTGGGCTGGTTCTAAGTTTGTGGAGAAAAAAGATTGTCATGTACTATATGATGTCTGATTTTCCTTTTGACGTTATTCATGGGAAAACCCCTTTAACTAAAAGCCCCACTGCAAAAAAATCCTCAAAACCCCATGGGTCAGATGAAACTAAGGCCCCCTTCACACGAGCGAGTTTTCCACGCGATGGACCATGTGATTGGACCATGTGATGTGACGTCATCACAGGTCCTGTAGATCTTAGCTGATGCAGGGAAAGAGAGGAGAGATCGCGACTACGCGATCAAGTGGCTAAGGTAAGTTAACTTTTATTATTTTTAACCCCTTCCACTTCATTTTACAATGCATTTTTTATTAAGAATGCTATTATTTCCCCTTATAACCATGTTATAAGGGAAAATAATAGAGATCGGGTCCCGTTGCTAAGCAACCATGCGGGAAAATCGCAACGCATCCGCACTTGCTTGTGGATGCTTGTGATTTTCCCGCAGCCCCATTCACTTCTATGGGGCCTGCGTTGCGTGAAAAACGCACAATATAGAGCATGCTGCGATTTTCACGCAACGCAGAAGTGATGCGTGAAAATCACCGCTCATGTGCACAGCCCCATAGAAATGAATGGGTCCGGATTCAGTGTGGGTGCAATGCGTCCTCCTCACGCATTGCACCCGCGCGGAAAACTCGCCCGTGTGAAAGGGGCCTTAGTGTATGCAGCATCAACACTGAGCACTCACCTCCTCTGATTACTTGTTGAATGGTCTGGAGCAGCGGCTCTTTAGACCCTTGAATGCGGCTCTTAGGTGCGGGGTCTCACATCATAGGCGAAACCTCTCATGCACTACAAGCTACTTTGCTGTGGAACGCATTTGCGTTCCGTAAAGCCGGAGAGGGCGTGTCACTAGTACTAACTAGCGCACGCGCATCTTCACACAGGAAGCTGCTGGACAGCTGGAGTAAGTGCCTTCCCTTGCCACGGACCTCCTTCCAGACGTCGGAACGTGCTACGTAAAAAGAGGAAGTGACGAGGGGTAGTGAAAGTTCCCGGGCAGTGAAATCTAACAGCACCAACACCCCCGCAGGCGCTTTCTGTCCTGTGAGTGTGACGTACAGGCAGCAATAGACTGAAGAGTTTTATTACCTCCTTCTACAGGTGACTCATTTTGGCATCATCATTTACATGGCATTTAAACAGCAAAAGTAATAAAACAGGCGTGCACATATTGCTCTGGCTCTGCAGACAAGTAGAATAAAAGTAAAAAATGATAAAGATAAAATGAAATAATAATCAAGATCCAAATAAAATAAGTACATATAAAAGTATGTAAAAACTCTATATTATTATAGCGTCAGCAGTACCAGTTAGGACTATTAGAGTGTGTTTTTACATACTTTTATATGTACTTTTTTTATTTGGATCTTGATTATTATTTCATTTTATCTTCTTCATTTTTTACTTTTAGTCAACTTGTCTGCAGAGCCAGAGCAATATGTGCACGCCTGTTTTATTACTTTTGCTTCTTGCCTACTGTTTGGATTGGGTGTATCCATCAAGGGGGAGAACCCTGCTTAAAATATCCATGATGAGCCCCACTAATTTTATATTACTATTTACACAGACACGGGGGAGGGGGATCTGTGGATGACACATGTATAGCATAAGATACTATATATGTGTCATCCAGAAATCCCCCCACAACAGTGTTATCCACAGATGCCCCCATAACAGTGCGTCATCCACAGATACATAACAGTGCGTCATCCACAGATACATAACAGTGCGTCATCCACTAATTAAAAAATTAATGAAAAAATGTGGCTCTCAAAAGAAATTTCAGTCGTGATTTTGGCGATATTTGGCTCAGTTGACAAAAAAGTTTGCCCACCACTGGTCTGGAGGAATCTGAGGTCTTCAGTTCTGACTGTGGCTGCCTCTTCTAGGGCCAGGGGCAGGCAGGCAACACTCAGAGCCTTATCCTCCAGTCCTGGAATGGCTGGTGGCAGCGGTCCCCACAAGCAGGTGGCCATATGGGCAGGTGCCTGGACACTAATGGGGTCATTTATCAAACTGGCAAAAAGTAGAACTGGCTAAGTTGCCTATAGCAGCCAATCAGATTCCACCTTTCATTTTTCACAGCTCCTTTGGAAGATGAAAGGTGGAATCTGATTGGTTGCTAAGGGCAACTAAGCCAATTCTACTTTACACCAGCTTGATAAATGACCCCCTAAGTCTGAATGTGACACAGGAAGCTCCTTGATCCACCTTGGTGGCGCTGGTGTCAGTGGAGTGTTGTTTAAGGCTGTGTTTAGCACAGCAATGCAGAGAAGAGAGAGGAGAATTGCTCTTCTGTCTTCTTCTCTGCATCGATGACGCGTGCACTGGCAGCGGTGGGTGGACTGTCCGTGAGCTTCAAGTCCGCCGCTGCAGCCCGCAAACGCCCCTGCTCACTGTACCATTTAAACACTCCCATAGACACCCCAGAATAGAAAGTACAAAATCCCATCCATATATCTTAAAATATAATTTGCTACTGATTTACAGTGCATCAAGATTGAACTCATCCTTAGGGCTCATGCACACGACCGTGGCGTGGTCGTATTGCGGCCTGCATACAGTAGGTCCGCAATACATGGGCACCGGCCGTGTGCATCCCGCATCATGTATCATGGACCCATTTACTTGAATGGGTCCGCGATCCGGGAGATGCGGTGCGGAGGAACAGAGCAGAACCCTGCGTCTGCCGCGATGGGTACAGACCCATTCACTGAAAAAAAATAGAACATTCAGGTGAATGGGTCCTCATTTGTGATGCGGGGGAGCACACAGCCGCTGCTTGTATATGTTTGCGGACTGCAATACGGGCCACGTTCGGCAATTGCCGTGTTCATGAGGCCTAAAATGGATGCAAAATAAGCACAATAGAAGCTCAAAATAAAGGATACTTTCACTTTCGCTTTCCCTTTCCTCTATTGAGATCCATCATAGGATTTTCAATGGGAACAAAACTGAACTGACTGAAACGGAGTGCAACAGAATGCATTCCATTCCATTCCATTTGGTTGCATCCCCATTGTGGACAGAATAACGCTGCAAGCGCCCTCACACACAATGTAAGTCAATGTGGACAAATCTGTTTTCTCGGACACAATAGAAAACGGATTCGTACCCCATTGACTTTTAATGGTGTTCATTAGTGTTGAGCGCGAATATTTCGAATTGCGAAATTTTATTGTGAATATCGGCACTTCGAGAATTTGCAAATATTTCAAATATATTGATATATATTCGTAAAAACGAATTCTGCTTCTTTCTTGTGGGCCAATGTGAGAAGGCTGCAATATTGTAGTCTGTAGTGAAGTAGAATATTCTTTATTATTTAATTTATTTTCTCTTATCCGAAAAATCGGCAATGTAATATTCACGTCATGCGAATATTCTAAAACACGAATATATAGCCCTTTAGAATATAGTGCTATATATTCGTTTTTTAGAATATTCGTAATTTTTTCCAATTTAATGTGAACAGTCATTGGCTCAAAAGCAACTTAAGCAGGGAGGAATCATGACTTCAGATGGAAAAAAATGACGAATATTCTAAGAAACAAATATTAGTTTTTTAGAATATTTGTCAATGAAGAATATTCTAAAAAACAATTTTTTTCCATCTGAAGTCATGATTCCTCACTGCTTAAGTTGCTTTTGGGCCAATGACTGTTCACATTAAATTGGAAAAAATGCCGAATATTCGAAAAAAAGTGCTATATATTCGTTTTTTAGAATATTTGTCATTTTTTTTCCATCTGAAGTCATAATTCCTCCCTGCTTAAGTTGCTTTTTGGCAAATGACTGTTCACATTAAATTGGAAAAAATTATGAATATTCTAAAAAATGAACATATAGCACTACATTCTATAGTGCTATATATTTGTGTTTTAGAATATTTGCATTACGCGAATATTACATTGCCGATTTTTCACAATCAATAGAATAATATTGAACACAAATATTTGCGAATATATGCCGAGTATTTTAACGAATATTCGCAAATTCTAATATTGCCCCTGTCGCTCATCACTAGTGTTCATGACGGTTCCGTCTTGGCTATTTTAAAAAGAACCTGTCATCAACTTTATGCTGCCCATACTAACAGCAGTATAAAGTAGAGACAGGTGAGTTGATGTCATTTAAAAGTTAAAAGTAAGTGATTGCCGAGAACCAACATCACAATCATTGCAGACTGAGCCTGGAAAAGAGTCCCGGCCACCGGAGAAGAGTCCTGGTTATTCATGAATTCCTGCTCTCCCTGCTCACCTGATGACTGACAGTCTTCTACCTAGTTTTCTCCCCTTCTCTCTAGGAGAGAACTGCCAGTCATCAGAGGATGGGCGGGAGAGCAGGAGATTAGGAATAGCCATGACTCTTCTCAGGTAGATTTGACTCTTTTCAAGGCCTAGGCTGCAATGATTATGATGCTGGTTCTCAGCAACCACTTACTTTTAGCTCATGAGTGACACACCGCTGACATCAGCATTTCTGTCACTATTTTATGTTGCCCTCAGTGAGGTCAGGTTCCCTTTAAAGATAATACAACTGGATCCGTTCATAACAGATGCAGGCGGTTGTATTATCAGAACAGAAGCGCTTTTGCTGACGGATCCAGAAAAAACGCTGGTGTAAAAGTAGCCTAAGACAATCCTAAATGTAAAACTTTTCTGCATCATAGACATAAAAGAATTACATGCCCATTACTGGTTCAGCAGGATGCAATGTGTGTAGTTAGATGTCATGTGGTGGTGACACAATGCATCCTCACATACAGTGTACAGTAATGGAGACCAGAACAAGGGAACAATCAGCTAAAGGCTTGTCGTACTTCTAATACAATAGGGCTAGTCAGTCTGATCAACGATAGCCCGGGGGCAGAGTTTCAATTAATAGGCATGATCTCTTATTAATTGGACATGCCTGGAATATTGAGATCTCAGAAGCATGCAGATTGCTACATCTATAAATTCATTGATTGAATCTATCTATTATAAGAAATATCTGCTGCACTCCTGTAAAACTTAAAGGAAGCCTGTCATGTCACTATATCATTTTTAGTTTTCATAATTACCTTAAGCCTAGAAGCATGTAGTCCCTGATGCTTTTTCTTCCCGTTGGTTTCTGAATTAATAATCTTCATATTGTGTTTTTGACATATGTAAATGATCTTTTTCTATTTAAGGGCGCTGCGGCTTGCTCCCTTCTAGTCAGTGTTGCTGTGCCCTATTCCAGCCTCCCGCTCCATGATTGATGCTGTCCCCCGTGCCAATGCCTTTCGTTCTGGGCTCCTCCGATGCGCTTGTGCTTTGGAAAGATTACGTCAGATGGAGAATATCTATCTATCTATCTATCTATCGCCACAGAGCGGCCCTAGCATGTATGTGAAACCTGCACTCCCTAAATGTCATGGTGGCCGTTATGGAACATAACAGGTAGCATTTACTGTTAGGTTCCCATCTTACAGAGATCGCCTTGACTTTTGGCAGATGGGCCCAAATAATTTTGTACAAAATGTATTTTCCAAGAATCTCAAATTTACAAAAAAAAGCGTAGCATTAGCACCAGAATATTTTCTATTACTATTGGCATTTTTGTACTTTATTTGGTTTGCAGAGTGATGTTGCATAGTGTTTTTTCTATCTATCTATCTATCTATCTATCTATCTATCTATCTATGGTAAAAAGTGAAAAAGCAGCACACTTTAAAATCGTTGGTGCAAAACCTGCCGACGACCAGCAACCAAGTCCTCAATATAGTAGTTCAAAAATTGCAAGGCAGCACTCCAGTCTTCAAACGTTCTAGTGTTTATTCAGCCCAGTGTGGCAACGTTTCAATTGTTCACTACAATCTTTCTCAAGCCAAATGGCTTGAGAAAGATTGTAGTGAACAATTGAAACGTTGCCACACTGGGCTGAATAAACACTAGAACGTTTGAAGACTGGAGTGCTATCTATCTATCTATCTATCTATCTATCTATCTATCTATCTATCTATCCATCTATCTGATATTAGCTGAACTATATGCCATTTATTGCATACAGACAAATGAGTTAGTAAACCCACCTAACTTAAATTGAAACTGTACCTTACTGACAATTTAAAGAAGACATATCACCTCTCCTGTCATGTCTGTTTTAGTAAATAATTGTATCCCATATGAAATGACCATTCTGGAACATCTCTTCTTATGACCCTATGTTGTGTTATTCCTCCAATATTCCTGGTTGAAGTTTATGAATGAAGGTCCAACTGAGCGTTACCTATTGGGGCGGAGTCCGTGAACAGCCTCACACTGACAGCACTGACTGGACACACACCTAACTGATAATACCCAGTTGTACCTTTATTCATAAGCCTCTAGTAGGAATAATAGAGAAATGTTACAACATTCAGTTATAAGAATAAAATGCCTCAGAATTGTTATGACATGGAACATGTAGTTACTAAAGCAGATGTGAGGAGAGGGGAGAGGTCCTCTTTAAATGCTATTTTAGGGAATTTCTATAGAGAATTTTTTTTTTAGGGTCATAAATACAATTCCTAGGGCCCCACATCAAAGCTCCTAAGCATGGGCTCCGCAATTTCTGGACAGAAAAACTTCTTTTGCTTGAGCAGCCACCAAAGGATGCATAGTAGTTTCACAGTATATATGGGATCTTTCGCACTAAGCAGAACCCACCTAGAGGATCTAGACAACAGGAAGCCATCACCATTTTTATTCCTCTCTAAAAAGTAACAGCGTTCAAGAGTCAAGGGTAAATGCAGGATTTATAAATGGCGATACCTAAAAATATGTTGGTTCCCACCGTAGACATTTGGGGTGCGCTCTTTTTTGGTTTAAGGTTCGACTCTTTTTGTGGTCCTACGTTCTTCAGGCAATGTGTTCATTATATACTGTTGTTTTCCTTGTTTTATCCGTTCTTAGTCATGTACTTGGGGTGATTTGTATTTTGGCCTTCATGTTTGGCCTATAGTGCAACAGGTCCTGTACTATTTAGTAGGTTCACATTTAGTGGGGGTTGCGGTTTATTGTCTGCCTTTCCCAGGCACTCCTCAATTATAGCCCCTTTCTTTGGTGCTTGTTCCCCCACATGTAGATCCGGTTATCCCTTTTCCGGCAAATGAGCTGCTCGTCGCAGAGCTACCCTGCATTGCCGCTGCTTATATAATTATTGTTTTGTTATATCTTTTGTAATATTCATTATTTAATAAACATGTTGGACTATTTTATATGTGTCTCCTATTAATTAATTTGGTGTTGTCACCTTAGACATGGGAAAATGCAATCACTTTCACAGATTTGCTTCTATCTTTAAAGGGGTTGTCCACCTTTGCAGTCCTTTTTTTAGACCCCACAGCATGGTCAGACTTGTGGTGGTGAGCATAACTTACCTGATCCCTGCTGCTGGGTTCCAGCTTAATCACTTAACCTTGTGCACCACTGGTCATGACTTTACGCGAGTCAAAACCCTGTTTGACGTGGGTCACATGACCAGCACAGCCAATGACTTTCCACGGTGGTGATGTGCCCCCTATATGTCACGTGACCTAGTGACGTGACAAATGGGTGACATGTCACTGTGCAGCTAGTCATTGGCTGCAGCGGTCATGTGACCCTTGTCAAACACGGTGTTGACAAAGGTACAACCGGATGAGTGTGAGTGATGGATCTAAATCCTATCGGAAGGATCAGGTAAGTATGCTCACCACCAGATGTCTGGCCATGCTGGGGGGACAAAAAAAAAAAAAGGAGAGCAAAGGTGGACAACCTCTTTAAAGATCATAATTGGCAGCAAATTATGCCACAGCTAACAATTTTAGATGGTGACTTGAGCTCAGATGAGATGATTTGTTATTCATTTAAAAATACTGTATAAACTTCTGCCCAGAAAAGCTGTCAACCACCCCATCTGAACAAGCCCATATGTGTCCAGTATTTTTATTTTTTTATCTATTTATTAATGTTTCTAAGCTAAGTACCACCTACTGAAATAAGTTATATCAAAGTATCCCCAAGACTATTATCATCCTCTGTGTGACGATAGTACCCCCTACAGACATGGCTTGTATCCCTGGGGGTACATGTTCTACAGTTTGAGAAGCTCGGATCTAGAAAGCTTTTAATAAGTATCTATTGGTTCTTAACACATAAGGAAAAGTTGGACAGAGTAAAAAAAAGATTAGAGAATCTGAAGATATGAACACATTGCCAATCGTTAGGCTTAGGGTGGATCTGTGTTTGAGGGTCATTGGGAGGACAGTGGCATGTGAAATATTGTGCATGTGGGAGGAAGAATGAATAGATTGCAGCTAAAACCAGCAATTTCTTCAATTTTTATATCACAGTGAAGATGAGGAAATTTTACTGGATATTTCAACATTTTTGTAGAATTCAGTTCCTCGAACATTTAGCGTTACATTTCATAATGTACGATGGATATTGAGCACATTTATGACACGTATTTGCTGTAAAACTTGTATCGATTTTGTCCTTGATGTTATTGATCGCTAAAGATGTGCAGAATCTCCTCAAAAATACAAGACCAAATCCAGAAGTATTAATGTTGCAGTAGCATCTGGTCAGCTGTCCGTTGCTTTAGGTTGATGAATAAGTCACTGTACTTTCACACAACTTTACATAAATCAACAGTACAAGCAACCATAAGGAACTTTGTAATATGTTTTATCAGTGATAAATGTCTAGTTCATGTGTTATTAGCTGTTTACCTCTCCCCCATCCATTTCCTTGATAATTGCTTTTCACTTTAAAAAAATGCTTTGAATTGTGTCTTAAGATGAATCAGCACCACAGGAGGATCATATTACACATGTCAATTCTAGTCTATGGAGAGGGGGAGAGGAGTGAGCTGCAGCATGAGTGAGACAGGACTCAAAGAGAGACATTAAGGAGACTGCATAAATACATAGGAAATCTGAGCACATGTGCTAAATTATACAACCAATATAGGTCAATGACTCTGCAATGCCCCTCATGATCCTGGGGCATAGTTCTGAGTGAGTAAGAGAAGGTTAGTCTCCAACCACCATGTCTGCAAGATGTGCAAACTAGATGTTCAGCATGTACAGTGGAAAACTCTTAAGAAATACCAGATACAGGTCATATAATGGCCATAAATAGTTTTATTCCTCATGTGTACACACTGTACTATTGACTAATGCACAGTTTGTTGAAAGGTTAGGTATGCTTTAAACATTGGCACAGATGACAAGGCAGGTTTGTCTGCCAAACGATCAACAAGTGCAATGTTAAAAGGTTGTCAACAAAACTATTACAATATAAGGCACAATATATTGCCCTCTGTAAAAAGGATAATGGTTATGAATCCAGATGTGCTAAATTCTTTTAAGTTTCGATTCGGCTGATTCACCGAATTTCACCCAAAAATGTTTTAGTTTTGTGACTAATTACTGCGCCACGAAGCGCATTTTTTTTTGTAAGTAGTGGGTGCAATCACAGGGAGCTGCGATAGCGCCGCCCCATCATTGTAACCCTCAGAAGCCGCGTTCATTAAAATGAACAATAAAAAAAAATTCTATCAATATTACCGCCTCCATTTGCTCGCGACGGGCCAGCCGCCGCCATCTTGCTTGAAGATCTCGGCCGAAATCCTGTGCGGCATACAGGATCATCATCATGGCTGGTGTGGTGACGTATAACGTAATCGCGCCAGTCAACGTGATGATGTAATCTCGCGCCGCTCAGGATTTTGGCCGAGATCTTCAAGCAAGATAGAGGCTGGAGGCCCGTCGCCAACAAATGGAGGAGGTAAGTATAACTTTTTTTTGTTTTTTATACTATTTCAGGTTAAATCGATTCGCTGACATGAAGCACAAGGAAATTCGGCTTCTAGGTGAATAGAATTTATCCTGGAATTCAGATCGAATTCCACTTCATGGGATTTGATTCGCTCATCTCTAGTTATGAACCTTACTTTTTATGAAAATGACTATAGGGATGATCAGTATTGTACACAAAAAATTTGCATATAAAATGTGGTATTTCTTCAGTTCATCAGTTTGTTCTTGTAGATTGAATTACAGACAGCATATAGTGAGATCTACCAGCATAAAATATATGTTAAAGGGGCTGTGCCAAGTTTTGAAGTTGTCCGCTTTCCAATGGATAGGGTATAACTAACTGATCTGTTGGGGTCCGACTGCTGGGACCTCCACTGATCCACCAATTTCCCACTGGAAATAGTCAAGCACTCTACTCATCTTCCTCCAGCGGTCCCATAGAAAATTAATGGAGCAGCATGGCACATGCCTGAATTTCCATTCCATCAGATCAGGGGAACAGGACCCCCACTCTCGGGATCGTGGGGTCACAGCTGTTGGACCACCAGTGAATAGCGTTGAGTGCGAATATTCAAATCGTGAATTTTAATCGTGAATATCGCGACTTCGAGAATTTGCTAATATTTAGAATATAGTGCTTTATATTCATATTTGCTAATAGTGTTGATTGCAAAAATTCGAATTGCAATTTATCACAAATTTATCACGAATATCGGCACTTAGCAACATCCCTAGCAACCAATAGGAAAGTTGCCTACCCCATAGTGTTGATCGCGAATATTCTAATCGCAAATTTTTATCACGAATATATTACATTGCTGATTTTCACAATCAAGTAAATAATTACTGGAAATCACAAATTCTCGAATTTGCGAATTTATGGTGAATATTCGGACCAAAATTTGTGAAATATTGTGAATTCAAATATTGCCTATGCTGCTCATCACTATCAGTGAATAGGAGATAACTATCCAGTGGATAGGAGTTAACTTCAAATCTTGGCAGAACCTTCTTAATAAGTATTATAGGTAAATCTGAGTACACACCTGCACCTTAGTTTTCATTTGGAGCCCCCATTTCAGATTCCATCATATTTGCTGGAAGAATAGCATAGCATGGGGTCCATGATGTCCTGTCGGTTTCCACCATGTGAGAAATCCGGCTCTCCATTTTCAGTTTTCTGCTCCAAGCATGGAACACAAACCATATGTGAACCCGCCTTTGCATGTATTTATCCTCCTTTCAACTCAAATGCTCTGTTTGGAGGCTATGCTTGAGCTTCCGTTATATTTGACTTTACAGACTGTAGCATGTAGCACACATTTTCTCATCAAAATGTTGGAAACCTTAACTCCTATTCATATCATGATGATATTTTAACATTTTTACATCTCATTTCTCATGTCATGCACATCGGAGACCTGTTACAATGTTACAACCTATCACAGTACAGAAGATCACAAATGTGAGTCAAGGTAGTGCTGGTGGCCACGTCGAGGAGCAACACTCATTCGTGTCTGCAGATTTTAATTTAAGAAAATGAATATATAATATGTTGTAAGCTTTGTATTATGAGATAATAAATAGTTCTGAATGATCATGTTAATTTATGCCAAAAGAGTTTACCCTACTAAGATACTGATGACTCTTCTTCAGGACAGTAAAATATAGTTTGGCACTCAAAAGGCTTTGTGAATGCTTATGATTTTATAGAAAAGGCAATCCATTTATTAGTATTGTACATACATGACATTTCAGTTCTTACAGAGACCTTCATCAGATACAGATTGCATAGGATAGTAAAAGTAGAACAATGTCGGGCAGCAAGGTAAAGTGGTGCATTCTGCCATGAAAGCAGCCTTCATGGTGGGTTGTACTGCTTTTCCCTGGTGCCTCACATCCTTCTACTCTTACTATCCTCTGCAATCTGTATCTGATAAGGGTCTCCGTGTGGACTGAGATGTCATGTATACACAATACCAATAGCCTTTTCTATAAAACACAAGTATTTACAAAGCCTTTTGATTGCCAAACTATATTTTACTATACATATATTGAGCAAACCCAACTTGAGCACCGGAACAATACAGAGTGCCATACACCCTTCTTAGGTCATCAAAATCAGATCGGTTGGTCTTCGACACCTCGCACCCTCACAGTCAGCTGTTTTGGGCAATCACTGGTGCTGGAAAATACGCAGTGGATTAAAATCTTTGTACATTGTGTGGTTTCTGGTGCCAGTCTACTGCAGCTCAGCAAACATTCACTTGAAAAGAAGCTGAGCTTCAGTACCCCAACTCAACTACTGCACAGGAGACTGAATATGGGGACTGTTCTACCAGTACTGTCAACTGTATAGTTTCAGGTGCCTGTGGCTGTTCGAAACAGCTGATTGTGCGTGGACAAAGTGTCAGACCCCCACCAATGTGATATTTAATGACCTTTCCTGAGGATAGGCCATCAATATCTAAGCAGCAGAAAGATCACTTTAGCGATCTTGAAATGGTCATGGTGAGGCTTTCACTGTGACACAACCATAAGAGCAATTCCAAAAAAAAAGCTCCTGATAATCATTGTAAATGGTTTATATTAGTGCACATATAAAAAAAAAACTTCAATTCTTTCTCTGTGCTTTAGTCCTAGACATCTTTTCCACTGGTGTGTGAACCTGATCTTACAGAATATGAACAAACCTCGAAACAATTTGTGGATTCCCAAACAACAAATAAAATCCAATGAAAAGGGAACTGTGAGCAGCAATGTACTCAGAAACCTACATCAAGATGTCTATTGGAGTCACACTTGAGTGTTATTTGCTTTACTTACTACTATGGGATTGTAGAACATTAGACAGAAAGTGTAAGTTCACTGCGGAGGTAAACATACTAGTGATGGGGTCATGTATGCAAGTGTCAGCTTAATGGAATACAGCAAGAAGGTTGAGAAATGTATACTGATGGTCTTCTTATGGATATACCTTCTACAGGTTGACAAAACCTTAACAAATCATGTATATTGTATCTTGCAATTTTATAACTTGTATTTTTAAGCACTTTATCAAAAAATGTTCCCACTATTGAAAGACTGAAAAAAAAAACTAACCACTATTTTTACTCCTTGCCTTCCCAGAGCCATAACTTTATTTTATCATTGACAAAGCTGTATGAGGGTTGTCTCCTTCTAATGACATAATTTAAAAAAAGATACAATGAAGTGGGAGGCTGGAAAAAAAATCCAAAGTGAGATTAAAAAATACCCCAAAAAAAACAAATCAATTCTGCTATAGTTTTATGGATTTTGGAGGAGATTTATCAAACTGATGTAAAGTAGAACTGGATTAGTTGTCCATAGCAACCGATCAGATTCCATCTTTCATTTTTCACACCTCCTTTGGAAGATAGAAGACGGAATCTGATTGGTTGCTATGGGCAACTAAGAAAGTTCTACTTTACAATAGTTTCTTAACTCTCCCTCTTTGTTTTTACGGCATTCCCTATGCAGTAAAATTGACCTGTTCGCTTCATTCTCTGCTTCATTATGATTAGAGATAGTGTTTCTTGTGTTTTAATACTGAAAAAAAATATTCAGACTCCCATACCTTTTTTATTTATTTTTTATTTACATCTATAGAAATGTGTGAGGACTCATTTTTGTGTGATAATTTACAGTTTTCAGTGATACAATTTTGGAGTGTGTATGTCTTTTTGATCACTTTTTATTCAAGTTTTTTGGGAAGGTGAAGTGATGAAAAAACAACAAATCTGTCATTTTGATTTTTTCTGTTACAGCGTTCAGCATATCGGATAAAGCCATTTATATTTTAATAGCTCAAACTTTGGAAGTGCAAATGGTATTCACTTTTTTTTACTGTTTATTTATTCTTACTTTTAATATGGGGAAGGGGGAGGGGGATTTGAATTTTTATATAAAAAAAACAACTTTGTCATTTTTTTTTCACTTACAGGATCTGAACAAGCAATCATTACATTACTTCTCAAATAGTCTGCAATGAATTACTATTGTAGCATACGGGAAACTCTGTACTGAGATACAGGCAGGGCTCCATAGGAGCTATCATTGCAGAAGCCGAATATAGCTATTTACATTGGCGTATGAGTCAATTTATTAAATCTCTCTCATCAAATATTCTCCTGAATCAAAAAAAAAAATTAAATTTCAGTCAAATGTTAATTAATCTAAATAGATGCTCTCATCTCTATTCTCATGTACCTAGATGTTTTTTTGTGGTGGTGTCACACAAAGTCTTTTTTATGTTTTTTGTTGTGTATTTTGTACTTGTGTCTTTTACAGCAATTTAAGGCAAAAACACCAGCTCCAGATGTTACATGGAAGTTTATTATAATTATTAAAAACAGCACAAACATGCATTTTTGTAGTGTTTTTTGACACAAGGTCCTCTCTCCTTTTGTCCCGGTTTGTAACTGGTCTTGTTCATGCTTACTGTAATTGTTTTATATTAAGTATATTATGTCCAAAAAAGAGGAACGAATTTTAGCTCCCAAATAAAAACTATGGACTTTTTTAAACAAGCGATAAAAATTCGCATAAAAAAAACTTTTATCTACGCATTTCAGATTAATACATTACATGAGTAAGGATTCTAATGATACTGAAATGCGTAAATAAAAGTGTTTTTTCTATGGGACTTTTTATCGCTTGTTTAATAAAGGCCATTGTTTTTATTGGGAAGCTGGAATTTGTTCCTGTTTTTTGAATTTACCTTTGGTGCTGTGTTTCGAGCACCTCCAATCGTTGAGCAGGTGAGCGCTGTGTCTATATTGTGTAAGTATAGTATGTACATCGTACACCCTTTTTCACATGTACAGTGCCATGGATTGAATAATAATACAGGGGTTACATACTTTCCTTTATATAAAAACACAATACATACAAATCAAGACACTATAAAACCTGTGCTCAAGCACATAATTTGGTCACAATTGCTACACAAACACCTAAAAAAGCTACAGAAATGCTACAGGTGTTTTTGGATGCATTGTTTTTGGCAACAAACACATAAAAAACTGGGGGTGAATTAATCATGAGGGTAATATTTGTGCCAGTTTAACAAAGGTTGCATGTTATTTGTTACATTTGATAAATCTTTAAATTTAACACTTTACTCCAGCTTTTCTATGCCACCCCATACTAAAGTGAAGTGAGTTGCAAAATGTTTTCTAAAAGTAATCTAACAAAGTTGCAATATCCTATTTTGTTAGTTTTTGAAGACAGAATTTTGGAGAATAGGGCTTGATAAATTCACCCTCATATGTTGCAGCATCGTAAAAAGGATCTACTAGTGAATAATTGCAGGTAAACATACCAGTGCCTCATCCTTATCATCATCCATAATATGGTTAAAATTTACTTAAAGATTTTATGGTGGGAAAAAAGGTAATCACTGACATCTGATTTTTCAGACATGTTTCAAAGGGGCTTGCCACTTCCTGGTTAATGTTGATCAGTGTGTATGTAGGATGAATACATGAAACTATTATTACTATTATACTATTACTACTATAGCCTTTGTTGATATTCTATGCCATATGCTATATTTTATAAGCCATGTCCCCTTGTTGGCCAAATCTTCTATGCTGTCTGCATGGAGGGCCTATCCATTCTAATATCTGTGCACCTGCACTAAAATTCCCATTGGTGAGAGTGCAGATGACAGGTGCAGTGTATGTGAATGGAGGAGGCTACATGATGTGTCTGGTCACATGATTCCCCCATCAGCATCCATCTTATAGATAGGACCCCAGTACAGACAGCACAACAGAATTAGCCACCAAGTGGGGATAACCAGGGGTGTTGTTAAGGTCTTAAAACATCGGGGGCATAAGCCTAAGGTATATGTATACCCCAACACCCCCCTCCAGTATATATGCACAGTTCCCCCACCCAGAGTATATATGCACAGCACCTCAACCCACAGTATATATGCAAAGCAACTCCACCCACAATATATATGCAAAGAGCCTCCACCCACAGTATATACTGTATGCACCGCTCCTCCACCCACAGTGTATATGCATCGCTCCCCCACCTACAATATATATGCATCGCTCCCCCACCTACAGTATATATGCATGGCTCCTCCATCCACAGTATATATGCATGGCTCCTCCATCCACAGTATATATGAATATAGCTTCTCCACTCACAGCATATATACACAGCTCCTCCACCCACAGTATATATGAACATAGCTTCTCCACCCACAGTATATATGCATCGCTCCCCCACCTACAGTATATATGCATGGCTCCTCCATCCACAGTATATATGAACATAGCTTCTCCACTCACAGTATATATACACAGCTCCTCCACCCACAGTATATATGAACATAGCTTCTCCACTCACAGTATATATACACAGCTCCTCCACCCACATTATATATGCATAGGTCCTCCACCCACAGTATATATGCACAGCTCCCCCACACACAGTATATAAGCACAGCTCCTCCACCCACAGTATATTTGCATAGCTCATCCACCCACAGTATATTTGCATAGCTCATCCACCCACAGTATATATGCATAGCTCATCCACCCACAGTATATATGCACAGCTCCTCCACCCACAGTACATACACAGCTCATCCACCCACAGTATATATGCGCAGCTCCCCCACCCACAGTATATATGCACAGCTCGTCTACCCACAGTATATATGCACAGCTCCTCCACCCACAGTATATATGCACAGCTCTTCCACCCACAGTATATGCATAGCTCCTCCACCCACAGTATATATGCACAGCTCCTCCACCAACAGTATACAGTATATGCACAGCTCCTCCACCCACAGGACATATGCACAGCTCCTGGAAGCAGCTTCTGTGCATGGTTTGCACATTTTTGTGCTCCTGGGAATCACACTGGCACTGGTTGTTGCTGGGCTGGAAGAGGCAATTTACACAAGCCCTCTTAATAGTACCAGCACTAGTGAGAAGAACAAGACACATCAGCTCTGTAATCTTCTTGTCCTGTCTGGGATTTGGTCCAAGGCTGCTAGACCTGCTTAAGGAGCTGGGTTAAGGTGAGAACATGCTTCATAGACTCATACTGAGCCACCAGCCTGGGGCTGCTGGCTTATTTCCCTACATTTTAGACTGGCATTAAATGGAGCTGCCAATTATAGGAATAATGTGCCTCTGGCTAAACTCATTGGGAGCTGCTCAGCAGCTCCACACTGGTGGCTCAGTGGAGAACAATGACTGGCCAGAGGTTTGGGGCTATATGCTTGCAATTCAGGGCCATGGGGAATACCTTTTGAAATAAAGAAAATGATGCAGAATATCATCAAAGGCTATATTAGTAGGTGCCATATAGTCATCTTACAAACACATCCATCATCAGTAGCCAGAAAGTGCACAATCACTTTAAGTTAAAGTAGAGTCTTCAATGCCAGTTCCTCCTAGATAGCTTGTAGAATAGGATTAGTGGTTGGTGCTGAGATGGTGAGAGCCTGTAATATGTGTTTATTTTGGGATCTTTTGTACAGTTGTGTTCAAAATTATTCAACCCCCAATGCTGTAAAGGGTTTTACGGAATTTAGTGTACATTTGTAATTGTGTTCAGAATGAAATCTTACAAGGACTTTTTAAAGAACCAAATGCAACTAAAATGAAATCAATTGTTTTTGTAATACAGTATTAAATGTTTTTTTTGTGATTTCTTCATTGACACAATAATTCAACCCCTAAAGACGACCACTCTTAAGAACAGAGGTTCATTCAAGTGTTTTCGATCAGGTATTGAAAACACCTGTGGATGTCAAGGAGCAGCAATCAAGCATAATAAGCACCAATTAGGCAGATTTAAAATGACTGTGATACTCAGCTCCTTCTAGACATTTACTGGTGTGTTTACAGACATGGTGAAGTCAAGAGAATGGTCCAGGAAGACAAGAGAAGAGGTGATTTCTCTTCACAAGAAGGGCAATGGCTATAAGAAGATTGCAAAGATGTTAAACATACCAAGAGACACCATAGGAAGCATCATTCGCAAATTCAAGGCAAAGGGCACTGTTGAAACGCTACCTGGTCGTGGCAGAAAGAAGATGCTGACTTCGACTGCTGTGTGCTACCTGAAGCGCAAAGTGGAGAAAAGTCCCCGTGTGACTGCTGAGGAACTGAAAAAAGATTTGTCAGATGCGGGTACTGAAGTTTCAGCTCAGACAATAAGGCGCACACTGCATAATGAAGGCCTCCATGCCAGAACTCCCAGGCGCACCCCCTTGCTATCTCCAAAGAATAAGAAGAGTCGACTGCAGTATGCCAAAAGTCATGTGGACAAACCACAAAAGTTTTGGGATAGTGTTCTGTGGACTGATGAAACAAAATTAGAACTGTTTGGGCCCATGGATCAACGCTATGTTTGGAGGAGGAAGAACAAGGCCTAGGAAGAAAATAACACCTTGCCTACTGTGAAGCATGGCGGGGGGTCAATCATTCTTTGGGGCTGTTTTGCTTCTACAGGTACAGGGAAGCTTCAGCGTGTGCAAGGTACCATGAATTCTCTTCAGTACCATGAGATATTGGATGAAAATGTGATGCAGTCCGTCACAAACCTGAGGCTTGGGAGACGTTGGACCTTTCAACAGGACAATGATCCCAAGCATACCTCCAAGTCCACTAGAGCATGGTTGCAGATTAAAGGCTGGAACATTTTGAAGTTGCCATCGCAGTCACCAGACTTAAATCCGATTGAGAACCTCTGGTGGGACTTAAAGAAAGCAGTTGCAGCACGCAAGCCTAAGAATGTGACTAAACTGGAGGCTTTTGCCCATGAAGAATGGGCGAAGATACCCGTAGATCGCTGCAAGACACTTGTGTCAAGCTATGCTTCACGTTTAAAAGCTGTTATAACTGGAAAAGGATGTTGTACTAAGTACTAAGATTGAATGTCACTTGGGGGTTGAATAAAACTGATAATGATGTGAGCACAGAAAAGACATTTGTGGTTATTTCATTATAAATGTTATGTTATATTTGTCTGACTTACAAGTGCCTATTTGATTTAATTATAAACAAGATCACTGAAATGATCAAAATCAATGTCAAACTGGCCAAAACACTCAATTTCAGTGGGGGTTGAATAATTGTGAACACAACTGTATATTTAATTTTTTCCTGATCATACTACTACTATCATAATTATTGTACCCAATATGTTCATAATTTACCATCTATCTCTGCAGGTTCAGTATACTTGAGATAGTACCTTGATATGACTTGGCCATTATGCACTATACCAGTGATGGCTAACCTCTGGCACTCCAGCTGTGATGAAACTACAACTCCCAGCATGCTCCTTTCATTTTTAAGGAGTTCTGAGAACAGCCAAGCAAGTGTACATCTTGGGAGTCGTAGTTTCACCACAGCTGGAATGCCGGAGGTTAGTGTCACGACTGTGACTGATTCAGACAGGTCTGGGAGGAGAAAGTCGCAGCGACTTGCTACTCGTGATAGCTTGTGAGTTTGCTCCGTGGTTCAGGGTATGTCATCCAGGTTTTGCCTTGTGAACCTTTTTGTCCTGACTGGGAGTTTGTAGGCATCCTTCTCAGGTGAGTCCTGTCTGCCACTCCCAGCTACTATATTAGTTTCAGTTTCACTTGCAGTCATTGCCAGATATAGTCCTTACTTCCAGTGCTATTCTGACCTTTGAAGGAGATCATTTGACGGTATTGCTGTGGAGCTCTTGTCTGGCGTGGACTGTCGTTATTGGGATCATCTTCTCTGCTCGTGACTGGATAAGTCTATCTCTGCTGGAGATTGTTTGTTTGTTGCTGTCTTCCCCTGTTGTTCTCCTAGACATGAGTGGTGGTGGTGACTAGTGCTCCCATCTGCCTTTCTCCAGTCTAGTCTTCTTAGGGTGAATGAGGGTTTAGGCATACTGCTCACCGTACGGGTTCACACCCCGTCTAGGGTATCAGGGCAGACAGGTGCCAGCTTAGGGTTAGTCAGGGGTGGCCGTGATCCCTATCCTCTTCCTCTCATTCCTGACCTCTTTAATCAGGTTCAAACACAACAATAGCTGATCTCAGGGAGACCAGCTACAAAAAACACCGCGGAGCCTCGCTTAAGAGTCTCAACACAGCAATCCGAAGTGCAAAGTTCCCTGGGAAACTGGAATATGCAAAATAAATGTGGAGCCCCAGTTATGGGTCTACAACACAATGAAAGCCAGATATCCCTCAAAGGAAGGAAAACCAAGCAAAGGGGTGTCTCCATTACAGAGATCACCAAATCCACCATATTAAGTGGCCCCTATGTCAAGATCCCGCTTTTTTTAAAAGCTTTAAGGATGTGACAGGGAAAACCTAAGCTAGGTATCCATCCACAGACAGCTGTTTCGGGGTGTTGCCCCTCATCAGTGTGGAGTAGGATTCTGGCTAACCGGGAGCAATGCCTCGGAGACTACTCAAACACAACAATAGCTGATCTCAGGGAGACCAGCTACAAAAAACACCGCGGAGCCTCGCTTAAGAGTCTCAACACAGCAATCCGAAGTGCAAAGTTCCCTGGGAAACTGGAATATGCAAAATAAATGTGGAGCCCCAGTTATGGGTCTACAACACAATGGAAGCCAGATATCCCTCAAAGGAAGGAAAACCAAGCAAAGGGGTGTCTCCATTACAGAGATTACCAAATCCACCATATTAAGTGGCCCCTATGTCAAGATCCCGCTTTTTTACAAGCTTTAAGGATGTGACAGGGAAAACCTAAGCTAGGTATCCATCCACAGACAGCTGTTTCAGGGTATTGCCCCTCATCAGTGTGGAGTAGGATTCTGGCTAACCGGGAGCAATGCCTCGGAGACTACTCAAACACAACAATAGCTGATCTCAGGGAGACCAGCTACAAAAAACACCGCGGAGCCTCGCTTAAGAGTCTCAACACAGCAATCCGAAGTGCAAAGTTCCCTGGGAAACTGGAATATGCAAAATGAATGTGGAGCCCCAGTTATGGGTCTACAACACAATGAAAGCCAGATATCCCTCAAAGGAAGGAAAACCAAGCAAAGGGGTGTCTCCATTACAGAGATCACCAAATCCACCATATTAAGTGGCCCCTATGTCAAGATCCCGCTTTTTTACAAGCTCTTTAATCAGGTTGCTGGTGCGAAATGGTTCTCCAAAATGGATCTCAGAGGAGCCTATAACCTGGTTTGCATCAAAGAGGGGGATGAGTGGAAGATGGCTTTTAATACTCCGGAAGGGCATTATGAAAATCTGGTCATGCCATTTGGTCTTACTAATGCGCCTGTGGTGTTCCAACATTTTGTCAACGATATTTTTAGTCACCTTATCGGGAGATTTGTTGTGATATATCTTGATGACATCCTGGTCTATTCTCTGGATCTGGATACACATAAGATCCATGTGAGACAAGTGCTGCAGATATTAAGGGCCAACAAATTGTTTGCTAAATTAGAGAAATGTGTGTTCGCCGTGAAAGAACTGCCATTTCTGGGGTATGTGTTGTCAGATTCAGGTTTCCGCATGGATCCAGAGAAAGTCCGGGCAATTATGGACTGGGATCTGCCTGAGAACCTGAAGGCATTGCAATGCTTCCTGGGGTTTTTATAGAAAGTTTATAAAGAACTATTCCTTGTTTGTCAAACCACTGACGGACATGACCCGAAAGGGATCCGATTTTTCCAAATGGTCACATGCTGCCAAAACTGCCTTTACATCTCTGAAGGAGAGATTCACCTCGGCCCCTATTCTCGTACAGCCAGATGTTTCGCTTCCTTTTATTGCAGAGGTTGACGCATAGGTGGGGGTGGGAGAGGTACTATCTCAGGGCCCGTCCCCTGGTGAATGGCGTCCGTGTGCTTTCTTTTCGAAGAAATTGTCTACTGCAGAAAGGAACTATGATATTGGCAACAGGGAACTTTTAGCTATTAAGTTGGCCTTAGAGGAGTGGCGTCATTTTTTGGAGGGGGCGGTTCATCCCGTCATGGTGATTACTGATCACAAAAACTTATTATATTTGGAGTCTGCTAAACGTCTCACCCCTAGACAGGCTCGGTGGTCGTTATTTTTTCACTAGGTTTAATTTTGTAATAACCTATCGCCCGGGGGCAAAAAATGGTAAGGCGGATACATTGTCTCGAAGTTTTCCTGGAGGGGGTGATGTTGATGTAGCAGAGCCTATTTTGCAAAAGGGGGTGGTGGTCTCTGCATTACACTCAGGTTTAGAGGGGAGGGTGTTGGAAGCTCAGGGGGACGCTCCGGCCTCCTGCCCCTCGGGTAAACTGTTTGTGCCAGAAAATTTACGCCTGGAAATACTAAAATAACACCATAACTCCACACTGGCAGGACACCCAGGTAGTAAGGCAACCTCTGAATTAGTGTCTCGTCGGTTCTGGTGGCCTAAGTGGCACCAGGAGGTGTTGAATTTTGTGTCTGCATGTGCTACCTGTGCTCGTTCTAAGGTGGATCATACTCGTCCGGCAGGGCGTCTTTTACCTCTGGCCATCCCCAACAGGCCTTGGATGCACCCATCAATGGATTTAATTACGGATCTACCAGTATCAGCGGGGAAGACTGTTATTCTTGTAGTTGTTGACAGATTCAGTAAAATGGTGCACTTTATTGCTCTTACCGCATTGCCTAATGCTAACACACTGGCTCAGGTTTTTATTGACCACATCGTGAAGCTTCACGGGGTCCCTTCTGATATTGTTTCGGATCGTGGTACCCAATTTGTTTCTAAATTTTGGAAAGCTTTTTGTTCTCGTTTAGGGGTTCATCTGTCGTTTTCTTCATCTTTCCATCCACAGTCCAACAGTCAGACTGAACGTACCAATCAAAACCTAGAGACGTATTTGAGATGCTTTGTTTCCGAAAATCAGGAGGAATGGACATCTTATTTACCGTTAGCCGAGTTTGCCATTAATAATCGTTGTCAAGAATCCACCGATAAGTCACCATTTTTTGGTGCGTATGGTTTCCATCCTCAGTTTTGTACATTTAGTGAGGGGGGGCCGTCTGGGATTCCCGAGGAGGAACGATTTGCGTCTTCACTTTCATCAGTGTGGCAGAGTGTGCAAGAAAGTTTGAAGAGAATTGGTGGTAGATACAAACGTGTGGCTGATAAGAAGCGCTCTGAAGGTCCGGACCTTGGGGTGAATGACTTGGTGTGGTTGTCTACCAGAAATATCAAGTTGAAGGTTCCCTCATGGAAATTAGGTCCGAGATTTATTGGTCCTTATAGGGTAATTAAGATCATTAACCCGGTGGCTTTTCGTCTAGAGCTACCTCAGACTCTAAGGATCCATAATGTCTTCCACAGATCTCTGCTTAAGAGATATGTAGAACCTCCTGAACCACTGCCATAACCGCCTCCACCGGTGGTTGTTGATGGCAGTCTTGAGTTTCAGGTAGAAAAGATTGTTGATTCGCCGCTCTTTTCAGTACCTGGTGCACTGGAGACGTTAGGGTTCCGAAGAGAGAATGTGGGTGCCAGCATCAGAGATAAAGGCGGACAGACTCATTCGGGCTTTTCATAGGTACCATCCGGAGAGGCCTGGTCTTGAGGGTCCAGTGGCCCCTCGTAGAAAGGGGGGTACTGTCACGACTGTGACTGATCCAGACTGGTCTGGGAGGAGAAGGTCGCAGTGACTTGCTACTCGCGATAGCTTGTGAGTTTGCTCCGTGGTTCAGGGTATGTCATCCGGGTTTTGCCTTGTGAATCTTTTTGTCCTGACTGGGAGTTTGTAGGCATCCTTCTCAGGTGAGTCCTGTCTGCCACTCCCAGCTACTATATTAGTTTCAGTTTCACTTGCAGTCATTGCCAGATATAGTCCTTACTTCCAGTGCTATTCTGACCTTTGAAGGAGATCGTTTGACGGTATTGCTGCGGAGCTCTTGTCTGGAGTGGACTGTCGTTATTGGGATCATCTTCTCTGCTCATGACTGGATAAGTCTATCTCTGCTGGAGATTGTTTGTTTGTTGCTGTCTTCCCCTGTTGTTCTCCTAGACATGAGTGGTGGTGACTAGTGCTCCCATCTGCCTTTCTCCAGTCTAGTCTTCTTAGGGTGACTGAGGGTATCAGGGCAGACAGGTGCCAGCTTAGGGTTAGTCAGGGGTGGCCGTTCTATTTCCCATCCGTAGATAAGGGTCCCCGTTCCCCTCCGTCTGGTGCGACACGACTGCTCCTGGGATAGCGGTCCCGTTGGCCATCACAGCACTATACCATCGTGATATACTCTAGTCTATATTAATTATCTATAGTACTATTGCTATTAGTATCCTATATTACAATTCTATAGTACTGTTACTATTCTGTATTATTTTTATACTTCCTTGCATGGTGTTTATGCAGTGCATTCTTTGTTACTCTGTCTATCTATCTTTATAGTCAGTAAAAATACCTGATCAAAAGATACATTTTAACTATTCATCACTGAGCTCTTCAGATTCTCTAATAAATAAAAGACTATACTTTTTAAAACTTTGACTAAACAAGGGATCCTGCTATGACATTTGCCAAAATTTCACTTGTTGGCATATTTTGGAACCATTATAGGTTATGGACACATCTGATGTATAATGGCAAATGTATATCATAAACTAGTGTAGTGTGAACATAACCTTAAAGGGATTGCCCTAGAATCCCGACTAATGGCCTATCTGCAGGATAAGTGTGTGATCGCTGGGGCTTCCACCAATGGGACTCCCACGCTCGCAGGAACGGGGGTCCCATGTCCTCTGTTTGAATGGAATGACAGTCATGCATATGCACTGCTGCTTCATTCAATCTCTTGGAGACTGACAGAAATAAGTGAGTGTAGCGCTTGGCTATCTTCATCAGTCTAATACGTTTGAATGGAGTGGTAGTGTGCATGGGTGACCTTAACTCCATTCAAACATGGGACACAGTGATCAGGGGAGGTCTTAACAGTAGTACCTCCAGTGATCAGACACTTAGCTAATTTGAAGATAGGTGACAAGTTGTGATTCTGGGACAACCCCTTAAATTCACTTTTTGCGCACAGTGATCTATGATATTTTCCAGTATTTGTTGGGTTTATTGTTATACTCCCAGAATCCACACAACATGTGAACTGGTTTATACACTATATCAATAGGTAATTTTTAAAGTTATCTGTACATGTTACTTTGGTGTAAGTCCCTTTACATAGGCTGATTATTGGGAGCAAACTTTCATATGAACGCTCTTTAACTGGCTCGTGTAAAGGTGCCACCGATCACTGTGTGCCACCTCTTATGGGCAATGGATGTGGATCCATTGTACAAACCTCCAACCAGTTCCTCCACCCAGAATATATATGCACAGCACCTCAACCCACAGTATATATGCATAGAGCCTCCACTTACAGTATATACGCAGAGCTCCCCTACCCACAGTATATATGCCCAGCTCCCCCGCCAACAGTATATGCTGGTCCTTAAAGAATGGGAAAGTGTGCGCCCTAGAGACAGGCCGGGAGGCCTTGACTGAGGGGCACAGGCCGCAGCATGAAGAAGACACATGAGACACTGGTGGCTGGGACCATTGATGATGAGCAGCAGAGGGTGAATAGGTCTTGGCTGCCAGCCCAAGTAAACAGGGGTGAATGACATGCGATTGGGCCTGCCCAGAGAATTGAGGCAGCAGTGGGCAGGGGCTGCCATTGTAACACCGCCGATGTAGTAGCAATTGCTGATCCCCACAGAGAGGAGATGATTGTTGCAAGTAAATGCAGCTCTCACCTCTTCTGATTAGTAGGCACTTATTGGGAATGAACAGTTGGTTCCCAATAATTGCCAGCTTAGTTGGCCTGTTTAACGGGTATTTTTACTCTTAGAAGATTTTTACTAGATTTACAAAAGGGACTAAGAAAACATACACAGCTAACACCTATACACAAAGGTAAATAGAAGCAAGTTGGTGAGTACAGCTGGAGGTATAAACCAGAAAATAAACTCAGTGTTGACTGAGGAGCTGGTGAGGAGAAGTGACTGTGCAAACAAGTTTATCTGTCACATATTTGTTTTCTTGATGTGTGTTCGCTTCAATGGAATAAGCCCAGCCTTAACCATTAGGCACATTTTAGCTGACAGTTATCACTCCTGACTCCCCAATACACATGCCCACTCTGCTTTGCAGAGGTTGTATGTGCCCTGAATGGGGAGAGGCGAAAATGCTGCTTCCATAACATCAGGCAGTTGAAATCCACCAGACCCTTCCAGGCTATGCTCAAGTACAAGCACTCAATGACAAGGCATATTGCATCACACACTTGAGAGTTCATCTCTCAATTAATTGTTGACATACTTCGGTAATAAATGTGCCCCGCACCACCCCGTAACTGACCTTGTGACAGTGACCATCCCTTACATTCCTTACAGGAAGAGATGAGAAAGCTAGTCCTGTAGTAGATAGAAGTTTCCCATGGTTAATGCTGGCATGTCAGTTTCTGCTCGATTTGGTGGCAAGTAATCCAATCAGTTATTTTTTTTTTAATCAAATGGTAGGAAGTAATTATAATAGTTACTATACAACACAACTAGGAAACTGGACCTATTCATATAACCTAACCATATGCATACAAACTTACTGGACTAATTTAGTTGTAAGCATCTACGAAGTCACATTTTTTTAACTTTTCAAATGAGGAGTAGGAAAGGAAGATGATCCCATTGATTAATATGCAGTAGTGTAGAAATCGATAGCATTACATGTTACATTTGCCTATCCAGCAGTTTGCACAACAGAAAGAATGTTGTAAAAATGCAATAGATATAAACTATTCAGCTATGTCTTATTCAGAAATGGTTCTTATGAGTTATGTTTGGGTTATTAAACAAAAGTGATGATTAAAACACTGAAAACATATAATTGCATGTGCGTGTTATAGCCTATGGACACCATTGGAGGAATTATTTTAATATTACATTCTACATATCTTGGGCTAAAACCAATTTTCCAAACGGTCTTCATCAAAAATGTTCAATGGTTTGTCTTGTACAGCTTGAGTTTCACTGCATCTGCAGATTGTTGATTCTCCTTCTCAGTGAATCTGTCTGTTTCATTTGTAGCCCTTATCCCTAGTTTCCTCACAGCTGCTAAACACTTATTTAAGCTACATTCATATAAGAAATCAGCTTAAAGGGCTTCTGTCACCCCCCTTAACCCATTTTTCACTAGCTGACATTAGCTATTTGCTAATGTCAGCTGAGTTGAAATATATATTTTTTACCTTATCTGAAGCTGGCAATTCTGTTAAAAAGGCACTTTTATAATATTCAAATCATCTTCGCTACCAGCAAGTTGGGCGTATACTGATGGCAGCCGCCGCATTCTAGATGAGCTTATGCACCGCCCTTCCTCGTTTGATAGACGAGGAGCGGCAGCTTTCTCCGTCCTCGCACAGGGCCCTGTGCCGAAGCATGCCATCGCCGCGCCTAGGGACGCCGCTACCGCGGTGACGTAATCGGCGCAGGCGCACTGAGGACGGAGCGGCAAAGCTCGCGTCCTTCACTCAGAGCGCCTGCGCCGACTACTGAGCGGAACGGCGCAGGCGTGGGATTTCATCTTCAGACAGGGCCAGTGGGAGGAGGAGAAAGCGCTGGCCCTGTCTATCAAACGAGGAAGGGGGCGTGCATAACTCATCTAGATGCGGCGGCTACCAGCAAGTATACGCCCAACTTGCTGGTAGCGAAGATGATTTGAATATTATAAAAGTGCCTTTTTAACAGAATTGCCAGCTTCAGATAAGGTAAAAAATATATATTTCAACTCAGCTGACATTAGCAAATAGCTAATGTCAGCTAGTGAAAAATGGGTTAAGGGGGTGACAGAAGCCCTTTAATTGAGTGTTTATGTGCTGTTAAGAAAGTACAGATAAGGGCTACAGATGAAGCCATTACAGCAGCACTCTGAAGCACGAAGTCTTCCAAACACTTTTGCTGGTCACAGAGAACCTTAAAGCTCAGGCACCCTCTGTATAGACAGGTTGTTTTAACCACGTCAGCCCCCCTAGCTTAAACACCCTTAATGATCAGGCCACTTTTTACAATTCTGCACTACACTACTTTCACCGTTTATTGCTCCGTCATACAACTTACCACCCAAATGAATTTTACCTCCTTTTCTTCTCACTAATAGAGATTTCATTTGGTGGTATTTCATTGCTGCTGACATTTTTACTTTTTTTGCTATTAATCAAAAATTACCTAAATTTTTGCAAAAAAATGACATTTTTCAATTTCTGTTGTAATTTTTTTTTAAAAAACTACATTTCTATATAAATTTTTCGCAAAATTTATTGTTCTACATGTCTTTGATAAAAAAAAATCCAATAAGTGTATATTTATTGGTTTGGGTAAAAGTTATAGCGTTTACAAACTATGGTGCAAAAAAGTGAATTTCGGCATTTTGAAGCAGCTGTGACTTTCTGAGCACCTGTCATGTTTCTTCAGGTGCTAGAATGCCAGGAAAGTATAAATACCCCCCAAATGACACCATTTTAGAAAGAAGACACCCCAAAGTATTCGCGGAGGGGCATGGTGAGTTCATGTATCATTTCATTTTTTTTCACAAGTTAGCGGAAAATGACACTTTATGAGGAAAAAAATAAAAATAATAAAGTTTCCATTTCTGCTAACTTCTGGCAAAAAAAAATTAAATCTCCCACGGACTCACTATGCCCCTCAGTGAATACCTTGGGGTGTCTACTTTCCGAAATGGGGTCACTTGTGGGGTGTGTTTACTGTTCTGGCATTTTGGGCGGGGCTTTGCGCAGCTAGGCTGCAAAAAAGTGTCACTCATGTGGTATCGCTGTACTCAGGAGAAGTAGGGCAATGTGTTTTGGGGTGTATTTTTACATATACCCATGTTGGGTGAGAGAAATATCTCTGTAAACTGACAACTTTGCATAAAAAAATTTAAAAAGTTGTCGTTTACAGCGATATTTCTCACACAAAGTATGGGTATATATAAAAATACACTCCAAAACTTATTTCCCTACTTCTCCTGAGTACGGCGATACCACATGTGTGATACTTTTGCAGCCAAGATGCGCAAAGGGCCCTAAAACCAATGAGTACCTTTAGGATTTCACAGGGCATTTTTACGCATTTGGATTCCAGACTTCTTCCTCACGCTTTAGGGGCCCCTAAAATGCCAGGACAGTATAAATACCCCACATGTGACCCCATTTTAGAAAGAAGACACCCCAAGGTATTCTGTGAGGGGTATGGTGAGTTCATGTAAAATTTTATTTTTTGTCACAAGTTAGTGAAATATGAGACTTTGTAAAAAAAAAAAAAAATATATATATATCAATTTCCGCTAACTTGTGCAAAAATAAAATAAAAATTTCTGTGAACTTGCCATGCCCATCACAGAATACCTTGGGTTGTCTTCTTTCCAAAATGGGGTCACATGTTGGGTATTTATACTGCCCTGGCATTTTAGGGGCCCTAAAGCGTGAGAAGAAAAATGCGTAAAAATGCCCTCCTAAAAGGTACTCATTGGTTTTAGGGCTCCTTTGCACATCTTGGCTGCAAAAAAGTGTCACTCATGTGGTATCGCCGTACTCAGGAGAAGTAGGGCAATGTGTTTTAGGGTGTATTTTTACATATTCCCCTGCTGGGTGTGAGAAATATCTCTGTAAATGACAACTTTTAAAAAAAATTTATACAAAGTTGTCAATTTACAGAGATATTTCTCTCACCCAGCATGGCTATATGTAAAAAATACACCCCAAAACACATTGCCCTACTTCTCCTGAGTACGGCGATACCACATCAGTTCATAGAAGATTTTTTTTTTTGGCACAAGTTAGCGGAAATTGAATTTTTATTGTTTTTTCTCATAAAGTCTCCCTTTCTGCTAACTTTTTCTTGGACTCACTATGCCCCTCAGCGAATACCTTGGGGTGTCTTCTTTCCAAAATGGGGTCATTTGTGGGGTGTTTGTACTGTTCTGGCATTTTGGGCTGGGCTAAATTGTGAGCAGCCATGTAAAAGCTAAAGGTACTCGTTGGAATTTGGGCCCCTTTGCGCACCCAGGCTGCAAAAAAGTCACTCATGTGGTATCGCCGTACTCAGGAGAAGTAGGGCAATGTGTTTTGGGGTGTATTTTTACATATACCCATACTTTGTGTAAGAAATATTGCTGTAAATTGACAACTTTGTATAAAAAAATTTAAAAAGTTGTCATTTACAGAGATATTTCTCTCACCCAGTATGGGTATATGTAAAAATACACCCCAAAACACATTGCCCTACTTCTCCTGGGTACAGCGATACCACATGTGTGACACTTTTTTGCAGCCAAGATGCGCAAAGGGGCCCTAAAACCAATGAGTACCTTTAGGATTTCACAGGGCATTTTTACGCATTTGGATTCTCACGCTTTAGGACCCCTAAAATACCAGGGCAGTATAAATACCCCACAATTGACCCCATTTTGGAAAGAAGACACCCCAAGGTATTCCGTGAGGGGCATGGCGAGTTCACAGAAAAAAATTTTTTTGGCACAAGTTAGCGGAAATTGATATATATATATTTTTTTTTTACAAAGTCTCATATTCCAACTTGTGACAAAAAATAAAATTTTACATGAACTCACCATACCCCTCACGGAATACCTTGGGGTGTCTTCTTTCTAAAATGGGGTCACATGTGAGGTTTTTGTACTGCCCTGGCATTTGAGGGTCTCCGCAATCATTACACGTATGGCCAGCATTAGGAGTTTCTGCGATTCTCCTTATATTGAGCATACGGGTAATGAGATTTTTTTTTTCCGTTCAGCCTCTGGGCTGAAAAAAGAAAAAAAATGAACGGCACAGATTTCTTTATTCGCATCGATCAATGTGGATGAAAAAATCTCTGCCAAAATCAGTGACTGCGGTGCGGTGGGCTGGGCGCTAACTACCTAACAAGTAGCTAGCTAACTGGCGGTGATAAGGGACCCTTATGCCCCATTCACACGTCCGAAATTCTGTTTGCGGAACGGAATTGCGGACCCATTCATTTCTATGGGAACAGACTTTGTCCCGCTCGGATCCGGAATTGCGGATCCGCACTTACGGGTCTGCATTTCCGTTCCGCAAAAATATAGAACATGCCCTTTTCTTGTCCGCAATTGCGGACAAGAAAAAGCATTTTCTATATAGTTCTGGCAATGTGCGGATCTGCAAAATGCGGAAAGCACATTGACGGTGTCCGTGTTTTGCGGATCCGTGGATCCGCGGATCCGCAAAACACATATGGACATGTGAATAGAGCCTTACAGGGGGGTGATCAGTGACAGGGGGGTGATCAGGGAGTCTATATGGGGTGATCAGGGGTTAACAAGGGTTTAATAGTGGTTATAAAGTGAGGGGGGGGGGTGGGGGGGTTAGTGTAGTGTTTGGTGCAACTTTACAGAGTTACCTGGTCCTCTGGTGGTCGATCCCAGTAAATGGGACCACCAGAGGACCAGGTAGCAGGTATATCAGACGCTCTTAACAAAACAGCGTCTGATATACCTCTTTGATCTAATTTATTTTACATTTACAGCCTGCCAGCGATTGATCATCGCTGGCAGGCTGTAGTATAACTGCAGAGCCGTGCTCTGCTGTGAACGCGCGCGCGCGTTCACAGCAGATCTCGCCTCTCGCGAGATGACGCACGGATGCATCCAGGAGGAGCAAACTTGCCGCCGCCTGGACGCATCCGTGCGTTCAGCGGTCGGCAAGCGGTTAAATACCCAGGGATCCACATCCATTGGCTTGGGAAGGTTTAGTGCAGGCATCCTCAAACTGCGGCCCTCCAGCTGTTGCAAAACTACAACTCCCAGCATGCCCGAACAGCCTACAGGTATCAGCCTACAGTAGGGCATTGTGTGAGTTGTAGTTTTACAACAGCTGGAGAGCCGCAGTTTGAGGATGCCTGGTTTAGTGAATGTGCATACTGGTCCTTTAAAAGGCCAGAATGGAGACCCTCAGGGAACAGTAGACAAGATGATGGAGGCTGCAATATGGAGAGGACGTTGGCGAGCAGGATGCTAGATAGCATGGTGTATGGTGTCCGTGCCCACATGGGACAGCAGGAAGGCGGTAGCTACAAAGTGCAAACCTAGCAATTGCAAAGGGTGAAATTCATGGTCAAAATCTGTATCATAAATTAGCATGCTGCAAAGTTCATGTGTACTCTAAGTGTACTGTACTTTTCAGCTGGATGAGATACTGTGTGTATCCCTGTTTATAGACATACTGTGGTACACACATCTGAAAATTTTGCTTAGTAAGTCTGCATTTTCCTCATGTCTGCCAGTTTTTAATTTTAGCGGTGAGGTTTCGGTTTGTCACAATTTAATTCCAATTTAAAAAGAAAGTGCATAATTGTATGTGCTAATAAATGTTGGGAAAGCTATAGCAAATAAGACTAAGCTTACTTACACAAATAGTGACAGAGATGACAATCCTCTTTATTTTGTGACTTTTGTGCAAAATTTTTGGTTTAAGTGAGCACAATCCAAAAAACATTTTTCACATTAAATTTAAAAGCAATGTTCTGGCAATATAGTAAATTTAGAGCAGTTTTGGTATATTTTCTGCCATTTTTTACTATCAAAAACTGAATAAGAACACTGGGGGTAATTTACTAAGCAGAAATACTCCTAAATTAGGAGTACTTCTGCAACGGCAGCTGCTGTGCGCCGCTGTTCCCCTGCTTACCGTCGCTGTCCCGAGCGCCATGTTCAGTGGGGATCTGCTGCCGCCCTGGGCTTTGTCCTTGCAGGTACTATTGTTCTGGGATCCGCTCCACAGTTTCCTTTCAGCCCTACCAACAGCATGCTTGCTGTTTGTTCCCTGGAGCACTTTCTTAAGGGCCGGCGCGCGTCACTTTCTGTGCTTTATGGGTTAGATCATGTGACCTCACTGACCAATCCTAGCCCTCCTGCACATATATAAGTCGGTCAGCCCCCTTCCCAAATGCCTCAGCGTCAAGGTCCTTGTGCACTGCTAAGGTTGCGGTTATCTCTGCTTGTGCTCCTGTGTACCTGACTTGTGCTTGAGTTCCTGGACTCCTCTCCCTGTTTGATCCTGCTTGCTTGCCTTGACTCCCCTGTTGCCGACCCGGACTACCTGACCTGTGCCGCCTGCCCTGACCTATTGCTTGTTTGACTTTGTCTCTGCCTCATACTTCAGTACTGCACTATTGCTCCAGGTTACGACTAGGCCTGCTTGGTCAGGTACTTCCTGGTCAACCTGGACCAGCTGCCTTGTGTGCCAATCAAGAGGTAGTGACCTGGTGTTCCCCTCAGGAAAGTCTATCCCCACCATCAGGGGTATTGTGAAGATCGAGGGGTTCACTTAGAGGAGGTAAGATATGTGGCACAGTGAGTTCACACTCACTGGTTCGTGACATCTTCTGCCTTTGTGCCCCAATCTGCGACTTTTCCCTGCTCATGGGAAAACTGCAAACGTATATTGAGCAGAAGGTGGGCCAGTCCTTGGGACTCTCTGTGTCTGGTGAAGTTCATGCCAGTGCTGATGTATGGAGTTGTAACTATGGTCAAGGCCAGGCCCAGGCACACCAGCGACTTGGCCAGGTGATGACATTGCCACCCCCGTGTTGTAATGCTGGGATTTCTATGTCAATATCCTCCTCTGCCTCCTCATCCTACACCTTGTACTGACCCTCCCTTCTAGGCACAGTTCACAATTTGTTGGAACAATGTTTTGCACCTGGTCAGCCTTGGTGAATGGAGCCACACCAGGGAAGAACTGCTCAGCATCATCAAAAAAGAAATCAAACACTGGCTACCTCCTCACCAACTGGAGACAGGAACCTTGGTTACTGAAAAAAGGAGGAACATTTTGCCTGTGCGGCGTCAGGAAGGGATGACCCATGCACCCTGCATGACACACATCTTCAATCTCATTGTCACCCGGTTCCTCAAGTCTTTCACTGAACTGCAAAAATGTCCAGGAAACTGTTCATGCACCTCAGCCACTCTTACCGTGCAAAACATGCCCTCCTTCAGTTGCAAAGGCAAAATTCTCTTCCCCAACATCAACTGATATTCGAAGTTTCCACCTGTTGGAACTTGACGCTTCATATATTAGACCGCCTGTATGAGCAGAGGAAGGTGGTCAGTAATTTTTTAATGCTGCAGACAGACAGTTTTTAAAATTTGATTAAATTTCTAATAAAACATGTTAGCAGATATCTGATACTTTACCTTTTATGTATCAAATTATTAAATATTTTCATTGAATATAGATAGGACTAAAGTGTTGTTCTGTGTATGTTGGCCATAGTAGTTATGGCTATCGTTAAAATAATAATTGCATTCAACAATTCCCTTGGTGCCACATAACTTGAAGATCCTGGGCCCTAGTGCAAAATCTGTAACAGGATCTCGACCCAATACCATGTACTTTCTTTAACACACCTGTCTTCTTGTGTAATAGAGGGCCTCCTTAGTCTCCTGGGCCAGTTGGCAACTGTATATCTCCTCTCCGTATGGCTTAGCCCCAGTTTGGGGTCCAAGAAATAGGTTTTAAAATGTAACCCTAAACCTTGGTCCATGAAATTTAGAACGATAGCTGTCAGCTGGAAATTTATCAGATGAAAGCTATTGTCCATGATGAACCCTATATATTTATTTAACGTCATATGCATTTTTTCATATACATCTCTTTATGATAGAAAATTCTTTAACAACTTGATATCTGTTCCATAGATCAGAAAATGTATCGTTCACAATTTTTGGTAGCTAGTGGTTAATACGAAAACTGAAGAAAGGAAATATGTACATGTGACCATTTTCGCTTATACAATAGCCACTAGAGTTTAATGAGTTCTCAAAATTTGTTGTGTTCGGTGGAATCTGCAGTCAGCTTTGATATGGTCCAAATAAATTTATTTTGGTCTGAATTGAGTGACCTAATTGCCCTGAAGAATCATGTATGATGCTTTGAAGTCTAGAACTGTATCTAACCCCTTTCAAGCTCTTTAACACCTAGACAGCATTAGTAATGACAAAGTAACATATATGACTATAAGTAAACACATGGTTTACCAGTGGTAACAAGAAGCATGTTTAATAACACTCTGCACTGTCCAAAAATTTTTCATTTTGGTTGCAGATACCTTCTTTTCTGTCTTCTGACCTGACCTGGCCGCCAATGTTAGCAAATTTTGCGGGACGAATCACAAAAGCTTTGGCTTTACCAAAATTGGAATCTTTTGGGAAATTATTAACAAATTTATTTGTGTAGAATCAATTCACTCATCTTTAGTAGCCACCTATTTCTCTACAACAGTAGGTAATTTCTAGTTTAAGAAGATTCCTCTGTGCAAGGTAGGACATCACTGTTCATGAGATAGAGTACGCCACCGTATAACTGCAGAACACCATAATAAAGGAAAACACGCGAACAGAATCTGTTCAAATACCCTTATTTTCCAGGATCTTCCATCTATAAATCAGGCAGAGCAGTAAATCATTAATGGCATCCCTGATGGAAAGAAGTATGTTTTTTTAGCTTGATTTGTGTGGCTTAATTTGTTATTTTAATTTATTTTTTGGGGTGATAGAATAAGAAAGGTATAATATGAAATTTCCTCTATGGATATTTTACGCTCTATTATTACTGTGACTGATGTAGTTGGATTATTGAGTAGTTCGGTAATGTTATAGTTTGATTGCTTTGCGTTTCTATGGATATGACTAATAGGTCTACTAATAAATCTGACAACTTTATAATAAAATCTATATCCCAGCATGTACCTATTTAAGTTTGAACCTGTTGAGCACCATGTGACATAAGCCATGAAGGGCCTCCTTAAGGGGCATAACACTGATGCTGCCAAAATTAGCACAGCTGGATATAGAAGCGTAAAATGCTTTATGACTATGCAGTCCCAGGAAAAAAAAATGTATGACTAGGTCCATGAGGTCTGAAGAGCATAGAAAGAAATCACATAGGCATGTTTATTACATGATGGTAAAGTGTTTGCTCATGCTGAAGCTTGATGCCTTTAGTTTTTATGCGGTAGAAATCAAACCATTGAAACACTAAAGACTTTCTAGATAAATTGTACCTACGGGGGTGTAAAGTAGAGATGGCTTAGTTGCTCATAGAAACCAACCAGATTCCTACTGTCATTTAACAAAGGAGCTGTCCAAAATGAAAAGTGGAATTTGATTGGTTGCTATTGGCAACTAAGCCAGTTCTACTTTACAACAGTTTGATAAATAATCTTCATAATTTCAAAACATTTAGAAGGACTTAACTACAATCCGTGTTACTTCAAATGAAGAAGATATGAGTGTGACTCAAACTCAACTTGATCAAATTCCTTCTATAAAACCACTAGGAAATGCTTTTTAGCTCTGACAAGTTGGTAAGTATATATTTGGTGTTGAGCAAAGCATTCGTAGGGGAATTCTGTCCGGAGTTTCGGAAAACTATGATTTGCAATTAATTGGAATTTCCTCATGCTTTGTGGTAGCAAATAGGTTTTTCCTAAAATGGCAGCTACACATGTTACAAAGTTAAAGTAAGAAGCCTGGGAATGGGAGAAGACCCATAATGGCGTGCAGCCAGACAGGTAGCGATCCTCTGTGATGTCACATGTTGCTATAAAACCCTCATCCCGGATGGTTTCTGCCATTGTCCTGTAAGCTGAGCATAGGAAGAAACGTGGCAATCGCTCATGCGCTAGGGACAGTGTTGCTGAAAATGATCAATAGAAGAATATTGGAGAAGAGAAAGTGCAGGTAGAGTGCAGGGAGAATTATTCGTCATACGTCACCACGCACGGGATTTCGGCCAAGATCTTCAATCGAGAAGGTGGGTGGTGGCCCATCGCGAGCAAATGTAGAAGGTAAGAATACATTTTTTTTGTTTTTTATACTATTTCAGGCTAAATCTAATTCGCTTACATGAAGCACGAGGAAATTCGGCTTTGAGAAGAATCGAATTTATCCTGAAATTCGGATCGAATTCCACTTCATGGGATTCGATTAGTTCATCTCTACTCCCCACCCTAAAACCCATCACGTGGTCTATCACTATGGTAGGTATGCCACTTAGACTAATAATATCTAAGTTCACTGAGCAAAAGCTTTATGTGAATGTAACAAATTAGTATAGTATAAAGACCTAAAGGAACTTTTACAGTGAATACTAATAGCATTATTCATATCCTTCCCACTTCCTTCATTGTGGAAACCATTATCTATGTTGCTGTTCTGACCTAGTAGGATGTAACGGCCATTACCTGAAATAGTTAATTTTTTGAAAACCACCATCCGACTCAGGAACTGAGTTAAAGCAATAATCAAGACAAACAAGGATGTGCCTGAATTTTAAGGAAAGGAATAAAGGCTGAAGTCTATCTTAAATAGGCCACAAGGGATGATCCTGGCTGGGGCTGGAACCAAGCTACAACCAGATGAGTCTGAATCCTAGTGTCTAGTGAGGTCAGTGCCACAGCATTTCTGAACAGCTTATTCACAGTACACAAGTTTCCATTGATTGCACAGAAGTGATAGAGGATTTAAAGGAGTCATACCATGAAGGCCATAGGACAGACGATGTTTCTGCTTAGTGGGGGTCCAACCAATGGGCCCCACTCCAATGACAGGAAAGTAAGCCCTATCTCCCTGTTTGAATAGAGCAGTTTTCATTCATGTGTGTCTGCTGCTTCATTCAAACTGTAAGCACAAGCCCCCATTCTCTTGATAGGAAGGGACCCCAGTGGTCGAACCTCCACCGATCAGACATTTATCCCTCATCCAGTGGATAAAGAATAGGTTGGCTTAATGGGCCAACCCCTTTAACTTTATCATAATTCCAGAAGGCTATAATGTATGTCAGATTCATACTAGGAAAGAATCTAATACAATTTGCAAATAAAAACCATTAAGTAATGGTTGACATATGAAGAAAAATATAAGAAGACATTTGTAAATTTAAAATAACATATTACTGATTCATTTTTATAATGTATGTACATTGCCTTAATCATATTCATCTACGTTATTATTTGTAAACCATTGTTTAAGGTATCTTTCACTAATAGAGCCCCATCTCCCCTCCAGCATCATTTATTTTAACTTGTTATTCCCTAGTTCTATCATTATCTTTTGACCTTTCTAAGGATCTAGTAACCCTATCAGCCATAAATTATAGAAAATGAGCGCTTCGAACAAAAAGAGGAACAGCCATGAACATCATCATAAAGGCTTTTGATCATTTGCAGAAGAACAATCAAGAGCAACAGGAGGATTCAAATGTGAGTTAAATCAAAAGGGACCTAACTACATAACTGTAGTTATAGAAGATGGAGTTGGAGAATCCATGCCATCTGGATGTTATTTAGAGAGGTCCTTCGCCTGGGACCCCTCTATTAGGCAATGAGAAATGCTGCTCTGTTCCATTGATGCATTACTTGAATGGTTATTCCCTCAGTGATAATAGCTAATCACCAGGGGTTTCAGAAGCTAGACCTCCATTTTTAAAATAAGTTATCATGGTGAGATACCCCCTTTAAGTACTTGTAGCCAAATGATAAGACTAGTTCTGCTATTATGGTTTTCCCCATTACATTACATAAATGTATATTATTTTAATGTGGATAGTCCAGAAGAAAGATGCGATTGGGAGGTCTAAGGGACCATTTCTGTGACTATCTGAGAGTTGTTATAAAACTAGAGTTTTAAAAGTATTTAACCAGTGCCAGGTTACCCAAATATGTATAAAAATATAGTCATTAATTATGTTTAATTGCACTGATGCACAGAGCTATAGAATGAAACGCTTCAGTCTGTTGTCCTATCTAGCATGTCATGACATTAGGATCCTGCCCAGATAAAATGTGTGGTAATGTTAATACATAGACATACTGTACGGTAGTGAAGGATGATGCTCAGTTGGACAGTCACTGTGAACATAGATGGGTTAGTACAGAGATTTGCATTGCTGTTCATCTATTGAGGAATATCTAAGTAGACTTCATTCTAAAGACCATGAAGAGGACAGAGGATCATATATATCATCTGTATCATTTCCATCTTTTCATCATACAAACAATGCTCCACTTGCACTTCTCATGATTACCGTTACTCTTTCCTTTTAACCTCCTGCATATTTCGACCCTCTTAATCTTCTTTACAGATTTCTATAAAACACTTGTGATTTACTGCATTTTGTCTTGCGTTATGATACTTTTGAAATAGGAAAATTGGCTTTTCTATGAGCTCAGCATTGTCACCGAGCCAAACCCTTCCACGTAGTTAACATTCATTGAGCTGCTAGGAAATACCTTTAAGTATAACTCGTATAGATGACAGGCACTTTAGTAGATCCTTGTAAATGGTTAATAGTTGACTCAGAACACTAACTTGATGAAATAGCTCCAGTTTCCCAGAAGGCTTGTGCAACTTTTTAGGCCTTTTTCATAACGCATGGGAACAAATCCACAAAATAGGAAGATTTAAGTAGAATTCGCAATGGATATAATTTACAAGTTTAACACAGCACTACTCATCAGTTCATGTGGCCCCACAAGAAGAACATTTTACAGCCAAATATTAGAGCAGAAAATGTTGGCTTTTTAACAATCCAAGGACATTTTTAAGTCCAATTGCTAAAATTCACTGCAGCGAGTCACTAAAATAGATATATATATTCCCCACTTTGGGACTTCAAAATAGCTGAAGCAGCACTCAGGTATATTTTGGAAGCCTCACAGCAGTGAATGAAAAAAGCTGGCCATGTGGGGTATGTTCTCTATTCACAGCAGGGACCTGTTCTTTAGAAAGGAGTAGGTTCCAAAGGTGGACCTGTAACTTTAGAATGTTTATGGCATATCCTATGAATATGACATAAATGTCTAGATGGGCACCCAAGAAGGCGGGCCGGCAGGCCCATCTAACTCCTCAATTTCCTTCCAGTTTTTGGTGTAGAAAATGGCTTGAATCTATGCCAGCAATATGGTGTAGATTTAAGTCTGTCTCATGGCCTGCTGGAGGAAGCACTTAAGTTGCTCCTCCATATAACTTTTGCGCTTCCTCCAGTAGTACAGAGAGACTTAAGACTGGTGTGTAAAATGCTGGTCTTAATAAATGACACCTCAAATCTATAATTCATTCGGTGTAAAGTATGACATAAAATAAAGCAAAAATTACTTTATATCAAATGTCCCTGCATCAAATTCTGATATCCATCAAACCAGATTAAAGAAATGTAAGTGATGTACTCGTTGTTACAGAACATTTCACCTATTATGATACAAACCCAAGGATCAGAGACTATCACACTGGCACAGGCTCTCTGAGAGAAATTCTTTGTACACCATGGACTGACAGAACACACTCAATCTGACCCAGAGAGAGTCTTTGAAAGTCTGTTGATCTGAAAATTTGTGGAACTAAAAATTTCAGAGCCATCCCTCAAGTAGACACACAACCTGAGAGGTTCAACTGCACTCTTCTTAACATGTTGGGCAGTCTAGATCAGCAGAGAACAGCCTTCAACTTTAGCTAGAAAAGCCAACTTCTCCCTGCTTGTTTATGGACTCCTTATTAGAGCAAACCTCTCCTCACAGCTAAGGCTTGATGAGCAAGCAGGATTGACCCTTCTTTAAAGGGAATGTGTTACCTAAATTTTCTTCTGACAGGTAAAACCAGATAGAATCATATAGCCTTTTCTTCGAATCTGTTTTTATTTTCTGATTGCAAATTATTTTTTATTGTATTTCCTGAGTATGATCCATCTTGCTTGAGCTGTTCTTAACAGAATTTGGAGACATGCTGTACAGCAGCTGCCATGGGCCATAGACACGATAGACAGCTCATTGATTTCTATGGGAGAGTTTTCTAGGAATGCTCAGTGACCTTTGCAGGGGTCAGGAGGGAGAAGATAAACTTTGTCAATCACCTATTGTGAATGATGATTCTTGTATGATGTCTATTATCTATCTATCTATCTATCTATCTATCTATCCATCTATCTATCTATGTAATACTGCCTTTAATAATAAGCAGATGGTTGTAGTAAAGTTATCTGCACGATATTATGTTTTTTAATAGATATGTAAAATTAAAAATAAGTTTACAAATATTATTAAAAAATATGTTTAAAATTAAAACATGATTTAAACATCAGGCTATATTCTGATGATGAATTCCAGTTAAGGCAAGTCTTTCAGGCTTCAAGCCCTGTTTCACTGACCACTTTACTAATTCTACAGAGGGATTATTTTGTTAAACTCTCTCAATTTCTTTTGTGTTAGCTGAGGAAGAGATTTAGCATTGATCTTGGTCAACTAGCAAAATATGTGGGGAAGGGCCTCTTTGGGGACCCACAGAAACCGAGCACAGCCCTGTACTGGAATTAGAATGCTGTAAGTGACACAGAGCATTAAATTCTGGAGCAGGAACTTCAGTCCAAGCCTCTTGTTCAAGTTCTGCAGGCTGGTAAGACAAGTGGAAGAGGACATCTACATCTATATTTGTATTGCCAAGTTGATTCTTCAGACAGAAGTCACATACTACCAATGCACAGAACTAAGCTGTGGTCCTCACGTTAGTATGCAAAATAAACGTGGAGCCCCAGTTATGGGTCTACAACACAATGAAAGCCAGATATCCCTCAAAGGAAGGAAAACCGAGCTAAGGGGTGTCTCCATTACAGAGATCACCAAATCTACCATATTAAGTGGCCCCTATGTCAAGATCCTGCTTTTTTACAAGCTTTAAGGATGTGACGGGGAAAACCTAAGCCAGTTGTCCATCCACAGACAGCTGTTTCAGGGTGTTGCCCCTCATCAGTGCGGAGTAGGATTCTGGCTAACTGGAAGCAATGCCTCGGAGACTACTCAAACACACCAATAGCTGATCTCAGGGAGACCAGCTACAAAAAACGCAGCGGAGCCTCATTTAAGAGTCTCAACACAGCAATCCGAAGTTCAAAGCTCCCTGGGAAACAGTAATATGCAAAATAAATGTGGAGCCCCAGTTATGGGTCTACAACACAATGAAAGCCATTAGTCAGCTTGTACATGCCTACAACTGCACCAAGGATGATTCGATATGGCATTCTCCTTATTTATTCATGCTTGGGAGAGAGGTCAAGCTTCCTGTGTCAACCATTTTATGATTTAATTTTCTCCAAGGTGATTTCTCTAGGAAATGACATCACATCTAATTATATAAGACTTACCCTTATATTTTTTTATCTTGCTATTGAACATAAAAAGTGAATTGTCATTATTTAACATCTTAACGTGTACCTAATCATCTAAGTAAACTCTATATTATAACTTTAAATTCTATTACCAATGTGCAAATATAATTTTTATAATACATGTTAATTATTTATTCTTTTATTTTTTTTTACTTTTCCATGCAAAATAGACACCTGAAGTTTGGTGCCCCTCGCACTTTAAAATCCATAGTCCTATAAAACTTTGTTGAGTTCCCCTGTGGCCACACTGAACGCTGTAGAAGCTGGGGCATTTCTGTTCCTGCCTGTACCAAGGCTGTTCAGGTGCCTATTTTGCATGGAAAATTAAGAAAAAAAGGTCTATTGCAAAAATTATTTAGGTTTACTTTAAAGCTATGCTAAGGTGTAAGACTTTGTCTTTTCTACTTTTCTACTTTTCTATAAAGCAGGTCCCCTTAAATATCAAGGCAGGGATACTGGTCCATTTTTGGGGGCTTTTAATTAGGATCTCACGTTCTACAGGCACACAATTTACCATTTTGCTAACTGCATCAGAATACATTGTAGAAATTAGTGATTTTTTTAAAAATATGTTTGAGTCCGATTAGTTGCCTTTTTTAAATAAAATTCTATTTGTGTCCAAATTGATTCTACATGAATCAAATATGCTCCAATTGGCCTGAAAACTAGTAGATAACACTCCTTGGACTTTTTGGAATTTTCTAGACTTTTTCATTCTCTTTCTTTTAATGTTGCAAATGTTTGCTCCTTCTCCCCTCTCCTTTTAAGCTTTTGAACATAATGACAGCACTAGCAAAAAATATCATAGTGACACCAAAATACTGTATATAGCTATGGCTTATAGTGCCGAGAAGGCAGAATGGTGATTTATCTTTCTATGCTTGCCTACTGGCCCCTGATTGGCTGATCAGGCAGTCTTTCAACTGCTGAGGCAATCAGAGCCAGCCCTCTCCCCCTTCATCCCAGTGTCATATGATTCTTCATCTTATTCCTTCCTCATGGTTTAACCTGCCAGTATTTAAAGTAAAATGTTGCTGGTTGCCAGTTTTAAGCATCTCACCCAAAACGAATTTCAAAGAATTTAGATTCGTTTGACAGACAAATATTTTTGAAATTGGTGATAAATCTCATTCATTTAGAATGAATTCACTCAGCTCTATTACATTGTTTACATTCCTTAAACCCCATCTTTTAAGAAACTTTTTAGATATCTTGAAAAATAAAATATTTGAATGCTTTCTTATTGCTTTCTAACTGTAGTGCTGCTAGATTCAAATTAGTTCAAAAACTGTCCATGCAAGCAGAACATTCTTTGTAAGATTCCAACTCCGCATCTGTTTCATGTACTTGAATCCATCAGCTACATTATTGGCTAGAGTTCAAGACTGTCCATAAGTTTCCTCAATTAATCCATCAACTTCCAATTCCCATTTGGTATCCCTAATGTGCTTTGTGAGAATAAAAATCCACTTTTTTTACCATTGGATTGAGTAAAAAGAATCAGTTTGATTTGTGACCAATTTGCATGATAAGCAAATGCATATTTACATTTAAAATATGCCAGCTCACGGAACTGCCGATGAAGTCACCAGAATTTTGCATATGTGTGATTCACTAACATAGGGGGAGTCTTTATTAAGACTAGTGTTTCATGCATCAGTCTTAATCAGAAGTGTGCTAAAGTAAGATACACCAAAATTATAACGTTTAATAAATTTGATGCACCTTCTGGTAGTCCATGTGCCAGAAAAGCAGATCTACGCTTTGATCTAGCATAGATTTGCACTATAATTTATGCCAATCTCTTGTGTAAATTATAGCAAATCCATCTGGGTGCAGGTGACCCCACCCCTCTTGCTAAGTCCTACCAATTATTCTTGAAGAATGGGAAGATTGGAATAAAAATAAAATAAAAAGTCAGCATATTTTACACAAAACTCACGTGGCAAAATTTGCTCTTCAAAACTGGCGCAAGTCACATGTTTGCAGACAATTCTTACTTAACTCTGTATCTCAATTTAAAGTATGACTACTTCAGCTAAAAATTTAATTATATTATACATTTTGGGTGGACACGATTTTAGCCCCTTTTGTTAGTTTTCTGTATAGAGGCTTGTTTTTTTGGGATGATTTTGTATTTTTACACAACTGCATTTTAGAGTAAATATTGACAACATTTTATTACCACCAATGTCTGCATTTTTTTTTTGCTTTTTAAATATTTGGCTCTTTACCAGCTGAAATCAATAACATCTGTCCTTTTTTTTTTTTGGGTCAGAAGTGCAATTACTGCAATACCAAATTTATATAGGTCTTATTAATGTATTACTCATTTTGGACAATATAGTTGTGTGAGGGCTTTTTTTTCTGGAAGAGCTGTACTTTTCATTGGGACTATGCACCAGATAAAACTTTTTCATTACTATTTATTCCTTTGCTTGAAGGTGAGGTGACTAAAAAGAGCATTTCTGGCATTGCTTTTTAGCTTTTTTTTTTACGTCCTAGTAGAAGGCAATATCGTGTGATCTTCTGATTGCTGATATAATACCCTGCAATATGCATTTGATCATGTTAGGTGGGTGTGATAAAGGTGTCACACACTATGATAAACTATCCTATTGACTGCAACATCTAAGGAGTTAAATGGCCAGAATTGGAGTTGCCTCAAATCCCAGCTTTTTGCAGCAGGGTATCAGCTCTGTGTACTGCATCATCACTGTACCACGCATGTAAGGCACCGCGCACAAACAACCCACTTGCTGTACTGTTCATTTACACTACAGTGTGGTGCGGTAAGGGGTTAAAGAGTAACTAGCATTAAAATGTTTTAATAAATCAATAGTAAAAGCAAAGATAAGATACTTTGCAAAATATCTTATAACAGAAAAATGCCTCTTTCTCCAATAATAAAAAAAAAATCTTTCCTCTACCTCCACCTCTTGCCCTGATCATGTCCATAAAATGTGTCTTCAGAATGGCAGAGATTAAGACAGATTACTAATCTACAGAAGGATCAGGTAACAGCTACTGCACATTGAAGTCTATAAAGATAGGAGGGGAATAAGGAGGAAGAAATAGATTTAGAGAGAGACTTATATACACAAAGACACTACTGCATATTGTAAGTGTATTGTATCATTGCTTTATAATGTATTCCAAAGTTGCCGGAGGAAAAAAATACAGGACCAGAATCTTTTCTGTGTGCAGCATATGGTGGACATCATAGATGTTAGTCTCTGCCCACTGTAGCTGACCACAGGGAAGATTGATAAATACAGATGTAACATAGAGAGGGAGAAAACTACAGAAAATGTTGTATACAAGACATAAGATGGTCATATATACTGTTATTCCTCATGTGTACACACACAAGAGCTTATTCTGAAAATTCACCCAGAATGAGGACTACTTCTGTGGTTGTATTGTGGCACAGACACACAGACTTTTATTGAATATTATCTTAAGAAAAACCTACATTTGACAGAAAAGCAGTATTTTCTAAGCATAAATGTACCATTGGACATGTTGGAACCCATAGCTATAAAATATAAAAATCAACCACTTTGTAATATATCTTAATTTTCTATTTAGCTCTCTTCTCTCTCCTGTGTGGTTTCTGCTAAACAGAATTATTTGAATAACTTCAAGTTCTATGGATAGCTAATTGATCCTGACTACAAATAGTCTCCTCTGTAGTCAGGTTCTCACTAGAAGTTCACTTTAGATTTCCCAGTACTCAGGATGTCCTCTATAGTAATTTCAGCGGCAAAAGGAAAAAAGGAAGAACAAAGGAGATATTAGGGACTATAGTGATAAGAGTGAGTATAAAGAAGCGGACAGGGAGACATTGCTGAGAAAATATTACTTAAAAGCCACTGGAATATTTATTGTGTTAGGAGCCATTCTGAAAAGACAGAAATTAGAATAACCTGAAAAAACTAAATTGCATAAATTAAAGTAATGCAGAAGTAGTGGTGTACCTTCAATGCCCCCTAAATACACCTAGATAGCTATCTGTGAAGAGGAGAAGAAATTACTGTAGCACAGTTTATGGGCAGGCAGACATGATAAGACTGCTGTAGTTCATAATGGTGGGTTAGGGGAAGGGGATGGTAAGTTTCGAGCAGTCCATGATGGGGTGGGGAAGTCTACCAATAAGAATTCGGACTTGCTGTGAATAAATGGCTGGGTGGTGGTTGGGAAGATTGCACACTACATGTTTTTTCTTTGTTGGTGAAAAGGAGTGGGCAGGGAGGAGCTAAACAGTTATTGGAAATGGTGGTGGGTAATAGAATGGGCCAGGGGCAGGGCATTGTGGGCCCAATTCAGATTCTTGCTATGGGTTCCAATGATTTCTATGTACTCACCTATGCAGAGGTGAGTTGAGTTGCTCTACAGCTGTCACCGCCAGTTCTGTGAGAAGGTCAGACAGACGTTCTCCCCTACCTTTTGTATGACGTTCTTTGTTTTGGTTTCACTTTGTCAGCTCCTTTCCTTCTGCCAGGTGTCACTCATTTAGACTAATCGTCTTTCTTTATATTCCCTCCCATGATGCCTCACTTTGCGGTTTATACTACTTCCTGGATGAAGTGTTCACTGCTGGAGGCTGCTGCTGCTGCTGCTGCTGTTTGCTCAGATAAGTCTTTTCCCTTTATTGTTTTTTTTTGCTGGCTTGATTCTAGGTGACCCTGACTCTGTCCGTATTCAGTGCAGGGAGACGGTGGTCGTGTCCCCTCACTATTATAGGGTTTTCAGGTGTCACACAGCCTTAGGTATGTGGGCATGCAATTGTCTACCATTGAGGCTTTTGCATGGGTGTAGCAGTTAGGGAGAGCTCTTAGGGTTTTATAGGGCTCACCTATATGCTCTTTAGTTTGGGATCAAGCCAGTCAGACGTTTATTTATAAGTTCCAGCAATCTGCAACATCATTCGTGACAACAGCCCCTGTTCTCTACTCCAAGTGACAGCTGTAGAGGTCTCCTGGTTGAAAGTTACGGTTGTCATTCAAACCTGGGGGGAAAAGCTGTGAAGCAGGCCACTTCAGAAAGCAGAGAAAACTTTACAGAAAAGCAACACCTCCAGTTCACTTACAGGAGCAGTGCCTGACAGAATAAAAGCTCATCAAACTGCGTATTTATCCTGTTACCCTGTTGTGTCAAACTTGGAAAGTTTAGTTAACTAATAAAACTTTGCTCCTTTTCTGTTGCATTTTTTACTTTATGTGGGAGAGGAGTATTACATTTCAATTATTTTACAATGAATATTATGCTATATGTGTTTTATTATTTTACATATTTGCCTGATTATCAATTAATAAGCTGAAATATATATATATATATGTATATATATATATGTATATGTATTTATATGATAGATCTTATGTCCCATAAATACAGATTACAAGATATATGTTTTATCATGTTACCTTGAACCTGCTGAAGTGACCTGAATTGCTCCATGTTGTATAAAGGGATATCTGCAGTTGGGGTATTTAATATAAAAAAGTGTCATTTCTCTTCTGTCAGAGATCTGGCATTCACACACAGAGCAATAGAATTGCTTTATAATTCTTTATATAAACTGTGCACTGCTGAAATGTAATTTAAGGCAGGTGTCTGTAAAATCTTCAGACGTATCATCCAAGTATGAGTGTGTATCCAAGGATAGATTCCCAAGTGCCAGAATTGTCTGATAACTGTGCGTTGTCTACAACATACAGTATAATCTTGCACCTCTGGTTTACTTAGAAGCTTCCAGCTGGTCTGCTCGTTGACAGTAAGGCACTTTAGGTAACTTCATGTAGAAGGTGTTGTTCAAAAATCCTTTGAATCCAAGGGGAATCTAATGAAGGGAACAATATTTACAGATATAGCAGAGTTGAGCCAGATGTGCTGTACTGAACCTAAGTTGGTTTAGCTCTGGCAAGTGGTGGTAAGATGTTTAAAAGGGCTAGGTACTTTGAAAGTCTTATGAATGCACATTATAATGTTCATCATTTAACATGCATCTGTCAAGACTCTAGACCTTTTAAAAACTCATTGTGCCAACAGTGCCCCAATACTGGAATTTTGATAAATGTTAAAGGAACAACATGAAGCCCAAACACCTCAAATACAGTATATATCAGAGAAGAAAAAAAAACTGAAATAAATGAGAAGTGTCAAAAACAAGAGAATGGGAAAAAGAAAAAAACAGGGATCATACTATACTGACCCATATGAGGCACAAGAGTCTATGTAAAGAACACTAGAAAATCAGGGGATATTTGAAATGAGGCTGCTATTGCTGTAGGAACTTGCCAGCAGTGTCTGAGTATTCATTGGTGATTAACTACCCAGTTCAACAAGAGCTCGCAAGCTTGTTCTCCATCAACCCAATTCCTACAGTGGAATAGCAGTCCTGATAACAGTGATCAGGAACCTAACTAGATAATACTGATTCCTGAGCAGTCCATGTGGGTGGTATGCAACCTTAACTTGCATTCACCTGGTACCTGAAGGCAGGTGGAGCCCTCAGGTCGAGTAGTCATAATAGCCGGGGTCAAAAACAGAAAATGGTCAGAGCCAAAACATTACCCAACTTTGCTGTCAGAAACCAAGAGAGACAAAAGGTACATAGACGCAAAGTTAGTAGAATGGTCACTAAACAGTCCAAAGTCAAACATATTAGGAAGCAAGGAGAAGGAGAGTCTAGTAAACAAGCCTTGTTAAAAACAGAAAAACACTAAATGCACAGAGAATTAACAAATACGCAGGAACCATAAGCATGTGCAATAACTGGCAAAAAGCAGCCCCAGAGCAGGATTTACATAGACACCAACCTATTGTTTGACTCTCAAGCCTACTTCTGCTTCTCCAAAACCGGTGAACTCAAAAGGCTACACCCTCTCCTACCTGTTTTCCTGACTTCTGGAGCAGAGACTGTTACAGTAAATTCCACTATTCAGAAGAGATGGGACATCTCCTGATGCCACTTAGACATAGCATAAGCTGCCAGTGGCAAGAAATGACTGATAGTGTTTAGCGAATCGAGCTTCGGGTCAAAGATCCGAAGTCAATTCATTAAAACACTTCGGTTTTAATGCTGTCTCTATACAGAATTAAAATGTATTGCCTCTGTGTAGGCAAAATTTGTTTTAGCAGAAGTTGAGCGAGACTTTGGTGAATTAATACAGTAATGACTTTTGCGTCTTAAAAAGCATTTTAAAATAGCAATCCAAAGTCGGGTTTGGTACCATGGTACCAGCCGGTACCAAACCCGACTTTAGATTGCTATTTTAAGAGACTATGTTCCATTATGTTCCTATAGAGCCCTGCCACAGACAGGGTCTGCATAAGAACATAGCTGCGGCAGCCTCAGATCTTTCAGGAGGACTAAGTCTTCTGCACACACCATTCCTGCTAGGGGGAACCATTGCATGGCCAGGAGTGTGCGCTCCCGGCTTTTGAGCTCCCAGATGCGTGGTCACATTTGATGTGTGAAATCTACGTTATTGTTGATCGCATACATTTAGCCCCGGGTGTCTGCTGTTTAAAACAACAAGCACAGGGCGGTTATGACACCCACTGCACTTGAGAGCTGGCACCATCTTTAAATACCCAACTATATTTACATTGGGCGGTCGGGAAGAAGTTAAACAGCCGATCGACCCGCACTATTCAGATACTAATGACCTATCTAGAGGATAAGTCATCAGTTAAAAAGTCTAAGAAAACCCTTATAAAGCCGATTAATGTATATATAATAGAACTAAGCTACTGTATGTTACCCATTATTGTATAGCAGCAGTGAGACTTATTATGCAGGTTCTAAAATTAGCTTTAATTTTCTCAGAATTGACAGAACAAATTCTTGCCTTGCTGGTAACATTTGTCCGATTTCAGACACTCCTACTCGGCAGTAATAAAAAGAGGTGAACATTCAGTGATTTACAGCTCTGACAACAGCTAATGTGTATTGTTACCAATCCAAAAATATGACTATTTGATTCAAAAGGACTTTGTATGAGTGAAATAGCTTATAAACTATAAAGCAGCCTTATGAGGCTGCAGAGACATGGCAGCAGTGTAATCTGGATGCAAGCCTGTCAGCTTGACATAGAAAAATAAATAAAATTATGAACTGCCCTTACCCTACACACTCCGCCAGAGCTAAGCTATGTCAGAGGATGGCTGTCTGGAATCATATAGTTCGTCCAACAGAAATAGAGAGAAGGTTGGGAACTGTAGGAAGAAAGAATCATGATGGCCTGTCAGGAATATAGTATATACAAATATCCTTTGTACCAAGACCGCTACCCACTACATGCAGTAATAGCCCAAGACTAGGGCTGCTGTATTGTCTGTGATTCTATACAGGAACATAGCTAAAGGATGTCACACCCTGAACCTGGTGCCTTATGGGTCCCATAGGCTCCTCTGCCATATAATAAGACACCAAACCTATAAATGCCACATGGTAAGTGAAGGGCTCATGGCAGGTGGAGATTTTGCATTGGGCACATAATTAAGTTATGGCTTTAATTGTATGTAATATAATAATTCTATATACCTTTATGGCTGTTAACATAATTGAACCAAGAATATATGGTTTTCCCATGTTCTTCTCATACCTGGGAGAAACAAGGGTTTTGATACATAAAACTCTAACATGTCAAATCAGTTTTTGAAAACAAGATTAGACAAACTCAATGTAAATTGTTAGCCTAACATATGCATGTGACTTTGGAAGACTATAATCAGAAGCTAAACTGCAAATATAACATTCACCATGCTACCCTACACAATAGTAAATGGAAAAAAATAGTGGAGATCTGGGACACAATATTTGCTTCTATAAATGGAATGTCACATCAGGAACAACTCACATCAGAGAGTTTCTTAAATTCATAACTTTTACTGATCCTTACATTAAAACCATAAAAAACTGACATCCATTACATAACTTTCTGACGCATTTCGAACCTTCATAGTTTTTATTTATAGCAATGCTATTCACAGTCAAGCTAAGAATAAGAACCCTGAAGGTTCAAAATGCCTAGGTGGAGTTATGTAATGGATGTATGTTATTTGTAATGTTTTTGATATAAGAATTAGTGTTGAGCGAATCTGAAGTGGACTTCGATCCAAATTTCAGGGAAAATTCGATTCGCCATGAAGCAGAATTTCCTCGCGCTTTATGGTAATGAATAGATTTTCACTGAAATGGCGTAAAAACAAAATCATACTCACCTCATCCATTTAAGCGCTAAGAGGCCTCTGCGACCTTCTTGAGTGAATATGCCGGGAAAAATCTTGCGTATGGTGACATAAGACATCACCACACCGGCCAACATGATGACATCATCATCCACTGAGCTAGACTTCACTCGTGATCTTCAATTAAGATGGCCACGGTGGCCTCTTGGCTCTCAAATGGAAAACGTGAGTATTATTATTTTTTTTAACTGACTAACCCCTGAAAGCCCTAATTTTTCATCTCAGATGCCGCAATTAGCGATCAGCATCTGAGGGCTTCAATGACGGGAGCTGCACAATCTGTGTTCCCCGTCATTGCACCTGCTACTTACAAAGAAATGTGCTTTGTGACAAAGTAAATCAGCCGAATAGAATTTTTGTAAACATCACTCATTTTTAGTGAGGATTAGTGTTGAGCGAGCATGCCCACCTGAACACCAGTTCGGCTCGAGCATCGCGATGCTCAGCACATTGCGGTGTTCGGCCAAATGCCTCCGCGCTACACAGCCAATAAAGGTGAAGGTAAGTACTGGCACTCACTGTAATGCCGTAGCCATGTTGGTTACTGGCATTACAGTGATTGGCTGGCCGGAATGCGTCATCAGGTGCGGCTCAGTCTAAGTCAGGGAGAGCTGTGCTATAGAATGGGCAGATAGTGTAGGGAATTTAATTTTATTTTTTTGTTAGGCAAGGTTGGTGTTAGAGACCCAAAAGTCCTTTTAAGGACTACTGTTGTGTCTGGCAGCAATATATATTTTTTGCCCAACCTGCGCTAAATTGCGTGCAATTGTTGAAACCCAAAAGTCCTTTTAAGCACTATTGTTGTTTCTGGCAGCAATATATATTATTAGCACAACCTGCGCTAAATTGCGTGCAATTGTTAGAGACCCAAAAGTCCTTTTATAGACTATTTTTGTATCTGGCAGAAATATATATTTTTAGCGCAACCTGCACTAAATAGCGTGCAATTGTTTGGCTGCTGCAGACAGTGACATTATCTGTGCTACATCTCCTGTGTAACGTGTGCACAGCCTAAAAATATCTGTGACATCCAGTGTACTTTTTCCGTAGACGGTGTCTGCTGCAGACAGCGACATTATCTGCGCTACATTTCCTGTTTAACGTGTGTGCATACTAAAAATATCTGTGACACCCAGTGTACTTTCTCCGTAGACATTGCGGACAATGACATTACCTGTGGTACCTCTCCTATATAACGTTTCCGCATCCCAAATATCTGTGACATTGACTGTAACTTTTTTCTTAGCCGCTGGCGACAACAGCGCCATTGCCTGTGGTACCTCTCCTGTATAACGTTTCCACATCCTAACTATCTGTGACATTGACTGTAATTTTTTCTTAGCCGCTGTTGACAGCAGCGCCATTCCCTGTGGTACCTCTCCTGTATAATGTCTCCGCATCCCAAATATCTGTAACATTGACTGTAATTTTTTAGATGGTCAGCTCAGCAGCAGGCCCTGGCCCATAATTTTTTCAATGGTCAGATCAGCAGCAGGCACTCGCCCCTAATGTTTTAGAGAGTCAGCTCAGCAGCAGACCCTCAACCATAATGATTTAGATGGTCAGCTCAGCAGCAGGCCCTCGCCCCTAGTGTTTTAGATGGTTGGCTCAACAGCAGGCCCTTGCCCATTATGTTTTAGAGGGTCACCAGCAGGCCCTTGCTCCTAATGTTTTTGAGGGTCACCAGCAGGTCATCAATCATAATTTTTCAAGCGTGTGTATGATGCCCTCCTTTATGTGTAATAAAGGGTGTATTGGAGTGCCGATTCCTTGTAATTTTTGCCAGCCCTTTCACTTAGTGCATAGGCTTTATGAGTGTAGGAGTCCCACTACCTGAACAATTGTACCACAATGCGAATGAGGCCCTCCCTTATGTGATATACAAGTTGTATCAGAGTGCCTCTTCCTTGTAATTTTTGGCAGCACTTACACTTTATTTACAAGAAAATATACAGGAAAGAATGTTTCCTAACAAGTTTTCCTCTAAAATCGATATTATCTTCGGCTTTGTGCATATTATTGTCAGTCTGTAAAATTGACATACTACTCGGACAACATCGTTCCCAGCAGCGACATGGGAGTCCAAGATGCATCCAGACATCCTCCTCATACTGTTCCAGAACCATTTCGGTGGTGTTTCCATCAATTTCTGACCTTTTTCTGTGAACCAGACACCCTCCCCTCTTCAGAGCAGGGGGTGTCTGGTTTAATGCTCCAGTTCGCCCATTGACTTCCATTGTGCTCGGGTGCTCGGTAGAGCATCCGAGCATCCTGAGGTGTTCTACTCGAACACCAGAGCACTTTGGTGCTCGATCAACACTAGTGAGGATCAATAAAAGCCTGGATTTTAAGTAGATGTCCCAGGGCCAGGAATCGTTTCCAGAGTGATGTTCAGACTTATTTTCAACATAGAGACTGTGCACCATGGATATATATGAGGAGTTGCGCTCACCGTGGTGAGCCATATCAGAGTATTTTTGTTTGATGAATCAGGAACTCCTGTCAAAATTCAGGAGTCTGAGCATTAACAGCCACTTATCTGCATACATAGCCGGGGGAGTCTTCATGGAAGCCAGAGCCATGGCAATTAGCTAATCAACAATGAGGATCTCAGATGAAAGGCATTGTCTGTGACAACCTGTAATGGAAAGTTATGTATAAAAGAAAGCTGTTATAAGGAAATACTCTTGCCATGCCCCCACCAACATTCAAAATGGTAACCTGACTTCTTCCCAATTCCCAGTCCCTGGTCTCTGTTTAGCAGGCACCAATGTGGTATGTTGAAATGCGACTGGCTGTAGCAGCAATGTGTTAACACACTGAGGTCAATGATTAGCTGCAGTGCTCACGTCATGTCAAATGTCATCATCACTGGAGCTAGGTGACCAGAGGCCACTTCGGGACACTGGCACTGGGGCAGCATGGGAGGGGTAAGGTATTACTTCTTTTATTATTTTATTGAATTATAAGCTGTTTAAAATAAATATATGTGACTGACAACCTCTTTTAATGAATGACAGATGGCTATTAGTACATATCGTCGACTCTACTTGAGGCCCCTGCTGCCAATTTTTCAGGTGATTGTCGGGAAGGAAATGTTCCCTTCCGGCAAGCACCTGCTCATCAGTGGAGGAGACTACCGCATTTACATGCAGCATTCTCCTCCACAGTATGGGGAGAAGTGAACACTAATGCCATTGCTGATCCCCATACAGACTTGCTGTTTGCTGGAGCAGATATGATTTTTGTGAACGCATGAATGAAGTGATTACCTGATCAACGAGCGCTTCAGCGTTACTTTTACACCACCAGATAATAACTAATGAATGTTCCTATGAATGCTTGCTAGTGATCATCTGGCTGAGAATCGACCCATGTGAAGGGCCCTTTACAGAGACCTAATGATTCACCTCATGGAGGTGGGAAGAGAGGATACACAAGCTATCTCTGGTCTAAATACTATAGGGTCTCTATATTCTAACACAATGTTTTGTGTTATCCTTGCATTCAAGTATAAAAAAAAAAAAAAAACACTGTGCTTTTTTTCTGAAGGTTATAAGAAACCACTCTGCCTAGAATCTGCACAATCTCACTTGAATGGGAAGAAGCTGAAATGTCCTGCATCGCTGCTAGTAGGGAGGCACCTTGCAGGTATAGGAGATGGCCTTATGTGTAGGCTGAGAGAATGAACCATGCCAACAAGGATTTAATTCATACCCTTAGCCTTTATATTGTATTGTTGATGTGTATACTAAAATGGCGCTACATGCCATTTTAGTGGATTTGTCCAAAACAAACCCAGAAAGATTCAGATTCATATGCAGTCTGAAAAATAGCAAAGTTCGGACCAAACCGAGTTCACTCATCCTTAATTGGAAGCATACAATTATACAAAATGTTTTGAATTTCTTATATGCTGAGGCATTAAAAGGCAAATGCCAACTGCTGAAAAACAACCAAACCCATCCATCACACTGCCAGATAGAGAAGCATGGTTTGTTACTCCATAGAACACCTTTCCACTGCTCCAGAGTCCAGTGGTAGTGTGCTTTACACCACTCCATCAGACACTTAGCATTGTTCTTGGTGATGCATGGCTTGCATGCAGCTCCTCGTTTATGGAAAACCCATGTTATGAAGCTCCTGGAGCAAGGTTATTGTTCTCATGTTAATGCCAGAAGAGGATTTGACTCTGCAGTCATTGAGTCAGTAGAGCGTTGGTGACTTTTATGCACTGTGCTCCTGAGAACTCATCACCCCACTCTGTAACTCTATGTTGCCTGCACTTTGTGACTGAGTTGCTGTGGTTCCTAAATGTTTCCACTTGCAATAATAGCACTCACAGTTGATGATGGAATAACTAGGAGGGAAGAAATTTCACCAACTGACTTGTTACAACAGTGGCAGTCTCCTATTTCAGGCCCATGCGGGAATACAGTGAACTCTTTAGAATGAACCACTCTTTCACAGATGTCTGTAAAGGCAGACTGCATTGCTAGGGGCTGGATTTTATATATACACATGCAGCCAAGCTAAACTTGATGGTTAACACATTAAATAAAGAATGGCACAAAAATGTTAACTAACTCATGTATTTTAATGGCTTTTGTCACAAGATGGCAGGAGATAACACTGTGACATCTCAATTTTAGCTCAGCTACATATGTATACTGTACCAGTGGCAATGGATTCATGGATTTTTTAGATTAAGAGATGTGTCCCAATACTTTTGTCCCTATAGTGTGTCTTCATTTTAGTGTTTTTACTGCAATTTACTACATTAGGCTATGTTCACATAACATTTTGTGATTTACACGTGGCATGTATGACAAGAAAGCATCTGACGTACATGCTAAGTGTATCCATAGGGCTCTATTAACATGAAGGACTTGAACTTGTTGGCATTTGGATTGTAAAAAAAAAGCACAGATACCATAGCATGTAAACTACACTTTTCTAAACAATGGTATTTAATAATAAAAAATAAAAAAATTATATATATACAGTGTGGTAGACAATTTTTTACCTTGGGTGCCTAAGGGTAACATATGCCACTGGATGCTGTACAGATACCACTGTATGGCATCTGCCCTGACCGCCATTAAATGTGCGCATTAATGTGATATCATACGTTTAGATTTCTGTTATCTCGTGCCACTTTAGTGTCATTAATATGTTTTCCCTGGTTCTGTGCCTGCATAGAGATGATGAAGGCAACTTTATAAATACCGATGCAGGAGCAGGAATTATACTTTTGCCAGTCAAAATAAAGTATCCGTATGAATTGAGAACATTTTTTATAATTGAACTTGCTGGATTTCAACTTCAGATATACCCCAGCTTCAGACACTTACATGTTTTATCATCACTTTTGTTAATATAATCACCTTGATACAATACAGAAGCTGTCTTCATAATAAACTAAATGTATTCTAGACATTTTTTGGTCTTGATTTCTTCTAATAACAGGAATATATCACTGCAATTATGAGAAAAAAAGATGAATATTGTGTATTAAATAGGCAGAGTGAGGATCAAAGGAGCTGTTTACTGCACAGATGTAAAGTATTTGAATGTCTACAAAGAGAATGGGTTCAGATGTTTACGATGTGAAACATTCTCTAAGCAGTGAAACCAATCCACTTCCTATGTGGTTTCAATGGGCATGAGAATTTATTTTCCTGAAGCTATTTACTACAGTGTTTTCATATTTTCTGCACTTGGAAGAATGTGTTTAGAAAATGTACACTATGATTTATTTCTGTATACAGAGTGTTAAATGATATCGCAACAAGAAGGTGACTTTGCAAAACCATCATTTTGGGAGCTATTAAAGGGGTTTTCCAAGATTCTGATACTGATGACTTATCCTCAGAATAGGTCATCAGAATCTCAGAAAACTACTTTAACATTTATCAGAACACATTACAGACACTAATATTTAAAGGGAATGCTGACTTTAAGTATAATACATGAAAATGAATTACAATTTCTGCATTACTCTTCAACCTTTAGTTTAAGCAAATCATAATTCTCTGAGAAACACCAGGACTCCTTTGACACTGGTTGTATAACATATTATTTAGCAAAAATCTTATAGAATATGTGTATATCAATCAACATTGTGAGGACAATTTAAGATGGCTATAACATAGTAGCAAGATAGGCTTAGGCTAGATGCACTTAAACCTCACTAGTTCTACTTGACAGTATAGGATGACTGCATATTCCTATAGAGATCTAAATCTTGTTTTTACAGTCTTAATAACAATGCTTAAAGTAAGACTTAATGCAGATATTTTAAGTCGAAAGTCTGGACATATACATACAACCACCTCCCCCAAAAATCATCTATAGTACACTAGTAATAAAGTAAATTCACTAACACCTTTATGCAGGTTAGTATGTAATTAACGCAAAACTGTCACATTAAAATTGTAGTACATTCTGCAGCCAACATGGCATGGAGCTGGAGGAACTGAGAAAATTAATATATAGTTTTGTAGGAAAAGATTCTCTATAACTTGTATTTTATTCATTTGAATCTCTTTCTTTGCTTAGGAGTCCAGTGGGTGTTCCTACCAAGTGTCTGACAGGGTTCCCTGTGGGAGTCTGCATGCAAAAATCGCTGTCAGTCACTGAGTGTTGAAATGGTGGCACGGGCACCATGTGACTCACCCCTCTTTCTCTTTGTAGATTGCGGCCCAAACCCACTTGCCATTTGTTGTCCACCAACAGCAGTTCTGGCCACTGGCATTCCACATGGCTTCTGCGGTTTGCAGCCTGCGCTTTCAGTGAAGGCCTCCCGATATGTCTCTATGGTGTGCATGCTTACTGGTTCTAAAAGGGCAAGGTAGCGCACCTTAGTTTACCCTAGTCAATGACTGGTCACTTGAGAGTATTTAAGGCACCTTAAACTATGGGAGGGTGTCTGGGCTTTAGGTTTCCTAGCTTGCTGGTAATCAGTGTAGGTGCGCCGTTTAGTTTTTCTGCTGATGTACTGACCTCTGACTTTTGACTTGTTTCATGTATTTGCACAAATGCTGCCTGTCGTGCCCTCTGCCTGTTTCCTGACTATGAGTATCGCCTGATCCCTCAGTGCTTTGCACCTGTATCTCTGACCCCAGTGGGCCAGCTGCCAATCACATCTGAGCTATTCCAAGAAATAGTGGCCCGTGGCTCCCCTGCAATGAAGGCTGCTAGACCCTTGGATAGGGGTTAAGGGAAAACACCCTCTAGCTGAAAGTGAGAATAGTTGGTGGTGTAGAAGTTTCACACCCACTGCCTGTAACACTGAGTATGGCCACCCACTGAACTCCTAAGCATACAAAAGGAAGAGAATTAAAGGGTTTTCAAGGGATTTTTCAAAAATCAAGATTTTTTTCTTAAGAGGATAGATGGTTAAAAATAAGAAAGAAGCACCAATCCCTCACAGCTCTCTATTTCTTACTTCTGGCATTACATACAGGTAATGGAAGGAAATGCTCACACAGCCAGTCACTAGCTGCAGCTGTGACCCACCTTAGTGGGTGATTGACTAAGCAGATATCTCCAGCCATTTCCTGTAGTCAAGAGCCTGATGTGAAGAGTAGTGCAGACTGAAGCAGTGGGGAATGGTGAGTAATGTGTATTTTTTATTTTAACCTCATTCTGCGCCTTTAAAAAATAAATCACTCACCCTCAGAAAACCACTGTAAATAAATAAATTACAAGTTTTACTGAATATTTTCCTATTTATCAATTTGCTCAGCTCCTCCTGCTCTATATCATGCTACCTGCAGATTGGAGTGCATTTTCACAGTGACAGGTCAACTTTGAGGAGGTTTTCCTAGTGTCCCTATTGATGTGCATGCTTTTGCAAGATTACTATGGCTTCCATTTAAAGCAGCGCTGCAGCATCTTTGCTGGCTTCTTTTAAAACAGATACTGTCGAACCCTGAGGGACACCACTGACATTGCAAGAGAACTGTAGTTATGACATTATGACCTATTTAAGAGCATCCAATTACATCAGTCCATGCATTTTCACTTGTTGATGACCCACGTTATACTGCCATAAAAGTGAATTACATGTTGAATATAAGTGCCACTGAACATATTTCAAACAGGTTCAGGCTAGCACCACTAAAGGTCTTCCAAATCTACTGGGAATATCATTGTTTAGCCCTGTTATCATAATGGGCACAACAATGTCAATGAGGTCCAGCAGAATCCATAATGCAATTAAAAAGAACATGTTTTGTCTAGCCAATGGTTGTTTACCAGTATCAATTTCAGTTCTATTCAGAGGTCAAGCACATTGAAATACAAGTGATGTGTGCAAGTAAGGCTAGCCATACACATTAGATAGACGTCAATACGGTATCTCTCCAAACTCCACCAAACATGCATATGTCCTGAACGGGGATAGTTGGAGAAAGCCACTGTCAGAGGATTTCAACTGTTCAATAGAGATGGCCCGAACTATCCGCCGGCGAACAGTTCCCGGCGAACATAGCTTGTTCGCGTTCGCCTCTGCCGGGCGAACATATGCGATGTTCGGTCCGCCCCCTATACATCATCATTGAGCAAACTTTGACCCTGTACCTCACAGTCAGCAGACACATTCCAGCCAATCAGCAGCATACCCTCCCTCCCAGACCCTCCCACCTCCTGCACAGCATCCATTTTTGATTCATTCTGAAGCTGCAGTCTTAGTGAGAGGAGGGAGAGTGTAATTGCTGCTGATTTAATTGGGAAATCGATAGCTAGGCTAGTGAATTCAGTGTCCACTCCAGTCCTGAAAGACTCATCTGATCTCTGCTGTAAGGACAGCGTCCTGACAGCACCCCAAAAACATTAGTCTGCTTTTATTTTCCTTTATATACATATTGCAGTTGCCTGGCCTGCCTGTGTGTGAGGAGCTGCAGGCCCACAGACTGTAGTGTGCCCACTGCCAGTGCCCACCCTGTCATTCTGTGTGGCACAGGACTTTGCATCAAAAAAGGCACTTAATTTTTACACTTTAATCTAAGGTTAGTTGCCTGCCAGTGTGTGTCAGGCTGACTTCCACTGACTGTAGTGTGCCCACTGCCAGTGCCCACCACTCATACCGGCTGGCACAGGACTTTGCATAAAAAGGCATTTAATTTTTACACTTTAGTGTAATTTCAGCTGCTTGCCTGCTGCTAGTGTGTGTCAGGCCGACTTCAACTGACTGTAGTGTGCCCACTGCCAGTGCCCACCCCTGTCATCCCGTGTGGCACAGGACTTTGCTTAAAAAAGGCACTTAATTTTTACACTTTAATCTAAGGTTAGTTGCCTGCCAGTGTGTGTCAGGCTGACTTCCACTGACTGTAGTGTGCCCACTGCCAGTGCCCACCTCTGTCATCCCGTGTGGCACAGTACTTTGCATCAAAAAAGGCATTTAATTTTTACACTTTAGTGTAATTTCAGTTGCTTGCCTGCTGCCAGTGTGTGTCAGGCCCGCTTCCACTGACTGTAGTGTGCCCACTGCCAGTGCCAACCACTGATACCGGGTGGCACAGTAGCTTGCCGATAAATAAGGCATTTAATTTTTAGACAGTAGTCTAAATTCAGTTGCTTGCCTGCTGCCAGTGTGTGTCAGGCCCGCTTCCACTGACTGTAGTGTGCCCACTGCCAGTGCCAACCACTGATACCGGGTGGCACAGTAGCTTGCCGATAAATAAGGCATTTAATTTTTAGACAGTAGTCTAAATTCAGTTGCTTGCCTGCTGCCAGTGTGTGTCAGGCCCGCTTCCACTGACTGTAGTGTGCCCACTGCCAGTGCCAACCACTGATACCGGGTGGCACTGTAGCTTGCCGATAAATAAGGCATTTAATTTTTAGACAGTAGTTCTAAATTCAGTTGCTTGCCTGCTGCCAGTGTGTGTCAGGCCCGCTTCCACTGACTGTAGTGTGCCACTGCCAGTGCCAACCACTGATACCGGGTGGCACAGTAGCTTGCCGATAAATAAGGCATTTAATTTTTAGACAGTAGTCTAAATTCAGTTGCTTGCCTGCTGCCAGTGTGTGTCAGGCCCTCTTCCACTGACTGTAGTGTGCCCACTGCCAGTGCCAACCACTGATACCGGGTGGCACTGTAGCTTGCCGATAAATAAGGCATTTCATTTTTAGACAGTAGTCTAATTTCAGTTGCTTGCCTGCTGCCAGTGTGTGTCAGGCCCTCTTCCACTGACTGTAGTGTGCCCACTGCCAGTGCCAACCACTCATACCGGGTGGCACAGTAGCTTGCCGATAAATAAGGCATTTAATTTAATTTAATAGTACTACAGAAAATACCACTCATATCGGGTGTGACAGTAAATTGCACGGCGCAGACGCAGTCACCGTGGATTAAAACAGAGTGGAGGGAGCCAGCGTTTTTAAACAATCTCCTGTTCGAAAAATCTATTCAATAAATGGCCCCCAGATTGGGAGTCGGGGACGTTAGAGGGATTAAACTGATGAGAATAGTACTACAGAAAATACCACTCATATCGGGTGTGACAGTAAATTGCACAGCGCAGACGCAGTCACCGTGGATTAAAACAGAGTGGAGGGAGCCAGAGTTTTTTTAACCATCTCCCCGTTCGAAAAATCTATTCAATAAATGGCCCCCAGATTGGGGACGTTAGAGGGATTAAACTGATGAGAATAGTACTACAGAAAATACCACTCATATCGGGTGTGACAGTAAATTGCACGGCGCAGACGCAGTCACCGTGGATAAAAACAAAGGGGAGGGAGCCATCGTTTTTTTAACCATCTCCCCGTTCGAAAAATCAATTCAATTCACCTTTCGGGGACCCTTGGTGTTGTACGTGGCTGGGTGGAGGAAGAAACCTTCAATGACATCACCAGGACGTGGCTAGCTTGGTATCCAACCTTGTGCAAATGGGGAGTTGGCGGTTGTGCAAATGAACTGTTTGCGGTGCATTAAAAGGGGAGTTTGGTCTGTCAATGTCTGTGAAGCGGGCGTAACCCTTACACTACCTGATCGATACAACATCATACCTGATCGTATACACACACTGGATGTTTTAAAGCACGTTATTCCAAACAATTTAGGAATGTTAGTTGATTTATGCCCTTTATGGATTAAAACCCGACTCTGCGTCCACTACGTAATTTTCCATGGGAGTTTTGCCATAGATCCCCCTCCGGCATGCCACAGTCCAGGTGTTAGACCCCTTGAAACAACTTTCTCATCACTATTGTGGCCAGAAAAAGTCCCTGTGGGTTTTAAAATTCGCCTGTCTATTGAAGTCTATGGCGGTTCGCCCAGTTCGCGAACATTTGCGGAAGTTCGCGTTCGCTGTTCGCGAACTGAAAATTTTATGTTCGCGACATCACTACTGTTCAAGAGCAAAACGATCAGGCAGTTGAAATCAGATGTCAGGGCAGATGGTCAGGCTTGATTGGTTGACATTCATTTAATGTGTATTCATCTAATGTATAGGTTGATTCTCTGATTTTAACTTGCAAAGAAGTCTCCTTAGTAAGAATAGTAACTCATTGTCTGGAACATAGTGTGGGGTGAGGTCTGAATGGGCATGGGACCCAGGTGCTTTGTAGATGGGATGCCAATAAGTTAGTGAGAGATTAGCAGCCCTCCAGTTGGTTAGAAATGAACCATTGCCTAGTTAAAAGAGCATAGCTACCCTTTCATCCACTATGGCTAATATATGTCAATTTATGCTTACAACCCTTCCAAAGCACCCCTGGTTATTACTAGTACATAAATAACACTGATTTCAAAGCATTTCCTCCAAATAATTTCCCACTCTCTTCACTTCTCATTTAACAAATATTTTCGGTTATGACATCGACCATCAAAACCCCAAATATTTATGTTTCTTTATTTAATAGCATAAAGAGACAATTCGTCCCTACATAAAAGTATTTTACATGGTGACTATATATACCACAAGGGTAATTCTTTCCCAGAGGAAGTTGCAGTACGTTACATACATTATGGGAAAACTATGATATCCTCTAATTTAACAACTCGGGATAGCTACAGTGGAAAAGGCCAATTAATCTTGTGGGACACATTAGCTAAAATATACAATAAAAGAGAAAATAAACATTTTCAGTCACTGAGGATCATTTTACTTTATGCCATCGCTTTAAAGGCAATGTCTTACAATGCATTGGCTGAAATGGGAAACATCTCCTGATACTGAGATCATTTCCATTCCACGCTGCTTGCCAGTTTAATGCAATATCCATGGAAGAAAGGATTACAAATCAAATATCTTTCTATCCTGTATATTGTCTTTTAGACCAGTGTTTCTCAACTCCAGTCCTCATGACCTCCCAGCATGTCATGTTTTTCAGGATTTCCTTAGTAGTGAACAGGTATTGTTGTTATTGTTAATGCATTGGGAGTTGCCATAGGTATTTTCATTGTTATGTAATGTTATGTTAAGCCATTTACACCAGCAGAGGAGATATAGTTTGCAGGAACAGGCTCACATAGACTGGTTTCAATAAAAATAGAGTGACCGTTTTTGGCACCTTAACATCCTTTACAGGTCAGTTACAAGTTTTGTATTTTTGCTTCACTGTTACAATTGAACTACATCCAGTTAAATGAATGGGAACTGATATAAAACATGGTCATTCCATGACTCTCAGAAGAAGAGAAGAGATGAGCAAATAGATTTCGAATAGAGAGAGACTTTTCCAGGTCATCAAAACACTTTTGAATCTGGTTGGTTTGAGCTGAATTTTAAGAAATTCACATATCTCTAAACAGATGGAATTATACTGTGCCACCTGTACAAGCGAGATGAAGCACAGGTAAATTTGAAGCAGAAGCAGTACTTGCACGAGTGACGCTACCCCATCAAACAAATGATCGATGGGGGTGCTGAGAGTCAGACCCCTGCAAATTTGATATTGACGATCTATCCTAACCTCTTTAGGTTCCTCTAGTTTTGGGTAGATGAAGATACATTGGAAATCTCTCCCAAATTGCCTTTTATCTAGTAACAAAACACCTACCTAAAGTTTTGAAAAATGTCTACATTTGGTGCAATTTGCAACCTATGACAGCACTGAGAAATATCTATGTTTCTGGTTGAAATTATTCAAAGACATAAAGTGGGAAACTGCTCAATACAATCCATGCACATGGCACAATTATATTAAGATTGCACCATAGAAGCATCTGCACTTCATAAAGATCCCAAAATGATCTCCTTATATTGTTGTCAGTCTGTATTTATGAAAAGTAAAACATGTACACAGTGCTGAATTGTGGATGTCAGATACATTTCTCTGCAAAAATGCATAATAAGAATGTACATCTATGGATTGCATCTAGATAAACAGCTACATAGATAAATGGATATAAAGTGTAAACTATTACAAATAATACATGACTATTTGATATAACAATTTATGACTATTAGATTTTGAATATTAATGTGCAAAAAGTTTTAACATTCAACAGATTAGGCATTCAGGCAGAAACCTTTATAGTATGTAACACGTTACATACATTAGTAACTAACACACACACACACACACACACGTAATAATAATTTTTCTCAGAATATGAGAACACAGTGGTCAATATAGAAAATATGATAAACCCCACCATGCAGACATCTAAAATAGTTTTTGTAATACAATAATGGTGAAATAAACCTCAGCTTAGCACAGCAAGTATGCAAGTGGAGAAACGCATGCACTAAAAATATAAAAATCAAGTTCATATTTCATAGAGAGTCAAAAACATAATATATAAATGATTGAAAAGCAACAATATGCATATCAATTTCTAAAACTGTACACTTCATATGAAATTGTAGCTATAACTTCAGTTTAGCTATTTTCAGTAGATCATTTAATTATAAGGTATAATGAAACACTGCTTACAGCATCATGTTGACCACAAGATTATTAGCTTGTAACTGTCCAATATTTTAGGTCTTATAAAATGAGATGGTCATTCAATATAGAAAGTCAAGATATATAAATTAGTAGGGGAGATATAAACCAGTACATTAGGCACAAACTAGTACAGTACGTGAGGTATACAACATCATTTTCAGGTTAGAATGGAAAAAAATATGAATGACTAGTGCAAAAGTCCAGATTAATTCTCAGTGACTAAACTGTGAAAATGCATTTTGTACAAGCAAAACAAATACATTCAGGACACAATAAAGTAAAATAAATGTGTAAACATATATTTAATGAGACAGTGGGACAATTATAATTTAGAAAATAATATGAGAAAATAAATAAATAAAATTAATGCAAAATCTCAGATGTCATCATATCCATGTATGAAGATGAGGCTAAAATCAATATTTGTCCTTGAAAGTGTAGAATAACCTGGCAATCAGCAATTTTTTCATTCTGCTAAATAATTTGGAACAGTAGCTATAATTATTAAAATATTTCAGAAGGTGCCTAATCCTCCCTGATGCAATCTTTTTATAATTAATATTAAATATTCTTAAAAAAAATTGTGTATATATATATATATATATATATATATAATGTTACTATACCATTAAGATTTCTTAAGACGCATGTTATTATTATATTACCACTTTGGGTGCATCTAAAAGAGGATCAGTCAATACACAAATTGAACTGGAAATGTAGCAAAGTGTAGAAATTTAGCAAAATGTAATGATGTAAAATAGGTAAAGCAACTACGTATTAACTCACAATCTGGAGATGATCCAGTCCTTCAGGTAAATGATCAATACAGAATTGCTGCATCTGGATATTCATGAATAAATCTTTTTTTTTTTAAATAATGAAGAACATTATTTGTATTATTATCATTAAAATTCAGTGTTACTAAACATTAATGAAATTTGTGAAATAACAGTTTTGACAGTTTGCATTTCAGAGTGCCCAACGCAGATAACTATTCAAATAGAAAATTAATTACCAACCATTATCATAACATAACCATATTTTTAAATATTGATTAATTAATCAATGTTCATTTATTAATTATTAATGTCTTGTCATTTGTGGGTTTTTACCCCTATCATTCCATGATATCATGATACCCGTTATCAGATTGCATGTCTTTTTTGTTGTTGTTGTGTATACAAGGAAAGTATCTTCTTTCCACAATCTATAAGTATGCATCCACACTTCTTTGTGCTTCTTTTGTGTAATGAAAATCTTTTTTTATATTGAATGCTAATCCTAAACAAACCTAAAACGCAAGCACCAAACAGTCCAAGAGTCCAACAAAAGAGAATTATATAATCCTAGCTGAGTGAAATCTTTCATCTTTGATTTACAGGTTTGAGTCTCCAGTAAACGAAACCATATTGTTCCATATCTTTCATATCACTGCTTTCCCCCAAATCTTGTTTTAATTAAGGTTTCTTTCATATTTCTGACTAGAAAGCATGACAATCTTTGCTTATGGCTTTAATATATCTCCTTACAGTAAGAAAAATATGAAAAAAAAAAAAAAAGAATAATGCCTCAGAAGTCCCGCCACTATAAAGTGCTGTGACTAGGATATTGCTAGAGAATACATCATCCCTTTTTCTTATTACATGCATAACTGTGCCAGGATACCAAACAATGCAAGCAGTTCTGAAGAAGAAATCCCAACATTCCACCCACTGTAATTATTATGACAAATTCATTATCTGTGAGGTCATAAAACATGCAAGTAATAAGTTATTGTATGGATTGATGGGGTCCAGGGATCATCCGACAAAAAGAGATATGCAGTTCATTACTTCTCTTGAGCAATGCTGTTTCCCCATGGGTAAATGGAAATTGGGCAATCATTTATTAATATAGTTAATGGACATAGATGTTGTTAAGATGTGGTGATCTTTACCAGAATGGTAGTAGTGTTTAGCTTAGGGGCTAGCACAATTACAGTAAATGTTTTTTTGATGGTGAATGACAAAATTTAGCATCATTATATTTATTTACATACTGTGAATATGACTTCAGCATACCAATTTTTATTAACGATTGTAAAAGTCTTTTTTTTATTGTAAAATGCTTCCTATTCAGTAAAAGGTGAATGCTTCTTATCTTGGTACACAGGCATTAATAATTCAAATGTATCTTCATAGTTTCTTCCAGTTACATCGCCTAGCAGAAGTGTTGCTTCAGACAAGCAATTTTTTTTCATCCGTGTGCACTGGTCTACCCAGGGACAGTATATAGAACTATAGATGTAAATGGCTAAGTTCAAACCTCCATTTCTACTAGAGAAACTCAGCACTAGTGATGAGCGGGAGGTGCCATATTCGATTTTGCGATATTTCGCAAATATTCGATTGAATATTCGTCATATATTCGTCGAAATCGAATATTCGTCATTATTCTATATATTGCGAATGTTACGCAAATTTATATTCGCATTGCGAATCAAATTTAGAGCTGTGTTCCTAATGGTTATATCTTGTATTGCTAGAATTGATGAAGATAACGAATATCACGAATATAACACTATATTCTCAATCTTCGTTATATTCTAGTAATACAACCATTAGGAACTCAGCTCCAAGTTTAATTCGCAATGCGAACATATACTCGCATTGCGAATTCAACTTAAAGCTGGGTTCCTAATAGTTGTATTGCTAGAATATAACGAATATCACGAATATAGCACTATATTCTCAATCTTCATTAGATTCTAGCAACAACCATTAGGAACTCAGCTGTAAGTTTCATTCGCGAAGCGAACATATTATTGCATTGCGAATTGATCTTAGAGCTAAGTTCCGAATGGTTGTATTGCTAGAATATGACGAAGATGACGAATATCACAAATTCACGAATATAGCACGATATTCTCAATCTTCGTTATATACTATATTCTAGCAACAACCATTAGGAATTCAGCTCTAAGTTTCATTCGTGAAGTGAACATACACTCACCTAAAGAATTATTAGGAACACCATACTAATACGGTGTTGGACCCCCTTTTGCCTTCAGAACTGCCCTAATTCTACGTGGCATTGATTCCACAAGGTGCTGATAGCATTCTTTAGAAATGTTGGCCCATATTGATAGGATAGCATCTTGCAGTTGATTGAGATTTGAGGGATGCACATCCAGGACACGAAGCTCCCATTCCACCACATCCCAAAGATGCTCTATTGGGTTGAGATCTGGTGACTGTGGGGGCCATTTTAGTACAGTGAACTCATTGTCATGTTCAAGAAACCAATTTGAAATGATTCGAGCTTTGTGACATGGTGCATTATCCTGCTGGAAGTAGCCATCAGAGGATGGGTACATGGTGGTCATGAAGGGATAGACATGGTCAGAAACAATGCTCAGGTAGCCCGTGGCATTTAAACAATGCCCAATTGGCACTAAGGGGCCTAAAGTGTGCCCAGAAAACATCCCCCACACCATTACACCACCACGACCAGCCTGCACAGCGGTAACAAGGCATGATGGATACATGTTCTCATTCTGTTTACGCCAAATTCGGACTCTACCATTTGAATGTCTCAACAGAAATCGAGACTCATCAGACCAGGCAACATTTTTCCAGTCTTCAACAGTCCAATTTTGGTGAGCTTGTGCAAATTGTAGCCTCTTTTTCCTATTTGTAGTGGAGATGAGTGGTACCCGGTAGGGTCTTCTGCTGTTGTAGCCCATCCGCCTCAAAGTTGTGCGTGTTGTGGCTTCACAAATGCTTTGCTGCATAACTCGGTTGTAACGAGTGGTTATTTCAGTCAATGTTGCTCTTCTATCAGCTTGAATCAGTCGGCCCATTCTCCTCTGACCTCTAGCATCCACAAGGCAATTTCTCCCACAGGACTGCCGCATCCTGGATGTTTTCCCCTTTTCACACCATTCTTTGTAAACCCTAGAAATTGTTGTGCGTAAAAAACCCAGTAACAGAGCAGATTGTGAAATACTCAGACCGGCCCGTCTGGCACCAACAACCATGCCACACTCAAAATTGCTTAAATCACCTTTCTTTCCCATTCTGACATTCAGTTTGGAGTTCAGGAGATTGTCTTGTATCAGGACCACACCCTTAAATGCATTGAAGCAACTGCCATGTGATTGGTTGACTAGATAATTGCATTAATGAGAAATAGAACAGGTGTTCCTGATAATTATTTAGGTGAGTGTATAGTCGCATTGCGAATTGATCTTAGAGCTAAGTTCCTAATGCTTGTATTGCTAGAATATAACGAAGATGACGAATATCACAAATTCACGAATATAGCACTATGATCTCTATCTTCGTTATATTCTAGCAACAACTATTAGGAACTCAGCTCTAAGTTTCATTTGCGAAGCGAACATATGATCGCATTGCGAATTAAACTTAGAGCTGGGTTCCTAATGGTTGGCTTGCTAGAATATAACGAAGATTGATAATATAGTGCTATATTCGTTAATTTGTGATATTCGTTATATTCTAGCAATACAACCATTTGGAACCCAGCTCTAAGTTGAATTCGCAATGTGAGTAATTCAGGTGATATTAATCACATTGCAATTACAACTTAGTCAAATTTGTGAGATCGTGATTCTCACCTCCGACAGTACATTTTAGCATGGAGACGTTCCCATGCACACGGGAAGTCGGCAGAAGCGGCAATGGGCATTGACTGGAGCGGGCAGGGAGTCAGGAATCCACCATACAGGTAAGAACAAAAAAAAAAAAAAAGAAGATTCGAAATAGCGAATATATAGCACTATATTCGCAATATTTGCTAATTTGCGAGGTGACGATATTCGCAAAAAAAATTCGCTATTCGAATATTCGCGCTCAACACTACTCAGGACATGCTCTACTTTGGTTAGTGCCTCGTGGAACATGGGCTAAAGGCCACTGGAGACAATTGTATTTACGAGGTGTTTGTCCTATGTGAACATACAGACCTTACTGCTTTTAAAAATCTGAAGCCTCAAAATATTTTTTTTTTTAATCAGGTGGTACTGTTATTATTAGAGATGAGCGAATTGAAGTTGTCAAAATGGAATTCAATCCGAATTTCAGGAAACATTTGATTTGCACTATAAATAGCCTCAGCCATCTAGGATTTTGCCATTTTTCATTGTGCTTGGTGCAGGGAGAGACATCAGCAGGCGCTAGGGACAGTACTAGGAAAGACTTCATTGTGCTGAAAAAAAGATTTACAAGTTCAGGAAAAGATTATTCAAGGGGTAGAGAAAGCATAGGGAGGCATCATCTAAACTATAAAAAAAAGAACAGTGTGCAATAGGAGAGTGCACAGCGATTCTATTACACCTTGCTGCTCAAATTGGGGATCTAAATTGCACTATATGATACATCAGTAATTCCAGCAAACCTTGCTTGTTATTGGGGTACAAGTGCTGTGTTATACAGCCATTTACAAGATGTATTACTAGGAAAGATGCTTATGTCCGATTAGCCTTTCTGCATTGATTTTATATTGTTTTAGTTTTTTTGGGGGGTGTATTAATAGAAAAAAAAGGATAAAATATATGTTATAATTGCCGTTCAGCAGGTGTATTAAAAGAAAAGGTGGTCTTCTCATGCTGCTGCCACCTCAACACTATGTCACTGAACAACTCTGTGGTCTCCTCATGCTGCTGCCACATCACAACTTTGTGGTATCCTCATGCTGCTGCCACATCACCACTATGTTACTGGACCAATCTGTGGTCTCCTCATGCTGATGCCACATCCCCACTATCTTACTGGGCCACTAAATGGTCTCCTCATGCTACTGCCACATCCCCACACTATGGTCGTCTCATGCTGCTGCAACCTCAACACTATGTCACTGGGCCACTCTGTGGTCTCCTCATGCTGCTGCCACCTGACCACTCTGCGGCCTCCTCATGCGGCTGCCACCTGACCACTCTGCGGTCGCCTCATGCGGCTGCCACCTCAACACTATGTCACTGGGCCACAATGTGGTCTCCTCATGCTGCTGCTAACTCACCACTCTGTGGTCTCCTCATGCTGCTGCCACCTTAACACTATGTCACTAGGCCATTCTGTGGTCTCCTCATGCCGCTGCTACCTCACCACTATGTTACTGGAGCACTCTGTTGTCTCCTCATGGTGCAGCCACCAGAACACCATGTCACTGGGCCACTCTGTGGTCTCCTCATGCTGCTGCCACCTCACCACTCTTTGGTCTCTTAATGCTGCTGCTACCACCTCAATACTATGTCAGTTGGCCACTCTGTGGTCTTCTAACGCTGCTGCCACCTCACCACTCTGTGGTCTCCTCATGCTGCTGCCACCTCACCACTCTGTGGTCTCCTCATGCTGCTGCCCCATCATGACTCTGTGGTCTCTTCATGCTGCTGCCACCTCACCACTCTGTGGTCCCCTAACGCTGCTGCTACTACCTCAACACTATGTCACTGAGCCATTCTGTGGTCTTCTCATGCTGCTGCCACCTCACCACCACTCTGTGGTCTCCCCTTCGTGCTGCCACCTAACCACTCTTTGGTATACTCATGCTGGTTACACCTCAACACTATGTCACTGGGTCACTCTGTGGTCTCCTCATGCTGCCACCACCTCAACACTGTGTCACTGGGCAACTCTGTGGACTCTTCATGCTGCTGCCCCCTCACCACCCTGTGGTCTCCTCATGCTGCTGCAACCTTAACACTATGTCACTATGCCATTCTGTGGTCTCCTCTTGCCACTGTCACCTCACCACTAGTTTACTAGAACACTCTGTGGTCTCCTCATGCTGCTGCTACCTCAAAACTATGTCACTGGACCACTATGTGGTCTCCTCATGCTGTCACATCACCACTCTGTGGTCTCCTCATGCTAGTGAAACCCCAACACTATGTCACTGGGCCACTCTGTGGTCTCCTCATGCTATTGCCATCTAAACAATATGTCACTGGGCCACTCTGTGGTCTCCTCTTGCTGTTGTCTCCTCACCACTCTGTGGTCTCCTCATGCTGCTGCCTGCTCAATACTGAGTTACTGGGCCACTCTTTGGTGTCTCCTTATGCTGCTGCCCCTCACAACTATGTCACTGGGCCACTCTGTGGTCTCCTCATGCTGTTAACACCTCAACACTATGTCACCACTTTGTGGTCTCCTTATGCTTCTGCCAGCTCACCACTCTGTGGTCTCCTCATGTTGCTGTCACCTACACACTATATCACTGGGCCACTCTGTGGTCTCCTCATGCTGCTGCAACCTCAAAATTATGTCACTGGGCCACTTTGTCATCTCCTCATGCTGCTTCCACCTTACCACTCTGTGATCTCCTAATGCTGCTGCAACCACCTCAACACTATGTCACTGGGCCACTCTGTGGTCTCCTCATGCTCTTGCCACCTCACCACTCTGTGGTCTACTCATGCTGCTGCCACCTCAACAGTATGTCACTGGGTCACTCTGCGGTCTCCTCATGCGGCCGCCACCTCAACACTGTGTCACTGGGCCACTCTGTGGACTCTTCATGCTGCTGCCACCTCACCACTCTGTGGTCTACTCATCCTGCTGCCTCCTCAGAATTATGTCACTGGACAACTCTATGGTCTCCTCATGCTGCTGCTTCCTTACCACTCTGTGGTTTCCTCATGCTGCTGCCACCTTACCACTCTGTTTTTTCCTCATGCTGCTGCCAGCTCAACACTATGTCACTGGGCCACTTTGTGGTCTCCTTATGCTGATGCCACCTCAACACTATGTCACTGGGCCATTCTGTGGTCTCCTCTTGTTGCTGCCACCTTACCAATATGTGGTCTCCGTATGCTGCTGACAACTCAACAATATGTCAATGGGCCACTCGGTGGTCTCCTCATGCTGCTGCCACATCACCACTCTGATCTCTTAATGCTGCTGCTACACCACCACTCTGTGGTCCCCTCATGCTACTTCCACCTCACCACTCTGTGGTCTCCTCATGCTGCTGCCACCTCAACACTTTGTGGTCTCCTCATGTTGTTGCACTACCTCAAAACTATGTTACTGGGCCACTCAGTGGTCTGCTCATGCTGCTGCCACCTCACCACTCTGTGGTCTTCTCATGCTTCTGATACCACCTAAACACTGTCACTTGGCCACTCTGTGGTCTCATTATGCTGCTGCCACCTCACCAATTTGTTGTATCCTGATTCTGCTGCCACCTCAACAGTATGTCACTGGGCCACTCTGTGGTCTCCTCATGCTGCTGCCACCTTACCACTCTGTGGTCTCCTCATGCTGCTGCCACCTCACCACTCTGTGGTCTCCTCATGCTGCTGCCACCAAAAGACTAAGTCACTGGGCCACTCTGTAGTCTCCACATGATGCTGCCATCTCAACACTATGCCACTGGGCCACCCTGTGGTCTGCTCATGCTGCTGCCACCTCAGCACTACATATGTCGCAGGGCCACTCTATGTTCTGTTCATGCCACTGCCACCTCAACACCATGTCAATGGGCCACTCTGTGGTCTTCTCATGCTGCTGCTACCTCAACACTATGTCTCTGGGCCACTCTGTGGTCTCCTCATGCTGCTGCCAAATCACCACTATGTTACTAGGCCACTCTGTGGTCTCCTCATGCTGATGCCACATCACCTCTCTGTGGTCTCCTCATGCTGCTGCTACCTGAACACTATGTCACTGGGCCACTCTGTGGTCTCCTCATGCTGCTGCCACCTTAAAACTATGTCACTGGACCACTCTGTGGTCTCCTCATGCTGTCACATCACCACTCTGTCATCTCCTCATGCTGCTGCCACTTCAACATTATGTCACTGGGCAACTCTGTGGTCTCCTCATGCTGCTGCCACATCACCACCATGTTTCTGGGCCACTCTGTGGTCTTCTCATGCTGCTGCCACATCCCCTCTCTGTGGTCTCCTAATGCTGCTGCTACCTCAACACTACAGATGTATCAGGGGTAAGACTCCAACCCTTTACTCAAATTTCCGGTATCTTGACACAAAATACATTGAGAAACAATGGCTTTTCCCTTTCCCGACTCTCCCTTTTCTTGCAGGAGATTCAAGAGTGAACGCTATAATCACTACGACCTTATGTTTTTCTCATGTATTATTTGTAGGCTTGAAATGGGCTTATAATGTCTATTGATTTTCTCTGTACTTTGTACGATTTCACTGTTTGATTTATGCTTATACTGTTCACTTTTGCTTTGTCCAGAAAGCATTATGTTTGGATACAAAAACCTCAAAAATAAACATAATTTAAAGAGAAACAATGGCTTAACCTGTTTAGTTAACTATAGTTTAATTAACACATCTCAGAAAGCAGAAGTCTTAACCCTGCTTCATCCGTATGTCACTGGGCCACTGTATGGTCTCCTCATGCTGCTGCCACATCACCACTATGTTACTGGGCCACTCTGGTCTGCTCATGCTGCTGCCACATCACCACTTTGTGGTCTCCTCATGCTGTTGCTACATCACTACTCTGTGTTCTCCTCATGCTGCTTCCACCTCAGCACTATGTCACTGGGCCACTCTGTGGTCTCCTTATGCTGCTGCCACCTTACCACTCTGTGGTCTCCTTATGCTGCTGCCACCTTACCACTCTGTCATTGGGCCACTCTGTGGACTACTTATGCTGTTTCCAATCTCCCCACTCCATGAATGGTCCACTATTTTGCCTTTTTAGCCTGGTTGACATCATCATTTATTTGACCCTGCTTCTGATCTGTCAGAAGGAACGAAAAATTACACGCACAACGGATCCTGTCTATGTAGCAGCTGTAAGGTCTGTCTGACATTGTCCCAATTTTGCATCAGAATTGGCTTAAGATTTGGTAGCCAAAATCAGGAGTGGGTACAAAACACAGAAGACATGCAAATATTCTATTTACGTGTCATCTCTGTTTTGGATCCACTCCTATTTTTTTACCAAGTGAAGGTGGATGCTCAACAGACAAGATCCAATTTTCGGGGGTTATTATTCTGACGGATCAGAGGAAGGGCAAAATAATTTGTAGTGTCAATAAGCTAACTGCTGACACCCTCTCCACTTGGTCAGGGGGGCGCTACTAGTATATGAATTTAATAGAACAGGTTCTTTAGGCATCTATGTGGAATCAGCTGACAACTTTTTAAAAGAGGTGCGCTCTTTCACGCTAACGTAGGATCTTGGGCCTCTTCATGGTACGTTATATCTGGCACTAACATTGACCTGTAAGGCTGAGTTCACACTTGAGTTATTTGGTCATTTGTGGCCCCATAACTGCCCAAATAAGTGAATTGTGAAGTTATTCTAAGAGCGACGCCTGTCATTCGCGTGTCATACTGACTCACAGTATTGTTTCACTACGACAGCAGACTCCCTATGCGTGTTACTACAAGGCACAGAGTTCTACACGACTATACAGGCTTTCTGCATCCAGGAAATAGTTGTTTTTTAACTCGATTCGCCACCAATAATTTCGGATCGAATCTTTTCGGAAAATTCGGTGAACCAACCAAATCGAATTTTTGAGAAATTTGCTCATCTCTAGTTATCATGTTGTGGAGGCAATCATATGGCACTGTAAGTTGCTTGCAGGAGAGGTTTTGGAGTCATACAATTGCCTAGATAAAAAGTATAGGCCAATCTACCAGCAGCATCTTCTGCTGCATGTGTGGATTATTGATTAACTTTCTAAGTAGTTAGCGTTAATAATATCCTGTTTTTCCACAGTATCTGTCCTTCACCATGCTGATGTGATGTTGTTACCAAATCTGACATCCATCCATCCATCCATCAGAGCACTGCTCCTGTTTTTAACAACTCTCTCTGCTCTCCCTTTCCCTTCTCTGAGGGTTTGAGATAGCTGTAGAGATGGCGAAGAGATTAAACAATGCATATCAGTGTGTGGAGTGGGAAAAAGCATCCACAGACAAGAAATTTAGGCTGTAAATATAAAGAAAAAAGCACATACAAGGCAGTTTGCAGGGAGAGAATCACATAGCCTGTGAACAAATATAGAGAGAAAGCAGAGCCTCTAACCACTGCATGGGAAGGGCAATCCCATACTCCTTGGCATCAGTGGCTGTCAGTACAATTGAGATAAGACCCGTAATGAGCTGCTAATAGGGAAATCAGTACAAGAATGAAGGTGTGCAAATACATGACAGCTAGTGAAATCAGCAACATCCTGGACAGTAGGAGGAGATTTATTAAATTCAAAACTGGTGTAAAAGAACACTTGCCTAGTTGCCCATAGCAACAAATCTGATTCCAGTTTTCATTGTTAAGAGCTCCTTTTAAAAATTAAAGATTGAATTTGATTGTCAACTAAGCCACATTTCTTTTACACCAGTTTTGATAAATCTTTTCCCCAGACCTCACTTCCAGCACGTATTAATGGGTGTGACATATGGTGTCCATAGCCTTTTTTTTGGGCTATTCATGCATAGAACTATAGGGAAAGAAAAACAAAAAGATATCATGACTATGCTATAGAAAATAAATGACATATATATGGTGTAACATATCCCTTGCATATTAAATAAGCTTTAATTTATAGCGCCTCTCTAGAATAATTTTTTACTGCAATTGTCGTGTTCAAAAAGATTATGCACTTGGAAGCACAGATTTAGTAATACTTAGAGATGAGCGAACTTTAAAAAAAGTTTGGCGTTCGGGTTGTGGTAATCGCCGCATCCCGTTATGGATTCCACTACCGTGGACTATCCCGGCATATGGAATCCATAAGGGGTGGCTTCCACGAACCCGAACTATTGAACAGCCGAAGGACCTGGGGTGACGTCACCGTCATGTGATCAGTGCAGGGGGCATGGCTCAGCACTGGATTTGATCCCGTGCTGAGCCACGCCCCTGCACTGATCACATGATGGTGACGTCACCCCAGGTCCTTCGGCTGTTCAACAGTTCGGGTTCGTGGAAGCCGCCCCTTATGGATTCCATATGCCGGGATAGTCCGCGGTAGTGGAATCCATAACGGGATGCGGCGATTACCACAACCCGAATGCCGAATGCCGAATTTTTTTTAAAGTTCGCTCATCTCTAGTAATACTCTCTTGAGTTTAGATAGGATAGTAGTAGAATAGCTGTGCCAAATGTATCAATGTACTAGGCCCACTGAGAATGAAGGGCCCACCAAGACCACCGATGTTGACAGTCAAAGATAACTGTGTAGCCATACTCAGTACAGTGATGCATTTGACGACTGCAGCAGGTATGAGATTTAATGGCTCTCATCGCTGCTCACCCTTGTAGACTTCAGGTCTAATATAGACCTGAAGCCTATGTGGCATTACAATAGAGCAGGTGGTGCTCGATGCGATTACATCGAGTGCCGCATGCGCCAGGACTGCAAACAATAATTTAAACAGGGAGGTAGAGTGAGTTCATGAGCATCTAAGCACATCCATACACCCATGCAATTGCCTGTGACTGTCAGCACTCTACTAACATGACCTTTCATTGTCTATTTCCCCAAAGCATTGCCAAGTAAAGTAGTCCCTCAAGTTACAATACTAGTTGGTTCCAGATTGATCACTGTATGTTGAAACCATTGCAACTTGAATCCATAACTCTATGGAAAACGAGTAATTGGTTCCAAAGCCCCAAAATGTCATCCCAAGATAAGAATAAAATGAACATTTATTAAAAAATGCAGATAACCAAGACATATAAAGCCAATCCTTACATATAACAGTCAGTTATAGATGCTGGAAACTGTAAAACACTTTCTATGATGAGGACAGGAGCTTCTTCAGGATCCTGTATAGAACATAGTTTACAAGAAAACTAAAATGGAGCTGCAGTCACCTGACATAGAAGGGAGCAACTCATCCTACCACAGACAGGGTGCAGTGCAGGGCATGTAGTACTGCACTATACTGTAGAGAAGAGGAGCCACTAGACATCCGTTACAGGTGTTTTATCACAGAAATGCCTGTGTTGATTGGTTGGATCCTAGTCCGAGGCATTGCATGTTGAGTCTAGTTTCGACTTATGATGGGCCAAAAAATATTGTACCCTGAGACCATTGTATCTTGAGGGATCACACCATATCAAACCATAGAATTAGCATTGGCAAACTGTCCCAGAGAGTGGATAAGAACACCAGACAGTGACTTCATTGGAATTACCGCCATAGTGAGGCATACCTCTTTCCACCACTTTCAGACTAATGTAACTTCCTCCTCTGTAGGCTCCCATCTAGAACTCTCGCACCCCTCTAATCTATCTTCTACTCTGCTGCCTGACTAATCCACCTCTTCCCCCATTACTCTTCTGTCTCTTCTCTGTAAATCTCCTCACTGACTCATTATTTCCCAGAGAATCAAGTAGAAAACATTAACTATGACATAAAAGGATGTTCACAACCTGTGTCCTCCATATATCTGTGACCTGATCTCCTGATACCTTCCCACAACCAATCTGCGATCCTCACAAGACCTCCTGCTCCACTCTTCTCTTATCTGTTCTTCCCACAATCGCCTCTAAGATTTCTCCTGTGTATCCCCTGTACTCTGGAACTCTCTACCGCACAATATCAGATGCTCACCTACCATGAAAACCTTCAAAAGAAACCTGAAAATGCACTCTTCCAACAAGCCTTCAACCTACAGTAACCCTGCTGCTGCTTTACCGCTATGACTAGCTTTACCATCACCTACTTGTTCAGGCTTATTGTACTTGTTTTTTTTTATGATGTACAGTATATATACCTCTTTTCATATGTACAGTGCCATGGAATGAATGGTGCAATAATAATAATAAATAATGGTCAAGACTCAGCTACCCTTCTTTATTCTGCAGGATAGAAATTTCTGTCTGAGTGGTGAAATCACATTGCTCTTCTGCAGCTGTCTTCAGGTGTCTTTCTATGGAGAGCTACTGGAAAGCATTTACAGTATGTATTAGGTTTTATTGTGCAAAATATAAAATATTGAGTTTTCTTTTGCTAATAGAAAATAGAATCTAAAAATGTGTACATATTTTGTGAATATTTTATATTAAATTGATCACGTTTAGCCCTATCGTCCTTCATCAGCTATATACACACATGGTACATCTGCAGCTCAAATCTAAAATGAGGTCTGTGGTGATAATATAACTTTCACCATTTCATCCATTGCTGGTTTACAGTGATTTTAGTGTTGTAATGTTACACAGGGCTGCTGAAAGTATTTTTTTTTCCCACTCATCTATTGACTGTGCAGAGCTGCTGCTTAGAGAGTTATGCCCATTGTTTATGTTCCATGTGATCTGTGCCACCCAAGGAGTAGACAAGACATGTCTCAGGGTGCCTTGGGGGAATACACAATGAAGTCACACACAGGATATATCAGGAAGGACTTGGCACTTTGCAAAGCGGACTCTTCTTCTATAGGCTCGCCAGCAGTCCTATCAAAATAAACAGGCAATCAGAATACGACACAAGAATACACAATGACATTGAAGGTTTTCGTGCATAATCAAAGCTGATTTTTTGACTCTGTCAGATGTTTATTTGTGTTATTTAGTTATCTTCAAATAGAGTTTCATTTCTAGGAAGTATATATAAATGGAAGGAGGAAAAACATCTTAGGGCCCAACAGTCATTCCAAAATGTTTATATAAAAAAATAGCAGAATATTTCTAGTTTTTCTACATGAGAAGTCTGCAGTGATGGATATCTGGAGCATTTATCATATGGTTGTATTACTGTGAAAATGACATAGACAGTAGTCAGTCACGGCATGTTTAGATTCATGATTTGCCATCACTTTTCTGACCCGCTGGAAATTGTCAGATTATAATTGTAAATGTTAAACATTTTAAAACAATACATCAGGGAATACTGCCTGGGCTAGAAAAAGACTGAGTCAACAAGCAGTAGCTAGCATCTGATACTGCTGTACTTTACTGAAGGATCGGTACAGCATTAATTATTTTGGAAAAGGAATGTGTCATCAAAAAGTGACATTGTTTAAAACCAGAGTTTATGTTAAACATATTTTAAAGAATTATTGGTGATATTATATTTAATTTTCCATATTTAAAAAAATATCTAAAATACTGCAGTTTTCGCACAGGCCACTGAAAGCATCGAATAGATAGATCAGGGGTAGGGAACCCCCGGCTCTCCAGCTGTTGGGAATCTACAACTCCCAGCATGCGTACTTACTCTGCTCTTCTCTAAACTTCCATAGAAATGAATGGAGCATGTTGGGAATTGTAGTTTCACAGCAGCTGGAGAGCCGGAGATTCCCTACACATGATATGGATGGTGAATTTTAATCCTGTATTCACTATATAAATGAATATGAGGTACTATTTATCAAATACATTTTAATCTTAAAGATTTGTGCCCATCCGCCACAGCAAGGTGATCTCTTTTAGATTGGACTCTCCTATACGCCTCTCCTTGGGCCAAAAGATCTCAAATAAATTCAGGGAAAAGTCACTATAGATTATGCAAATTGAATCAACCCACCTCCTGTTGGTACACAAACACAAGGCTGGCTTTCAGTTGATATATGGAAAATAGAAGTTTGTCCAGCACTCAGAAAAAATCCATCATACTTTACTTAGTCTTGAAACATATAGAAAAGTTTAAAATCAATTTTGCTTACACGTTTCTGATGGACAACCATCCTTTCTCATTGCTATGTCCAACCGAAATGTGTAAGTGAAATTGATTTTACATTTTATATTTCCTACGGCGAAATAAATGGTGATTGATTTTATCTGAGTGGTAAACAAATTTCTATTTTCCAAAGTCATTATGAAGTAGGATATAATTTAAAACACCTTTCCATGGTGGACAGGCAAACTGATTTTGATAAAAGATATTTACTAAAGTAAATATTCATTTATACAATAAACATAGGATTAGTAACATGTATAATCTATATATCCAATGTTTGCAGAGTGCTGTGCATTGTGTTTGTTTTTACTATTTTATTTCAGCCATAGTGACAACCACATAAGAATTAATATAATTTTATAGGATGTGCCAAGTGTGGTTTTTCAGATATCATACATATGAAGGATGAGCATTCTAACAGTTTAGTAGTCATTACAAGTGTCCAAAATGTTTTGTGATTTATTTCGAGGTTAATTTAAGAGAGAGAGAGAGAGAGAGAGACGTGATAATTTAAATATTTTTTTCAATACTAATTATCATTATAATAAACAGCTTTTCTATTTGCAAGACCTTTAGGGGACCTCTGGGCCACCACTATGTATATTATGAAGACCAAATAATATACATGATGACTACTAGAGATGAGTGAATTTTTCAAAAATTGATTCGCCGTTCCATCCGAATATATGAATTATGTTAAAAAACTGCTATTTCCTGGCTGCTGAGAGCCTTTATAGTGGTGTAGAACACTGTGCCTTGCAGTAACACACATTTGTTAGTGAAATAATACTGTGAGTCCGTATGACATGCAGATGACAGACGTCGCTCTTAGAATCACTGCACACTTCACTTATTTGGGCAGTCACAGCAGGGCCGCCATCAGGGAGGTACAGCCAGTACCCCAGTAAGGTGCCTGGACCCGTGGGGGGGCCCGGCCGCTCCTGAGCCTTATTTTTTTTTTGTGGCCTTGCGCTGGCTGTGCTGGGAGAGGGCCCGCAGCAGGTCACAGGGAGATGAACGCTTCCATTGTGGAAACGTTCATTTCCATAGTCATCTGTATCGCCGTCCTCAGGACAGCAATACAGATGGCTGTGCTGCGGCAGGGCAAAGGAGGGAGAGGCGTCTCCCTTCCCTCTTCCTCTGATAGGCTGCCGGCACAAGGCCCGCAGCCTATCGGAGGCCGGTGCAGGCGGCGCGATGACGTCATCGCGTCGCCTGAGCGGTACAGTGCGGGACACAGGCCGGAAGAAGCCTGCATCGCAGTCTGGAGTGGAGGTAAGTATGAGTGTTGTTTTTTTTTTTTTTTTTAATACAGTAGCACATGGGGGATTGGGGGGAGTAGGAGGCACTTTATACTGTTCCTGTGTCCATGATCCAGTCCTGCTCCTGTGTCCATGTTCTAGTCTTGCTCCAATGGCATAGCTAAGGGCTATTGGCTCCTGGTTTAAATTACAGTTTGGGGGGAACATGGGGGATGAGGAGGCACTTGATAATAGCACATGGGGGCTGCATTGGCACATGATACTGGCACATGGGGGGTAGGCACTTGATACTGGCACGTGGGGGAGAGGCACTTGATAGTGGCACATGGGGGGTGCATTGGCACTTGAAACTGGCACATGGGGGGAGGCACTTGATACTGGCACATGGGGGGTTGGCACTTGATACTGGCACATGGGGGAAAGAGAGGCACTTGTTACTGGCACATGGGGGGGTTGGTACTTGTTACTGGCAAATGATTGGGGGCATCTTTGGGGGGCACTTGTTACTGGCACATTATTATGGGGCACTATGGGGCCTTCTACTGAAGCCACAAAGAAGGGGTATTTTATATGGGGGGCTCTGTGTGGTACTAGTATTATCAAGGGTATTATCTGTAGTATAGTATTGGGGATCACATGGGTACAGTATTGGGAGTAGTAGGATGATTTGTCCAGAAGATGGGAGGATGATGGAAAAGTAGTAAATTAAGATTTCTTTTTTATTGTCAAACTGCAAAGACGGAAAATGGCAACAAAATGGTTTTCTGGTCTGAAGGTCTGAAATGAGAAGGCGAGGACAGAGAACTTCTACATCAAAGGAGACGTCACTGGATGTAAGAGGTATGTCGGGCTATATTACTGTAGTGATGGGAACAGGGGCGTAACGATCGCAGTGTGAACTGGGGGATGGAGGTGGGATATGGGTGGGGCCTGAAAGGGGGCCCTTGATTTATTTTAACCGGGGGCCCTGAGTGTTCTCAGTCCGCCCCTAACTTGTGTTGCTGATTTGATCCTGTACTCGCAGGCTGAGCTGGCATGAGTTCAGTCACTTCGGCGAGCTATCCCGCGAGACCTGTGATCCCTGGTGGGGCCCTGTGATCTCCTATTGCCCTTCCCGAGACTAGGCTCTGGATCTGCCACTGGAGTGGGGGGGCCCAGGCCCTGAGCTGTGTATGGAGCCCCAAAATTTCTGATGGCAGCCCTGAGTCACAGGGCCAAAACTAACCAAATAACTCAAGTATGAACTGGGCCTTACAGGTCAATGTTAGTGTAAAAAAGAAGCGCAGTCCTTTTACACTGTCGTCAGCTGATTCCACATAGATTTAAACAGAACCTGTTCTATTAAACGCTTATAAAAGTAGAGTGGCGGCAGCATCAGAAGGTCACAGAGTGGCACACTGACAGAGTGTGGAGGTGGTGGCAGCATCAGGAGACAACAGAGTGGCACGACGACAGAGTTTGGAGGTGGCAGTAGCATTAGGAGGCCACAGACTGGCACAATGACAAAGTGTGGAGGTGGCGGCAGCAGCAGCATAAGGAGAAGGCCACAGAGTGGCACGACAACCGAGTGTGGAGGTTACGATAGCATCAGAAAGAGACCACAGAGTGGCACAATTACAGAGTGTGGAGGTGGCAGCAGCATCAGGAGACCTCAGAGTGGCACAATTACAGAGTGTGGAAGTGGCAGCAGCATCGGGAGACCACAGAGTGGCCCAATGACAGAGTCTGGAGGTGGCGGCAGCATCAGGAGGTCACAGAGTGGCACATGACAAAGTGTGGAGGTGGCAGCAGCATCGGGAGACCACAGATGGAACAATGGCAGAGTGTGGAAGTGGCAGCAGCATCAGGAGGCCACAGAGTGGCAAAATGACAAAGCGTGGAAGTGGCGGCAGTAGCATCATCAGGAGGAGGCGACAGAGTGGCACGATGACAGTGTGTGGAGGTGGGTGGCAATAGCAGTACCCGCTGACGATAGTGGGTGTAAGAAAGAGCACTTGGCATCAGATGTGTGGCATCAGGTGGGTGGCAGCATCAGACTAGTAGCTGAGGCAGGTAGCCAGAAGAAACCGGTCTCTTTTGTCTAGTTTTGGGTGAGGCAGCATGGATGATCTAATCTGATGCATCAGGCATTGGTGGATGGAAATCCTGACTGATCAGTCTCTCCACATTTTGGGTGGACAGACGAGTTCTTCTTGGGGTAACTATGGCCCTCGCTGCACTGAACACCTGCTCTGATGCCACTCTACTGGCCAGGCAGGACAGCTTTTCCAGTGCAAACTCTGCTAGTTGCGGCCACAAATCCAGTTTGGCTTCCCAGTAGTCAATGTGGGGTGGAAGGTTGCTGTCCAAGTATGCCACCATCTGCTGGTTCAGGTCCTGGTCCAGGTCTAGCTGCTGCTGAGTACTGTCTTTACTATGAGGGTGAAGAAAGCTGTCATCAGTGACTCTAGACTCAGGCTGCTGCTGATAGAGCTGGTACTGCTCCTGCCACCCCACTCCTCCCCATCAGCCATGACAGTGGAACATGAGCTCAGAGGGCCCCTCAGTTGGACCTGCGAGAGGATGGATGATGGAGCAGATAGGCAGCGGCCAACTGAAGGCTGTCACTACGCAAGCAAGTGAACATGCATCGGGCTATTTGTGCAAGTGACTTGGAGGGACTCCCTGCCTCCATCTCCACTGCATTCTGCCACGGTGTGTCTGGGTCCTGTGCCTCATCTTCCTCATTGCCCTGTAGCACCTCTGGCTGCTCCTGCTCCTCCTCTCCTGTCACCTGTATAGAAAAACCACCCGTTTCGCTACACATTGCTTGTGCTCCAATGTCCTCCTCCTCCTACAGTTCAGCCCCCACAGGGCTCATGTGACCGTAGATCTAGGCGCTACGTCCCTGACCAGCCAGATTTACCAGCATCTGTTCCAGGACATAAATCAGTGGAATGACATTGTTCATCAAGTAGTCCTGGCGACTGACAAATAACGAGGCATCCTTAAAGGGCCTGATCAAATGGCAGGTGTCACGCATGAGCTGCCTCTGGCTGACATCAAAGTTACACAGTGGCATACTCTTGTCTGCTTAAATCATTAAGAAATTCTTTATGGCCTTTCTCTGTTCATATAGTTGGTCTAACATATGGAGGGTGGAATTCCAACGGGTGGAAACGTCACATATCAGCCTATGTTGGGGTCTGCCGTCCTGCCGCTGCAGCTCAAGGAGGGTGTGTTTTGTGGTGTACGAGTGGCTGAAGTGCATGCAAAGTTTCCTGGCCACTTTTAGGATGTTTTGCAGATGGGTGGAAGACTGCAGGAAACACTTGACAACCAGATTGAACACGCTTGCCATGCAGGGTGCATGGCTCAGCCCTCCTTGATGCAGCACCGACACAATGTTCTTCCAATTGTCGGTCACCATGGTTCCGATTTTGAGTTGTCGCGGAGAAAGCCAGGATTTGATTACTCGACAAAGGACATGGAGCAGTTCCTCCCCTGTGTGACTAAGGGAAACAAGGTGCAGAACAGCATGACACCACCGTGCCCTGTACATGTGTTATGCTGGAGGGCCCCTGGGAATTGTCCCTGCAGTGGAGGATGAGGACACGATAGAGGATGGAGGAGGCAGAGGCGGACATTGTCGCAGGACCAACATCGTGACAATGTGTAGGCTGAAGCGGAATCTCCTGGCCAGGTTGCACGTGTGGCTGTGCAGGAACCACATTAACCCAGTAGGGCGTAAAGAACATGTATTGTCCCTGACCGTAGTTACAGCTCCACACGGCACTACTGTGCACTTTGGCAGACACTGGCCATCTCAGGGACTGGCCCACCTTCTGTTCCTCTTGGAAAGGGAGGGACTGCAGCACCAGCAACTTGGCCAGGAGCACGTTCAGCTTCTGCGCCGTTGGATGCATGCACGCATACTGTTGTCTCTTTACTATCGCTTCAGTGATCGATTACTGACGGAATCACTGATGAGGAGGAGGAGCAGGAGCATCAGGACCAGCAGATGATGGGACGAACAGACAGCTCCCTTCGGCTGAGGTGGTGGAGCCTTGACTGCCTGAAACCGGGTGCGTGCCACTGGGTGACTTTATGGTGACGCTGCATATGTTGACTCAGCGCCTTTGTGCCAACATTGGCACCCTCGCCACGCTTCACCATATGCCCACATATTCTACATATGGCCATGTTCACCTCCTCCAGCAGCTTAACGAAAAACTGTCACACCTTCAAGTAGATGATTTTATCCCCAACACTCTGCACTGACTGACTGCTACAGCTGCTGCCTCTGTGAACCCGTGCATCGCTTCTTTCTGGGCAGGTAGGCTCCTGCGAAGCCGCTGGTCTTCCCCGGGCACGTTTGGTTCCCGACCTCCCACTGCTGCCACCCTGCTGAATCCAGGCCAGGCTAGCAACTTGCTGGCTACGCCGTTGGCTCACAGGCAAGCTGCCACTCTCTTCTACTTATGATGATGAAGCCCCTTCGTCACCCGGCTCCCAAGTGTGATCAGCTACATAATCATGATCTAGTACTGTCTGCTCGTCACTGATGTCCTCCTCAACCGCCTCTGGGTCAGGAGCCTGACCACTCACAACACCAGCTCCCATGCCACTCTCCTTATCAGTACTTGCCTGCCTAGTGGAGGAAGCGGCGTATGTCTCCTCCAGATCTTGGGTCTAGCACTAGCTGCTGACTGTCCTCTAGTAGCTCATCCTCGCTAAAAACTGGAGCCAAGCCCACAGCATATAATACTTCTCTGGCTGAGGGAACAGAAAAGGACAGAGGCAGGTTGAGCAACTGGTGAAGGCAAAGGGTCTGCTCCTCGGCTATGCCAACTAAGCGTCGCGTCAGAGGAACCCACCGACTCTTGGCTGGGGGTATCTGATGTCATTTGGGACGAAGTGGATGACCGAGTCAACCATTTAAGAACCGCTGGGTTGCTTGTCAAGACAGGACCGCTAGATTACATCGGGACATCAGGCCTCTCGCTGCGACCCCTGCTGCCACGCCCCCTTACTCTGCTGCGACCTCTGCCTGCACCAGAAACATTTAGGCCTCGGCCACTCCCCTGTTAAAGGCCTGGCACTTGTCTGTCTGACATACTGTTGCATCAAATAATCAAATGTTAGATCAAATTTTTTTTTTATTTCGCCACTAATACACAGCAAACAGGGCTTTAGAATATATCACTGCACCACAGAACGGCAATTAGGCCCTAATTTTTTCCCACTTTTACACAAAACGCTTTTTAACATATTAATGCAACGCTGGACGGCGAATATATTTTTATTCCGTCACTAATACACAGGAAACTGGGCTTCCCAATATATCACTGCTCCGCAGAACATCAATTAGGCACAAATTTTGTTCTACTTTTACACAACAAGCTTTTTAACATATATGCAACGCTGGACCGCGAATATATTTTTATTTCGCCACTAATACCCGTCAAATTCGGCTTTGCAATATATCACTGCAACAGATAACGTCAATTAGGCACACATTTTTTTCTACTCTTACACAACAGGCTTTTTAACAGATATATGCAACGCTGGATGGCGAATATATTTTTATTACGCGACTAATACACGGCAAACCGGGCTTCCCAATATATCACTGCACCGCAGAACGTCAATTAGGCCCACATTTTTTTCTACTTTTACACAACAGGCTTTTCAACAGATATATGCAACGCTGAAAGAGAATATATTTTTATTTTGCCACTAATATACGGCAAACATTGCTTCTGAATATTTCATTGGACCGCAGAATGTCAATTATCCCCAAATTTTTCTACTTTTACACAACAGGCTTTTCAACAGATATATGCAATGCTGGACGGCGAATATATTTTTATTTCGCCACTAATAGACGGCAAACTGGGCTTCCCAATATATCACTGCACCGCAGAACGTCATTTAGGCCCCAATTTTCTTCTACTTTTACACAACAGGCTTTTCAACAGATATATTCAACACTGGATGGCTAATATATTTTTATTTCACCACTAATATACGGCATACAGGGCTTCTGAATATATCACTGCACCACTGAGCGGCAAAGATATTTTTTCTTTTTCCATTAATACATTGAAAAAAGGGCTTTAGTACAAATAACTGCACCGCTGAGCGGCAAACTTTTTTTTATTTTTCCACTAATACACGCAAAAAAGGGCTTTAAAACAGATACCTGTACCCCTGAGCGGCAAATATATTTTTTCTTCTTTCACTAATACACAGAAAAAAAGGCTTTAAAATAGATAACTGCACCACTAAGCGGCAAATATATTTTACTTTTGCCACTAATACATGACAAAAAGGGCTGTCATTTTTGCCCTTCACCATACAACAGCTAATAGGCCTTTTTTCCCCCACTAATACCAGCCAAAAAATGCCTTAGAACATATAACTGCACCGCAGAAGGGCAAATAAAACGTAGAAATATTTCCTTGTAATAAACCCTGTTAATGCCTGCATCAATCAGCACTTGCACCCTAATAAGACAGGTTTACTGGAATTACAGAGCTGAATAATGGCAATTTGGATCCCCATTCAGTGCAGCAAGATATAATCGGATTGTTCCTATTACCCAGGCTGTCACCTACCGAGTGAACCCTGTTTAACATAAATTCTGGTGGAATGATTCCTCCCTATCCTTTCCCTACACCTTGAGCAATCTTTCCTTGCACTTGTAAAATGTTTTTTTTTTCACCACAATCAAGTCTTTCCTATCACTGTCCCTAGCACCTGCAGACACATCTCTCCCTGCACTAAGCACGCTGGTAAATGGCAGAATCTGAGATTGCCACCATATTTATAGTGCTGTCACATCACAGGGCTGGCTGCTGATTGGCTGCATGCATGGCATTATGGGTAATCTCGCCTTCCCAGAGTTCCTTGCTCCATGTCCTCACATGTGCAGAAGCCATTTTAGGAATGAATGTGATTCGTTTCCACGAAGTGCGATGAAATTCGCATTCGGTGCAAATTGAATTTTTCCTGAAATTTGGATCGAATTCCACTTTGTCAGCTTTGATTCGTTCATCTCTAGTGACTACTGTAGGATAGACAACACTCCTCTGGATATCTGGTAAAAATATATGCAAATTATTATGTTTAACATTTGCTGTCATCAGAAAGACCTAGGAAAGCTAATTTGAATATCTTTCTCAGAAACCCAGAGGGACATTGCCTGTACAATGGAGTTTTTCCGAGACTTTTATACTCATGGCCTTCTCATAGCTTAGCCTAGGTCCATGTGATGTCATATTTACCCATAGTGATATATTTCACTGTCACTTTGTCATTACTAATGATGTATTGTCACTTTAGGATGAATCTGCCAACAGATTTGAATAAATTGGACTAACAAGGTATTTTGCAGAATTTGCTCATCTCTAGACACTTCTCTGATAGGCATTCTCTTTTCTCACTTCATGAACGATAAACTGTATAACAGAATGGCTCCTCTCTTCTGTGACACGTTGTTTACTTGCCTTTGAGATCTCTCTTCTGAATTCACTTACTCATTACCTAAACATGATTCACAACTCGGTCATGATTCACTCTTCAAGCTTCCTATTTAGTCACAGAGCAGAGATCAAATGTTTATTTGCATCCATAATTGGCATTTAGTGATATAACAGTAAGCTCAAGTGCAAATCATTGAATTTACAAAAATAAACCATTTGTCCATGTCATGCAAAATGCCTGTTCCTCCAGAACAACAGATGCCCTTTGTATCTCTTCTTGGTTGGCGGATTCAACACAAAACCAAACAATGGTTAGAATTGCCATAATATTATAATAGCGGCATCACACGTCTACTACATTTTCCTTACTGGGCTTTGTTTACCTGCCTCCAGAGAAGACATTGTCTAGCCAACAAGTAACCACTGGACACTGGCCTCAGAGGGGCCTAAGGCCAGGTTCACATCACTGTTAAGTTTTTCCGTTGTTTTGCTCCGACAGAGGAAAAAAACACAAAGTGAAAGATAAGGCACATAACTGAACTGAAAGGAGCTGTGCCGAGTTCAATTTTTATTCAGAATCCTGTTTTTTCATCAAGTGTTTTTAATAGAATCTGTGACTTAGACCCTGAACGAAGCCTCCAACACAGATGTGAACTCGCCATTACTATAGTATTGAAAAATTGATTTTATAAATTAGTCAACCTCATTCAACTAAAATTATCAGTATGCAGATGACTCCATTTGATGGAGCAGAACCATGGAATTAAACAGTGCAGATGAACACACCATGTCCAGATAAAGCCTCTGCATAGATCCACTATTCTCCATAATACCACATTCCTCCACGTTTTACTTGTATGGAACATCAAGCATATGACCAAGAGGCTATTCATTTGTTTACAACTTCCGTGTCATCAAACACTGTCGACCTTCAACAATCTATCATAGTTTTGCCAAAATGCTAACATACTACAGGAGGAGCCAACCATTTGACTGTATTACTACTTTATATAACCTCTATCTGCCGGTGTTCTGTCATTCTGGTGGACCTCATCAAGATGTGATTCTACTCTGCTGCTCTCACACACCCGGAAATCCACCAATCAGCAGCCTCACAAACAGTAACACACCTCTTCAAATCCTCCAATCATTATCCTGAAACAGTTTTACTATTTGCATGTCCTGACACATCTACATTAAAATAATAGGAGACGCCCAGAAACCGCCTACATTTGAATAATGCATAATGCAAGCTCAGTGTCTGTGTGTGGAAAACTTCTATATCAAGCTAGTAGTCCTAGGTGAGAGATGAGGGAGAGGGGGGCTCTGTTCTTTGTGCTTAGGGGCGCTGTGCGCTTATATGATAGGGGGGCTCTGTGCTTAGGGGGGCTGCATGCTTATGTAGATGGGGGGCTCTGTGCTTAGGAAAGCTGTGCACTTATGTGGATATAGTGGCTCTGTGCTTAGGGGGGCTGTGCCCCCCTCCCCCTCATCTCTCACCTAGGACAACAAAGCCCCCCTCCCCCTCATCTCTCACCTAGGAGAACAAAGCCCCCCTCCCCCTCATCTCTCATATAGGACAACAACACCCCCCTTCCCTCTCATCTCTCATATAGGACAACAAAGCCCCCCTCTCCCATAAAGCTGTCAATCACGCCAATGTCATAGCAATTATGTGGGCATGAATCTCATAAGTATTCCTTATTGTAGTGCCGACTGGGTTAGTGTAGAAGAGTTCATTTGTTATTTGATGCCTATATCGACCACATACACCATAACCCTGTATATACTCACGGAGTTAGGGTCTTCACAGGCAGCATGCAGTGTCGGCGTGGCGTCCCACGCGCTAGCATCCACCGCGAGCCTGCTAAGTTATACTCACGTGGCGTACTTGTGTCATAGTGGTGTACTATGTCCGTCCGGTCTTAGGCTGTGATGTTTAGTCCAGGTCGGCACTTCAGGGGTCCCGTTGTTGGTCCGTCTGGGCGTCCTCTGTATACCAGACAATCCTTTCAAGAAGCCGATGTTCCGGCCGTACGTGTAGGTCACAGGTCGCCACAGGTCACGGGTCACTCTTGAAAACAAATAGTTGGACTTTTCGATTTATTAATAGTCTCTCAACTTTAAAATCCTTTGACAGATATGGAGGATTAACCAAACATGTTTCAGGACGTGGCGTAATATGGTCCCTTCCTCAGTGGTCAAAATCCTCCATTTTTCTTCCATTTTTAAAGGCTTCAGGGTCATAACAAAAATGTGGACCGGATTTCTTAATAGTCAATTTAACATGGATAAAAAATAAAAAACACATAAAATACACTACAATCACTGGATAATTTGTATTGAATGGGGAATTACATTAGATGCTTGTCTAGATTGACCTATCAAGCTATTGATAAAAATTGATAAAAAATTATTTTAAGGAACATCTCTTTTTTTCTCCTTCTCCAATTCCTCCTGTATAGGATAATTTTTCTTATATAGTACAATAATTTTTCTTTATTGCAGGAACATCTTTCACAGAAGTCTTCAACACCCCTTCTTTTAGTGTATTGTGGTTTATTTTCTTGATGTACATGTACATATCTTCATAGACATGTGTGTACCTTTCTTTCATAGAGAGCCCATATTGGGTGGACACTAAGCGTCAGGAGTGGACCGGTCAATTACAAAAAGCACGGACCACCCCTGATGGACAGCATCCACCTAATCTTCACAGGAAGCCAAAAAGTTCAAATTCCGAATTTAGCCCTATTTGTAACAGTGAGTTAAATTCAAAAATTTTCCTTGTTTCTGCCCTTGACATCTTCCTGATCTGATCTCCTCCTCTCCAATCTTTCCGGATCCTCTCAATAGCTGCAAATATCAATTGAGATGGGCCCTGATTATGTGTTGTTTTAAAATGATTAGATAGTGAATGAGTAGTTAATTCTTTTTTAATATTTGAAATGTGTTCGGCTATACGAACTTTCAATAATTTCTTCGTTATTTCAATATATTGACGTTTGCATGGGCATTCATTGATGTATATTACATTACTAGTGTTACATGTCATAAAGTCTTTGATCATGTGTTTAAAACCATTCACCGTTGATGTCAATTCTAAAGTCTTCTTAGAAAAAGATGTAGATTTACAATTGTGGCAATATCCACATCTATAAAAACCTTTAATATCTGCCCATTTTTGTATGTTCTGTACAGCTCTTTTAGGAGGTCTGAATGTCGGAGCGATTTTAATCCCCAAATTCGTCGCTCTAGTAAATGTGATTAGAGTTTTTTCGGGGATCTTAGAGCCTATTACTTTATCTTCTTGAATTAGATGCCAATGTTTATGATTTTTTGTATATTTTTGTAATGTTCATTATATGGAAGTATTATTCTCAGGTTCTCTTCTGTAGTCTTATCTTCCACTGGATTCTTTTCTTCAAAAAAGGTCTTCCTATCCATCTTACGTATGTTCTCTATAGCTTGATCTAAAATACCTACAGGGTACTCTTTTCTAAAAACTGATTTTTTATACTGATTGCCTCTTTTTCAAATTGTTCATCGGTCGTGCAATTTCTTCTGATCCTGCGAAATTGTCCCTGCGGTATGTTTAACAGCCATTTGGGGAGATGGCAGCTACTATATAAAATATAACTATTGCATGCTGTCGGCTTAATATAAGTACTGCACTTTAAATTATTATTTTCAACTTCAATCTGTATATCTAAAAATTCAAGTTTAGTACTGCTAATATTCGAAGAAAAGTGCAAATTGCAATAGTCAATATTAATATTTTTTAAAAAAGTATTAAGACTCTCCTCCCCTCGTTTCCAGATAAAAAACATGTCATATATATATATCTATATCTATGCCACAGTGCCAGGTCTGTCCCCAGCTTGGGAGTTATGTTGGTCTCCTCCCATTGTGCCATAAAAATATTCACATAGCTGGGGGCGAACCTGGTACCCATGGCTGTACCCCTGGTTTGTAAGTAAAACTGACCATTAAAATCAAACATCTAGAGTGCCCATAATCCAACTTTTGTCAAAATTCAAATTCTCCACTATTTTAATTATTTGAGTTGTGCCTTTTGTGTAAGATGGGATTTTCTTAACTCTAGATTGAAGTATTGTATCAATATACTGAGATAGATTAGTGGTTAGAGAGCCAATCCCAGGCACTATTGGATGTCCGGGTGGGTTCTCTTTATTTTTGTGAACCTTTGGTATACAGTAAATTATTGGAAATCTAACTTGAGTATCCATGATAAAATTGTGTTCATCCTCATTTTAAATCCCTTTATCTAAACCTCTAACACAGAGTTTTTTTTTAAATCTTCATAAAATGGGTCTCCTGGGTAATTTTTAAAAATTTTGTAAGTTTCTCCATCTGTCAACTGCTGCAGGCATTCAGCATCATATTTCTCCTTATCTTGAATGACTATAGAGCCTTTGTTCGCTGGGCGGATAATTATTTTATTTTCGTCCTGCAGTTCTTTAACTGCCTTAACTTCAGAATTGGGCAGGTTATTTCACCTATATTTAGGTTCTTCTTTTAATTTTCTTAAATCGTTTTTCGCGCATTTTTTAAAAGCTGCCAGTTCTGGGCCCACTTCATTTCTTGGGTATTTTTTGGACTTCTGTTTGAGTGTAGTATGGGTGTATTTGTCCCTTTCGGTTTCTTCTTTGATGATGGGGTTTTTAAAAAAATATTTTTTATCAAATTTATTTGTGGGGGCAAATTTTAGACCCTTGTTTAATAATTTTATTTGTGTGGCCGTGAGTGTGATAAAACTAAGATTAATAATCGAATTATCGTCAGTTTCAGTGTTACCTATCAGTAATAATTTACTCCTCTTTCCCTTTCTTCTTCGTGTCTTTTTGTTCTTTCTTCTCTTCTCCTCATTGGTGGTAGATAATTGTGATTGTCCTGATAAGTGATCCTTCTCTATCAAAGAAAGGTACACACATGTCTATGAAGATATATATATATATATATATATATATATATATATATATATATCAGAAAGCTGGCGGCACCGGAGAATCAAAAAATAGGGTGCTATGTCCTGGGGCTACTGGCTCAAAGCCCATATATAAAAAAAGGAAAAAAGGACAGCACTCCAAAGTACAAACCGTGTAGAAATTTATTCACCCATGTGGTAAATACAATGCGAGTTGAGAAAGGCTCTATAGCTGAGCCGAAACGTCGCATTGTATTTACCACATGGGTGAATAAATTTCTACCTGGTTTGTACTTTGGAGTGCTGTCCTTTTTTCCTTTATATATATATATATATATACTTATATAATATATATATATATATATATAGACTTCTGTGAAAGATGTTCCTGCAATAAAGAAAAATGATTGCACTATATAAGAAAAATTATCCTATACAGGAAGAATTGGAGAAGGAGAAAAAAAGAGATGTTCCTTAAAATGATTTTTTTTTTAAATTTTTATCAATAGCTTGATAGGTCAATCTAGACAAGCATCTAATGTAATTCCCCATCCAATACAATTTATCCAGTGATTGTAGTGTATTTTATGTGTTTTTTATTTTTTATCTATGTTAAATAGACTATTAAGGAATCCGGTCCACATTTTTGTTATGACCCTGAAGCCTTTAAAAATGGAAGAAAAATGGAGGATTTTGACCACTGAGGAAGGGACCATATTACGTCCCGAAACGCGTTTGGTTACTCCTCCATATCTGTCAAAGGATTTTAAAGTTGAGAGACTATTAATAAATCGAAAAGCCCATCTATTTGTTTTCAAGAGTGACTCGTGACCCGTAGCGACCTGTGACCTACACGTATGGCCGGAACATCGGCATCCTGAAAGGATTGTCTGGTATACAGAGGACGCCGAGACGGACCAACAACGGAACCCCTGAAGTGCAGACCTGGACTAAACATCACAGCCTAAGACCACATGGACATAGTACACCACTCTGACACAAGTACGCCACGTGAGTATAACTTAGCAGGCTCGCGGTGGATGCTAGCGCGCGGGACGCCGTGCCGACACTGCATGCTGCCTGTGAAGACCCTAACTCCGTGAGTATATACAGGGTTAGGGTGTGTGTGGTTGATATATAGGCATCAAATAACAAATTAACTCTGACGTCATACTCACTATCAAATTATTCATCTGTGCGATCGCTATTCACTGCTATGGGACCATGTACACCTTTGTATTTTTTGCGGATCTGTGTAGCCTGAAAATGATAGAAAATGCCCTTTTCTTGTCCATATTGCAGGCATGAATAGCCCTTTCTATTGATGAGTGAGAAAAATACAGAATACACACGCAAGGTATCTGTAAATTGAGGATCCGGTGTTTGAGGACCAAAATGCAGACGCTAGGCTAAGGGCTCATGCACATGAACGCATTTTATTTCAGTGTCCATTCTGGTTTTTTTGCGGACTGTATGCAGAACCATTCATTTCAGTAGGTCCACAAAAAAACAGAAGTTACTCCATTTGCATTCCGTTTCCGTATGTCTGTTACGCAAAAAAATAGAACATGTCCTATTATTGTCCCAATTACAGACAAGAATAGGACTGTCTTATTAGGGGACAGCTTTTCCATGCCGCAAAATACGGAATGCACACAAATTTCATCCATATTTTTTGCAGATCCGTTTTTTGCAGACCCCAAACTACATACGGTCATGCGCATGAGCCCTAATGCAGATTTTTTTAAGAACAGATTTCACCCTGTGCAATGCATAGGCTAACATTCGTGGCAAATCCACAACAGGACCTGCATTTAAAACATGCAGATTTTGTCACAGTCTAACTAGAACATTTGTGGCGAAATTTGCTATGGATTTTTTCTGTCCTATGTGGACATACCCAAAAGGAGTAGGATAAAATATAATCATTATTAAGAGTTTGATAACTGTCTAATATACTTTAGGTTTCCATGCCTCCCCATTTTAAAGATATGCTATATATGCACAAAAGTATTGAGACATATCTCTTAATCATTAAATTCAGGTGTTTCATTCGGTCCTATTTCCACAGGTGTATCAAATCCAGCCCCTTACTATGCAGTCTGCCTTTACAGACATTTGTAAAAGAGTGGCTCGCTAAATTCCAGCATGGTCCTGTAATAGGAGGCCACTGTTGTAAAACAAACAAACAATAAAAAGCATGAGTGAGCATAAGCATACAGCATCTGTAAAAACCTTAGTAATCTAGGAAACCCCATTTAATATTTCAGCTTACCAAGACATTTTGGACAATTGAATGCTTCCAACTTTGTGGAAACAGTTTGGGGAATGTTCTTATTCATTCCAGCATGACTGTGCCACAGTGAAAGGTCCATAAATGCAAACTGTATTTATTATTCATACCTGCCGTGATTTGGAGTATTTTTCAATAAATTGGACAAAAAATCTGTCGGATTTTTGTTAATTCTTATTAAAGGGACATTTCTTGGCAAATTTGGGAAGTTTCTGATGAAACAGGGCTGGGGCTCCATATTTGGGGTTTTAAATTTTGGTATGGTTTGCACTAGACAGGGCTGCAGGATGTGTCCTTTGACATTCAGCTGTGGGAACCCTGTTTACTCTTGCTGAAACTAAAGCAGAACACTTGACACTCCCTCAAAAAAAGATCTGAGATGCATGTTTGGGAGGGCGAATGTCTTACAAAACTTCCTTTAATAAAATGATGATCCCTTCTGATACTACAGCAATGTTGTATGTTTCAGGGTTTGAAACTTGTGATGTTGTTACAAATGAAGTCATTATTTTCATTTCTAATCACAAACATAGGCAATTATGTCCACTTTGGATTATTCATTATTATACCTGGCGAGCCTCATATTTAAGGAAAACTGCACAAATCAGATAAAATATTATTGTCTTGATAAGTATTGTCCCAAATTTAATTTGGGCTTAAATGAGATCCTGCCCTACCCTCAGGCCAATTGTAGATTATTGGATGCTGGGCAGAATATATTTTATATTTAAATGTTATGAAGTGCTGTCAGGGGTGGATTAAGTGTATCATAGGTTTGGGGCTGCTTGCCCATCTTTGGTCCCCCACCTTCCATTTGCAACAACCATCCCCCCTTTCCCATTCTGCCCCATATGTTTTTTTTGTAAATATTAAAAACAACTATAGCACATATATAGTATAACATTCCCAGCCGCTCACGGTATATAGTGTACAACACTACATAGTATGCAGCGTACATTATAACTAGAAATGAGCGAATTGAAGTTGACAAAGTGGAATTTGATCCGAATTTCAGGAAAAATTCGATTTGTGCCGAATTCGAATTTCCTCACGCTTCGCCGTAACGAATGGCATTTTTTCCTAAAATGGCTACTGCACATGTGAGGACATGTGTGTGATAGGTGTGTGTTCTCCCCCTCTCATTGGCTGCTGATGCACATAGAGGTAACTGGTTGCAGCACACCATATGTGCAGGGCCGCGCTCCAAAACATAAATGCATAATGACATAGGCAAGTTAAGCGTAGGACCTGCCTGGACTGAGACCACATTGGTGCTGGGTAAGTGGGCATAGATGTGTTTTGATTAGTGTTGAGCGAACAGTTCGAGCATCGTTCGGGTTCATACCGAATTTTGGGGTGTCCGGGACATGGACCCGAACCCGGACATTTTCAAAAAAGTTCGGGTTCGTTGTTCGTCGATTACTTCCTGCTTTCTGAAGGGCTGCACAGCAGCCAATCAGCTAGCGTTTTACTTCTTGCCCTAAGAGCCCATCACAGCCATGCCTACTAATGACATGGCTGTGATTGGCCAAATGCAACATGTGACCCAGCCTCTATTTAAGTTGGAGTCACGTAGCGCCGCACATCACACTGCTCTGATTAGTGTAGGGAGAGGACGCAGCTTCTGTCAGGGCGAGATTAGGCAGGGTAAAGTCAGCAACAGCACCTAATGAACGGATCGATCTACAGCTGTGAATGATTGAACTTCTGCTAGTTACTTGCTCACTGTTTTTTAGGCTGCACAGAGCGTTTTTCTGTCACTAATTTTTTGGGTTGATCGGCGGCCATTTTGTGACTTGTGGTGCACCAGAACAAGCTGCCACCAAGTCCATCAATCCATCAATACTAGTTTTTTTTGCTATATCCTACATCAGGGGCTTGGCTGTGCTAATTGTCACCCCTAGAAACTCAGGATAGCAATTTCTATATTTTATTAAGGGGTTAAATACCATTGCCCAAATACCAATCCCCCAAATCTGGTGTTCCAGCTTTGGCTAGACAAGTATAATACTGTCTGCTGTCTGGCAAAGGATAGATTATTTTCTGTGGTTAAATTCAATTGCCAAAAAGGCAATACCATAAATCAGTGGTTTCAGCTGTGGCTGGCAAAATATAATAGTGTCCGCCAAAACATATATTTTGTTCTGGGGTGAAATTCAATTGCCAAAATAGCAATACCATAAATCAGTGGTTTCAGCTGTGGCTGGCAAAATATAATAGTGTCAGCCAAAACATATATTTTGTTCTGGGGTGAAATTCAATTGCCAAAATAGCAATACCATAAATCAGTGGTTTCAGCTGTGGCTGGCAAAATATAATAGTGTCCGCCAAAACATATATTTTGTTCTGGGGTGAAATTCAATTGCCAAAATAGCAATACCATAAATCAGTGGTTTCAGCTGTGGCTGGCAAAATATAATAGTGTCCGCCAAAACATATATTTTGTTCTGGGGTGAAATTCAATTGCCAAAATAGCAATACCATAAATCAGTGGTTTCAGCTGTGGCTGGCAAAATATAATAGTGTCGGCCAAAACATATATTTTGATCTGGGGTGTAATTCACTTGCCAAAATAGCAATACCCTGAATCTGGTGTCCCAGCTGTTGCAGGCCAGGTTTCATAGTGTCCGCCAAAACATATATTTTGTTCTGGGGTGTAATTAATCTGCCAAAATAGCAATACCCTGAATCCAGTGTCCCAGCTGTTGCAGGACAGGTTTCATAGTGTCCGTCAAAACATATATTTTGTTCTGGGGTGAAATTAATCTGCCAAAATAGCAATAGCCTGAATCTGGTGTTCCAGCTGTTGCAGGCCAGGTTTCATAGTGTCCGCCAAAACATATATTTTGTTCTGGGGTGTAATTAATTTGCCAAAATTGCAATACCCTGAATCTGGTGTCCCAGCTGTTGCAGGCCAGGTTTCATAGTGTCCGCCAAAACATATATTTTGTTCTGAGGTGAAATTCAATTGCCAAAATAGCAATACCATAAATCAGTGGTTTTAGCTGTGGCTGGCAAAATATAATAGTGTCCGCCAAAACATATATTTTGTTCTGGGGTGAAATTCAATTGCCAAAATAGCAATACCATAAATCAGTGGTTTCAGCTGTGGCTGGCAAAATATAATAGTGTCCGCCAAAACATATATTTTGTTCTGGGGTGAAATTCAATTGCCAAAATAGCAATACCATAAATCAGTGGTTTCAGCTGTGGCTGGCAAAATATAATAGTGTTCGCCAAAACATATATTTTGTTCTAGGGTGAAATTCAATTGCCAAAATAGCAATAGCATAAATCAGTGGTTTCAGCTGTGCCTGGCAAAATATAATAGTGTCCGCCAAAACATATATTTTGTTCTGGGGTGAAATTAATCTGCCAAAATAGCAATACCCTGAATCTGGTGTCCCAGCTGTTGCAGGCCAGGTTTCATAGTGTCCGCCAAAACATATATTTTGTTCTGGGGTGAAATTAATCTGCCAAAATAGCAATACCCTGAATCTGGTGTCCCAGCTGTTGCAGGCCAGGTTTCATAGTGTCCGCCAAAACATATATTTTGTTCTGGGGTGAAATTAATTTGCCAAAATAGCAATACCCTGAATCTGGTGTCCCAGCTGTTGCAGGCCAGGTTTCATAGTGTCCATGAAAAACATATATTTTGTTCTGGGGTGAAATTAATTTTCCAAAATAGCAATACCCTGAATCTGGTGTCCCAGCTGTTGCAGGCCAGGTTTCATAGTGTCCGCCAAAACATATATTTTGTTCTGAGGTGAAATTCAATTGCCAAAATAGCAATACCATAAATCAGTGGTTTCAGCTGTGGCTGGCAAAATATAATAGTGTCCGCCAAAACATATATTTTGTTCTGGGGTGAAATTCAATTGCCAAAATAGCAATACCATAAATCAGTGGTTTCAGCTGTGGCTGGCAAAATATAATAGTGTCCGCCAAAACATATATTTTGTTCTGGGGTGAAATTCAATTGCCAAAATAGCAATACCATAAATCAGTGGTTTCAGCTGTGGCTGGTAAAATATAATAGTGTTCGCCAAAACATATATTTTGTTCTAGGGTGAAATTCAATTGCCAAAATAGCAATACCATAAATCAGTGGTTTCAGCTGTGGCTGGCAAAATATAATAGTGTCCGCCAAAACATATATTTTGTTCTGGGGTGAAATTCAATTGCCAAAATAGCAATACCATAAATCAGTGGTTTCAGCTGTGGCTGGGAAAATATAATAGTGTTCGCCAAAACATATATTTTGTTCTAGGGTGAAATTCAATTGCCAAAATAGCAATACCATAAATCAGTGGTTTCAGCTGTGGCTGGCAAAATATAATAGTGTCCGCCAAAACATATATTTTGTTCTGGGGTGAAATTCAATTGCCAAAATAGCAATACCATAAATCAGTGGTTTCAGCTGTGGCTAGCCAAGTTTCATAGTGTCCGCGAAAAACATATATTTTGTTCTGGGGTGAAATTAATTTTCCAAAATAGCAATACCCTGAATCTGGTGTCCCAGCTGTTGCAGGCCAGGTTTCATAGTGTCCGCCAAAACATATATTTTGTTCTGGGGTGAAATTAATTTGCCAAAATAGCAATACCCTGAATCTGGTGTCCCAGCTGTTGCAGGCCAGGTTTCATAGTGTCCGCGAAAAACATATATTTTGTTCTGGGGTGAAATTAATTTTCCAAAATAGCAATACCCTGAATCTGGTGTCCCAGCTGTTGCAGGCAAGGTTTCATAGTGTCCGCCAAAACATATATTTTGTTCTGAGGTGAAATTCAATTGCCAAAATAGCAATACCATAAATCAGTGGTTTCAGCTGTGGCTGGCAAAATATAATAGTGTCCGCCAAAACATATATTTTGTTCTGGGGTGAAATTCAATTGCCAAAATAGCAATACCATAAATCAGTGGTTTCAGCTGTGGCTGGCAAAATATAATAGTGTCCGCCAAAACATATATTTTGTTCTAGGGTGAAATTCAATTGCCAAAATAGCAATACCATAAATCAGTGGTTTCATCTGTGCTTGGCAAAATATAATAGTGTCCGCCAAAACATATATTTTGTTCTGGGGTGAAATTAATCTGCCAAAATAGCAATACCCTGAATCTGGTGTCCCAGCTGTTGCAGGCCAGGTTTCATAGTGTCCGCCAAAACATATATTTTGATCTGGGGTGAAATTAATCTGCCAAAATAGCAATACCCTAAATCTGGTGTCCCAGCTGTTGCAGGCCAGGTTTCATAGTGTCCACCAAAACATATATTTTCTTCTGGGGCGAAATTACTTTGCCAAAATAGCAATTCTCTGAATCTGGAGTCCCAGCTGTTCCAGGCCAATTGTAAATCTGTCCATAAAAGATGCCTTTCATCCAGGGCCTAAATACTATCCCTAAAAGAGATATTCCCCTAAATCAGTGGTTACTGCTGTGCCTGGATTAGTGTAATACGCTACATAAACAAATAGGCAGATAGTGTTAGGTGCCTGTAAAAAAAGGCCTGAATTTTAAATCAATACATTGGGCCAAATATTTTTTTCCTTATTGTGGTGCTTGGTGAATGGTAACAATGAGGAAAACATCTAGTAAAGGACGCAGAGGCGGTCGTGGTGGTGTTAGTGTACTCTCTGGTGCTGGGAGAGGACGTGGCCATTCTGCCACAGCCACATGTCCTAGTGAATTAACTACCTCAGGTTCCAGTGCCCGCCAGAATTTACAGCGATATTTGGTAGGGCCCAATGCCGTTCTAAGGATGATAAGGCTTGAACAGGTACAGGCGCTAGTCAATTGGGTGGCCGACAGTGGATCCAGCATGTTCACAACATTATCTCCCACCCAGTCTTCTGCTGAAAGCGCACAGGTGGCACCTGAAAACCAAGCCCATCAGTCTGTCACATCTTTGAAGACTCTGCTGGCAGGGTTTCCCAAGGAAATCCACCTAGCCCTTCCCCAGTGGTGGAAGACATAGAATGCACTGATGCACAACCACTGATGTTTCCTGATGATGAGGACATGGGAATACCACCTCATCAGAGTCCGCACATCTCTGTTGATGACGAAACACAGGTGCGAACTGCTACGTCTTTCTGCCACCCTCGAGCCCTGGGCCTGAATGCCAGCATTTCTAAACTACTGGCCTTTGAAATGCTGTCATTCAGGCTGGTGGACACAGACAGCTTCAAACAGCTGATGTCCATGGCTGTCCCACAGTATGTTGTTCCCAGCCGCCACTACTTCTCCAAGACAGCTGTGCCTTCCCTGCACAACCAAGTATCCGATAAAATCAAGTGTGCACTGCGCAACGCCATCTGTGGCAAGGTCCACCTAACCACAGATACGTGGACCAGTAAGCACGGCCAGGGACGCTATATCTCCCTAACTGCACACTGGGTAAATGTAGTGGCGGCTGGGCCGCAGGCGGAGAGTTCCTTGGCGCACGTCCTTCCGCCGCCAAGGATCGCAGGGCATCATTCTTTGCCTCCTGTAGCCTCCTCCTCCTACTCGGCTTCCTCCTCCTCTGCTTCCACCAGCTCATCCAGTCAGCCACACACCTTCACCACCAACTTCAGCACAGCCCGGGGTAAACGTCAGCAGGCCATTCTGAAACTCATATGTTTGGGGGACAGGCCCCACACCGCGCAGGAGTTGTGGCGGGGTATTGAACAACAGACCGACCAGTGGTTTCTGCCAGTGGGCCTCAAGCCTGGCCTGGTGGTGTGCGATAATGGGCGAAATCTCATCGCAGCTCCCTTGCCTGGCGCATGTGCTGAATTTGGTGGTGCAGAAGTTTATTCACAACTAGCCCGACATGTCAGAGCTGCTGCATAAAGTGAGGGCCGTCTGTGCGCGCTTCCGGCGTTCACATCCTGCCACTGCTCGCCTGTCTGCGCTACAGCGGAACTTCGGCCTTCCCGCTCACCGCCTCATATGCGACGTGCCCACCAGGTGAAACTCCACCTTGCACATGCTGGAGAGACTGTGCGAGCAGCAGCAGGCCATAGTGGAGTTTCAGCTGCAGCACGCACGCGTCAGTCGCACTGCGGAACAGCACCACTTCACCACCAATGATTGGGCCTCCATGCGAGACCTGTGTGCCCTGTTGCGCTGTTTCGAGTACTCCACCAACATGGCCAGTGGCGATGACACCGTTATCAGCGTTACAATACCACTTCTATGTCTCCTTGAGAAAACGCTTAGGCCCAGGAGGAGGAGGAGGAGGGGTCATTTTTAGCACTTTCAGGCCAGTCTGTTAGAAGTGGCTCAGAGGGAGGTTTTTTGCAACAGCAGAGGCCAGGTATAAATGTGGCCAGCCAGGGCCCACTACTGGAGGACGAGGAGGATGAGGTGGAGGAGGATGAGGATGAAGCAGGTTCACAGCGGGGTGGCACCCGACACAGCTCAGGCCCATCACTGGTGCGTGGCTGGGGGGATACGGAGGACGATGACGATACGCCTCCCACAGAGGACAGCTTGTCCTTACCTCTGGGGAGCCTGGCACACATGAGCGACTACATGCTGCAGTGCCTGCGCAACGACAGCAGAGTTGCCCACATTTTAACGTGTGCGGAGTACTGGGTTGCCACCCTGCTGGATCCCCGGTACAAAGACAATGTGCCCACCTTACTTCCTGCACTGGAGCGTGATAGGAAGATGCGCGAGTACAAGCGCACGCTGGTAGAGGCGCTCCTGAGAGCATTCCCAAATGTCACAGAGTAACAGGTGGAAGCCCAAGGCGAAGGCAGAGGAGGAGCAAGAGGTCGCCAACGCAGCTGTGTCACGGCCAGCTCCTCTGAGGGCAGGGTTTGCATGGCAGAAATGTGGAAAAGTTTTGTCTCCATGCCACAGCTAACTGCACCACCACCTGATACGGAACGTGTTAGCAGGAGGCAGCATTTCACTAACATGGTTGAACAGTACGTCTGCACACCCCTCCACGTACTGACTGATGGTTCGGCCCCATTCAACTTCTGGGTCTCCAAATTGTCCACGTGGCCAGAGTTAGCATTTTATGCCTTGGAGGTGCTGGCCTGCCCGGCGGCCAGCGTTTTGTCTGAACGTGTATTCAGCACAGCAGGGGGCGTCATTACTGACAAACGCAGCCGCCTGTCCACAGCCAACGTGGATAAGCTGACGTTCATAAAAATGAACCAGACATGGATCCCACAGGACCTGTCCCTCCCTTGTGCTGAATAGACATTTATAACTGCCTCCCCCTCAACCATGTATTCTTGTAATCCGGGGCACTTCTTTATTGAATCCTCATTTTTTTAACTTTACCATGATCTTGCGGTGCAACCCAAAGTTGAATGAACCTCTCCCCTGTCTGGGTGGTGGGGCCGAAATAACTAAGAGTGGCCTTCTCCGGTGGTGGTTGATATGACGCATGATTCCTTGCTGTGGGACCTCTCTCCTCTGTCTGGGTGTTGGGCCGAAATAACTGAAAGTGGCCTTTTCCGGTGGTGGGTGATATGACGCATGATTCCTTGCTGTGGGACCTCTCTCCTCTGTCTGGGTTGTGGGGCCGAAATAACTGAGAGTGGCCTTCTCGGGTGGTGGGTGATATGACGCATGATTCCTTGCTGTGGGACCTCTCTCCTCTGTCTGGGTGTTGGGCCGAAATAACTGAAAGTGGCCTTTTCCGGTGGTGGGTGATATGACGCATGATTCCTTGCTGTGGGACCTCTCTCCTCTGTCTGGGTGCTGGGCCGAAATAACTGAGAGTGGCCTTCTCCGGTGGTGGTTGATATGACGCATGATTCCTTGCTGTGGGACCTCTCTCCTCTGTCTGGGTGCTGGGCCGAAATAACTGAGAGTGACCTTATCCGGTGGTGGTTGATATGACGCATGATTCCTTGCTGTGGGACCTCTCTCCTCTGTCTGGGTGCTGGGGCCGAAATAACTGAAAGTGGCCTTCTCCAGTATTGAGTGCTATGATGCATGATTCCTTGCAGTGGGACCTCTCTCCAATTGATATTGGTTAAATTTTATTTATTTTATTTTATTTTAATTCATTTCCCTATCCATATTTGTTTGCATGGGATTTACCTACATTTTGCTGCCTTTGGCAGCCCTCTAGCCTCTTACCATGGTGCCACTCCAACACTTTGACAAAAGAGACCGGTTTCTTCAAGCTACCTTCCTCAACTACGATTCTGATGCTGCCACCCACCTGATGCCACATATCTGATGCCAAGTGCTCCTTCTTTCACCCACCATCTTTAGCTGGTACTCATATTTCCACCCACCTCCTCACTCTGTTACCGGGTCTTTTTGTGGTCTCCTGATGCTGCTGCCACCTTCTCACTATGTCACCTTGCCACTCTGTGGTCTCTTGATGCTGCTGCTACTACCACACTATGTCACCTTGCCATTCTGTGGTCTCCTGATGCTGCTTTCACTTCCACACTATGTCACCTTGCCACTCGGTGGTCTCCTGATGCCGCTGCCACCTCCACACTATGTCACCCTACCACTCTGTGGTCTCCTGATGCTGCTGCCACCTCCACACTATGTCACCTTGCCACTCTGTTTTGGATCCACTCTTGTTTTTTTGCCATTAGCAATACTGATGGATTACTGACCAATCGTTGTCTGAGTCAAGGCGGATGCTCAACAGACAGAATCCGTTTTTTGGGGGTTATTGTTGATGGATCAGAGGAAGGGCAAAATAATTAGCGATGTCAACACAAACTTACTGCAGACACCCTCTCCACTCTGTCAGGGGTCTCTAATTGTATAAGCATTTAATAGAACAGGTTCTATAGACATCTTTGTGAAATCAGCTGACGACAGTGAAAAAGGAGTGCGCTTCTTCTTGGCATTAACATCGATCTGTAAGGCTGTGTTATTTGGTCAGTTTTGGCCAGTGACTGCCCAAATAAGTGAAGTGTGCAGTGATTCTAAGAGCGACACCTGTCATCTGCATGTCATACTGACTCAGAGTATTATTTCACTACCACAGCAGACTCCCTATGCATGTTACTGCAAGTCAAAGTGTTCTACACCACTATGCAGGCTCTCTGAATCTAGGAAATAGCATTTTTAACATGATTTGCCACGGATAAATTTCGATCAAACCGAATTTTTGGAACCGGCCAAATCGAATTTTTGAAAAATTTGCTCTTCTCTAATTACAACACCTCACAGTATACAGTATATAATATAACACTCCCTAGTATATAGTACATCCAGTAACACCCCATAATATACAATATATAGAAATTGGCAATGGGGTTTTGGAGTACCGTTTCAGTTTTTGCCTCAGGAAGCAGAAAGGCTGGGTGCACCCCTGCCCATAAGGCTGAGCATGCATATGTAGAGTAATGAGAGGGGAGAAACTGCTGCCAGACACCTCTGGTTTCGGTGTATTTCCTGAAAGCAAAATTATCCAACAGTTTACATCCAACATGTCCCATCCTTATTTTCCCTGACATCATTGGTCAAGGGAGAGTTAGAAAACCCCAAAATGTTAGATGGATAACCTAACCCACTGAAATTAGTGGGTTTGGCCAAGTTGGTACTAGGGTTGCCGCCTTGCTAGTATTCCACCAGCAAAGCCAGCATTAGTATTTTGCTCCGGTATTTTTTTTTACCAGACAATTGACTTACCATTTTCTCTGCACTGTTTGGGAGTCTCTGCTCTGTGTTCATATTTGGAATCAGTGCTATGACTATGAAGACTTTCATTCTGGCTCAATTAGTTTAATTGTCTCTACCAGGACTGTAGCTAACAACCTTTTGCATTAAAGGGAATGACTCTGACCACTGAGCTATAGGGCTCACTCCTAGTAAATGGAAATGTTTCTATGGCTAAAAAACCTCAGTAGTATTTTCCCCATGTCTTATGTATTCAGGTGTACAATGTACTGGAATCTACAGATATATCTCAATATATATATATATATATATATATATATATATATATATATATAACAGATCAATTTATATATTTTTAACAATTGCAAATAAATAAATAAATAAAATAATAGCACAAAATAAATAGACAGTTTTGTGATTATTGCAATTTATTGTACATTCCAGTACATTGTAAATCTGAATACACAATACATGGGAAATAATTGTAGCCATAGAAAATCTTTAACTTGCTAGTGTTGAGCTCTATGGCTCAGTGGTTAGAACATTTGCATTCAATTCAGAAGGTTGTGGGTTCAGAGACAACTTTAAAATACACAGAGGTACCACCAACAGGGTGGATTCCAGTGCATTTTAGATTCCAGTACATTGTATTGTAATGTTGTTAAATTCTTTAAAGCCTTATTAGTAGTGAGTGAGTTCAGCTCGAGCATCGCTATGCTTGCCAAATGGCGGTATTCGGCCGAGTACCGCATGTGCTCGAGCTCAATGCTCGAGTCTCCTCCCCGCATGTTTCTTGGCTGCTATGCAGCCAATAAATGTGCAGGGAAGTGCTGGCACTCACTGTAATACCGTAGCCATGTTCGCTACTGGCATTACAGTGATTGGCTGGCCGGAACGCGTCATCAGGTGCAATATAGCAGCCGATGACACGTGTTCGGCTCAGTATTAGTCAGAGAGAGCTGAGCATAGGAAGGGACAGACAGTGTAGGGAGTGTTATTGGAAGATTTTTATTAGAAAAACTTTTCAGAGACCCAAATATCCTTTTGTGTGTGACAGCAGCATCCTGCGCTAAATAACGTCTAATAGGCTGCTGTGGACAGTAAAATTATCCATGCCACATCTCCTGTGTAAAGTGTGCGCATCCCTAAAATATCAGTGACATCCAGTGTACTTTTTCCATAGACGGTATCTGCTGTGGACAGTTAAATTATCCTCGCCACATCTCCTGTGTAAAGTGTGTGAATCCCTAAAATATCAGTGACATCCAGTGTACTTTTTCCATAGATGGTGTCTGCTGCGGACAGTTAAATTATCTATGTCACAGCTCCTGTGAAAAGTGTGCGCATCCCTAAAATATCAGTGACATCCAGTGTACTTTTTTCGTAGACGGTGTCCGCTGCGGACAGTTAAATTATCTGTGCCACATTTCCTGTGTAAAGTGTAATCATCCAAAAAATATCAGTGACATCCAGTGTACTTTTTCAATAGACGGTGTACACTTCTTACAGTGACATTACCAGGGGTACATCTCCAGTGTAACGTGTGCGCATAAAATTTTTATCTGTGACATACAGTGTACTTTTTCCGTAGACGCTGCGAACAGTGACATTACCTGTGGTACCTCTTTAAAATATTGTTTCCTCATCCCAAATACCTGTGACATTCCCTGTAATTTTTTATTAGCCGCTGGTGACAACATTGACATTATTTGCGGGATATCTCCAGTGTAACGTGTGCGTTTAAAAAATGTATCTGTGACATACAGTGTACTTTTTAAATAGACTGTGTTACGTGCTGCTGGCCAATCCCCTGTTGAAGGCGCAGGCCCGGATGCCTCCTGCCCTGCACCTGGACCTTCGCAAGCACCATCAGCGACCAAATCCACTTCCCTGTCCCAGCACTGCGTCAAAATGTCCTTACACCAGGCATTTGAATGCAAGCAAAAAAAACTGTTCCCCGTTACCCATGGTCATCATGGTAGGCGCAGAAAGTACCATCGAAAGTTGATAGAGCAGACATCCAAATGGATCGTCGACGTCATGGGGACGTGCGATCAGCCAGAAGTTATGTAGAGTCAACAAATCAGCAACAGGCCCTCGCCCACAATTTTTTAGATGGTCAGCTCACCTGCAGGCTCTCGCATATAATGTTTTACAGGGTCAGCTCACCTTCAGGCCCTCACCTACAATCTTTTACAGGGTCAGATCACCTGCAGGCCCTCGCATATAATGTTTTAGAAGGTCAGCTCATCTGCTAGCCCTCACCAACAATCTTTTACAGGGTCAGATCACCTGCAGGTCCTTGCATATAATGTTTTAGAAGGTCAGCTCAGCAGCAGTCCCTCAACCATAATGTTTTAGATGGTCAGCTCAGCAGCAGGCTCTCGCCCCTAATGTTTTAGATGGTCAGATCAGTAGGCCCTTGCTCCAAATGTTTTTGAGAATCACCAGCAGGCCATCAATCATAATTTTTCAAGGGTGTGTATGATACTCTCCTTTATGTGTAACAATGGGTGCATTGGACTGCTGGTTCCTTGTAATAACTTATAATAACTTCGGCTCATCTGAGCCAATACATTCTAATACTGTATGGAGCACTCGCTCCATACAGTATGCAAGCAAAGTTTTATGCGAATCGACTTTGGATGTTTCATCCGAAGTCAATTCGCTCATCCCTAAACACTACTAAGCAGAAGACATGACCTTCCAGATCTATAGTGTATGCAGTAATACTGTGGACTCATTAAAGCATTACCTTCTTGGCTAGTAATGGTGGAATTTGTAACCAATATGGTTATATTGGCAGGAATAGTATGTAAAAATAATTTTTATTCCCAAGGAAGCAGTCATCTATACATGCAGCACCACAACTAATAAAGTTCCCACATGTGTGAAAACTCTTTAATTAGAAATCTGTTAAAAAAAGACAACTTTTCTCTTTTACATTTTGGAGAAGGATTACACTGGACCATCAGAAATGGGTATGAATGCCAAATAAATGATTGATGGGAATAATATTGAATAAATCAATAACTAATGACTTTGACATTTTGCCAGTGAAATATTAAAATTAAGCTTTTACGCCACATGAGAGCAGTGGGATAACTCCACTTTACTGTTTGTTACTGTGTAGCATTTTTACTATCTTTCAGGCTTCAGTTTATTCTGTTGGAACTTGTCACAACCGGACTTTAAAATGTAGTAAACCAAATGTGAACAACATATTAGAGAATCTTCCCAACTTTGAATAGTCTGCATACAAGTTTATGAAAATGCTTACAAAATTCCTCAGTCACCCCTCAAGCTTCTAGCTAACAGTTTCAGAGGGAAGGCAGCAGGAAGAAGATTCTGTCTGTCTATTTATCATGCAGCAGGAGTGGACCCACTGTGTGACTGAATTACGTTTCCTTGCAGAGACTCCTAAGTGGTCTCTTCAATTTCATCCTTTCACCCCTTTCTATCTAAACAATCAAATATAGCAGCACCACAGTACAAGGGGGAATAAAAAGGTGCAAATTCTCCAAAGTCTACTGACCTGATGCCTGACAGTAAGGGTCTATTTACACGACTGTATTTCTGGGTCTGTCTGGAACGGGTGCGGACCTATTTATTTCAATGGGGCCCAAAAAGAAGCGGACAGCACACAGTGTGCTGTCTGCATCTATAGTTCCATTACGTGGCGCCGCAAAAAAAGATAGAGCATGTCCTATTCTTGTTCGCAGTCGCGGACAAGAATAGGCATTTCTATCAAAATGCGGAATGCACCCGGCTGGTACCTATGTATTGTGGATTAGCAATTTGCAGACCACAAAGCACTTTCGGTCATGTTAATGGACCCTAATAAATACCATTAAAAAAGGTGGCAAAAAAAACATTATGGTCACTTTAATAATTTGTGTGCACATGGGTGAATAAAGTAACCACCATCTTTTTACGAAGATGGAGTGCCGACTCATTTTTAGAATTCTTTTATTTATCACTATATCTGTCTGTGTGAGGCAGATATTAATATGCGTACAAACAAATGACAGCACGAAAACAAAAGCCTTAAGGAGAAACGTCAAAACCTTCAAAAATATAAATGTCAAAGGTTCCTATCTGTAAACTGCAGAAATTATCGGGGCTATAACAGTACAGTACGCTATGTTCTTTTGTTAATTGTGTAAATGCTATTGTGATGCTCATTAGGATAATGAATGTCTTTTATATCTTTGTTGTTTTACTAAATTAACCATTTCAGTATTTTGCATGCATTTTTAACTAACACATTCCAATATCTCACCATACACAACTGCCTTTATATTACATTTTGTCTAAAGCAAACTCGGATTAGGTGTGAAATCAAGAGGTTATGGTAAAGCGTTGAGGCTTCCCGAATGTATAAATAGGTCTGGCTCTAGAACCTAGTGAGATTTCACACCCTTTACAGCGGAATTGTATATGGAGGTCTGAGCACACTGAAGATACTGAACATCTGTGCTGGGCAGGGCTCTCGCATGTCATGGTTTTCCCCGGATAGTCTTGAAATTGCCACTGAAACATATTTCCTGCAGAATTCTTATTATTTTTCAGTCCGGGCTCTTGATGTGCTCAGATTATGAGGATTAGTCTGTGCAAAATGCTTTATTGTAAACTGCATTTGTCACCTAAAAAGATTAATTTATAGGCTGGGAAATGTCTCGGAATTGTGGTAGGCCCGGTGTTTGTGGTAGGTTAAAAGTGACGACTACAAGCTGCATTTGCAAAAGTTGAGGCTTATGCCCTAAATATTAAAAACTTAATGGGGGACATCTATTAAAGGGGTTATCATAACAATAATGTTAAAAATGAAAATCAGATAGTAAACAGCAGTCTCTTTCTAACAAACAGAACCAGCCTAGTGCCTCACATGGACTCAGAGATCTGCCCACTGTTATACTGGCCCTCCAATGTATGAGAGAATCCTCCAGTGGGCCCAGGTTCTGATACCATAGTAGGCCCCAGGGGTCCAGGAGAAAAATAAATGGAGCTGCTTTTGTACCCAATAACTTTCCACTACAGTCTATTTCTTTTAATCAAAATCTATTAGACTTTGATTGATGATTTGGGGTTTGGGCCTTGAGAATAATTTCCTCTGGTGGTCCTAAGCAACCCCAGTCCAACACTGGATCTGCCCATTCATTACTGCAATTTCTTTGGAATTCAAATTCCACCGCTCTAAATTAAGTAGAAATTTGTATTTTTAATCTGCCCTTGCCACATTCCAAAAATGGGGTGTGGCAAGGGCATGGCATGGACCATTGGCCACAGCACATTTATCATTATTTATGCCAGTTTTCTGGTGTAAATGATAACTTAAATCTATGCTGGCTTTAAACTGGAATATGCACCCTCCAGCAGTGCAGGGAATATCAAGACTGGTATTGCACATGAACCTTTAAACTAAAATTACTTTTAATGGAGCCTGTCAGCAGGAAATTCACTGTTAAACCAGGGACAATGTCTTGTAGGGCTAGCTCAGTTGAATGTAAGGATACTTTTCACTTAGCAATTTGTTGCTTTATTCTGGAGACTTTCCCATATGCAAATGAGAAGTTAGGTGAACTAAGGGCAGACCCAAATCACCATGTGCACCATGGCTCCTCCTGATTTCTCTATCAACCTTTCCCTCGCCTTACCAATTGGCAAGGAGAGGTTGCTGACTATGCAAGAACCTACCCTTGTCAATCTAAAAGGAGAGGGAGGGGCTGGCAGAGGAAGCAGGAAGAGCAAGTGTACACAGAGTGGCTTGGGCTCATTAATGCTCATTTGCATATGACGTAAAAATACTTTCTCTCCAAAATGAAGCAACAGATTGCTACGGAGTGTACGGAATCATTACGTTCAGTTGAGCTAGACCAACAAGACATTGTGTCTAGTTTACCAGTGATTTTTTTGTCTGGTGACTTAATTATGACCAAAACCAGGAGTGGAGCCTAAAGACAAAAAAATATAGTGGAAACATTTAAAGTTCTCATTTTTTAATACACTTTTGATCTTGGCTTAAAAAAACTGATGGACAACACTGATTAAATAATAAAGTGTGAATGAGGCCGGCCATAATAAACAGTTATCTAACACAACCCCATTGAACTCTGTAGAACTTTATTGCTTATCTCCTGATAATTATAAAGTATCAAAAATATTTGCAGAACTGTATATAGGTTGTCACCCTATACATCAGTCCATGACCCAGTTGGACTCCCGATCTAATCTCATAGAACACCATAGAACATATTATTTATTATTAAAGTGCCCTTAATTCCATGGCACTGTACATATGATAAGGGATGCACATATATAATACAGACAATTTCACTAGGCATAAACAAGACGAGTTACACACTGGTACAGAAGGAGAGAGGACCATGCATGTGAGGGCTTACAATTCCTCCAATGCCTGTTGATATAGGTAGTTGAGCACATTAATAGCTATGTATGAAAATAAATAAGGAAATGCTATTGCATTTTAGTGGAGACTGAAGAAGAAAAAATTTGATGGCACTGCGTGTTAACACATGGTAGACCTTTGCACTAGGATTCAAATCCAGGACAAGGAACACCAAGATGTACCAGCATAAAATCCAGTGAGAAATATGTCTGGACTTTGCTAAAAAGCACACTGGAACCTTCTCTTAGGCCTAATTCATACGCCCGCAATCTTCGTCCGCACCCGTTACGCAAATTTGCGGAACGGGTGCGGACCCATTCATTTTGAATGGGGATGTGATGGATGCGGAGAGCACACACTGTACTCTCCGCATCTGCATTTGCGGAGCGTGCCGCCAATCTTCATGACGTCGGCTCCACAAAAATATAGAGCATGTCCTATTCTTGCCCGCAATTGCGGACAACTCAGAAAACATTCAATACTCATATGCCTCAGAAAACATTCAATACTTACTTTTAGGATTTGTCATCAATGCTATGAATGTTTATTACTAGCAATGAGCAAATTACTTGAGATTTGTTTCTTATTCAATTCGACAAGAATCGAAAGTGCTCCAATTGCCCTGAAAAGTTGTGGATGAAGGTCTCCAAGAACTGTATGCAACTCATTTAAAGCTCTTCAACGCCAAGTCAACTTTAGTAACCTTAAAGTGACAATGACATACATGGCTATGGGTAAGCGCATGGCTGCTGGGGGTAACAAATATAATACACAAAAAAATAATAAATCCGCAGTACTCTTTAATAAATCCAGTGTCTTTATTTAGATAGCAGCATACAATTGCGACGTTTCGACTATTCCAGTCTTTCTCAAGCAGTTGAGACAGATTGCTTGACTGCTTGAGAAATATTGGAATAGTCAAAACGTCGCAATTGTATGCTGCTATCTAAATAAAGACACCGGATTTCATTGCAAACGGAAGAGTGCTGCGGATTTATTATTTTTTTGTTCATTATTTGGGATCCTTAACCTGGATTACCATCTGCTGACACCAACATCGGACCACCAAATTGTTTTGATTTTTCTCCCAAGTTTGGGTTATGTAGTGCTGCTTAAAAGTTTTTTTTAAACATAATACACAGACACCATCTGGGATCATGTGATACTCCATCTTCATCTTTCCTGTCTTCTTATTTGAAGTTTGACCAAGTCAAATTGCCAAACATTCCAATTTAGAATATGGCCTGAATTTTGGGAAAATTTGGGTCGACTTCAATTTGTTTAGAATCTATTCACTCCATTCTGTTTGTGACCTCTCCTAACTAGAACAAGAAAGTGGTAGAGATGCTAAGAAAGTCATATGGCTACTCATTGCTGACAATATAACTCCTGTATGGCCTGAGCTTCTATGCATTTTTCCATTCAAGTCATCTTACTCACTGATTGTATCTTTAAAGTCGCGCCATTCCTACTAAAACATGTCTTTATTTTCTTCTGACATTATTACGCATTCATCTAGATTTCACAATTAAGAATAAACAAAGGAAGATTGTTCTGCACGCTGTTATTTTTTGTCTTTTCAGGGAAGCAAAGAACAAAAACATCTAATAATGGTGAAAGCCAAAAGTATTTTATTCTTGATTCACCCGTGGTAATGAGTCAGATCTGAATTGGCGGGGAAAGGAACTGCTTTGCCCAAAATCTGAGCAAAAAGTGAGTCATCTCTCTCCAAGCAACAATATATCTTCCAATTTAACTGGCAAAACATTACAATTTATAAAAAAATCTTATATTTATTTCCTGATCCTGAATAGTTATGAACTTCATAATTTCCCCTGTTTTACTGCACAAAGTTTCTAATATATTCAGTTAATGATGCTCTGGGAAAACGAGCAATGCTCAATACTGCCCTGATAATCTTTTATTTTCTGTGAAAACCTGGCATTCATGGCCTGTAGACTTTTGTGTTCATGAGTATATTAAATGTTGCTTGTGTACTTCTTTGCAAATTCACATAGAGGCCCTGGTGGGACACTAATGTGTGGTGCCAAAGCGTCTAAATGCCTTGATGCCCCTAAAAGTTCAGTTATGTGGAAATGTTATACTAAATGTCCCAATATCTGCCTAAACAAATCTGATAATCTTTTATTTTCTGTGAAAACCTGGCATTCATGACCTGTAGACTTTTGTCTTCATGAGTATATTAAATGTTGCTTGTGTACTTCTTTGCAAATTCACATAGAGGCCCTGGTGGGACACTAATGTGTGGTGCCAAAGCGTCTAAATGCCTTGATGCCCTGAAAAGTTCAGTTATGTGGAAATGTTATACTAAATGTCCCAATATCTGCCCAAACAAATCTACTTCTATGATCTCTCCTGCTGCAGGAACACATTTGTATACTGAAAAAGGTTTCATTGTAGTTTCAGCACCATCCTTCTTCCATTCGGCACATGAAAATCAGTGGATAGGCTTCATCATTTGTCCATGGCCATTCATAGATAATAACCAGTCAGGTTTCTAGTTTTATTTTTAAGAGAGCTACAAACTGATTGGTTGTTATATGCAAATGCTCCATTTTTTTTTCTTTTGCTAGAATTGATAATTCTCCCTCATTGTCTGTACTATGGAAACTGACAATCTAGTATAGGCAGTTTAAGGAAATTTGATTTCCCTCTGTAAGCTATTTTCTAAATCAATTTCACTTGTATAGGGCAGGCTGCATTTATACATATGTATTAGATGAATGTAACCCCTGCTATGGAAGATTATGGCTATATCTCTTATGCCTCTTGTTTGGATGATGTCCCTATCATGTTTTAAGGTTTCTTAATAGGTTGGCCATTGACATGGTAGCTATGTGGCACTAGAAAGACAGTGTTCCAAGGGAAAGCTAATTTGCATACATTTTCCCAGGAAGCATTGTCTATGAAACTGTCTATGAAACTTCCCCAAGAAAGACCAGTACATCCTAAGACCTCCCTTATGTGTTTAAACCAATGGATGGCCCTGATATATTATTTTACTGATCTGAAAATAAATGATGAAGAATATTATTTTAGTCCAGCACTAATCTGCACATTTAGCTGAACCAAAAAACGATATTTACAGTTTAAGTTACTGATGAAATTTAAGCTCATTGAATGTGGGCTATGACTGAAATGTGTGTGTGGTTACCTGGTTAACCCCTTAATAGCCATTTTACATGGGGCTGTAATAAGACTTCCGTGGAGGTACATGAAGCCTCTAGTAAAATTTTTAATGCCTCTGACTGCATATGGAGGTTTACAATGGAATCTGGCACAAAACAAATCATGCATGCCCCATAGGACTTCTATTTCTTCTTTTCTAGGCTCCAACAAAATTTTTTGTTTAAAAATATACATTACACAACCGTACCAAATTGTAACAAAGCTCCATTTATTACATGAAATGCTATTCATTAAAAATGCGGAAGAATTTGAAGGAAATTAGTTTCTTGTCTAATTCATTGAATGATTTTTTTTTATTTGACTTGTGGCCGAATTAATTCTACACATATAGAAAGTGCTTTAATTACCTTGAAAATAGTATATGACACTCTTCTGTTCCCCTTGTCATGAGAGTCAGAGATCATAGTGACACTGACATATAAGGATAGGGTTAAATGCATGGTTGATGGTGCTAACAAACAGGGGTGGGGGTTATTAAACTGGTGTAAAGTACAACTGTTTTAGTTGCCCATAGAAACCAATCATATCCCACCTTTCATTTTTGACAGCTCCTTTGGAACATGAAAGGTGGAATCTTATTGGTTGCTATGGGTAACTAAGCCAGTTCTACTTTACACCAGTCTCATAAATCTCCTTTTTGGGAACAGATGGGGATTACACACACACAGTGTTATCGGAAACAAACAGTGGCTTGTTGGTACCAAGAGTCTAAAAATTATGCCTTAACGGAAGTAGATCCCTGCCTCGGTTAATACACAGACATGTTAATATGATTAGAAATAGTGGCTTGTTCTGCATAAGTGTCTAAAAAATTATGCTTTAACAGGGGAACAATGCCTGCTTGTATTTATACACACACAAGTAGTAATTGTCAGAAGAAACAGTGGCTTATTATTATTGTTATCATTCTGTAGTTGAACAACACTGGAAAAGTTTTCCCTTCTATTTGGGAGCAGCAGCAGTACAGAGTGGAAGTGGAAGGCAATTGTAGCACTAGCATCTAGGGGTCATGGTAGTGGCAGTAGGGGTAAAGGAAGTGGCATTCAGAAATCCATGGAGTCAGGGAACATGGCATATGCCAGAGAAAGGCCACAGTGCGGTTAAGACTGAATCTGGTTGTTCATATGATATATAATATTCCCTCATTCCCTATTCTGCTTTGATACCAAGGATCTAAAAGCATGGTTATCCAGTAATCATCGGATTGCTTGATGTTAATGATAAGCCTGTCAGTACATAAGCAAGGAAGAATATAGCTTGCCACGCTCGCCAGCATTACCAGAACCCATTTCTTTCCTGCTCTGCCCCTCACTGCAACAATTGGTCATCGTGGTAAGTGTTGTCATCATCATCATCATAATCAGCCTTCTGCTCCTCCACCACTCCGCCTTATCCTCCAGTGGTAGGTCCTCCTCCTCCACTTGGCCAGCAAGATGCGGAAGGCTATTCTTCCGCCATCCCTTATTGCATCAGCATGAGTATCTGCTTTAAAAAAAATATCAGAGGGATGAATTAGTTGATGCTGCAGTTGTCCTTACTGACAAATCTGCTGGAATCCTCTAAGATCATGAGTATGCAAACATCACAGATCAAGTCGTGCAATGTTTGGGCATTCTGTTGCTGCAAGACTCAGTGTCAGATGCAAAGGTAACATCCACATCATCCTGCTGTGACTGGGAGGAGGAGTGAGCCATACAGTCCATATTCTCATTCTCTTTGTCCTCAATAATCTGGTGCCTATTGTAAGAAAGGGAGAACTGTGGCCTACTACTATTACTACTACTGCTGGCTGGACAGCTGGTGCAGCTACTACTGTTTGCACTATTAACCACATTCTGACTCTCGGATAACAAGGTGTGATTTTTTAATCTTGCAGTTATGGTAATAATGCATTTATTTATTTTTTGCAGTAAAATATTTTTTATGTAACTGTATCTTAAAGTAATACAACACACTACAACATCTACACTTATCCAGTTTTTGCAGTAAAAAGCATTCACTAACACTGGTATACTAATGACTAGAGTTGAGTGAAGCGAGCTTCGTATACTTAAAGTATAACTGTCATATTTTCTTTTTTTCAATATCTTAATAGTGGCCATCCAAATTTTTTTTTCATTATCCCTGAACCCCTATAAAACTCTCATTTTGCCCCCCTCAGCACCTATTCTTACCTTAGAGTCACGGTGAGGAAGAAGTGTGCAAATAAAACTCGATTGTATTGAGTCTATTAAAATTCAAATGGATGGTGGGAAAAATCCCAATTGTAATATTAATTACTAAAATTTACCAGCACTGTGGACAGAGAACTGGTTAGCATATAGGTCATGTCACAGAAAGCTAGGTAGAAGGGTGTCACTGGTGCAAACAAGTGCCAGCTGAACTAGCCAGGTGGCGCACAGGTGTGGATCACACTACAGGATAACAAGTACCTGCAGTGAGCCACCCTGTTTGGCTGTAACCCGGTGCAGTGTCACTACGTGGAATGAACCTGTAGAAGACGGCCAGCACTGCTTAGGCCAGCAGGTGTCACTCCAGGAGGGATCACAATGCCGCAGGGACAACAATGTACCAGTGATCGGCAGAAATGCCAGAAGGTAGGGTGCAATTTATCCAGACAGACACAAGGACCTCGCTTTACTTAAAGAACCAGCATTTGCTGGTGAAAGCGCAATGGTCCACTTGTGTATAGCAATTTACGGTCCGGAGAAATAATGAGTTGGGAGCGGCATCAGCCTGGCGTCCTCACTAGTTGAGGATCTTACAGCCTTGCAGTAATGCGCCACTCCCGATCTCAAAGCTCCCCTAGCCTCAATGTAATAACCGGGTGTGAATAGATTTCATCACCACCCGATCCTATGTAGCAACTATATTAGGCGCTCAGATAGGATTCTCAGCATGGCTCGACGCGTTTCTCTAGTCTCATCAGGAGCCCAGTTTTGGCTGAGCAGAGAATCGATAATGCCTATTGGTGCAAGAAGCGCTGCTAGTGCGGCTGTTCCACAGGCGTGGACACAGCCATTCGGTACTGGTGTGGCCGTGAGGCCGCGGCCAAACACTCCGATTTAAAAGGGGAAAGCACCACCCTCAGCGCTGACGTCAGTGCCAGACCGGCCAATCAGAGGCTCAGGGGGCGGAACTACTCTTATCTCCCCCGGCACTCAGAAGGTCGGTGCGATAGATCCGGATGCACGTCAGGTATCAATAGCATCTAGTAAATGGCAGTAGTTCGTAATGGCGAGTAGAGTTTATGCAGAAACCAACTATAAACATAGGTCAAGCACTTTATTGACCATGGAGAGATGTTATATATGTATGAAACCTCATGTGCTGTGAGCATATGTCTATGGACCTATGTCTGCATGTACAATGCACATAGCAAATAAGATCCAGAGGGGGCCATTAGGGATCAATGAAGCTGGTGAATGAAATGAAGACTCCCTGTTAATGGGATCCACGTTTACCAGCACTGTGACTGTAAAGGTGTTTTTTATACCACTGGGACCCCCACTAATCAAAAGAATAGGGCACTATTCATTTCTATCGGAGCACCAGCTTATAGCGGTAGGACCCCCATTGATCTGATAGTTAGCCTATATCCTGTGGATTTGTTGTAAAAAATGGGTTCAAACCAAGCAGACACTACAAAAAAGGCCAAAATGACACACAATGATAGTTTACCCCTAAGCTGTCTTACATTCAGACCATTATCTACTCCTAAAACTGGCGTAGAAAATTCTAAATGAGATTGGCCTACTGGCCAGTCCCCTTCCCCACTCATGTCAGGCCCCTTTTTTAGACCTGGCGTGAGAATTCTCAGATTGAGGGGCAAAGGTCCTTTTTTTTAGGTGTATTTCTGTTTGACAAATGACCCCTCAGTTTACACAACCTGTTTGTTCATTTAATTTACTTAAAAATATGCACCAAAATTTTGGTCAATGATTTAGTACACAGAGCCACATTTAAGTCATGCTTCTTTCCCACAAAGCTACACTCTTTTAGTACTAAGTCATACCTCTTAGCAGACGAGATGCAAAAGTGTCAAAAACTCTAAATGTTTTATTTATAAATCTCCCCAATGTGTTAATTATCACCATCACCAATCTCTCACAGCCACTCTTTAGACATCGCATCAACATGCCAGAAATTCAAGGACAGAACTCGATTTTCCATTTTTGCATTTTTAGCGTTTTTTATTTTTCAATTCACATAGCCTTATGAGGGCTTGCTTTTTGCAGACAAGTTGTACTTTCTAATGCCACCATTTAAAATTACATAGGATGTAGTAGGAAGTGGAAAGAAACTTCCAAATGGTGTGGAATTGAAAAAAAAAAAAGCAAATTCACCATTTAAGGTATTCACTATGCAGTAAAATTGACTTGTGCTCTTCATTCTGCTGGTCAGTATGAATCCAACGATACCACATATGTATAGTATTTTTTGCATTTTAATACTGAAAAAAATAAAAACTAGACATTTTTTTTTCTTTTCATTGCCATATTCTGACCCCCGTCACTTTTTTATAGTTATGTCTAAGGAGATGGCTCATTTTTTACGGGGTGATCTGTAATTTTTTACAATACCATTTTGGGATTTGTATGACTTTTTGATTACTTTTTATTACATTTTTTGGGGAGACAAAGGGATGAAAAAATGGTGAATCAGCCATTTTTTTTTTCCTGTTATGCTATTCACCGTATGGGCTAACTTTTTAAATACTTTCATAGTACAGGCGTTTTCGCACGCGGCGATGCCCGTGATGTTATTTTTTTTTTATTCTTTATTTATTTTTACTTTGATTTTGGGGAAGGGGGGGTGATTTGAATTTCCATTTTTTTCTATTCTTCAAGACTTTTTATTTTTATTTTTATTTTTGTTTTGTCCCGAAGTAAACTACAACTTGCAATAATCAGATTTCAACTTATACAGAATAATAAAAATTGCTCCATTATTCTGTATAGAAATCACTATATCACTGTTTAGTACTGTCCCCTAGTTGCCTGAACTGGGATATACTAATAATGAGCCTGGAAGCCTAGTACAGGCTTGGGTTCAATATTAGAACAGGGCTCTTTCCCCGATCTCTGTCGGGGGAAACCACGCCTGAACAGGAAACAGGCACTTTCAGTTTTTAACACTCTCGGATGCCATGGTCACATCTGACCACTGCATCACAGGGATTACATTTATGGGGTTTGCATTACTGCCAATCATGAACTTTAGCTTTGGGTGCTTGCTGTATGAAACAGCAGGCACCTGGCAGCTATGACGCTTGCTCAGCTCCGGAGGGAGCACCATCATTAAAAACCTGACATATGTTGTACATGTATGGCGGAAGTTAAGAAAGGGTAAAAGAAAATATGTCACCCTGATTTTGGAATATTATCTACAGTAATACATATGCAGTACTGCAGAAAAGGACTCCAGATTCCTATTTTTTATTTTTCTACTGCCTCAGGCTACCCTATGGTCAACACAAAGCTGCAATAAAATACACAGTCTGGACTGCTGTGCTGTTCTAACATAAAGGAGAGGACTCCGCCTGCACATCAGTCCTGGCAATGTATTTCAATATTTCAATGCAGCTCAGTGTGCTGACAGCATAGAAACAGGGGGCAGTAGGAAAATACAAAATAGTAATCTGGACTCCTTTTCAGCAGTACTACTCATGTCAAAATCAGGGTGACAGGTTCCCTTTAACCAATCACTAGCTGAGGCAGGCGACCTGCCTGTTTCCCTTTAAAACAGAATCTCTATTTTGACTCTTTGTGTAATGTCACAAAAAATGCTGTTATGTTACCATCTTACACAAACAAGTAAATTAAATAATATCATCTCAACTTAATGACTCATAAAACCACCAGAGGCTAAAAATGATGTCAAGCAGTAAGATGAACAAAATGATTTGACTCAGTTGTAGCTAAAGTATGTAAGCATTTACCGAAAGAAATCTGTCAGGAGAGATAAAACGACCTCTTTAAAGAGGACCTAACACCACAAAATGCTGTGAAATCTGCAGGTAGCTTCTTATAGAGAGGGAGGAGATGACGTATAGTTTTATGGGAAAAAATTCAGTAAAAGTTGTAATTTATACATTTGTAACTCTGCTATATCTGACTTCAATTATACATGAGGGGAGGTGTTATCAGTGACTGATCCCATTCCCTGTGTAAGTGTGTATACAAAGATTGTTGTCAGTCACTGATAACACCTCCCCGTGAACAATGATTCAGAAAGAACAGAGGTTAAATGTTTTAAATTACAAGTTTTACTAAATCTCTTCCCATAAAACTGTGTATCAATCTACTTACTCAGCTCCTCCTGCTCTATAACATGTCTGCAGATTGCACTGTATTTCATGGTGACAGGTTCCCTTTAAGTTACAGTAGTTCACAACACAAAAATATTACAATTTCCAGCAAAGAAATTGCTTTCTCACAGGTGCAAAGCAAACGATCCCAAAGAAAACATTGTGCTCGACTGCACCGACAGTGTCTTGTGAAAATCTAAATTGTGTAATATGGGCTGAAATATCCTCAATAAAGCCTTTGACTTCACAAGCATTTGACATTGGCAGACAGGATACTTCCAAATCATGCAATAAATTGACTAATTCTTCATATGATTACTAAATCAAGGAAATGTATTTTGTTTCTTTCAATTGGTCACTGCCCTCAAATATTAAAGGAGTTTCCTGGGCTTATAAAACTACACAAAAGTACCTACTGTATATGCATCATTATGCTCACCAGATGGTGCCAGGATATATCAGAAGTAAATTGTTTTTAAGTTTAATTGTCTTGCCCATTTGAGAGATGTATATATGTCTTAATGTTTCTAGGGCTTGCTGTGAGACTGGAAATGTAAGCATAGTTTCACACTAGTGTTAGAGATCACTGTTTGGCAGGAAACAGCCTGCCAGATTTCTTTGCATTCTGGCATTGCCAGAAGCATGTAAGTCTCCGTCCTCTGTAAGTCTCTCTATTAATTATAATGGGGACTGGCGAAGACCCGGCTGCGTTTTTCTTCCGGACGATCCTCGCCATATTTGCCGAAATGTGGCCTGATCTCTGCTGGTCTCCATTATAGTTAATTGTGCCGTACAGTGACTTATGAGCTTCCGGCAGTGCCGTAATGCAAAGAGATCTGGCATGCTGTTCCCTGTGGGAGCAGCCTGCAAGATTACTAGCACTAGTGTGAAACTAGCCTAAAGGACTATGTTTACCTAGACCTCCCTACCCACAGATATTGCCTCTATTTGCGGCTGCATGTTTTCACCTCTATTACAATTTGTGAGGTGGTGCTGTAATTAGTCCCCACCTGCTCTCCCATTTCTTTGCTTAGTGAGTAGTGACTCAACATTATTTGCTCCCTACAGTATGTCCACACATATAAAACACATAATACATGATTGGTGATGATAAGAGTACATAAAGGGGATTAGCCCTCGCAGGGGTGGTTATTATATAATACTTATTACATCCAAGTATTTAGTGGTAAGGATTGGCATTCAATATATAGTATATAGAGCTTGTGAAGATCATGCGACACATGATCCCTTGACAAAGCCAGTGCGGGCGAAACGCGCATCGGGACGGGACGCAGGTGGTGTGATGTTCAGATTACATCAGGTATATTCTGCTATAGCATACTTTTTCAGTGAGAACCTTTCTTTTCTCTTACTGGGTCTTTTTGTGGAGTGTTCTCCATACTTACCATGGTATTGGAGTTATATGGGGGCTTCACAAGCTCTATATACTATATATTGTATGCCAATCCTTACCACTAAATACTTGGATGTAATAAGTATTATATAATAACCACCCCTGCGAAGGCTAATCCCCTTTTTGTACTCTTATCATCACCAATCATGTATTATGTGTTTTATATGTGTGGACTTTGTTCCTTTTTTAAAAGTATCGTGAATAAAATGAAATATTGATCATAAACCCGGTATTGCTTGTGTGTACTGTGCATGGGGCTGAACCGGGAGCGTTCGCCTCACACTCTCTTTTTGTGGTTCCCTACAGTATGTGCATCAAGATCACTCCTAAGACAGGGAGGGGAGCAGAGGGCTGTAACTTCCGTAGACTTGTATGGGGAGAATCATACGCATGCATGCTTGACCTTCTCCACATTCATTCTCCATATTGATACTGTATGTCACTGACTTGCCACATTATGAAACCTGTATATACTGTATTTTAGGTCACATATAAGTAAATAGACCTATATAATTAGAGTGAGATATTCTTAGACCATTTTAGGCTATGTTTTTTCTTGGATAAATTAATGTGCATTGTCAGCAGGTTTATACATATAAAGTAGATGAAAGTTCACATAGCAAACCACACATTATTCATATGTGCTGTGCACAGCAAATCTTTATGTTCTGCCTGCCACAAATGCTATATTTATATACTATATATTAATAGCAAATATTATCTAATTTGCCATCTGCTAAGGTAAATATAAGTTCAAAATTATCCATGCTGCTGCAACGTAAAATTTAAGTCTGTTGATCTGGGTTGTAAAACAGAAGTGAATTTACAGTCAACTTCATGAATTGGATCTCCGAGGCTTGCTCACACTTCTTTAGCACGCCATTAAGTTTGTCAATGACTCCCTCTTTTCTCCCACTCTCATGGCACATACTTGCTTTGTCATATTGGTTTTCTGTGTTGCTTTTTCTATGTACATTTCTACTGTAGATACGGAACTTGTGTAACTTCAATGATATGTCTTATGATTGCTCCATTTATTTGTTATTGCATTCACATCTGCCTCTTGTCTGCTTGCCTGCACTCAGGAGAAAGATTGCCAATAGATGCTTGGAGAATATAATGTTACTCACATAATCTTCTAAGACCTCAGGCTTCCAGTTTTTCTATTGCCGCCTAAGGTGATTTAAATAGCACTTACCATTGCAGTATTTTTCTAAGGAGCCTGCAACATAAGTAGTTTCTTACCTGGTAAAGTTCACTGTTTTCCTGTTCACTCACAAACATGCCAGTAAAAATCCCTGTTAGTTGTGGACACCACTAGGGGGCTGTTCTTTATCCGGGTCCTTTTCTGATCAATAGGTTTGTAGAGTAGCTATGTAGCTCTGTAGAGAGATCCTAAGGTAGCCAATAGCTGTGAAAGGCAATCTCTCACCAGTTTTATGGTGTCCTAACTAAGGGCAAAATAAACTAGTCACAGATCTCCTTAGCAAAATGCTGGGTCAATTTCTTTAATTGACCCAGCTGTTTAGCTAATATTGAACAGCTCCAGCTCATGCCAATGAGTTCTGAATGTTCATGAGCTCCTGATTTTCTTGGCCCTCTGCTGCTAATTCAATTGATACAAAAAAACGTGAATCAGTGGCAGAGGGCAGAGAAAGCAGAAACTCATGATTATCAGGACTCGTTGGCATGCGCTGGAGCTTTTAGAATTTAGCCTAATAAAACTAGTGACAGATTGCCTTTAAAATGTTTACAAGTATGTGTATGAGGAAACAGAAAATCAAGGATTTACTGTAATAATTTATCATGTATATTTGCCATTTTAGAGAATCTTGCCAATTTTAGTACTTAAAGGAATTTTTCGTGTAAATTTTTAAGCACGTATCCATAGCCTGGCCTCTGAATCAGAAGTTTCATATTTCCTGCTCCATGCCTCTCCAGTTAATTTTTTTTGTTTTTTGTCTGATTAATCTTAGGGGGTCTGATCTGAGATCTGAGGAAGAATGGGGGTATGATCAAGGTCTGATTCGAGAAGGAATGGAGGTCTGATACAGAGGTCTGATGTGGTCTGATCTAGGGTCTCATGGAGCTTGGAGCTCTAATGGGCATCTGATCTGAGGTCTAAAAAGTAGTAGAGGTCTAATGGAAGTCTGATACAGAGGTCTCATGAAGCTTTTGGGTCTGATGGGATTATGATCTAGGGTCTGAAGGAGCTTGAGGGTCTAATGGGAGTCCGATCTGAGGTCTAAGAGGGAATGGGGTCTGATGTGGGCCTGATACAGAGGTCTGATGGAGCTTGGGGATATGATGGGGATCTGATACAGAGGTCTGATGGAGCTTGGGGGTCTGATGTGGGTCTAACTCGAGGTGTGATGGAGCTTGGGGCGCTGATGGTATATGTGTACATATATATATATATATATATATATATATATATAAAACAAACAAAGAAATCCAGCAGCACTCAAGGTAAAGCGGGTGCAAGCCTTCACTGACGACCGACCGCATCGTCACAGTCATATAAATCCAAAGAATTGAAGCAGCACTCCAGATATGGTGAAACAAATGGTGGGCCGACTTTATTCCCCTTGCAACGTTTCAACTGCACAATGCAGTCTTTCTCAAGCATGCTTGAGAAAGACTGCATTGTGCAGTTGAAACGTTGCAAGGGGAATAAAGTCGGTCCACCATTTGTTTCACCATATCTGGAGTGCTGCTTCAATTCTTTGGATTTATATATATATATATATATATATATATATACAAACAGAAATATGGGCCATGAATTACACAGTAAGTTGCCAGGATGTTAATGCTTGTTAGCTCTGGATGTTCTTACTCCACAACCTTAGGGTGTAGCCTTGAACAATCATTTATTTAAAACTTTTATATGAGTTCTGGATATTTTTGGAGATTTGCCACATATTATGTAAAACTGATTTTGTTGGCAGCATATGTAAATCATTCTACCACCATATTCCTTTAGCTTGTCTTAAATCCTCGTAATATGTGATTAGAAGTGAACTGGAAAAATAACCTAGCAGTTTTACCTACATCAAATACACAATTGCATTCCACAGATACCTTGAGCTAAAATCTTAAGTTGTTTCAATTATTTTACATCTGACTAAAATACTAAAATAGCTCTGTAAATCTGAACGTTACTTACAGTTCAACTTATTCCAGTCCTGTCCAAGTATTTTTTATTTCTTCTGTACATTAAAGGTCATGTAAAGGTTTTGGTGTAAGGGCTTTCATTATTTCTGTGCTTTTCCAAACAGAAAAGGACAGAAATAAGTATTTGTGAAGTGCACACTTAGAGGGCACACTTTCCTCCTCTCAAAGAGTTACTGCAAGCCCTTTGGGTCATTCCCATTAGAATTTTTTTTTTAAGGGTTGCTGTATTTCCATTGTATTTTAGTGTATTTCCAATGCTGGACATATTATTGAGTAACACTTTGAGGTCTCATCTTTAAAGAATTGCAAAAAAAAAAATGACATCCAATTCCCTATTGGTATGTTACAAGTAGCCCTACATGATATATACCCTCATTGTTGTGTAGTATGTTAAGATGTGAGGTTGTAGACTATTGATAAGGTTGTATACTATTGAACTATTGTTGGAAGGGTCTTAATGGCTAAAGTATCTGCTCCTTTTAATATATCATTGCTCTATCTCCTCCCTATAAAAAGTCTCTTTTGTTAATGTGGTATAAGGATATGTAGGATTAAATGATTGATTCCTGGTTTAAAACCTACTGTCCATGGCCTCTTATAATACCACTGAATTCTCCACATGGCTATCTGAGGAAACTATGACTTATGCTCCACAATTCTTTAAAATACCATCCATGTCCATGTGAATCTAATGTGAGGCTCTTTATTTTGCCAATGTTTTCCCTGAATATCACTATTGAGTTTTTTTTTTTTTTAAACTTCTTTTTTATTGACAAAAAAGGGAAAACAAAAACATGCAGACAAAATAATGTCAGGTCCATAATAATAATCATATCCCTGCTCGCGTCAACATTCAGCCAGCAGGAACGGCAATACAACATGCCCCCAAAGAAAAAATAGTTCAATACAGCATCAGTTATACTTTCATGTTTCCCTCTTTTACCATGTTTTTTATATATTTTTTCAAACAGTTTAACAACAGTTTAACAGAAAACAAGTAATAAAAACTTAAAGAATAACATTAACCCCCCTGGGCCTTGTCATTTGTGAGGAAAAATCACTCTGTACTCTCTTGTTTGTGAGGGCAAAAGAAGAGGGGGATTTGAGTATAGATGTTAACGGGTTACAATCCAACCCGAGAAGAAGAATAAACATTTAAACTTCCAACTTGCCTAATTTCCCCCCTATTCTAGCCTCTAAATACCATGTAGTTTGGGTGAATGGCGATATTAGTTCTTTAATTTCTTCTATCGACAAAGAAGCTTCAATGAATCTTCTCAATTTTTTAATAAAGGTGTGAATTGATTGTTCTTTATGTCTCTTCATTTCCAAACTTTCCAAGTAGAGCACCTGCTTCATAATACCTAACACCTCTTCCCATGAGGGGGGTTCTTTTTCCAGCCAATGTGTTGGACTGGTTTTTCGGTATGTAGTGAAAGGTACATTGCACCGGCCTAAGTAATACCTCCACGTCCCAAACCTCATTACTCCTTAGTCCCTCCGACCACAACTGTTTTAGCCTCGGACAATCCCATCTGCTGTGTAGAAGACCTGCTCTAGACAGTTCACATTCCAGACAATGATGCAGATAGTGGGAAGGTGCATCTTTAAAGAGAGATCAAAAGTGTAAGTCGCTTTGTGCATTAACCGCAGTTGCGTCTCCCTCCACTGTTCATTGGATATAGCTTTTCTCACAAATTCATTACCTTTCTCATCTTTTTGGCCAAGTCCAGAGAGTCAATATTCAGGTGTTTTGTCTAATCTTCTTTAATATGACTGTGCTGGACCCGTTAACTGAATATCACTGGCATTAGCTGTCTCCAGGGCAGCATAGGACATACCACAGCTGTCAACCTCAAAGGATCTTCAGAATGATGACATTCGAGTAAGTAAACCGTGTTAGGAACAGTTGAGATACATAATTGTGACCTAAAACTGAATTCTCAGTTTTTGAACTAGGTTTTTAGGCTACTTTCATATCTGCGGCACTTCAATATGATCACCATTTTTACACCACCCTAGCCAGTTTCCAGAAAGGGACATGGTGAGGGCGGGGTGTAGACGGGATATCCATAATTTCTTACGCTAGAAACTGGCCTTAATAATGAATGGAATTTATAGCAAGCTGTCATAGATTTCAGACTGGCAGGTCTGTACCCCATCATGCCTCCTCCAGCATCGCAGCTCCTAAAAAAAATGCAGAAAAGTTATAATGGTGTTATTTTTTGGTTGAACAATGAATGCCATGGCCAGATGTTAGATGTTGGCCAATAGGAAATGATAAAACTGTGTTTGTAATGCCATTTTCTAGCAGTTTCATTTAAATTAGGCTGAGCTGCCCCTAGACCAAATGACTGATGGACATGTGGCCTAGGGTAAGCAACAAAAAAGCTTTCTCAAACAGCTGATCGACAGGAGTCCCAAGTGTTGGACCACCACTGATAATCCCTTTAAAGAGTCTCTGTCTTGACTAACCCTATTAAATCAGACCTGGTGTGGACATATATTCATTGCTATACTTATATAAATTAGGTACTTGGAGCAACAGAAGGCTGGCTATAGTGCTAGCACAACATCTCTGTGCTCTATGTACTGTTCTCTCCCCTTTGAGTGACAGGGCTAGACCTCTTTTACAGTCCTATGTTCTTGTAGCGCTAAGGTTCAGAGACTCACTGCTTTCGCATTGAATCAGACGTCTCTTTCTGAGTTTGGGAAGTACCAGAAGATCCATTGCGCAAGCGCTAAGTCGGCTCAATGACTTGGCACCTGCACAGTGGATCTGATGAGCGCTGCTTTCTGAACTCAACAAATCCATTGTGTAAGCATCAAATCAATGAGCCTCGGCACTGCCGTGAGAACACAGGGTAGGATGTGAAGTCTAGCTGTGTAACTTAAACAGGAGAAAGAAGTACAGAGAGCACAGGGATGTTGTGCTAGCACTATAGCCAGCCCTCTGGTGCTCCAAGTAGCTAAATTACATAAGTATAAAAATGAATATATGTTTGTACTTATTAACCCTAGAGAGGAAAGAAATATATAATTTTACTCAGCATGATGAGGCAACATGCTTGCTTTAATAGGGTTCAGCATGCTGACAGAGGCTCTTTAAAATAAACATGGGGAAACATGTGAAATTTGTTATTTATACATTTCTGCTTGCAATGCATAAAAAAAATTTAGTTTCACAGCCCGCAACATGTCACCTCTTTTTTCTATTTAAGTGAAAACAGGCCAATGTGTGGTTTTAATTTCATAAGTAGATTCAGGAAGAATCAATTATTATTTTATTATTATAAGCAGCCCGCTGTCCAAATACAATTTTTAAAGTATGAAAATTGTTATTAATAACATTCTTAGGATCTTCGGGCCACATTAAAAAACAACATTTTGCCCTGATTTTTGTTTGTTTTCCTTGTAAATCTTCTTTCTTCATTCAGCAGGACCTGAGCTGACGTCATCATAGGTCTTTTGGCAGGTCCTCAAAGAAGAAGAAAGAAAACAATGCCGGCTGCGCAATCAAGTGGATGAGGTGAGTTAATTTTTTTTATTTTTTAACCCTTCAATCCACATATTAGTAAGCATTCTATTTTAACAATGCTATTATTTTCCTTTATAACCATGTTATAAGGGAAAATCATACAGTAAATTGAGATTGATCGATTTACTAACATGATCGCCTTAGCAACCATGCGTGAAAATCGCATTGCAGCCGCACTTTCTTGCGGATGCTATGTGATTTTCACGCAGCCCCATTCATTTTTAGTGATGTCGCGAACATAAATTTTTCCGTTCGCGAACGGCGAACGTGAACTTCCGCAAATGTTCGCGAACATGCGAACAGTGCGAACCGCCATAGACTTCAATAGACAGGCGAATTTTAAAACCCACAGGGACTCTTTCTGGCCACAATAGTGATGGAAAAGTTTTTCAAGGGGACTAACACCTGGACTGTGGCATGCCGGAGGGGGATCCATGGCAAAACTCCCATGGAAAATTACGTAGTTGACGTAGAGTGTGGTAAGTTGTAATCGCAATGCGATTAATACAGGTTATATTAATCACATTTCGAATTCAACTTAGAGCTGGGTTCCTAATGGTTGTATTGCTAGAATATAACGAAGATTGAGAAAATAGCGCTATATTCTTAATCTTCGTTATATTCAAGCAATACAACCATTAGAAACCCAGCTCTAAGTTGAATTCGCAATGCGATTAATATAACCTGTATTAATGGCATTGCGATTACAACTACTAACACTGCAGCTTCAGAATGAATCTAAGATGGATGCCGTCCTTCTTTTTGATAGGAGGTGGGAGGGTCTAGGAGGGAGACTGATGTACTAGCCCTAAAAAGGGCTTTTTGGAGTGTTGTCAGGACGCTGTCCTTAGATCACGTATATTCGTATATTCTAGCAATACAACAACCATTAGGAACTCAGCTCTAAGTTTAATTCACAATGCGATTAATGCAGGTTATATTAATCACATTGCGATTAAACTTAGATCTGAGTTCCTAATGGTTGTTGTATTGCTAGAATATAACGAAGATTGAGAATATAGTGCTATATTCGTTATCTTCGTTATATTCTAGCAATACAACCATAATAGGAACTAAGATCTAAGTTGTAATCACAATGCGAATAATACAGGTTGTATTAATCGCATTACGATTTACAATTACTAACACTGCAGCTTCAGAATGAATCTAAGATGGATGCTGTCCTTGCGTTTAGATAGGAGGTGGGAGGGTCTGGGAGGGAGGGTATGCTGATTGGCTGGAATGTGTCTGCTGACTGTCAGGTACAGGGTCAAAGTTTACTCAATGATAGTATAGGGGCGAACGCGAACATCGAATAGTTCGGGCCATCTCTATCCATTTTTATAGGGCCTGCTTTGCGTGAAAAACACTGAATATAGAACATGCTGCAATTTTCACACAACACACAAGTAATGTGTGAAAATCACCGCTCATCTGCACAGCCCTATTGAAGTGAGTGGGTCCGGATTCAGTGCGGGTGCAATGCTTTCATGTCACGCATTGCATCTGCGTAGAATACTCACCTATGTGAAAGAGGCCTTACTGTTTTTTCTTAGACTTTTTTTTATAGTATCAGACGCACACAAATTTTAGACAAAAAAAATGATTTCATACTATTTTAGCAGAAATAACAGGTTACCTTTGTCTATGGTTTAGTACAATTATGGTAATACCAAATACTGTATGCATAGGTTTTTTACATTTTACAACTTTTGCACAATAAAAACACTTTTGCCCAGATTTACTAATGTATGTGGGCTAGAAATGTCTCTAAACAAGTGCTACAAAATGGTGCAAATTGGCACAATTTGCTTCATATAGGGTTTTTACACTTTTTTAGACATGCAAAGAAAGAGGAGGGTTTATCAGAAACTGGACGGGACTTCCTAAGAAAAAGGGTGGAGCTTAAAATGTGCCATTTTGCACTAAAATTTTGGCTCAATTCTGACCTAAACATTTGAATCTAAAAAATCTCAAAGTAAGTCAATCAATAGTTGGTATGGAGCCAGAGAAAATGATTTATCTCTATAGCAGATTTATCATCCAGCCGAACCACTGTGATATACCTGGTGCAAGTTTAGACAGCTAACTCCATCTTAAGGCTGTATTACATCTGATGATTTTTCAGCAGATGATTGCTAACGAGCATTCGTATGAACGCTAGTCAGTGATCATCTTGCAGTGTTATACTGCCGCCAATTGCCCGATGATTTGTTCATTGTGCAATTCTTTTTAGAAAATATGATGTTTTTAAATATACAATTAATTTAACCACTTTGAACACACTGCTTTTGCATCACAGGGATTTGAACTTACAGCTTCTGCATCACAGCACAGAACTTTAACCACTACACTATACAGCTGCATAGTCACAAAAAAAAAAAATATGAGACTTCCTCTGTATAGGAATACTTACTAGTAGTAAGTATTTCTCTACAGTAGAAGTCTCATATATTTTAATTTATTTATTTATTTAAGAAACTGGCTATGCAGCTATTATAGCTGAGTGGTTATGTGCCTTGCTTCTACTGCAGAAGGTCGTGAGAAGGTCGTGAGAAACTTTTCTGAAATACAGGCTAAATTAAATTTAAATGCACTGGGTTTCCCCAAGCACTGACTCCATATATGGACAAAGCTATATATGGAGTCAGAGCAGGGACTCCTAAGCCGAACTAGAGTCGACACCCTCCCCTCTTAAGAGCAGGGCGTGCCTGGTTTAATGCTCGGATTCTCCCATTGACTACCATTGTGCTCACGAGCATCGCAAAGTGTTCTACACGAGCACTTTAGTGCTCGATCAACACTATTACCTAAAAGTTGCATCTTTATGCCATAAATGTGGCTTTTTAAACAAAACACCACCACAATAAGGTGGCTTAATTATCTGCAACAATTTGAGCTATTTCTTCCGAAAAGAGGATGATAAATGAGGTGTAATATGTGCCAATTTGATACCCCCACCCACTTTGACATTCATAACTCATTTCTTGCGTGATGCATTCTTTATGGTGAAAACTCTGGAAAAAAACAGTTGATATATTTGGCCCAAATCCAAACTCCATTCTTTTTGGTGCATTTTATGCCATAATTCTGGCACAACATGCTTAGTAAATGTCCCCCATTGTATGCAATAACGAGCTGTGGAGTCCCACTATTAGAGAAGTGAGAGTGTAAGGCCCCTTGCAGACGAACGTGAGTGGATTAGGTCCGGATGTTTTGCGGATGCGTTCAGTGAAAACTGCGTGATTTCGCAAGCAAGTACATTCAGTTTTGTTTGCGATTTCGTTCAGTTCTTTAGTTTTTATCACGCGGGTGCAATGCAATTTAATGCGTTTTGCACTGGATGTTTGCAAACAACATCTTTTAGCAACCATATGTGAAAAATGCATCGCATCCGCACTTGCTTGCGGATGCTATGCGATTTTCACGCGGTCCCATTCACTGGTATGGGCCCAGCGTTGCGTGAAAATCGCAGAATATAGAACATGCTGCGATTTTCACGCAACGCACAAGTGATGCATGAAAACCAACACTCATGTACACAAACCCATCGAAATTAATAGTTCCGGATCCTGTGAGGGCGCAATGCGTTCGCATCACGCATTGCACCCGTGAGGAATACTCGCTCGTCTGAAAGGGGCCTAAGTGTACCACAGGTAAAGATCATAGTATGGAATAAATTCAAGACCTTATAATCTTGAGATCTGGATTAATATGAATTTATAAAACACAGCAAAGTGGGTTCTGGTAAACCTTGTAAAAATTCTCTAAATTAATAATACTCTTTAAACTATAGGGTTTATTCATTAAAATGAAAAAAGAAATGTATATTGGCATTCCACAATGTGCTAAAAACAGAGTGAATGAAGTCTATACAATATGCACCCAATTTAAAAACCATATATCATAAAGTATTTATTTGTAGAGTAAGAGAAGTTCATGGTGCAGATGTGAAGTAGGCTCAATTATTTTGGAATAGGTATTACACTGTATATTCTAAAATATAACAATCATCTTAAATATAAACTGAAACGGCTTGCCAGGTATACAGGAAAAATATATGACTAAACTAAAAAACAGTTCTTTCAAAAGTGCCTCTTAGGTTAACTTCAATGTAAAATAACTTTTGAGAGTTAATTTTGGGCAAGTTTCTTGCCCAGGTGCAGTCAGGTACAGATACAGTATGAAGATGGGTGTATGGTGTGGGCCTTTTGAAGTCTTGCCTTTCAATTGGTATAAATATTACCTTTTATTGGGGAGTGGTGCCACATTGTATCATTGTCCCGGGTGAACATACCTAGCTATAGGTGTGGTTTGTGACCTCCACCCACCTCTAAAACAGACATATGCCCCTTCCATAGTTCGTCTGCACAGCATTGCTTGCAGTTACCTACTGTGCAGGGAAATGCAAGCAAGCATTATCTGCAGAGAAAATTACTGAAAAAGCCACAGTGTTTAACAGCCATTAAATTCTGAGATTAGGACTTGATGGCATATGAACTAAGCAGCCTGAACCACTGGTATAACGCAAAGTCCATGATAGAACAGTAATTTGTCAACTTGTCATTTGTGATTGCTTATTGTTCATATGACCCTTTTAATCTACATAGTTCCTAAGTCAAACATATGTTTGACATCCTCTCCCCCTACATTACAGGAATATTGATGTCATTTTCACCAGGGACAATAAAGAAGCGGTTTAGTATTGTGGCATTAAATTGCACAGCTAATTTCACAATGGTAGAAGCTAGAAGATGCACCACTTTTAAACAACTGCACTGTCTAGCATTGACTACAGATGATATAAGATTATTTGGAAAACTAGAAAACAACCCATGAAGTCTATGGTGACTTACAGTAGGGGCAATGAATAAGACCCCTGATGGTGTAGGGTACTGTTTGTTTATAGACTAAACAAAAGCAAAGACAGGTGCACTCTGCGATAATACTAAACCCTCACACTGATGTAAAATTGAGAGGTTAGTTCGACATATCCTACCAGGAGGACATGTCTTAAGCTCGGGCACCACGCCAAGGTCTCTCAAGTAGCCCGAGGCCCTATCACTCACCTACCTGTGCCGTTTGTGCAATACCAGGGGCCAGTGGGTGGATTACGGGAGCATAAGGCCTGACTCACAGACAGCTTACCAGTAACCTCCAGCATGTAGCCATGCCTGCAATGGAAGCTGGGAATTGCCTGTGAGCCCCAACCGAGACTGGCTAATATTGCCCAGGGCCTAAACAGGTGCACCTGAATGTAGCCTGTAGATGAAAAACAGGCACATTTAAATAGGAGTTTATAAACTTCCATACATAAGACTATACAAACCATTAGAAAACGTGGTGTTAAACAGGCAGGATGTGCTCAAACCCAAATGCGGTTGTGCATATAAATATTGGAAGAATTTACTGCACTTGTAGTCCGTTGCTTATGGCAATCAACAACAGATCTTGGTGCAAAATAAGCCAGAATTAAAGTGGTTCTGTCAACAGGATCAATCCTATTAAACCAATATTTTGATATTTCCAGTTATCTGTGTATAATAATAGATATTCACCAGTTGAATTTAAATATAATGCGCATCCTCATACATATTTTTCTAATATATACATTAAAATAAATATATTAATAAAAGTGTCAATAAATATTGCATAAGAGAAAAAGGGCACAAAGCAATAAGTTATAAGTAAACAAACACATACACTTATACAAATTCAACAAATTGATCCAATTGAATAAAAAACGCATTCACAGTCCTCTTGCGGTTTTGATGCGTTTCTAATGCGCTATTTCAGCAATATCAAACAAAAAACATTTTTTATAAACCATATTTTTACATATAAAAAATAACTAATATATTAAGCATAATATAACCTGAAAACCAACTGAAACTGGCTAAATGACTGAAAAGAATTAAATTAAATTCGCCTAAGAGTGAGACCAAGAAGGGAAGATTACAAGGTTGGGGCCCACTGGCCCACTTACACAGGTTTGCCTGCAGAGCACAGGGGTGTTACAAAGCAGTGCTCAAAAGACTCAGCCCTGCCTCCTGATACTCCAACTTACTCATTTGCATATGAATAAAAACACAGATAGCTCGCCAGTGGTTTAGCATACAGACAAAAGAAGAGTATTGTTTTAATTAGCATGATGAGCCCTACCAGCCAGTGTGCCTGGTTTAATAGGGTTGATCCTGTTGACAGAGCCACTTTAATTCTGGCTTGGGTTTGTTAGTTCAAGGTATACAATACATTTTACCAATTCCAAGATTTGAGAGAGTGCCCAGTTGTTTTTGAAGATGGACATAGACTTGAAATAGACTTTTTATGGGTTTTATGTGGAGCAAAAAATATCTGAAGAAAAAAAAACTGGGAGTCTCTCCTAGGATTCAAACCTAGAATCTCTATATGCAAAACTAAGCCCTGAAAATCAAGCTATAGCACTACCACATAGAGAAATATGTTTTTTGTTGATAGTTGCAAGCTAACACATATTACTATTGTCTATAATCATATATTGTGCTTGCGAATAAAGTACATATATATATATATATATATATATATATATATATATATATATATTCTTTCTGAGCAGATCTCAGTGTGGTGAATCTAAAGTACATAGTGTATATGATATTTACATGCCAGCACACACCTCTAGGACACAGCTCTGCCCTCAGTCTGATGCCTAGCCCTATCAATCAAGGGTAGGAGGGAGTGTGCAGAGCACAGGGGGTGTTACAAAGCAATGGTCAAAGGATTCAGCCCCACCTCCTGGTGCTCAAACTTATCATTTGAATATGAATAAAATGCAGATTTCTCTGCAGCTGTTTAACATGCAGTCCAAATAAAAGTATTGTTTTAATCAGTATTACTGTTGATCGAGCACCAAAGTGCTCGCGTGCTTGAGTAGAACACTTTGCGATGCTCGGGTGGTTTACAGAGCACCCAAGCACAATGGAAGTCAATGGGAGAACCACAGCATTATACCAGGTACTCCCTGCTCTGAAGAGGGGAGGTTGTTGGTACTCTAGTTCGGCTTAGGAGTCCCTGCTGTGACTCCATATAGCTATGTCCATATATGGAGTCAGTGCTTGGGGACACCCAGTGTATTTAAATCTAATTAATCCTCTATTTCTGAAAAGTTTCTGCTGGAATTTGAACTCACAACCTTGTACATTAGAAGAAAGGGCCTTATCCACTCAGCTCAGGTTTTACTGACACAGTTTAACATTCAGCTTTATAACTGAGTGGATAAGGTCCTTGCCTCTAATGTGCAAGGTTGTGAGTTCAAATCCTGGCAGAAAGTTTTCAGAAATAGAGGCTAAATTAGACTTAAATACATTGACTCAAGCATCGCGCATGAGCACACGCGGTGTTCGGCTGAGCTCCGCGATGTGCCAAGCATAGCGATGCTGCAGACGAACTAGTGTTCGGCCGAGCATGTTCGCTCAACACTAGTCAGTATGTCTGGTTTAATAGGTTTGATCCTTGTGACAGGTCCAGCCATAAAAGTATATGTAGCCCAATATATTTACTTGTTTGTTTGCATTCACATTGCCATCATTTTTACAGGTATGATTACCTTTCCTAATGTGGAGAAAATTAATAGCAATTAACAACAACAGTAAATGGATCCCATATACTTCTGAATTTGGAAGGAAATAACATTTGTTTGGATTTACTTCAAATTGCGTACAATTCCAAATCATACAATTTCTTAACCAATATAATTATTATTGATTAGCGAGCTTGCTCGGCCAAATATCTGCAATGCTCGAGTCTCTGCCCCGCACGTTCCGTGGGTTTTAAGCAGCCAATAAAGGTGCAGGTAAGTACTGCCCTCACTGTAATGCCAGTAGCCATGTTGGCAGCTGGCATTACAGTGATTGGCTGGCCGGAAAGCGTCATCGGGCGCTATATAGCACCCGATGACTAATGTTCGGCTCAGACGTAGACAGGGAGAGTAGAGCGTAGGAAGGGAAAGACAGTGTAGGGAGTGGTTTTCACAATTTTTATTCTTAGAAAGCTTTTTTCAAGACCCCAAAGTCCTTTTAAGGACTACTGTGTTTGTGTGTGTTTTAGAGCAGCAATTTATTTACCTCCTGCAGTCTCAGGGACAGTGCCTCGGATGGGAAAGGGAGAGACATTTACTGTTTTTACTACCAAAAGCTTTTCAAAGACCCAAAGTCCTTTAATGACTACTGTGTGTGTTTGACAGCAGCAAGATATTTTTATTTTATACCTATTAGTGACATATACTGTACATCATCCACAGACTGTGTCTTTAATTAATCTGGGCCACATTTAGTGTCCATAATCTGTGGTGTCCTGTAACCAATACTTTACAACAACTGCAAACAGTGTCTGTATTACAAATTCCAATAATCTGGGCCACATCTAGTGTCCATAATCTGTGGTGTTCTGTAACCAATACTATGCGACATCTGCAAACAGTGTCTGTATTACAAATCCCAATAATCTGGGCCTAATATAGTGTCCATATTCCATGGGTTTCTGTGACATATACTGTCCTGAATCCGAAAACAGTGTCTGTAGTGCAAATTTAAATAATCTTGACCTAATGTAGTGTCCATACTGTGTGTCTTTCTGTGACAAATTTTGTACTACATCAGAAAATAGTGTCTGTAGCGCAAAGTTAAATAATTTGTGCCACATATACTGTGTGTGCTTTTAATACATATCACTGACATATACTGTACTTTATCTGTAGACTGTGTATGCTAGTCTGTGACACTACCAGGGGTACATCTCCAGTGTAATGTGTTCACATCCCAAATACCTTTTTTAATTTATTGGTGCATACACTTACAAATCCTACGCTACTGTACATGTGACATACTTTCAAGCATTTATCACATTTAAAGATGACCTTTCATCTGAAAATGCACATTAAAATACATGTATCCACTTACATGGCGGCCCCCGGTGGTGCTGTTTCAGCTTTTCATTTTCCATAATGTGCCTCCGTTTGTCCGCAGTGGCTCCCGCAATATTCTCGCCTTATATGCAAATGAGCCATTCGGCTCAACTGGGCGGGCCTGCAAAAGTTATCCCGGGCGTGACTTTCTTCTCCCTGGCACGGAGCGCATTCAATTAGGGGGCCACTGCGGACAAATGGGGGCACATTTTGGAAAATAAAAAGCTGAAACAGTACCACCGGGGGCCGCTATCTAAGTGGATATATGTATTTTAACGTGCATTTTCAGATGAAAGGTCCTCTTTAATATTAAGAAGGCGGCCAGTAAGGGAGGTGGAAATGGCCATGATGCTGATGGTGCACGCAGAGGCCATGGCCCTGGGCGCGATGAAGCTGAATAAAAGAATGTAGCTGAGGGCCTCCAGGAGCGCTAACCCTCAAAAAGGGGCCTTCCGGTCAGCTGACCCTCTAAAACATCATTTGAAAGTGCCTTCAGGGCAGCTGACCCTCTACAACATCATTTGCGAGTGCCTTCAGGGCAGCTGACCCTGTAAAACAATATTTGTGAGGGCCTGCAGGTAAGCTGACTCTCTAAAACATTATATGTGAGGGCCTGCAGGTGAGCTGACCCTGTAAAACATTATATGTGAGAGACTGCAGGTGAGCTGACCCTCTAAAACATTATATGTGAGAGCCTGCAGGTAAGCTGACCCTGTAAAACATTATATGTGAGGGCCTGCAGGTGAGCTGACCTTCTAAAACATTATATGTGAGGGCTTGCAGTTGAGCTGACCCTAAAAAAGATGAATTGTTAAGGCCTGCAGGTGAGCTGACCCTGTTAAAAATTGTATGTGAAAGGCTGTAGGTAAGCTGACCCTGTAAAGCATTATATGTGAGGGCCTGCAGGTGAGCTGACCCTCTAAAGCATTATGAGCGAGGGCAGCCTAAAAAGCATGTTGATAAGATAGAGGAGGAGGAGGAGTAGAGAAGTCGGGGCAATCCAGGCCTTGTTCATTTTTATAAGAGTTGACCTGTCAGTATTTTCAGTTGACAGACGGATATGCTCATCAGTTATTATGCCCCCAGCAGCAACACTAAATACCCGCTGTGACAAAACGCTGGCGACAGGGCAGGCCAGCACCTCTAAGGCGTAGAGTGGCAGTTTGTGCTACGTGTCCACCTTGGACACCCAATAGTTGTAAGGCACAGAGGGATCACTAAGGATGCTGACACGGTCTACTGTGTACTCCTTCACCATCTTCCAAAAATTTTCCCGCCTTGTGACACTAGGCCGCGCATCAGCGTGAGGGTGCTGGCGGGGTGTCATGAAACTGTTCCAGGCCTTGGAGAGTGTTGTTCTGCCTCTGTTGAAACTGCTAAGTGTTCCCCTCATCTCCCCTTTTGGGTTGCACAAGGAACTACTTACTCTGACGCCAATGTTGTCAGCTGTAAATTTAAATTACATTCTGTTTTATTATTATGGTTTGTGGTTGTATTATTGTTAGTATTATTATTGTTTTTATAGTTTATAGTTGTAAAATATGTTATTATTTTGGCTATTGATGAGCTAATTAACAGGCCATGCCATTGATTTACCTCCACTCTCGTGTGTTATGTTTTTAGTTATATTAATGTATAAGTTTGGGATGTTTGTTGTGCATGGGACATATATGCTGTATGATTGCCATATGTGTGAGCTTGCCAAGCTCCAAAGCTGCGAACAAGTTACGGGCATATTCAGACACAAAAACCAACCATGCCTGGTTGTAGGTTGAGTGGCGAGAGCCACAGCTCAGTCTAGTCCCTTATACCCTGCCACAGCTCTGCGGTGGTGTGCTGTTTGTCACCTCAGCAAATGAGTTTCAGCCCGGCCTTTTGCCACTTCCCCACTGCCGTGCTACACTGCTTCCAGCTACTGACTGATGGCTGACTGGTGCTGCAAGATGAGAATTCAGAGGTGGAAGTGGAGTAGGAGTATGAGAAGGGGGATTTGCTGCAACTAATGTAGGTGGTGGTGAAAATCCTTAGTAACGAGGGACGTCCGCCGCCATGAGGCTGTGGAAAGCCTCAGTGTCCACAGGCCTAAATGGCAACATTTCCAGGGCCAGCAATTTGTAAAGGTGTGCATTTAGTGCTATGGCCTTTGGGTGGGTGGCTGGGTATTTGCGCTTACGTTCAAAGGCCTGGGTTAAGGACATCAGTACGCGGGCCTATTTGGTGTGGCCCACCTTCTCCCTTTTGCCATCCCACAGTCTCTTCCAGCCTGTTGCAATGCTATGGATCCCCACCCCCTTGTACTGCTGTCCTCGCTTGGCTTGCTACCTTCCCAGGTTGTTTCAGTGATGTCATTGTCCACCACCCTCTCTTCTACTTCCTCACTCGGGTCATCCCCTGACTTGTGTGGTTGACCTAACAGGACCCTCACTTATTGACAACTGTGTCTTATCCTCATCATCCACCTCATGAAGCACTAATTGCCATTCCCCACCGTCATCTTCTTCTGATTGTGGATGATAAAGAGTTTGGGAATCAGTGCACAAGATCTCCTCATGTCCCTCTTCAGGGAGGGTCAGCTCACCTGCAGGCCCTCAACTACAATATTTTACAGGGTCAGCTCACCTGCATGCCCTTAACTACAATATTTTACAGGGTGATCTCAGCATCAGGTCCTCTCGTACAATATTTTACAGGGTCAGCTCAGCAGCAGGCACTCGCCCATCATTTTTTCAATGGTCAGCTATGCAGTAGGCACTCGCCCATAATTTTTTGCAATGCTCAGCAGCAGCCCCTCACCCCTAATGTTTTAGAGGGTCACCAGCATCCCCTTGCTCCAAATGTTTTTGATGGTCACCAGCAGGCCACCAATCATGATTTTTCAAGGGTGTGTGTGCTGAGTGTAGGAGTCCCACTACCTAAACAATTGTACCACAATGTGAATGAGGCCCTCCTTTATGTGATATACAGGCTGTTTCAGAGTGCCTCTTACTTGTAATTTTTGGCAGCACTTGCACTTTATATACAATTGAATATACAGGAAAGAATGTTTCCTTACAATTTTTCCTGTGAAATTTATTTTTTGGGGTGGGTTTTGTGCCTATTTTTGTCAGTCTGTAAAAGTGGCGTACAACTTGGACAACATGGTTCCCAGCTGCGATCTGGGAGTCCAAGATGCATCCAGACATCGTCCCCATGTTGTTCCTGATCCATTTCGGTGGTGTTTCTGTCACTTTTTGACCTTTTCCAATGGACCATGCACCCTCCCCTCTTCAGAGCAGGGGGTGCCTGGTTGTCTAACATTGACTTCCATTATACTCGGGTGCTCGGCTGAGCACACGAATATAGCAATGTGTTCGGGCTGCACACCCTAACACCCGAATTCTTTGGTGTTCGATCATCACTAATAATTTCAGATTTTCTTAAGCATTTCCCTCCAGTTAGCATTCGACTGGATGAAACTGGACCTCATCCAAGCTCAAGGTTGATGATGATGTCACTTTCATGGTACAGTCTGTAGATTCCCAAACTACTGTTCTGATTTGCTGCTAAACCATTTGCTTTCTTTTTTGCCCAGCCTGCTGTACATAATGAAAAATTATACTCGTTTGCTCACTGCCTCTCTGTTCCAACTCCCTGGCTCCCTTCTGTGGTATTCTGGTCCCTATCTTGCAAATTTCTGGATGGACAGGGTCACATGAGCCGCCACAGACAATGACTGGCGTCAATGGTGACAGGTCCCAAAGTGGCATGTCATTCAGCAGTGACATGCCTCTTGAGGACACGTCCCCTCTGAGGCCAGTCTGAGGCCAGTGCACATGGGCGTAGCTATAGGGGGTGCAGAGATAGCAGTCGCTACCGGGCCCAGGAGCCCAAGGGGCCCAAAGACCGTTGTGCCGCATAAGAAGACACACAAAGCACTGAGGGAAGGGGGGCCCAAGCTGAACTCTTGCACCAGGGCCCATGAGCCGATAGCTACGCCCCTGCCAGTGTATATACAGTGACTGAAAGTCTGGTGAAAACAGCCTGGCAGTCGCAGAGCCTGAACATAGCGGCAGGGAGAAGTATAGCTTTTTTTGACAGGTCCTGCTGGAGGGGAGGAGACATTAAAAAAAATCCTAGCAAACCCCTTTAAAATACTTTAGTTCCAGCCCCCTTTTATTTTTTGTACATGAATATGAATTGAGAAGTTTAATCATAGTTATTGGAGATGAGTGAATCAAAACCGACGAAGTGGAATTCGGTTCGAATTTCAGGAATTATTCGACTTGCACCGAAAACAAATTTCCTCACGCTTTGTTGTAATTAGATTTGAGCGAACCCCTGGATGTTCGGGTTCGAGAAAATCGGCCGAACTTCCCGAAAATGTTTGGGTTCGGGATCCGAACTCGACGCGAACTTCATCTCGAACCCGAACCCCATTGAAGTCAATGCGGACCCGAACTTTTGGGCACTAAAAATGCTGTAAAATAGTCCAGGAAAGGGCTAGAGGGCTGCAAAAGGCAGCAAAATGTAGGTAAATGCCCTGCAAACAAATGTGCATAGGGAACTGAATTAAAATTAACCAATATCAATTGGAGAGAGGTCCCATAGCGGAGAATCAGGCGTCATATCACCCACCACTGGAGAAGGCCACTTTCAGTTATTTAGGCCCCAGCACCCAGACAGAGAAGAGAGGTCCCAGAGCAGAGAATCAGGCGTCATATCACCCACCACTGGAGAAGGCCACTTTGAGTTATTTAGGACCCAACACCCAGACAGAGGAGAGAGGTCCCACAGCAAGGAATAAGGCGTCATATCACTCACCACTGGAGAAGGCCACTTTGAGGTATTTTGGCCCCAGCACCCAGACAGAGGAGAGAGGTCCCACAGCAGAGAATCAGGCGTCATATCACCCACCACTGGAGAAGGCCACTTTCAGTTATTTAGGCCCCAGCACCCAGACAGAGGAGAGAGGTCCCACAGCAAGGAATAAGGCATCATATCACCCACCACTGGAGAAGGCCACTTTGAGTTATTTAGGCCCCATCACCCAGACAGAGGAGCGAGGTCCCACAGCAGAGAATCAGGCGTCATATTACACACCACTGGAGAAGGCCACTTTCAGTTATTTAGGCCCCAGCACCCAGACAGAGGAGAAAGGTCCCACAGCAAGGAATAAGGCGTCATATCACCCACCACTGGAGAAGGCCACTTTCAGTTATTTAGGCCCCAGCACCCAGACAGAGGAGAGAGGTCCCACAGCAGAGAATCAGGCGTCATATCACCCACCACTGGAGAAGGCCACTTTCAGCTATTTAGGCCCCAGCACCCAGACAGAGGAGAGAGGTCCCACAGCAATGAATAAGGCATCATATCACCCACCACTGGAGAAGGCCACTTTGAGTTATTTAGGCCCCATCACCCAGACAGAGGAGAGAGGTCCCACAGCAGAGACTCAGGCGTCATATCACCCACCACTGGAGAAGGCCACTTTCAGTTATTTAGGCCCCAGCACCCAGACAGAGGAGAGAGGTCCCACAGCAAGGAATAAGGCGTCATATCACCCACCACTGGAGAAGGCCACTTCCAGATATTTAGCCCACGGCACCCAGACAGAGGAGAGAGGTCGAATGGCAGAGGTTCAGGCTTCATTTCACCCACCATTGTAACAGGACGCTTTCAGTTATTTAGGCCCCAGAACCCAGACAGAGGAGAGAGGTCCCACAGCAGAGAATCAGGCGTCATATCACCCACCACTGGAGAAGGCCACTTTCAGTTATTTAGGCCCCAGCACCAAGACAGAGGAGAGAGTTCCCACAGCAGAGAATCAGAAGTCATATCATCCACCACTGGAGAAGGCCACTTTCAGTTATTTAGGCCCCAGCACCCATACAGAGGAGAGAGGTCCCACAGCAGAGAATCAGGCGTCATATCACCCACCACTGGAGAAGGCCACTTTCAGTTATTTAGGCCCCAGCACCCAGACAGAGCAGAGAGGTCCCACAGCAAGGAATAAGGTGTAATATCACCCATCACTTGAGAAGGCCACTTCCAGATATTTAGCCCACGGCACCCAGACAGAGGAGAGAGGTCGCATGGCAGAGGTTCAGGCTTCATGTCACCCACCATTGTAACAGGCCACTTTCAGTTATTTAGGCCCGGCGCCCACATTGAGGAGAGGTTCATTCAACTTTGAGTTGCACCGCAAGATCATGGTATGGTTAAAAAAATGAGGATTCAATAAAGAAGTTCCGCGAAGTAAAAGAATACATGGTTGATGGGGAGGCAGTTATAAATGTCTATTCTGCACAAGGGAGGGACAGGTCCTGTGGGATCCCTGCCTGGCTCATTTTTATGAATGTCAGCTTGTTCACAATGGCTGTGGACAGGCGGCTGCGTTTGTCAGTAATGACGCCCCCTGCTGTGCTGGATACACGTTCAGACAAAACGCTGGCCGCCGGGCAGGCCAGCACCTCCAAGGCATAAAATGTTAACTCTGGCCACGTGGACAATTTGGAGACCCAGAAGTTGAATGAGGCCGAACCATCAGTCAGTACGTGGAGGGGAGTGCAGACGTACTGTTCAACCATGTTAGTGAAATGGTGCCTCCTGCTAACACGTTCTGTATCAGGTGGTGGTGCAGTTAGCTGTGGCGTGGAGACAAAACTTTTCCACATTTCTGCCATGCTAACCCTGCCCTCATAGGAGCTGGCAGTGAAACAGCTGCGTTGGCGACCTCTTGCTCCTCCTCTGCCTTCGCCTTGCGCTTCCACCTGTTCCCCTGTGACATTTGGGAATGCTCTCAGGAGCGCGTCTACCAGCGTGCGCTTGTACTCGCGCATCTTCCTATCACGCTCCAGTGCAGGAAGTAAGGTGAGCACATTGGATTTGTACGGGGGATCCAGCAGGGTGGCAACCCAGTAGTCCGCACACGTTAAAATGTGCGCAACTCTGCTGTCGTTGCGCAGGCACTGCAGCATGTAGTCGCTCATGTGTGCTAGGCTCCCCAGAGGTAAGGACAAGCTGTCCTCTGTGGGAGGCGTATCGTCATCGTCCTCCGTATCCCCCCAGCCACGCACCAGTGATGGGCCTGAGCTATGTGGGGTGCCACTCCGCTGTGAACCTGCTTCATCCTCATCCTCCTCCACCTCCTCCTCATCCTCCTCGTCCTCCAGTAGTGGGCCCTGGCTGGCCACATTTGTACCTGGCCTCTGCTGTTGCAAAAAACCTCCCTCTGAGCCACTTCTAACAGACTGGCCTGAAAGTGCTAAAAATGACCCCTCATCCTCCTCCTGGGCCACCTCCTCTTCCTTCATCGCCCTAAGCGTTTTCTCAAGGAGACATAGAAGTGGTATTGTAATGCTGATAACGGTGTCATCGCCACTGGCCATGATGGTGGAGTACTCGAAACAGCGCAACAGGTCTCACATGGAGGCCCTATCATTGGTGGTGAAGTGGTGCTATTCGGCAGTGCAAATGACACGTGCGTGCTGCAGCTGAAACTCCACTATGGCCTGCTGCTGCTCGCACAGTCTCTCCAGCATGTGCAAGGTGGAGTTCCACCTGGTGGGCACGTCGCATATGAGGCGGTGAGCGGGAAGGCCGAAGTTCCGCTGTAGCGCAGACAGGCGAGCAGCGGCAGGATGTGAACACCGGAAGCGCGCACAGACGGCCCTCACTTTATGCAGCAGCTCTGACATGTCGGGGTAGTTGTGAATGAACTTATGCACCACCAAATTCAGCACATGCGCCAGGCAAGAGATGTGCGTCAAACGGGCTAGTCCCAGAGCTGCGACGAAATTTCGCCCATTATCGCACACCACCAGGCCGGGCTTGAGGCCCACCGGCAGAAACCACTCGTCGATCTGTTGTTCAATACCACGCCACAACTCCTGCGTGATATGGGGCCTTTCCCCCAAACATTAGTGATGAGCGGCAGGTGCCATATTCGATTTCGACGAAATTCGCGAATATTCGAATGAATATTCGTTTCATATTCGTCGAAATCGAATATTCGTCATTTTTTCTAGTTATCGCGATTAACATGCGATTTAAATAATCGCATATTGCGATTTGTACTTAAGGCTACTTTCCTATTGGTTTCATATCTAGAATTAGCGAGGATGACGAATATGACGAATGTATTCGTCTATTCCTCAAAACGAAGATAACGAAGTATTCTACATCTTCGTTTTAGCTACCTATTCGTCAACCTCGCTAATTCTAGCAATCAAATAGGAAGGTTGACTATAGAGACAGCTGTGTTTAATTCGCTATGCGATTTTTTTTTTTTTAATAAATAGAATAATTATAATAATTATATCAAGTAATATAATTATTCTATTAAAAAAAAAAAATCGCATATGCAATTGACTACAGCTGTCTCTATAGTCAACCTTCCTATTTGATTGCTAGAATTAGCGAGGTTGACGAATAGGTTGCTAAACGAAGATGTAGAATACTTCGTTATCTTCGTTTTGAGGAATATGACGAATACATTCGTCATATTCAGCTATTCGCTAATTCTACCAAGCCAACCATAACTTCTGTGCTCATGGGCGTCCCCATCACCATGGGAACGTCTCCATATACTAAAATGTACTGTCGGATTTGAGGAATTACGTTGAAATCGCAATGCGATTAATTCAAGTTATATTAATCGCATTGCGATTTCAACTTAGAGCTGGGTTTATAATGGGTCAGCTTGCTAGAATGAACGAAGTTAACGAATATGGAATATAGCAGCACTGCTAAGTTGAATTCGCAATGCGATTAATTTAACTTGAAGTAATCGCATTGCGATTTCAACTTAGCACTGCTTTCTTACATAGGCTAGAATTAACGAATATGGAATATAGCACTAGCAGTGCCAAGTTGAAATCGCAATGCGATTACTTCAAGTTAAATTAATCGCATTGCGAATTCAACTTAGCAGTGCTGCTATATTCCAAATTCGTTAACTTCGTTCATTCTAGCAAGCTGACCCATTATAAACTCAGCTCTAAGTTAAAATCGCAATGCGATTAATATAACTTGAATTAATCGCATTGCGATTTCAACGTAATTCCTCAAATCCGACAGTACATTTTAGTATATGTAGATTCTCCCATGGATGGGGACGCTCCATGAGCACGGAAGTCGGCAGAAGCGGCAATGGGCACTGACTAGAGCAGCCAGGAAGCCAGGAATCCTCAGGACAGGTAAGAACTACTGTTGGGAAGAGGGAAAGAAAAAAATATAACTAAAAAAAAAAAAAAAACGAATATTCGAAATAGCGAATTTATAGCGCTATATTCGAAATATTCGCGAATTAGCGAAGTGCCGATATTCGCTAAAAAAATTCGCTTTTCGAATATTCGCGCTCAACACTACCAAACATATGAGTTTCAGAATGGCCTGCTGACATTTACCCCGGGCTGTGCTGAAGTTCGTGGTGAAGGTGTGTGGCTGACTTGATGAGCTGGTGGAAGCAGAGGAGGAGGAAGCCGAGTAGGAGGAGGAGGCTACAGGAGGCAAAGAATGATGCCCTGTGATCCTTGGCGGTGAAAGGACGTGTGCGCCAAGGAACTCTCCGCCTGGGGCCCAGCCGCTACTACATTTACCCAGTGTGCAGATAGGGAGATATGGCATCCCTGGCCGTGCTTACTGGTCCACGTATCTGTGGTTAGATGGACCTTGCCACAGATTGCGTTGCGCAGTGCACACTTGATTTTATCGGATACTTGGTTGTGCAGGGAAGGCACGGCTGTCTTGGAGAAGTAGTGGCGGCTGGGAACAACATACTGTGGGACAGCCATGGCCATCAGCTGTTTGAAGCTGTCTGTGTCCACCAGCCTGAATGACAGCATTTCAAAGGCCAGTAGTTTAGAAATGCTGGCATTCAGGCCCAGGGCTCGAGGGTGGCTAGGTGGTAATTTGCGCTTTCTCTCCAAGGTTTGTGAGATGGAGAGCTGAACGCTGCCGTGTGACATGGTGGAGATGCTTGGTAACGCAGGTGGTGGTGTCGGTGGCACATCCTCTTTGATGGGTGGTAGGTGCCAACATTCCTCCCGAGGCGGAGGAAGAGGCCGAGGCAGAAGAGGGAGCAGAGGGAGCCTGAGGGAGTTCCTTGTTTTTAAAGTGTTTACTCCACTGCAGTTCATGCTTTGCATGTAGATGCCAGATCATGCAGGTTGTGCTAAGGTTCAGAACGTTAAAGCCTCGCTTCAGGCTCTGATGGCACAGCGTGCAAGCCACTCGGGTCTTGTCGTCAGCACATTGTTTAAAGAAGTGCCATGCCAGGTAACTCCTTGAAGCTGCCTTTGGGGTGCTCGGTCCCTGGTGGCGGTGGCCAGTAGCAGGCGAACTCTCTTGGTGGCGGCTGTTCTGCTTTTGACCCCTGCTCCCTCTTTTGGCACGACCTTCATTCCATGTGGGGTCTAGGACCTCATCGTCCCCTGCATCGTCTTCCACACAGTCTTCCTCCCTGACCTCCTGTTCGGTCTGAACACTGCAAAAAGACGCATAAGTTGGCACCTGTGTTTCGTCATCATCAGAGATGTGCGGACTCCGATGAGGTGGTATTCCCATGTCCTCATCGTCAGGAAACATAAGTGGTTGTGCATCAGTGCATTCTATGTCTTCCACCACTGGGGATTTATGGCATATGTTGCTATTTTGGCAATTGAATTTTACCCCAGACAAAAATATATCCTTTGCCGTACACTATTAAACTTGGCCAGCCACAGCTGAAACCACTGATTTATGGTATTGCTATTTTGGCAATTGAATTTCACCACAGAAAATTATCTATCCTTTGCCGGACACTATTAAACTTGGCCAGCCACAGCTGAAACCACTGATTTACGGTATTGCTATTTTTGCTATTGAATTTCACCCCAGAACAAAATATATCCTTTGCCCGACACTATTATACTTTGCCAGCCACTGCTGGGACACTAGATTTAGGGGATTGCTATTTTGGCAATTGAATTTCACCACAGAAAAAAAAATCTATCCTTTGCCAGACAGCAGACAGTATTAAACTTGGCTAGGCACAGCTGGAACACCAGATTTAGGGGATTGCTATTTTGGCAATTGAATTTAACCCCTTAATAAAATATAGAAATTTATATCCTGAGTTTCTAGGGGTGACAATAAGCACAGCCAAGCCCCCGATGTAGGATATAGCAAAAAAAAAAAAAAAAACTAGTATTGATGGATTGATGGACTTGATGGCAGCTTGTGCTTGTGCTCCACAAGACACATAATGGCCGCTGGTCAAAGTGACAGAAAAACGCTCTGTGCAGCCTAAAAACCAGCGAGCAATTAACTAGCAGAAGTTGAATGATTCACAGCTGTAGACCGATCACTTCATTAAGTGCTTTTGCTAACTTTTCCCTGTCTAATCTCGCCCTCACAGAAGCTGCGTCCTCTCCCTACACTAATCAGAGCAGTGTGACGTGCGGCGCTACGTGACTCCAGCTTAAATAGAGGCTGGGTCACATGCTGCACTTGACCAATCACAGCCATGCCATTAGTAGGCATGGCTGTGATGGCTTCTTAGGGCAAGAAGTAAAACGCTAGCTTATTGGCTGCTGTGCAGCCCTTCAGAAAGCGTGAAGAAATCGCCAAACAACCGACCCGAACCCGAACTTTTTTGAAAGTTCGGTACGAACCCGAACTATGCTCGAACTGTTCGCTCAACACTAGTTGTAATGAATCAAATTTTTTCCTAAAATGGCTGCTGCACATGTTAGGAAATGGAGCAAGGAACTCTGGGAAGAAGGGATCACTCACAATGCCATGCATGTAGCCAATCCGCAGCCAGCCAGCTCTGTGATGTCACAGCCCAATAAATAGCCTCAGCCATCTTGGATTCAACCATTTTCCGATGTACTTATTGCAGGGAGAGATGTTACCAGGTGTTAGGGAAAGTGCTTGAAAACTTATTTTTCTCAATAAAAGTTCAGGGAAAGAACATTAGAAGTGTAGGGAAAGGATAGGGAGGAATTATTGCACAGTATTGAAGCAAAACAGGGTCCAATAGGGGAGCATACAGCCTGGGTAATAGGAACAATCATATTAAACCTTGCTACACTGACTGTGGATCTAAATTGCCATTATACTGCTCCTCATTTTATGTTTGCAATAGATGATACCTCTGTAATTACAGCAAACCATTTTTGTTATTGGGGTCCTATTAGTCCTTATGCGGTGCAGTTATATATATGTTATAATGCCTTCTTTTGTTGTGTATTAGTGGGGGAAAAAAGGGGCTTATTAGCCATTGTGTGGTGAAGTGAGAAAATTTCAGCCCTTTTTGGCGTTTATTAGTGGCAAAAAATAATATTATTTGCCATTCACGACCACAGTTAGATGTTCTTAAGTCTTTTTTTGACGTGTATTAGTGGGAGAAAAAAAAGGGTCTTATTAGCTGTTGTGTGGTGAAGTGAAAAATAACAGCCCTTTTCGGTGTGTATTAGTGGCAAAAAAAACACATTTTTTTTCCGTTCACGCCTGCAGTTATGTGTTCTAAAGCTTTTTTTTGGCATGTACTTGTAGGGAAAAAAAGGGGCTTATTAGCCGTTGTGTGGTGAAGTGAGAAAAGTACAGCCCTTTTTGGCATGTATTAGTGGCAAAAAAATAATATTATTTGACTTTCAAAGCCTTTTTTTTGTTGGCGTGTATTAGTGTGAAAAAAGAAAAAGGGCTGATTAGCTGTTGTGTGGTGAAGAGAGAAAATTAAAGCCCTTTTTGTCGTGTATTAGTGGCAAAAAAAAACTTTATTTGCCATTCACGGCCACAGTTATATGTTCTAAAGCTTTTTTTTTGGAGTGTATTAGTGGGGGGGAAAAGGGGCTTATTAGCTGTTGGTGAAGTAAGAAAATTGCAGCCCTTTTTGGAATGTATTAATTTTCTTTTTATTTACTTATTTGATCTAACAGTATGTCAGAGAGAGAAGTGACAGGCCCTGCACAGGGGAGGGGCACAGGCCTAAATGTTTCTGGCGCAAGCACAGGTCGCAGAACAGTAAGGAAGCGTAGCAGCAGGGGTCACTTCGAGAGGCCTGAGCTCCCACTGTCAGCTAGCGGTCGTGTCTTGACCAGCAACTCAGTGGTTCTTGAATGGTTGACTCTATCTTCGACTTCGTCGTAAATGACATCAGACACCCCCAGCAAAGAGTTGGTGGGTTCGGCAGACACAACCCTTGGTTGGCATGGCCCGGGAGCAGGCCCTGTGCCCTCACCTGTCCTCAACCTTCCTCTGTCCTTTTCTGTTCCCTCAGCCAGAGAAGTACTATGTGCTGTGGGCTCAGCTCCACTATACAGTGAGGATGAGCTACTAGAGGACAGTCAGCAGCTACTGCACAGCCAAGATCCGGAGAAGACATCTGCCGCTTCCTTCAGTAGGCTGGCAAGTAGTGATGAGGAGAGTGGCGTGGGAGCTGGTGTTGCGAGCGGTCAGGCTCCTGGCTCAGAGACCGTTGAGGAGGACATCAGTGACGAACAGACAGTACTCAATGATGATATAGCAAATTGCAATTGGGAGCCGGGTGACAAAGGGGCTTCATCATAATTGGGAGAAAAGGGTGGCAGCTTGCGCGTGAGGCAGCAGTGGAGCCAGCTAGTCAGTAGCATGGCCGTGAGTCAGCAGGGTGGCAGAAGTGGGAGGTCGGCAGCCAAATGTGCACGGAGTAGACCACCAGCTTCGCAGGAGACTACCAGCCCGGCAAGTAGTGGTGCAGGGGTTCACGGAAGCAGTGTGGCTAAAGGGAGGTGAACAAGGCCATTTGTCAAATCTGTGGGCATAAGGTGAAGCGTGGACAGGCTGCCAATGTTGGCACTACTGCCATGCATCAACATATGCAGCATCACCATAAAGTGGCCTGGGAGAACTGTGGCTCCAATGTAGTGGTCCAGCCTGCCGCAGCAACCTCTACCTCACCCAGTGGCACGCACCCGATTTTAGGCAGTCAAGGCTCCACCACCTCCACCGAAGGGAGCTGTCTGTCCTTCCCATCATCTGCTCGTCCTTATGCTCCTGCTTATCCTCCTATTTGTCAGTCATTCGATCAGTAATCGATCACTGAAGCGATTGCCAAGAGACAACAGTATGCGTGCACTCATCCAACTGAAGCTGAACGTGCTCCTGGCCAAGTTGCTGGTGCTGCAGTCCATCCCTTTGCAAGTGGGGGACTATTTACCTTTCAGAGAACTAATGGCTTGTGCCGAGCTGAGGTGGAGAGTCCCAAGCCATCATTTATTTGCCAAAAAGGCAGTACCAGCCCTGCACACTTATGTAGAACAGAAGGTGGGCCAGTCTTTGAGCCTGCCAGTGTCTGCCAAAGTGCACGGTAGCGCCAACGTGTGGACCTGTAACTATGGTCAAGGACAATATATGTCCTTTACGGCCCTCTGAGTAAATGTGTTGTCTGCCCAGCCAAGGAGGAGTCCCACATGGGAGGAACTGCTCCACATCCTTCATCAAAAAATAGAATTCTGGCTTTCTCCACGATAACTCAGAAACGAAACCATGGTGACCGACAATAGGAAGAACATGATTTCTGTGCTGTGTCAAGGAGTGCTGAGCCATGCGCCCTGCATGGCAAATGTGTTCAATCTGGTTGTCAAGTGGTCCCTGAAGTCTTCCACCCATCTTCAAGACATCCTAAAAATGGGCAGAAAACGTTGCATGCACATGCATGCATCCACTCGTACAACGCAAAGCACACCCTCACTGAGCTGCAGCGGCAGAACGGCGTCCCCCAACATACGCTGATATTCGATGTTTCCACCCTTTGGAATTCCACCCTTCATAAGTTGGACTGACTATACGTACAAAGATAGGCCATCAAAGATTTCTTGATAATCCAAGCGGACAGGAGTACTCTCCTGTGTAACTTCGATGTCAGTCAGTGGGAACTCATGCGTGACACCTCCCGCTTTTCTCAGGTCCTTTGAGGAGGCCACGTTATTTGTCAATCGCCAGGACTACGGGATAAAAAACATAATTCCACTGATTCATATACTGGAAAAGTTGCTGCTAAATCTGGCTGGTTAGGGGACTGGAGATGTAGCGCTGACATCTCACGGCCACATGAGCTATGTGGGGGCTGAGCTGGAGGTGGAGGAGGAGGACTTTGGAGCACAAGCAATGTGTAGCGAAAAGGGTGGATTTTCTACACAGGTGACAGGAGAGGAGGAGCAGGAGCAGTTGGAGGAGCAAGTGAGATGAGGAAGATGATGGAGATGATCCAGACACACCATGGCAGTATGCAGTGGAGATGAAGGCAGGGAGCCCCTCAGAGTCACTTGCACAAATGGCCCGATGCATGCTCACTTGTGTAATGACAGCTGAATGGTCACCATTTGGCAGAGGGATGACTACTGGCTCTCCACCATGTTTGACCCTCGCTACCGGTCCAAAATGGGGGCCTTTATTACACCCGCTGAGAGGGAGGAAAAACTGAACTACTATAGAGACATCCTATGTAATCAGTTGGCCGCTGCCTATCTGCGCCATCCTCCATCTTCTCACAGGTCTGACTGGGGGGCCCTGTGCGCTCATGTTCCACTGCCATAGCTGCTGGGAGTGGGGGTGTCAGGAGCAGTGCCAGCTCCATCCGCAGCAGCCTGAGTCTAGAGTCTCTGATGAGCAACTTTCTTCACCCGCATAGTGAAGAAACTACTCACCAACAGCTAGACATAGAACAGAACCTGAACCAGCAAGTGGTGGCATACTTGGAGTTCACCCAGCCAGCCATCATTGAAGATCTGCTGGACTACTGGGCAGCCAAACTAGATTTTTGGCCTCAACTGGTCAAGTTTGCCCTGAAAAAGCTATCCTGTCTGGCCAGTAGTGTGGCATCAGAGTGGGTGTTTTGTGCAGCGGGGGCCATAGTTACTCCAAGAGAACTCGCCTATCCACCCACAATGTTGAGAGACTGACCTTTGTCAAGATGAATCATGTGTGGATCAGCCAGGATTTCTACCCACCAATGCCTGATGCTTCAGATTAGATCATCCATGGTGCGACACCAACACTTTGAAAAAAGAGACTGGTTTCTTCTGACTACCTGCCTCAGCTATTATTCTGATGCTTCCACCCACCTGGCGCCACACATCTGATGCCAAGTGCTCCTTCTTACACCCACCATCGTCAGCAGGTACTGTTAGTGCCACCCACTTCCTCACTTTGTCACCGGGTCACTCTGTGGTCTCCAGATGCTGCTGCTGCCACCTCCACATTATGTCACCTTGCCATTCTGTGGTCTCCTGATGCTGCTTCAACCTGCACACTATGTCATCTTGCCACTCTGTGGTCTCCTGATGCTGCTGCAACCTCCACACTATCACAAGAATAGCTGACCTCAGGGAGACCAGCTACAAAAAACACCGCGGAGCCTCACTTAAGAGTCTCAACACAGCAATCCGAAGTGCAAAGTTCCCTGGGAAACAGAAATATGCAAAACAAATGTGGAGCCCCAGTTATGGGTCTACAACACAATGAAAGCCAGATATCCCTCAAAGGAAGGAAAACCAAGCAAAGGTGTGTCTCCATTACAGAGATCACCAAATCCACCATATTAAGTGGCCCCTATGTCAAGATCCCACTTTTTTACAAGCTTTAAGGATGTGACAGGGAAAACCTAAGCTAGGTATCCATCCACAGACAGCTGTTTCAGGGTGTTGCCCCTCATCAGTGTGGAGTAGGATTCTGGCTAACTGGGAGCAATGCCTCGGAGATTACTCAAACACAACAATAGCTGACCTCAGGGAGACCAGCTACAAAAAACACCGCGGAGCCTCACTTAAGAGTCTCAACACAGCAATCCGAAGTGCAAAGTTCCCTGGGAAACAGAAATATGCAAAACAAATGTGGAGCCCCAGTTATGGGTCTACAACACAATGATATCTGGCTTTCATTGTGTTGTAGACCCATAACTGGGGCTCCACATTTGTTTTGCAAACCTCCACACTATGCCACCTTGCCACTATGTGGTCTCCTGATACCGCTACTGCCTCAACTCTATGTGACCTTGCCACTCTGTGGTCTCCTGATGCTGCTGCTACCACCACACTATATCACCTTGCTACTCTGTGGTCTCCTAATGATGCTGCTACCTCAACACTATAAACGTAAAAACAAAGGTGCAATGGCACACTGCAGCTAGAGCTCCGTCCTGCCACTATGCTGGATGTTAGATGAGGCATTAGTTTATATTTTGGCCAAATTATGTAAGCCACCCACCACTTCACGATTGCCTCTTGAGTGGTCCCTAACATTTATTCTTACCTTTTATGGGCCATATCAGCCACACAAAATCCAGGGAGTGCAGGTGCAGCATGCATGCCAGATACACTCTGCTTGTAACCCCGTCTGGTGCCATACAGCGTTCATCAGATCAAGGGATGCAAATACCAACATGCATGCTGATACCTCAACACTATGTCACCTTTCCACTCTGTGGCTTCCTCATGCTGCTGCTGCCACCTCCACACTCTGTCATTGTGCCACTTTGTGGTCTCCTGATGCTGTTTCTGCCACCTCCACACTCTTTCATTGTGCCACTCTGTGGCCTCATCATGCTGCTGCTGCTGTCACCTCCACACTATGTCACCTTGCCACTCTGTGGTCTCCTGATGCTGCTGCCACCTCCATAATATGTCATAGGGACACTCTGTGGACCTCTCATGCTATTCTCACCATCCCCACTTCATAACTGGGCCACTATTTTGCTTTTTTGGCCTGGCTGACATCATCATTTATTTGACACTTCTTCTGAGCTTTCAAAAAGAAGGAAAAATGAGATGCACAATGGATCCTGTCTGTTTAGCAGCTGTAAGGCCTGTATGGTCCCATCAGAATTGGCTTATGATTTGGTAGCCAAAAGCAGAAGTGGATACAAAAAAACAGAAGACATTTAAATATTCCATTCAAGTGTCATCTCTGTTTTGGATCCACCCATGTTTTTTTTTGGCATTAGCAATACGGATGGATTACTGACCAAATGCTGACCGAGTGAAGGCAGATGCTCAACAGACAGGATCCGTTTTTTTTTTGGGGTTATTGTTCTGATGGATCAGAGGGAAGGCAAAATAATAAGTGACATCAATACAAACTTACTGCTGACACCCTCTCCACTCTGTCCGGGGGCTCTACTTATATAAGCATTTAATAGAACAGGTTCTATAGACATCTATGTGGAATTAGCTGACGACGGTGTAAAATATGGGCTTCTGCACGGTTTTTATACCTGACGCTAACATCGATCTGTAAAGTTGAGCTCACACTTAAGTTATTTGGTCAGTTTTGGCCCCTTAACTGCCAAAATAAGTGAAGTGTGCAGTGATTCTAAGAGCGACGCCTGTCATCTGCGTTTTATACTGATTCACAGTATTGTTTTAGTACCACAGCAGACTCACTATGCATGTTGCTGCATGGTACAGTGTTCTACACCACTATATAGGCTCTCTAGATCCAGGAAATAGCTGTTTTTAAGGTGATTCGCCAAAAATTGATTCGGATAAAAATTTGGCAAACCGACCGAATCGAATTTTTTAGAAATTCGCTCATCTCTAATAGTTATATATTTGTTACCCAATTTTTCCCATTTTTTTTTCAAGGTAATCTTAAAAGTCTATTTTACATCAGATGTGTTCTTTATTTTTCCCACAGTTTTACTCTAGAAGCAGAATTCTAGTCATTGCACTGTGTATGTTACAAGGCGTTACACAGGCTATGTCTAAATTCTCACCGAAACCCAGAGAGCGCAGACGAATCTGTCCTACTTTTCTGACAGTTTGTAGAATATTTATAGAATATTTAACCTACTCCCAGAGTAAAAAGCAGAGCAGTTCACGGGGACAGTCGTAAAACATACAGCTGTTTTAATTCACACTAAAGTGTTGGATAAGAGTTTACTGCTCCGCTCAATGGCAGGATTTCTCCACTCTGTAACAAGTACCAAACAGTTTTTGGTTGCTTGCTTCATTTTATCCAGCCTCTCCTTGGGTGTACCTGGCAATGAATACTACATTACCACAAGTGTATTAGACAGTCTAAAAATGAAAGGGTCATCGGACTTATTATAAAAAAATAATCCCCAAAGAACGCAGCCTTAGGCATGCGTTCCATCTATTAAAATATATAATATTTGTTTTGTGAGTTTGTGCAGGTGCTTTTTTTTGGCGGTGGACTGAGATTTTGATGTGTGGACGAAGCAAAAGGGGAAGGTCTCTATCTGTTATTTTCTGAGTGGTCACAGTTTTATATACAGCAGTGGGCTTTGAAATTACTTTCTGTAAGTACTGCTGAATTGATCATAGGACTATATCAGTAAACAAGCAGTTTTATTAATTATTCCCAGAAACGTATGCAATCCAATTCTGAAAAATGTGTGTGAAGGCTACGTTGCAAGTATCACATAAAGTTGCCATCTTAAGCTACAATCTTTTATATTTTCAAGATAAGCGAACCCATGTACTTCAATCAGTACCGTTTTTTAATGACTAATCTTTTTATCCAAAAACCTGTTACTAAGCTTCTACAGTTAATATGTGTCGGTAACTGTATTTTCCAGCATCACCAGCAGTGTATATTAGAGATGAACGAATCGAAGTTGACGAAGTGGAATTTTATCAAAATTTCAGGAAAAATTTGATTCGCACTAAATCCGAATCTCCTCACGCTTCGTGGTAACGAATTTCATTTTTTCCTAAAATGTCTGCTGCACGTGTTAGGAGATGGAGCAAGGAACTCTGGGAATGAGGGTTCACCCACAATGTCAAGTATGCAGCCAATCAGCAGCCAGCCAGCCTTGTGATGTCACAGCCCTATCAATAGCCTCAGCCATCTTGGATTCAGCCATTTTCCAGTGTACTTAGTGCAGGGAGAGATGTCAGCAGGCGCTAGGGACAGTGGTAGAAAAGACTTTAAAACTTTTATTTTGCTGTATAGAAGTTCAGGAAAAGGATAGGGTGGAATCATTCCACAGTATTGAAGCAGAAGAGGGTTCAGTAGGGGAGTTTACAGCCTGGGTAATAGAAACGATCCTATTACACCTTGCTGCACTGACTTCATGTCCAAGTTGCCATTATACAGATCTGTAATTCCAGCAAACCGTTCTTGTTTTTGCGGTGCAAGTGCTGTTTGATACAGCCATTAACAGGGTTTATTACAAGGAAATATTTCTATGTCTTATCAGCCCTTGTGCGGTGAAGTTATATCTTCTAAAGCATTTTTTGGCTTGCATAAGTGGGGTAAAATGGGCTTATTAGCCGTTGTGTGGTGAAGTAAGAAAATTACAGACTTTTTTGGGGTGTTTTAATTTCCTTTTTATTTATTTATTTATTTATTTATTTATTTATTTACTTGATCTAACAGTATGTCAGACAGAGAAGTGCCAGGCCCTGCACTGGAAAGTGACAGAGGCCTAAATGGTTCTGGCGCAGGCACAAGTCACAGCAGAGGAAGGGGCATGGCAGCAGAAGTCACAAGGAAAGGCCTGAACTCCCGCTGTCATCTAATGGTCATGTCTTGACCAGCAACCCAGCGATTCTTAAATGGTAGATTTGGTCATCCACTTCATCCCAAGGGACATCAGACACCCCCAAACTCTTCGACATCAGACACAACCCATAGTTCACAGGGCCCAGTAGCAGGCCCTGTGCCCTCATCTGTCCTCAACCTGCCTCTGTCCTTTTCTATTCCCTCAGCCAGAAAGGTATTATATGCTGTGGGCTCAGCTCCACTATGCAGTGAGGACAAGCTACTAGAGGACAGTCAGCAGCTACTGGACAGCCAAGATGTGGAGGAGACATCCGCTGCTTCCTCCAGTAGGTGGGCAAGTAGTGATGAGGAGAGTGGCGTGGGAGCTGGTATTGCGAGCGGTCAGGCTCCTGAACCAAAGACCGTTGAGGAGGACATCAGTGACGTGCAGACAGTACTCGATGATGATGTAGCTGATCGCACTTGGCAGCCGGGTGAATTAGGTGCTTCATCATCATTGGGAGAAGAGGGTGGCAGCTTGTCCGTGAGGCAGCGGCGGAGCCAGCAAGTCGGTAGTGCGGTCGGGAGTCATCAGGGTGGCAGCAGTGGGAGGTCGGGAGCCAAACGTGCCTGGGGTAGACCACCCCCTTTGCAGGAGACTACCAGCCCGGGAAATAGTGGTGCAGGGGTTCACAGAATCAGCAGCAGTAGCAGTCAGTGCGGAGTGTTGGGGGAAAAATCACCTACCCGGTGGTGTGGCAGTTTTTTGTTAAGCCGCGGGGGAAGTGAACATGACCATTTGGAAAATCTGTGAGCAGTAGGTGAAGAGTGGCCACCGTGCCAATGTTGGCAGCACGGCCCTGCGTCAACATTTGCAGGATCACCATAAAGTGGCCTGGGAGAACCGTGGCTCTGATGTGGTGGTCCAGCCTGACGCAGCAACCGCTGTATCAGCCAGTGTCATGCACCCGATTTGAGGCAGTCAAGGCTCCACCACCTCAGCCGAAGGGAACTGTCTGTCCTTCCCATAATCTTCTAGTCCTGGTGCTCCTGCTCCTCGTCACTCGTCAGTCATTCCGTCAGCAATCGATCACCGAAGCGATTGCCAAGAGACAACAGTATGCGTGCACTTATCCAACGGCGCAGAAGCTGAACATGCTCCTGTGCAGGTTGCTGGTGCTGCAGTCCCTCCCTTTCCAAGTGGTGGACTCTGCACCTTTCAAAGAAATGATGGTTTGTGCTGAGCCTTGATGGAGAGTCCCAAGCCGTTATTTCTTTGCCAAAAATGCAGTACCAGCCCTGCACACATATGTAGAACAGAAGGTGAGCCAGTCCTTTCAGTGTCTGCCAAAGTGTATGGCAGTGCCGACGTGTGGAACTGTAACTACGGTCAGGGACAATACATGTCTTTTATGGTCCACTGGATGAATGTGCTTCCTGCACAGCCACACCAGCAACTTGGCCAGGAGAGGCCCGCTTCCGCCTCCACGTTGTCACCCCGTTGGTCCTGCAACAATGTCCGCCTCTGCCGCATCATCCTCCACAGTGTCCTCAGCCTCCACTGCAGGGTCAATTCACAGTCCCCCTCCAGCATACCACATGGCGGTGTCACGCTGTTTTGCACCTCGTTTGCCTGGGCGAACTGAGCCACACAGGGTAGGAACTGCTCCGCGTCCTTCATCAAGAAATCAAATCCTGGCTTTCTCCGCGACAACTCAAAAACGGAACCATGGTGACCGGCAACGGGAAGAACATGGTGTCGGTGCTGCGTCAAGGAGGGCTGAGCCATGTGCCCTGCATGGCACATGTGTTCAATCTGGTTGTCAAGCGGTTTCTTACGTCTTCCACCCATCTGTAAGAAATCCTAAAAAAGGCCAGGAAACTTTGCATGTACTTCAGCCACCCGTACACTGCAAAGCACACCATCATTGAGCTGCAGCGGCAGAACCGCGTTCCCCAACATTTCTTGATGATTCAAGCAGAAAGGAGTACTCCCCTGTGTAACTTTGATGTCAGTCAGTGGGAGCTCATGCATGACACCTGCCGTTGTCTCAGGCCGTTTGAGTTGGCCACGTTATTTGTTAGTCCCCAGTACTACGGGATGAACAATTTCATTCCACTGCTTCATGTCCTGAAACAGATGCTGGCAAACCTGGCTGGTCAGGGGACTGGAGACATGGCGCCGACATCTGACAGCCACATGAGTCCTGTGGGGGTTGAACTGGAGGAGGAGGAGGAGGACATTGGAGCACAAGCAATGCGTAGAGAAATAGGTGGTTTTTCTACACACATGACAGGAGCTGTAGGAGCATGGCAGTATGCAGTGAAAATGGAGGCAAGGAGTCCCTCCGAGTAACTTGCACAAATGGCCCGATGCATGCTCACTTGCTTGCGTAGTGACAGCCGAATTGTCACCATTTAGCAGAGGGATGACTTTGGGCTCTCCACCTTGTTGGACCCTCGCTACAAGTCCAAAATGGGGGCTTTGTTTACACCCGCTGAGAGGGACGATGAACTGAACTACTATAGAGACATCTAATGTAGTCAGTTGGCCGCTGCCTATCTGCAATATCATCCATCCTCTCACAGGTCTGACAGGGCCCTCTGCGCTCACATTCCTCAGCCATGGCTGTTGTGGTAGGGTGGGGGGGGGTAGGAGCAGTTCCAGCTCCATCAACAGCAACTTGAGTCTAGAGTCGCTGATAAACAGCTTTCTTCACCCGCCTAGTGAAGACAATACTCACCAGCAGCCGCAGCTAGACCTGGAGCAGGACGTGAACCAGCAGGTGGTTGCATACTTGGACAGCACCCTGCCACCCCACATTGAAAATACACTGGACTACTGGGCAGTCAAACTGGATTTGTGGCCACAGCTGGCAGAGTTTGCCTGTGCTGCCAGGCCAGTAGTTTGGCAACAGAGCGGGTGTTTTGTGCGGCGGGGGCCATAGTTACCCCAAGAAGAACTCGTCTGTCCACCCAAAATGTGGAGAGACTGACCTTTGCAGCCAGTAAATAGCTGTTTTTTAACGCAATTCAACGCAAATAAATTCTCATCAAACCGAGTATATTCTGGTACAGAGTTGTACAATTATTCCCTTTTTTCTCAAAAACCTGTTCTAAATTTTGTATTTTTATACATCACCAGTAGTGTATATTTATGTCACAAACTCTTTCCAGAGCAAGAAATTTCTACTGCCGATACTACAGTGTGTATAAACATTTGTGCAGGCATCTACCCCTAGTAAGGGGAAATTTGTGGAATGTTTTATTCTTTATATGTCACTGTCACTATGACATTAATATGCTGTGTTTGCGTTAAAGATCTTGAAAGAGAGAAAGAAAGAAAAAAAAATTAATTAATAAAAGTGCAAGACCTCAGAATGTCATGCACAAATTTTCAGACCAATTGAAGCACTTTCCATTTGAGTCAAATTTATTTATACCCAAATCAAATCTTCTGACTGATTCATTAGAATCTAACCTAAAATTAATTTCAAATGAATTCACTCATCTCTACTACGTATCCATTTTCACCATGTTAACCAGTTGCTCTAATTTGCTCACATCCTGTATGTACCCTTTCCCTACCACATCTTCAGCACTGCCCCAAACAATATCCAGCTAGTTTATAGATCCTTTAAGATCACTGCCCCTGTTGCTGCTTTGACACACCCATGGATATGACATCACAGGAAATAAGAAGGAGATGCATGGACATGATCATGTGACAACAACCCAGAACGGCAGATAGGAGCAATAAAGATAAAAAAAAATGCATTACAAAATTGGAGCTACCTTATAAAGCATTATTTTAAAGGATGCTGATGCAAACTGAAAAACCCCTTTAAGTGTGTTTTTGCATGGGACAGGCAGTAATTGTGAATGAACAGTACATTCTCGTTAATTGCCTGATGGCTTATCAGAGGGTTTAACTTCATTTACATGCAGCAATCATCTTCTCTATATGGAAATGGGCGATCACTATTGCAATTCTTAGTCCTCATAGAAAAGATTCCTGTTTACACATGGCAAAGTGCTGCCAGCAAACAGTGATTTTATGCCACAGGAAAGATGCTAACGGATCGCCCAATGAAACAGCATCTTGGAGTTTGTTGTACAAGCTCCATGCACATAGCCTTTATTCTCTGATGTATGTAAATGAAAAAATATTACTACCAAATTACTATATTATTATTAGTGATGAGTGAATCGAGCTTCGGATGATACATCTGAAGTCGCTTCGTTCAAAACTTCGGATTTATACTGTACGGAGATGCGTCTCTGTACAGTATTAACATGTATGGGCTCCGATGAGCTGAAGTTAGTTATTCGCAAAGTCGCCCTAGACTTTGGTGGATAACTTCGATAATTGATTTTTAAAGCGGAAAACTATTTTAAAACTTGAAAACGAGCTCAGCTTCAGTTCCGAGGTAACAGTAGGAACCAAAGCTGATTTCAGTTTCAAGTTTTTAAGTGGTTTTCCTCAATTACCAAAGTTATTCAACAAAGTCTTGCGCGACTTATGCGCTAACTCTGGCTCATCGTAGCCCATACATGTTCATACTGTACGGAGACGGATCTCCGTGCAGTATAAATCCGAAGTTTTGAACAAAGCAACTTCAGATGTATCATCCGAAGCTTGCTTCACTTATCACTAATTATCATCATTAAATTAATACATCTAAAAATCATTCTAAAAACAGTCTGTTACTCATATGTCTACTGTGCCTACTCATGATGAGCTCTTTCAAGATGGTATTATATGACACATTTTAAGATATTTTACTAATATATCTGTTTTCCAACAAAGTTCATGGATAATAGGCCTACATGGTCTTCTAATTCCTCTCCAGTCCATAGACATCCACTGTGCAGCTGAATTTGACTATGTTAATGCCCCCAATAATAGGATTTTCAGGTTAAATCTACAAGATGAGAAGAGCCGTTTCTCTCTCCCCACTTGGTGTAATATTTGCTTTTAGGATTCTTTTGGGGAACACAGCTTAATGCTTTTTTCATTTGTTATTTTATGTGAGTCCTCGGAGTACTACGTTACAATGCTAATCGAGACAGCAGAACAGGAACATTCTGTGCAAATGTGATTGTACATTTGCTTAAAGGGGTTTTCCAGTTTGCATCAACATACTTTAAAATAATAATTTATGAAGATAGCTGAATTTTTGTAATGTATTTCTTTTACCTTTATTTCCCCTATCTTCTGTTCTGGGCTGTGGTCACATAACCATGTCCATGCAGCTTTTTCTTATTTCCTGTGATGTTATGTCCATGGGCGTGTCATGGAAGTACCAGGGGCAGTTATAGGGGAGTGTCTATGTACCTTGCCGGGTGGGAAGAGCTATAAGCTAGGGGCGGTGCTTGAGCAGACGCAGAGAAAAAAGAAGTGCATCATGGGTTTGGTTGGATACAGCAACATTCAGGATAGAAACAGGAAAGAATTTTTTTCTCCTGAAAATTGGCTTCCACCTCATGTTTTTTTTTTTGTCTTCCTCTGGATCAACTTGAAGGATAACAGGCTGAACTGGATGGATGTACAGTTTGTCTTTTTTCAGCCTTATAAACTATGTTACTATATTGCGGTCCACAAATTGCGGATCCACAAAACACAAATGCCGCCCGTGTGCATTCTGGAATTTTCAGAACGGAATGGGCGGCCCATTATAGAAATGCCTATTCTCGTTCGGGATTGTGGACAAGAATAGGACATGCTCTATATTTTTTGCGGGGCCGCAGAGCGGAACAACAATTGCGGAACAACAGATGCTGTCTGCATCTTTTGCAGCCCCATTGAAATGAATGGGTCCGCACCCGTTCTGCAAATTTGCAGAACAGATGCGGAGGCATTCATATGGTTGTCTGAATGAGCCCTTTCTGAGTTACACTTGGAACATGTTGGAATTTTTTACCCACAGATTTTGAAGTCTATGAGAAAACCTCCATATATCTGTATACAAAATTTTAGGCACATGAAAGCATATACTGTAGGCATCGTATTATAGATCCATACAGCACAGATCCGTAATACGGATATATACAGAAGGCCACCAGGGCTAGGACAGTGAACTGTATCTTTGAAAGCCTTTAAAAGACTTTAATGTTGGGGAGGATGCAATTTAACAATGTGATTAAAAAATAGAAGATATTGTACAGAATATTTTTCTACCTCTGTTCTTGCTGCAGACACTGCAAGGTTTCCATTTTGTTTTACAAAATCAATTGCTATAATACCTCCTCACACAATCTGTGCAATGTATACAATACATTGTGGAGTATAGTGTGTATTGTGTATTGAGTACAGTGTACTGTGTGGACCAGTTAAGTGCTCCCCTATGCAGTCTATAAGAAAATCTTTATACATCTTCTGTACACTGCAGTAAATTACATAGCAAATGTAACATACAGATGTGTACTGTAACATATGTTGTGTACAGCCATCCACATTGACACACACTTGAATAGCACAGCTGTACTTACTATGTTAGCTTGGAGATCACAAAAAAACTAACAGCCAAGGAATTTAGATATATTTTTACGTCCATGTAAGTACAAATTTACTTTTTCCTAAGCCTCCTATCCGATGTCATCTTAAAATAATTTGCTGATTTGGCAGTTAGACCTTCCCAAGAGAATGAAATGAATACAAACCCCATAGTTTGAATACTATAGAATAAAAATAGGATTTTTTGCATTCCCTGTGCAATCTGTAATAACAGGTGTAACATCTGAGAAGTACACAACCAGTATCATAATGCAAGGAGAAACTGGCTGCAATGGTGTCCATAAAACATCAGAAACAACTAGTCCTGAACCTAACTCCAAGTTATATCTTCAACGTTCGGTTATAAAGGCTTATTCGACTAGTACAGAAGCTTTGCTGCCCCCTCCCACCCCAAAGTCCTTATATATGTAATTTTAGCACATGCTCGCTCAGGCCACCAATGAAGCAACCCTCTGCAGAATGTTATCCAACACAGCAGTCATAAGCCTGTATTACACTGCATGCTCATTTGAATTAACGCTTATTAGTGATCATCTGGCGGTTTAATACTGCCATTGATTTCCTGATGAACGAGCAAACGCTTAATCTTTGGGCAATCAAAATCTTTTGACGTGTTAAAAAATGATTGTTTGCAGGCGGCAGATTGTGGTGTCTAATAGCGATCTGCCTCCGGCAAATCACTATACAGCATGAGGACGAGCAATGACATAGTGATTGCTCCTCTCCATGCTGTGGAGGAGATCGCTGCTTGAAGTAAACGCTTCCCTCCTGACAATCGTCTGCCACATTGGGCTGTGTAATACAGCTAGTGATGAGCGAAGCAAGCTTCGGATGCTACATCTGAAGTCACTTTGCTCAAAACTTCGGATTAATCCTGTATGGAGATCTGCCTCCGTACAGCATTAAAATGTGTGGCCTCCGATGAGGCAAAGTTAGTTATTTGCAAAGTTGCGTAAGGCTTTGTTGAATAACTTTGTAACTTGATTTTTAAAGTGGAAAAACACTTTAAAACTTGGAGCAGAACTCGGCTTCGGTTCCGACTGGTACCTCAGAACCAACGCAGCATTTAGTTCCAAGTTTTAAAGTACTTTTGCACTTTAAAAAGTACCTAAGTTATTCAACAAAGTATTGCGTGACTTCGCAAATAACTAAGTTCATCTCATGGAAGGCTGTACATTTTAATGCTGTACTGAGACGAATCTCTGTATAGCACTAATCCTAAGTTCTGAGCGAAGTTTTGTAGCATCCGAAGCTCACTTCGCTCATTGTTAAATGCAGTCTTAGGACAGAAGTGTCTACCCAATGTCTACCCAATAGATCAACGTGGTGTCAAAAAAAAAAACGCCTATTTTCTGGCTATAGAGAGCCTTTAAAGTGGTGTAGAACACTGTGCCTTGCAGTAACACGCATCGGAAGTCTGCTATGGTAGTGAAATAATACTCTGAGTCCATATGACATGCAGATGACAGTAATCGCTCTTAGAATCACTGCATACTTCACTTATTTGGGCAGTCACAGGGGCAAAACTGAAGGTGGCAGCAGCATCAGGAGACCACAGAGTGGCACAATGACAGAGTCTGGAGGTGGCGACAGCATCAGGAGGTCACAGAGTGGCACAATCACAGAGTGTGTAGGTGGTGGCAGCATCAGGAGACCACAAAGTTGCACAATGACAGAGTGTGGGGTGGCAGCAGCAGCATCAGGAGCAGGCCACAGAGTGGCACGGCAACAGAGTGTGAAGGTAGGTGGCAATAACAGTACCCGCTGACAATGGTGGGTGTAAGAAGGAGCACTTGGCATCAGATGTGTGGCATCAGGCGGGTTGCAGCATCTGAATAGAAACCGGTCTGTTTTGTCAAGGTTTGGGTGAGACAGCATGATCTAAGCATGACAGGATGATCTAATCTGATGCATCAGGCATTGGTGGGGGGAAATGATGGCTGATCCATGCCTGATTTATCTTGACAAAGGTCAGTCTCCCCACATTTTAGGTGGACAGGCGAGTTCTTCTTGGAGTAACTATGGACCCCGCCGCAATAAACACCCGCTGTTTTGGACGGGTAGCAAAGGTCCAACAAGGTGGAGAGCCAAAAGTCATCCCTCTGCCAAATGATGACAATTCGGCTGTCACTAATCAAGCAAGTGAGCATGCATCTGGCCATTTGTGCAAGGGACTCGAGCCCTGTAGCTCCTCTGGCTGCTCCTTCTCTTCTGTCATCTGTGTAGAAAAATCACCCGTTTCGCTACACATTGCTTGTGCTCCAATGTCCTCCTCCTCTTCCTCCTTCAGTTCAGCACCCACAGGGCTCATGTGACCGTGAGAGATTGGCGCCACGTCTCCAGTCCCCTGACCGGCCTGATTCAGCATTTGTTCCACAACATGAAGCAGTGGAATGACATTGTTCCTCCCGTAGTCTTGGCAACTGACAAATAACGTGACCTTCTAAAATGGCCTGTGCAAATGGCAGGTGTTAGGCAGGAGCTGCCACTGGCTGATATCGAAGTTACACAGGGGAGTACTCCTGTCCGCTTCGATCATTAAGATATCATTTATGGCCAGGAAAACGAGGTACAGAACAGCATTACAACGCCGTGCCCTGCACATGTGGTATGCTGGAGGACCCTTGTGAATTGTTCCTGCAGTGGAGGCTGAAGACACGATGGACGATGAGGAGGCAGAAGCAGATATTGTCGCAGGACCAACGGTGTGGCAACGTGGCGAAAGTGGCATCACCTAGCCAAGTTGCTGGTTTGGCTGTGCAGGAACCACATTCACCCAGTGTGCCATAAAGGACATGAATTGTCCCTGCCCATAGTTACAGCTTAACACGTCGGAACTGCCTTGCAATTTGGCAGACACTGAAAGGCTGAAGGACTAGCCCACCTTCTGTTATACATGTGTGTGTGCAGGGCTGGTACTGCCTTTTTGACAAAGAAATGACGGCTTGGGACTCCCCACCTCGGCTGACGGAATGACTGACTAGGAGTAGAAGGAGGAGCAGGAGCATAAGGACCAGCAGATGATGGGAAGGACAGACAGCTCCCTTCGCCTGAGGTGATGGAGACTTGACTGCCTGAAAACGGGTGCGTGCCACTTGGTGATGCAGCGATTGCTGCAGCAGGCTGGACCACCACATTGGAGCCACGGTTCTGGCAGACCATTTTATGATAATGCTACATATGTTGACGCAGGGCCGTGGTGCCAACATTGGCACCCTGGCCACGCTTAACCTTCTGCCCACATATTCTACATATGGTCAAGTTCACCTCCTCCGGCAGCTTAACAAAAAACTGCCACACCGCTGAGTAGGTGATTTTACCTCCAACACTCTGCACTGACTGACTGCTACCGCTGCTGATTCTGTGAACCCCTGTACCACTACTTCCCGTGCAGGTAGGCTCCTGCAAAGGGGGTGGTCTACCTCATGCACGTTTGGCTCCCGACCTCCCCCTGCTGCCAACCTGCTGACTCCTGGCCAAGCTAGCGACTTGCTGGCTACGCCGCTAGTTCACTGGCAAGCTTTAACCCTCTTCTCCCAATGATGATGAAGCTTCTTCTTCACCCAGCTCCCAAGTTCGATCAGCTACATCATCATTATCGAGTACTGTCTGCACGTCACTGATGTCCTCCTCAACCGTCTCTGGGTCAGGAGCTTAACCGCTCGCAACACAAGCTCCCATGCCACTCTCCTCATCAGTACTTGCCCACCTAGTGGAGGAAGCAGTGGATGTCTCCTCCAGATCTTAGCTGTGCAAAAGCTGTTGACTGTCCTTTAGTAGCTCGTCCTCACTGAAAAGTGGAGCCGAGCCCACAGCATATAATACTTCTCTGGCAGAGGGAACAGAAAAGTTCAGAGGCAGGTTGAGGACAGGTGAAGGCACAGGGCCTGCCCCCGGGCCATGCCAACTAAGTGTCGTGTCAGAGGAACCACCGACTCTTGGCTGGGAGTGTCTGATGTCACTTGGGACGAAGTGGATGACCGAGTAAACCATTCAAAAACTGCTTATTTCGCCACTAATATACGGAAAACTTGGCTTCTGAATATATCACTGCACCGCTGAACAGCAATTAGGCACTAATCGTTTCCCACTTTTACACAAAAGGTTTTTCAACAGAAAAACTCTACACTGGACGGCGAATATATTTTTATTTCACCAGTAATACACAGCAAACTGGGCTTCCCAATATATCACTACACCACAGAACATCAATTAGGCCCAATTTTTTTTCTACTTTTACACAACAGGCTTTTCAACAGATATATGCAACGCTGGACGGCAAATATATTTTTATTTCTCCACTAATGCATGGCAAACTGGGCTTCAGAATATATCACTGGACCGCAGAACGTCAATTAGGCCCAATTTTTTTTCTACTTTTACACAACAGGCTTTTCAACAGATATATGCAACGCTGGACGGCGAATATATTTTTATTTTGCCACTAATACACTGCAAACTGGGCTTCACAATATATCACTGCACTGCAGAACGTCAATTAGGCCTACATTTTTTTCTACTTTTACACAACAGGCTTTTCAACAGATATATGCAACGCTGGACAGCAAATATATTTTTATTTCCCCACTAATACACGGAAAACTGGTCTTCACAATATATCACTGTAGTGCACATCGTCAGTTAGTCCCAAATTTGTTTCTACGCTGAACGGCGAATATATTTTTATTTCGCCACTAATACACAGCAAACTAGGCTTTCCAATATATCACTGCACCACAGAAAGTCAATTAGGCCCAATTTTTTTTCTACTTTTACACAACATTCCATTCAACAGATATATGCAACTCTGGACCGCGAATATATTTTTATTTTGCCACTGATACATGGCAAACTGGACTTTCCAATACATCACTGGACCGCAGAACATCAATTAGGCCCAAATTTTCTTCTACTTTTACACAACAGGCTTTTCAAGAGATATATGCAACGCTGGACGGTGAATATATTTTTATTTTTATATTTTTATGTCACTAATACACGGTAAACTGGGCTTCCCAACATATCACTGTGCTGCAGAACATCAATTAGGCCAAATTTTTTCTACGTTTACACAATAGGCTTTTCAACAGATATATGCTGGACGGCGAATGTATTTTTATTTCGCCACTAATACACTGCAAACTGGGCTTCACAATATATCACTGCACTGCAGAACGTCAATTAGGCCTACATTTTTTTCTACTTTTACACAACAGGCTTTTCAACAGATATATGCAACGCTGGACAGCAAATATATTGCCACCCGGCATACGCCACCCGGCATACAGGGCTTCCGAATATATCACTGCACCGCTGAGCTGCAAATATTTTTTCCACTAATACACGCAAAAAAGGGCTTCAACTGCTTCCCGACACATGACGTACTATTATGTCATGGAAGTCACTGCGTTCCCGCATTTTGATGTAATAGTACATCATGGGGAACGGGCGGGCACCGAAGCAAGGCATAGGGACCTGCCTTCTATGGGTGCCCAGGAGTTCCAGCCTCAGGCTGTGTCTCCTAGGCAACCTGTTAGTGTATTACTCTGTGTAATACTCTAACAGGCAATGCATTACAATACAGATGTATTGTAATGCATTGCATTGGGGATCAGACCTCCAAAAGTTAAAGTCAGAAATAAAGTTAAAAAAAAGTTAAAAAAGGTCATTTTTTGTCACATCACATCACAAAAATTGCAACACCAAGCGATCAAAAAGGCGTACTCATCCCAATATAGTACCAATCAAACCTTCATCTCATCCTGCAAAAAATGAAACCCTAACTAAGACAATCGGTCCAAAAATAAAAAAAGCTATGGCTCTTAGACCATGGAGACACTAAAATATATTTTTTTTGTTGTTTCAAAAATGCTATTATTGTGTAAAACTTAAATAAATAAGAAAAAGTATACATATTAGGTATTGCCAGATCGTTATGATCTGCTATATAAAAATGCCACATGACCTAACCCCTCAGGTGAACACACTAAAAATAAATAAATAAAAACTGCGCCAAAATTACCCATTTTTTGGTCACCATGCCCCATAAAGTGTAATAATGAATGATCAAAAAATCATATGTACCCAAAAATGGTACCAATAAAAACTTAAACTTTTCATGGAAAAAATGAGACCCTGCTCAAGATTATTGGCAGAAAAATAAAAAAGATATGGCATTCAGAAAATGGAGACACAAAAGCATATTTTTTTTTCAAAAATGCTTTATTATGTAAAACTGACAAACAAACAAACAAATAAAGTAGACATATTTGATATCATTGCGTTCTTTAACAACCAGCTCTAAAAAAAATAGCACATGATCTACCTTATCAGATGAATGTTGTAAAAAAAAAAAAAAAATTATTAACATGGAAAATCTGCCAAAAAAGTGAAATTCATAAATTTCATCTCCATTTACCTTTAATTCTTCTGGAATACCTAAAGGGTTAACAAAGTTTGTAAAGACAGTTTTGAGTAGAGTTGAGCGAACCCGAACTGTATAGTTTGAGTTTGTACCGAATTTTGGGGTGTTCGGGACACGGACCCGAACCCGAACATTTTCAAAAAAGTTTGAGTTCGGGTCCGTTGTTCATCGATTTCTTCCCGCTTTCTGAAGGGATGCACAGCAGCCAATCAGCAAGTGTTTTACTTCTTGCCCTGAGTAGCCATCACAGCCATGCCTACTAATGGCATGGCTATAATTGGCTGAGTGCAGCATGTGACCCAGCCTCTTTATAAGCTGGAGTCACGTACTGGCGCAATTCACTCTGCTGATTTGAGCTTAGGGAGAGAATGTTGGTGCTACGATCAGGCACAAAATAGGGCAGAAATCTGAAGAACCTGTGCTACTTTTATCCACAAAATACAGCAAATAGAGAGGGAGGGAGCTTAAGCAATCCAACATTTCTGTACCCAGCCACTGCAAGAGAAATCTATTTTTGTAATCCATCTGTTACTGAGGTGGCGCTCGGCGGCCATTTTAGCCACTGCAGTGTACTGCATGTGTGCCAGCCAGCCAGGGACATCAGCCTAATCCTATTTTGTTGCTCATTGAAGGAAAAAAACTTTTTTTTTCTGGCTGCTCAAGTCCCCTTTATTGCTTTTTATATGTTTAAGGGGTGACATAGTCCATTTGTCTAGCCAGGGATGTGTTGTGCCACAGAGCACTTGTGTATGCAATGCACTAAACTGTATATTCCATTTCAGCTATCAATTAGTGCATCAGTGTATTTTAGTTAGAAAAAGTGGTCATCCTGAACCACCAAGCCTATTTTACACCGCCAAAATATATATTTGAAATTTCTGCCGTGAAATTGAGAATCTGTTTAATTCTGGGGGAAAAACCGTATTCCTTGTCCACAAAACAGTACCGCATACACTGCCCAACAATATATTTTATATTTCTGCAGGGAAAAAGTGCTTCTTTGTTTTTTATAGAAAAAAAAATGTTATTCAAGGACCACCAAACAGTCTGAAATACCCATTCCAATCACCTATTTTACATTGCTACGCACGCTGTGTTTAAGTGATGGTATTATTTAGTTATCTCTAGAGATGAGCGAACACCTGGAAGTTCTGGTTCGGGAAGTTCGGCCGAACTTTCCAAAATGTTCGGGTTCGAGATCCGAACTCGACCCGAACTTTATCCCGAACCCGAACCCCATTGAAGTCAATGGGGACCCGAACTTTTAGGCACTAAAAAGGCTGTAAAATAGTACAGGAACGGGTTAGAGGGCTGCCAAAGGCAGCAAAATTTAGGTAAATCCCTTGCAAACAAATGTGGATAAGGAAATGAATTAAAATAAAATAAATAAAATTTACCCAATATCAATTGGAGAGAGGTCCCACTGCAAGGAATCATGCGTCATATCACCCAACACTATAGAAGGCCACTTTCAGTTATTTTGGCCCCAGCACCCAGACAGAGGAGAGAGGTCCCACAGCAAGGAATCATGCGTCATATCACCCACCACTGGAGAAGGCCACTTTCAGTTATTTCGGCCCCAGCACCCAGACAGAGGAGAGAGGTCCCACAGCAAGGAATCATGCGTCATATCACCCACCACTGGAGAAGGCCACTTTCAGTTATTTCGGACCCAGCACCCAGACAGAGGAGAGAGGTCCCACAGCAAGGAATCATGCGTCATATCACCCACCACTGGAGAAGGCCACTTTCAGTTATTTAGGCCAGGCACTAAGACCGAGGAGAGAGGTCCCACAGCAAGGAATTATGCGTCATATCAACCACCACCGGAGAAGGCCACCTTCAGTTATTTCGGCCCCACCACCCAGACAGAGGAGAGGTTCATTCAACTTTGGGTTGCACCGCAAGATCATGGTAAAGCTTGTACTCGCGCATCTTCCTATCACGCTCCAGTGCAGGAAGTAAGGTTGGCACATTGTCTTTGTACCGGGGATCCAGCAGGGTGGCAACCAAGTAGTCCGCACACGTTAAAATGTGGGCAACTCTGCTGTCGTTGCGCAGGTACTGCAGCATGTAGTCGCTCATGTGTGCCAGGCTCCCCAGAGATAAGGACAAGCTGTCCTCTGTGGGAGGCGTATCGTAATCGTCCTTCGTATCCTCATTCATCCTTTGCTTCATCCTCATCCTCCTCCACCTCCTCCTCATCCTCCTTGTCCTCCAGTAGTGGGCCCTGGCTGGCCACATTTGTACCTGGCCTCTGCTGTTGCAAAAAACCTCCCTCTGAGCCACTTCTAACAGACTGGCCTGAAAGTGCTAAAAATGACCCCTCCTCCTCCTCCTCCTGGGCCACCTCCTCTTCCTTCATCGCCCTAAGAGTTTTCTCAAGGAGACATAGAAGTGGAATTGTAACGCTGATAACGGTTTCATCTCCACTGGCCATGTTGGTGGAGTACTCGAAACAGCGCAACAGGGCACACAGGTCTCACATGGAGGCCCAATCATTGGTGGTGAAGTGGTGCTGTTCCGCAGTGCGACTGACGCGTGCGTGCTGCAGCTGAAACTCCACTATGGCCTGCTGCTGCTCGCACAGTCTCTCCAGCATGTTCAAGGTGGAGTTCCGAAGTAGCGCAGACAGGCGAGCAGCAGCAGGATGTGAACGCCAGAAGCGCGCACAGACGGCCCTCACTTTATGCAGCAGCTCTGACATGTCGAGGAAGTTGTGAATGAGCTGGTGGAAGCAGAGGAGGAGGAAGCCGAGTAGGAGGTGGAGGCTACAGGAGGCAAAGAATGATGCCCTGCGATCCTTGGCGGCAGAAGGACGTGCGCCAATGAACTCTCCGCCTGGGGCCAAGCCGCCACTACATTTACCCAGTGTGCAGTTAGGGAGATATACCGTCCCTGGCCGTGCTTACTGGTCCATGTATCTGTGGTTAGGTGGACCTTGCGTTGCGCAGTGCACACTTGATTTTATCGGATACTTGGTAGTTCAGGGAAGGCACCGCAGTCTTGGAGAAGTAGTGGTGGCTGAGAAGAACATACTGTGGGACAGCCATCGACATCAGCTGTTTGAAGCTGTCTGTGTCCACCAGCCTGAATAACAGCTTTTCAAAGGCCAGTGGTTTAGAAATGCTGGCATTCAGGCCCAGGGCTCGAGGGTGGCTAGGTGGGAATTTACGCTTTCTCACCAAGGTTTGTGAGATGGAGAGCTGAACGCTGCCGTGTGACATGGTGGAGATGCTTGGTGACGCAGGTGGTGGTGTCTTTGGCACATCCTCTGTTTGGTGGGCGGCAGGTGCCAACATTCCTCCCGAGGCGGAGGAAGAGGCCGAGGCAGCAGCAGAAGAGGGAGCAGGGGGAGCCAGAGTGAGTTCCTTGCTATTAAGGTGTTTACTCCACTGCAGTTCATGCTTTGCATGTAGATGCCTGGTCATACAGGTTGTGCTAAGGTTCAGAACATTAATGCCTCGCTTCAGGCTCTGATGGCACAGCGTGCAAACCACTTGGGTCTTGTCATCAGCACATTGTTTAAAGAAGTGCCATGCCAGGGAACTCCTTGAAGCTGCCTTTTGGGTGCTCTTTCCCTGGGGGCGGTGGCCAGTAGCAGGCGAACTCTCTTGGAGGTGGCTGTTCTGCTTTTGCTCCCTGCTCCGTCTTTTGCTAAGCTGTTGGCTCGGTCTCACCACTACCTCTTCCTCTGAACTATGAAAGTCAGTGGCACGACCTTCATTCCATGTGGGGTCTAGGACCTCATCGTCCCCTGCATCGTCTTCCACACAGTCTTCCTCCCTGACCTCCTGTTCGGTCTGCACACTGCAGAAAGACGCAGCAGTTGCCACTTGTGTTTCATCATCATCAGAGACGTGCGGACTGCGATGAGATGGTATTCCCATGTCCTCATCATCAGGAAACATCAGTGGTTGTGCATCATTGCATTCTATGTCTTCCACCACTGGGGAAGGGCTAGGTGGATTCCCTTGGCAAACCCTGCCAGCAGAGTCTTCAAACAGCATAAGAGACTGCTGCATAACTTGAGGCTCAGACAGTTTCCCTGATATGCATGGGGGTGATGTGACAGACTGATGGGCTTGGTTTTCAGGCGCCACCTGTGCGCTTTCTGCAGAAGACTGGGTGGGAGATAATGTTGTGAACGTGCTGGATCCACTGTCGGCCACCCAATTGACTAGCGCCTATACCTGCTCAGGCCTTACCATCCTTAGTACGGCATTGGGCCCCACCAAATATCGCTGTAAATTCTGGCGGGTACTGGAACCTGAGGTAGTTGGTTCACTAGGACGTGTGGCTGTGGCAGAATGGCCACATCCTGTCCCAGCACTGGAGGGTACACTAACACCACAACGACCGTGTCCCTTACTAGATGTTTTCCTCATTGTTACCGTTCACCAAGCACCACAATAAGAAAAAAAATATTTGGCCCAATGTATTGATTTCAAATTCATGCCTTTTTTTTTACAAGCACCTAACACTATCTGCCTATTTATTTATGTAGCGTACTACACTAATCCAGGCACAGCAGTAACCACTGATATTAGGGGAATATCTCTTTTAGGGCTAGTATTTAGGCCCTTGATGAAAGGTATCCTTTTATGGACAGATTTAAACTAGGCCTGCAACAGCTGGAACACCAGATTCAGGGTATTGCTATTTTGGCAATTGAATTTCACCCCAGAACAAAATATATAATTTGCAGGACACTATGAAACTTGGCCAGCCACAGCTGAAACCACTGATTTATGGTATTGCTATTTTGGCAATTGAATTTCACCCCAGAATAAAATATATGTTTTGGCGGACACTATTATAGTTTTCCAGCCAGAGCTGAAACCACTAATTTATGGTATTGCTATTTTGGCAATTGAATATCACCCCAGAACAAAATATAACCTGTTACGGACAGATTTAAACTAGGCCCGCAACAGCAGGAACACCAGATTCAGGGTATTGCTTTTTTGGCAATTGAATTTCACCCCAGAACAAAATATGTTTTGGCGGACACTATTATACTTTGCCAGCCACAGCTGAAACCACTGATTTATGGTATTGCTTTTTGGCAATTGAATTTCACCCCAGGACAAAATATATGTTTTTGCTGACACTATGAAACTTGGCTAGCCACAGCTGAAACCACTGATTTATGGTATTGCTATTTTGGCAATTGAGTTTCACCCCACAACAAAATATATGTTTTTGCGGACACTATGAAACTTGGCCTGCAACAGCTGGGACACCAGATTCAGGGTATTGCTATTTTGGCAATTGAATTTCACCCCAGAACAAAATATGTTTTGGCGGACACTATTATTCTTTGCCAGCCACAGCTGAAACCACTGATTTATGGTATTGTTATTTTGGCAATTGAATTTCACCCCAGGACAAAATATATGTTTTTGCGGACACTATGAAACTTGGCCTGCAACAGCTGAAACCACCTGATTTATGGTATTGCTATTTTGGCAATTGAGATTTCACCCCACAACAAAATATATGTTTTTGCGGACACTATGAAATCTTGGCCTGCAACAGCTGGGACACCACTGATTCAGGGTATTGCTATTTTGGCAATTGAATTTCACCCCAGAACAAAATATATGTTTTTGCGGACACTATGAAACTTGGCCTGCAACAGCTGGGACACCAGATTTAGGGTATTGCTATTTTGGCAATTGAATTTCACCCCAGAACAAAATATATGTTTTTGCGGACACTATGAATCTTGGCCAGCCACAGCTGAAACCACTGATTTATGGTATTGCTATTTTGGCAATTGAATTTCACCCCAGAACAAAATATATGTTTTTGCGGACACTATGAAACTTGGCCTGCAACAGCTGGGACACCAGATTCAGGGTATTGCTATTTTGGCAATTGAATTTCACCCCAGAACAAAATATATGTTTTGGCGGACACTATTATACTTTGCCAGCCACAGCTGAAACCACTGATTTATGGTATTGCTATTTTGGCAATTGAATTTCACCCCAGGACAAAATATATGTTTTGCGGACACTATGAAACTTGGCTAGCCACAGCTGAAACCACTGATTTATGGTATTGCTATTTTGGCAATTGAATTTCACCCCAGAACAAAATATATGTTTTTGCGGACACTATGAAACTTGGCCTGCAACAGCTGGGACACCAGATTCAGGGTATTGCTATTTTGGCAATTGAATTTCACCCCAGAACAAAATATATGTTTTTGCGGACACTATGAAACTTGGCCTGCAACAGCTGGGACACCAGATTTAGGGTATTGCTATTTTGGCAATTGAATTTCACCCCAGAACAAAATATATGTTTTTGCGGACACTATGAAACTTGGCCAGCCACAGCTGAAACCACTGATTTATGGTATTGCTATTTTGGCAATTGAATTTCACCCCAGAACAAAATATAATGTTTTTACGGACAGCTATGAAACTTGGCCTGCAACAGCTGGAACACCAGATTCAGGGTATTGCTATTTTGGCAATTGAATTTCACCCCAGAACAAAATATATGTTTTGGCGGACACTATTATACTTTGCCAGCCACAGCTGAAACCACTGATTTATGGTATTGCTATTTTGGCAATTGAATTTCACCCCAGGACAAAATATATGTTTTTGCTGACACTATGAAACTTGGCCAGCCACAGCTGAAACCACTGATTTATGGTATTGCTATTTTGGCAATTGAGTTTCACCCCACAACAAAATATATGTTTTTGCGGACACTATGAAACTTGGCCTGCAACAGCTGGGACACCAGATTCAGGGTATTGCTATTTTGGCAATTGAATTTCACCCCAGAACAAAAATATGTTTTGGCGGACACTATTATTCTTTGCCAGCCACAGCTGAAACCACTGATTTATGGTATTGCTATTTTGGCAATTGAATTTCACCCCAGAACAAAATATATGTTTTTGCGGACACTATGAAACTTGGCTAGCCACAGCTGAAACCACTGATTTATGGTATTGCTATTTTGGCAATTGAGTTTCACCCCACAACAAAATATATGTTTTTGCGGACACTATGAAACTTGGCCTGCAACAGCTGGGACACCAGATTCAGGGTATTGCTATTTTGGCAATTGAATTTCACCCCAGAACAAAATATATGTTTTTGCGGACACTATGAAACTTGGCCTGCAACAGCTGGGACACCAGAATTAGGGTATTGCTATTTTGGCAATTGAATTTCACCCCACAACAAAATATATGTTTTTGCGGACACTATGAATCTTGGCCAGCCACAGCTGAAACCACTGATTTATGGTATTGCTATTTTGGCAATTGAATTTCACCCCAGAACAAAATATATGTTTTTGCGGACACTATGAAACTTGGCCTGCAACAGCTGGGACACCACGATTCAGGGTATTGCTATTTTGGCAATTGAATTTCACCCCAGAACAAAATATATGTTTTGCGGACACTATGAAACTTGGCCTGCAACAGCTGGGACACCAGATTCAGGGTATTGCTATTTTGGCAATTGAATTTCACCCCAGAACAAAATATATGTTTTGGCGGACACTATTATACTTTGCCAGCCACAGCTGAAACCACTGATTTATGGTATTGTTATTTTGGCAATTGAATTTCACCCCAGGACAAAATATACGTTTTTGCGGACACTATGAAACTTGGCTAGCCACAGCTGAAACCACTGATTTATGGTATTGCTATTTTGACAATTGAATTTCACCCCAGAGCAAAATATATGTTTTGTGGACACTATGAAACTTGGCCAGCCACAGCTGAAACCACTGATTTATGGTATTGCTATTTTGGCAATTGAATTTCACCCCAGAACAAAATATATGTTTTTGCGGACACTATGGAACTTGGCCTGCAACAGCTGGGACACCAGATTCAGGATATTGCTATTTTGGCAATTGAATTTCACCCCAGAACAAAATATATGTTTTGGTGTACACTATTATACTTTGCCAGCCACAGCTGAAACCACTGATTTATGGTATTGTTATTTTGGCAATTGAATTTCACCCCAGGACAAAATATATGTTTTTGCGGACACTATGAAACTTGGCCTAGCCACAGCTGAAACCACTGATTTATGGTATTGCTATTTTGGCAATTGAATTTCACCCCAGAACAAAATATATGTTTTGCGGACACTATGAAACTTGGCCAGCCACAGCTGAAACCACTGATTTATGGTATTGCTATTTTGGTAATTGAATTTCACCCCAGAACAAAATATATGTTTTTGCGGACACTATGAAACTTGGCCAGCCACAGCTGAAACCACTGATTTATGGTATTGCTATTTTGGCAATTGAATTTCACCCCAGAACAAAATATATGTTTTTGCGGACACTATGAAACTTGGCCTGCAACAGCTGGGACCACCAGATTTAAGGTATTGCTATTTTGGCAATTGAATTTCACACCAGAACAAAATATATGTTTTTGAGGACACTATGAAACTTGGCCTGCAACAGCTGTGACACCAGATTTAGGGTATTGCTATTTTGGCAATTGAATTTCACCCCAGAACAAAATATATGTTTTTGCGGACACTATGAATCTTGGCCAGCAACAGCTGAAACCACTGATTTATGGTATTGCTATTTTGGCAATTGAATTTCACCCCAGAACAAAATATATGTTTTTGCGGACACTATAAAACTTGGCCAGCAACAGCTGAAACCACTGATTTATGGTATTGCTATTTTGGCAATTGAATTTCACCCCAGAACAAAATATATGTTTTTGCGGACACTATGAAACTTGGCCTGCAACAGCTGGGACATCAGATTCAGGGTATTGCTATTTTGGCAATTGAATTTCACCCCAGAACAAAATATATGTTTTTGCGGACACTATGAAACTTGACCTGCAACAGCTGGGACACCAGATTCAGGGTATTGCTATTTTGGCAATTGAATTTCACCCCAGAACAAAATATGTTTTGGCTGACACTATTATACTTTGCCAGCCACAGCTGAAACCACTGATTTATGGTATTGCTATTTTGGCAATTGAATTTCACCCCAGAACAAAATATATGTTTTTGCGGACACTATGAAACTTGGCCAGCCACAGCTGAAACCACTGATTTATGGTATTGCTATTTTGGCAATTGAATTTCACCCAACAACAAAATATATGTTTTTGCGGACACTATGAAACTTGGCCTGCAACAGCTGGGACACCAGATTCAGGGTATTGCTATTTTGGCAATTGAATTTCACCCCAGAACAAAATATATGTTTTTGCGGACACTATGAAACTTGGCCTGCAACAGCTGGGACACCAGATTTAGGGTATTGCTATTTTGGCAATTGAATTTCACCCCACAACAAAATATATGTTTTTGCAGACACTATGAATCTTGGCCAGCCACAGCTGAAACCACTGATTTATGGTATTGCTATTTTGGCAATTGAATTTCACCCCAGAACAAAATATATGTTTTTGCGGACACTATGAAACTTGGCCTGCCACAGCTGGGACACCACTGATTCAGGGTATTGCTATTTTGGCAATTGAATTTCACCCCAGAACAAAATATATGTTTTTGCGGACACTATGAAACTTGGCCTGCAACAGCTGGGACACCAGATTCAGGGTATTGCTATTTTGGCAATTGAATTTCACCCCAGAACAAAATATATGTTTTTGCGGACACTATGAAACTTGGCCTGCAACAGCTGGGACACCAGATTCAGGGTATTGCTATTTTGGCAATTGAATTTCACCCCAGAACAAAATATGTTTTGGCGGACACTATTATACTTTGCCAGCCACAGCTGAAACCACTGATTTATGGTATTGTTATTTTGGCAATTGAATTTCACCCCAGGACAAAATATATGTTTTTACGGACACTATGAAACTTGGCTAGCCACAGCTGAAACCACTGATTTATGGTATTGCTATTTTGGCAATTGAATTTCACCCCACAACAAAATATATGTTTTTGCGGACACTATGAAACTTGGCCTGCAACAGCTGGGACACCAGAATTAGGGTATAGCTATTTTGGAAATTGAATTTCACCCCACAACAAAATATATGTTTTTGCGGACACTATGAATCTTGGCCAGCCACAGCTGAAACCACTGACTTATGGTATTGCTATTTTGGCAATTGAATTTCACTCCTGAACAAAATATATGTTTTTGCGGACACTATGAAACTTGGCCTGCTACAGCTGGGACACCAGATTCAGGGTATTGCTATTTTGGCAATTGAATTTCACCCCAGAACAAAATATGTTTTGGCGGACACTATTATACTTTGCCAGCCACAGCTGAAACCACTGATTGATGGTATTGTTATTTTGGCAATTGAATTTCTCCCCACGACAAAATATATGTTTTTGCGGACACTATGAAACTTGGCTAGCCACAGCTGAAACCACTGATTTATGGTATTGCTATTTTGACAATTGAATTTCACCCCAGAAAAAAATATATGTTTTGCGGACACTATGAAACTTGGCCAGCCACAGCTGAAACCACTGATTTATGGTATTGCTATTTTGGTAATTGAATTTCACCCCAGAACAAAATATATGTTTTTGCGGACACTATGAAACTTGGCCTGCAACAGCTGGGACACCAGATTTAGGGTATTGCTATTTTGGCAATTGAATTTCACCCCAGAACAAAATATATGTTTTTGCGGACACTATGAATCTTGGCCAGCCACAGCTGAAACCACTGATTTATGGTATTGCTATTTTGGCAATTGAGTTTCACTCCAGAACAAAATATATGTTTTTGCGGACACTATGAAACTTGGCCTGCAACAGCTGGGACACCAGATTCAGGGTATTGCTATTTTGGCAATTGAATTTCACCCCAGAACAAAATATGTTTTGGTGGACACTATTATACTTTGCCAGCCACAGCTGAAACCACTGATTTATGGAATTGTTATTTTGGCAATTGAATTTCACCCCAGGACAAAATATATGTTTTTGCGGACACTATGAAACTTGGCTAGCCACAGCTGAAACCACTGATTTATGGTATTGCTATTTTGCCAATTGAGTTTCACCCCACAACAAAATATATGTTTTTGCGGACACTATGAAACTTGGCCTGCAACAGCTGGGACACCAGATTCAGGGTATTGCTATTTAGGCAATTGAATTTCACCCCAGAACAAAATATATGTTTTTGCGGACACCAGAATTAGGGTATTGCTATTTTGGCAATTGAATTTCACCCCACAACAAAATATATGTTTTTGCGGACACTATGAATCTTGGCCAGCCACAGCTGAAACCACTGATTTATGGTATTGCTATTTTGGCAGTTGAATTTCACTCCAATACAAAATATATGTTTTTGCGGACACTATGAAACTTGGCCTGCAACAGCTGGGACACCAGATTCAGGGTATTGCTATTTTGGCAATTGAATTTCACCCCAGAACAAAATATGTTTTGGCGGACACTATTATACTTTGCCAGCCACAGCTGAAACCACTGATTTATGGTATTGTTATTTTGGCAATTGAATTTCACCCCACAACAAAATATATTTTTTTGCGGACACTATGAAACTTGGCTAGCCACAGCTGAAACCACTGATTTATGGTATTGCTATTTTAGCAATTCAGTTTCACCCCACAACAAAATATATGTTTTTGCGGACACTATAAAACTTGGCCTGCAACAGCTGGGACACCAGATTCAGGGTATTGCTATTTTGGCAATTGAATTTCACCCCACAACAAAATATATGTTTTTGCGGACACTATGAAACTTGGCCTGCAATAGCTGGGACACCAGATTCAGGGTATTGCTATTTTGGCAATTGAATTTCACCCCAGAACAAAATATGTTTTGGCGGACACTATTATACTTTGCCAGCCACAGCTGAAACCACTGATTTATGGTATTGTTTAGAGATGAGCGAACACCTGGATGTTCGGGTTCGAGAGGTTCGGCCGAACTTCCGGAAAATGTCCGGGTTCGTGATCCGAACTCAACCCGAACTTCATCCCGAACCCGAACCCCATAGAAGTCAATGGGGACCCGAACTTTTGGGCACTACAAAGGCTGTAAAAGACACCCAGAGGGATAATATACCGCAATAAACGCATTGCGATTTCAACTTTGAGCTAACGATCACCATGGGAACGCCTCCTCCAATAGAATGTACTGTCGGATCTGAGAATTAAGTTGAAATCGCAATGCGATTCTTATATATTTGCTTAATCGCATTGCGATTTCAACTTAGCATTGCTAAATAATTCCATCCATATCGTTAACTTACTGAGTCAGTAAGTTAACGAATATGGATGGAATTATTTAGCAATGCTAAGTTGAAACGGCAATGCGATTAAGCAGATATATAATAATCGCATTGCGATTTCAACTTAATTCTCACATCCGACAGTACATTCTACTGGAGGAGGCGTTCCCATGGTGATCGGTAGCTCAAAGTTGTAATCGCAATGCGATTAAGCAAATACATAAGAATCACATTGCGATTCCAACTTTTTAGTACTCAACTTTTTAAATCGTACACCACTTTAAGTTCCAAAGTTGCAATCGCGTTCGAATAGAACTTAAAACTGTCTCTTAGTCAGTTTTAGTATTGGTGTGCTGTAATAGAAGTTACATTCGTACGCGAATATAACTTAGAGCAATACAGTCAACTTTACACTGTTAGTTTTATTATCGCGATAATTCAACTATTCAAGAATCGTGTACGTGCGTCTGTACGTGTGTGCGTTACCTCGGACACTATTCTATTTTGCCAGCCACAGCTGAAACCACTGATTTATGGTATTGCTATTTTGGCAATTGAATGTAACCCCAGAAAATAATCTATCCTTTGCCAGACAGCAGACAGTATTATACTTGTCTAACCAAAGCTGGAACACCAGATTTAGGGGATTGGTATTTGGGCAATTGTATTTAACCCCTTAATAAAATATAGAAATTTCTTTCCTGAGTTTCTAGGGGTGACAATTAGCACAGCCAAGCCCCTGATGTAGGATATAGCAAAACAAAAAAACTAGTATTGATGGATTGATGGACTTGGTGGCAGCTTCTTCTGGCGCACCACAAGTCACAAAATGGCCGCCGATCAACCCAGAAAATAAGTGACAGAAAAACGCTCTGTGCAGCCTAAAAACCAGCGAGCAAGTAACTAGCAGAAGTTCAATGATTCTCAGCTGTAAATTGATCGGTTCATTAGGTGCTGTTGCTGACTTTAACCTGCCTAATCTCGCCCAGACAGAAGCTGCGTCCTCTCCCTACACTAATCAGAGCAGTGTGACGTGCGGCGCTACGTGACTCCAGCTTAAATAGAGGCTGGGTCACATGCTGCACTTGGCCAATCACAGCCATGCCATTAGTAGGCATGGCTGTGATGGGCTCTTAGGGCAAGAAGTAAAACGCTAGCTGATTGGCTGCTGTGCAGCCCTTCAGAAAGCGGGAAGTAATCGACGAATACCGAACCCGAACCCGAACTTTTTTGAAAATGTCTGGGTTCGGGTCCGGGTCCCGGACACCCCAAAATTCGGTACGAACCCGAACTATTCTCGAACTGTTCGCTCAACACTAGTATTGTTATTTTGGCAATTGAATTTCACCCCAGGACAAAATATATGTTTTTGCGGACACTATGAAACTTGGCTAGCCACAGCTGAAACCACTGATTTATGGTATTGCTATTTTGACAATTGAATTTCACCCCACAACAAAATATATGTTTTGCGGACACTATGAAACTTGGCCAGCCACAGCTGAAACCACTGATTTATGGTATTGCTATTTTGGTAATTGAATTTCACCCCATAACAAAATATATGTTTTTGCGGACACTATGAAACTTGGCCTGCAACAGCTGGGACACCAGATTCAGGGTATTGCTATTTTGGCAATTGAATTTCACCCCACAACAAAATATATGTTTTTGCGGACACTATGAATCTTGGCCAGCCACAGCTGAAACCACTGATTTATGGTATTGCTATTTTGGCAATTGAATTTCACCCCACAACAAAAATATGTTTTTGCGGACACTATGAAACTTGGCCTGCAACAGCTGGGACACCAGATTCAGGGTATTGCTATTTTGGCAATTGAATTTCACCCCAGAACAAAATATGTTTTGGCGGACACTATTATACTTTTCCAGCCACAGCTGAAACCACTGATTTATGGTATTGTTATTTTGGCAATTGAATTTCACCCCAGGACAAAATATATGTTTTTGCGGACACTATGAAACTTGGCTAGCCACAGCTGAAACCACTGATTTATGGTATTGCTATTTTGGCAATTGAATTTCACCCCAGAACAAAATATATGTTTTGCGGACACTATGAAACTTGGCCAGCCACAGCTGAAACCACTGATTTATGGTATTGCTATTTTGGCAATTGAATTTCACCCCAGAACAAAATATATGTTTTTGCGGACACTATGAAACTTGGCCTGCAACAGCTGGGACACCAGAATTCAGGGTATTGCTATTTTGGCAATTGAATTTCACCCCACAACAAAATATATGTTTTTGCGGACACTATGAATCTTGGCCAGCCACAGCTGAAACCACTGATTTATGGTATTGCTATTTTGGCAATTGAATTTCATCCCAGAACAAAATATATGTTTTTGCGGACACTATGAAACTTGGCCTGCAACAGCTGGGACACCAGATTCAGGGTATTGCTATTTTGGCAATTGAATTTCACCCCAGAACAAAATATATGTTTTTGAGGACACTATGAAACTTGGCCTGCAACAGCTGGGACACCAGATTCAGGGTATTGCTATTTTGGCAATTGAATTTCACCCCAGAACAAAATATATGTTTTTGCGGACACTATGAAACTTGGCCTGCAACAGCTGGGACACCAGATTTAGGGTATTGCTATTTTGGCAATTGAATTTCACCCCAGAACAAAATATATGTTTTGGCGGACACTATGTATACTTTGCCAGCCACAGCTGAAACCACTGATTTATGGTATTGCTATTTTGGCAATTGAATTTCACCCCAGGACAAAATATATGTTTTTGCGGACATCTATGAAACTTGGCTAGCCACAGCTGAAACCACTGATTTATGGTATTGCTATTTTGGCAATTGAATTTCACCCCACAACAAAATATATGTTTTTGCGGACACTATGAAACTTGGCCTGCAACAGCTGAAACCACTAGATTTATGGTATTGCTATTTTGGCAATTGAATTTCACCCCAGGACAAAATATATGTTTTTGCGGACACTATGAAACTTGGCCTAGCCACAGCTGAAACCACTGATTTATGGTATTGCTATTTTGGCAATTGAATTTCACCCCAGAACAAAATATATGTTTTGCGGACACTATGAAACTTGGCCAGCCACAGCTGAAACCACTGATTTATGGTATTGCTATTTTGGCAATTGAATTTCACCCCAGGACAAAATATATGTTTTTGCGGACACTATGAAACTTGGCCAGCCACAGCTGAAACCACTGATTTATGGTATTGCTATTTTGGCAATTGAATTTCACCCCAGAACAAAATATATGTTTTGCGGACACTATGAAACTTGGCCAGCCACAGCTGAAACCACTGATTTATGGTATTGCTATTTTGGCAATTGAATTTCACCCCAGAACAAAATATATGTTTTTGCGGACACTATGAAACTTGGCCTGCAACAGCTGGGACACCAGATTCAGGGTATTGCTATTTTGGCAATTGAATTTCACCCCACAACAAAATATATGTTTTTGCGGACACTATGAATCTTGGCCAGCAACAGCTGAAACCACTGATTTATGGTATTGCTATTTTGGCAATTGAATTTCACCCCAGAACAAAATATATGTTTTTGCGGACACTATGAAACTTGGCCAGCCACAGCTGAAACCACTGATTTATGGTATTGCTATTTTGGCAATTGAATTTCACCCCAGAACAAAATATATGTTTTTGCGGACACTATGAAACTTGGCCTGCAACAGCTGGGACACCAGATTCAGGGTATTGCTATTTTGGCAATTGAATTTCACCCCAGAACAAAATATGTTTTGGCGGACACTATTATACTTTGCCAGCCACAGCTGAAACCACTGATTTATGGTATTGTTATTTTGGCAATTGAATTTCACCCCAGGACAAAATATATGTTTTTGCGGACACTATGAAACTTGGCCTAGCCACAGCTGAAACCACTGATTTATGGTATTGCTATTTTGGCAATTGAATTTCACCCCAGAACAAAATATATGTTTTGCGGACACTATGAAACTTGGCTAGCCACAGCTGAAACCACTGATTTATGGTATTGTTATTTTGGCAATTGAATTTCACCCCATAACAAAATATATGTTTTTGCGGACACTATGAAACTTGGCTAGCCACAGCTGAAACCACTGATTTATGGTATTGCTATTTTGACAATTGAATTTCACCCCAGAACAAAATATATGTTTTGCGGACACTATGAAACTTGGCCATCCACAGCTGAAACCACTGATTTATGGTTTTGCTATTTTGGTAATTGAATTTCACCCCAGAACAAAATATATGTTTTTGCGGACACTATGAAACTTGGCCTGCAACAGCTGGGACACCAGAATTAGGGTATTGCTATTTTGGCAATTGAATTTCACCCCACAACAAAATATATGTTTTTGCGGACACTATGAATCTTGGCCAGCCACAGCTGGAAACCACTGATTTATGGTATTGCTATTTTGGCAATTGAATTTCACCCCAGAACAAAATATATGTTTTTGCGGACACTATGAAACTTGGCCTGCAACAGCTGGGACACCAGATTCAGGGTATTGCTATTTTGGCAATTGAATTTCACCCCAGAACAAAATATATGTTTTGGCGGACACTATGAATACTTGGCCAGCCACAGCTGAAACCACTGATTTATGGATATTGTTATTTTGGCAATTGAATTTCACCCCAGGACAAAATATATGTTTTTGCGGACACTATGAAACTTGGCTAGCCACAGCTGAAACCACTGATTTATGGTATTGCTATTTTGACAATTGAATTTCACCCCAGAACAAAATATATGTTTTTGCGGACACTATGAAACTTGGCCAGCCACAGCTGAAACTACTGATTTATGGTATTGCTATTTTGGTAATTGAATTTCACCCCAGAACAAAATATATGTTTTTGCGGACACTATGAAACTTGGCCTGCAACAGCTGGGACACCAGATTCAGGGTATTGCTATTTTGGCAATTGAATTTCACCCCACAACAAAATATATGTTTTTGCGGACACTATGAATCTTGGCCAGCAACAGCTGAAACCACTGATTTATGGTATTGCTATTTTGGCAATTGAATTTCACCCCAGAACAAAATATATGTTTTTGCGGACACTATGAAACTTGGCCAGCCACAGCTGAAACCACTGATTTATGGTATTGCTATTTTGGCAATTGAATTTCACCCCAGAACAAAATATATGTTTTTGCGGACACTATGAAACTTGGCCTGCAACAGCTGGGACACCAGATTCAGGGTATTGCTATTTTGGCAATTGAATTTCACCCCAGAACAAAATATGTTTTGGCGGACACTATTATACTTTGCCAGCCACAGCTGAAACCACTCATTTATGGTATTGTTATTTTGGCAATTGAATTTCACCTCAGGACAAAATATATGTTTTTGCGGACACTATGAAACTTGGCTAGCCACAGCTGAAACGACTGATTTATGGTATTGCTATTTTGTCAATTGAATTTCACCCCAGAACAAAATATATGTTTTGCGGACACTATGAGACTTGGCTAGCCACAGCTGAAACCACTGATTTATGGTATTGTTATTTTGGCAATTGAATTTCACCTCAGGACAAAATATATGTTTTTGCAGACACTATGAAACTTGGCTAGCCACAGCTGAAACCACTGATTTATGGTATTGCTATTTTGACAATTGAATTTCACCCCAGAACAAAATATATGTTTTGCGGACACTATGAAACTTGGCCATCCACAGCTGAAACCACTGATTTATGGTATTGCTATTTTGGTAATTGAATTTCACCCCAGAACAAAATGTATGTTTTTGCCGACACTATGAAACTTGGCCTGCAACAGCTGGGACACCAGAATTAGGGTATTGCTATTTTGGCAATTGAATTTCACCCCACAACAAAATATATGTTTTTGCGGACACTATGAATCTTGGCCAGCCACAGCTGAAACCACTGATTTATGGTTTTGCTATTTTGGCAATTGAATTTCACCCCAGAACAAAATATATGTTTTTGCGGACACTATGAAACTTGGCCTGCAACAGCTGGGACACCAGATTCAGGGTATTGCTATTTTGGCAATTGAATTTCACCCCAGAACAAAATATGTTTTGGCGGACACTATTATACTTTGCCAGCCACAGCTGAAACCACTGATTTATGGAATTGTTATTTTGGCAATTGAATTTCACCCCAGGACAAAATATATGTTTTTGCGGACACTATGAAACTTGGCTAGCCACAGCTGAAACCATTGATTTATGGTATTGCTATTTTGACAATTGAATTTCACCCCAGAACAAAATATATGTTTTGCAGACACTATGAAACTTGGCCAGCCACAGCTGAAACCACTGATTTATGGTATTGCTATTTTGGTAATTGAATTTCACCCCAGAACAAAATATATGTTTTTGCGGACACTTTGAAACTTGGCCTGCAACAGCTGGGACACCAGATTCAGGGTATTGCTATTTTGGCAATTGAATTTCACCCCACAACAAAATATATGTTTTTGCGGACACTATGAATCTTGGCCAGCAACAGCTGAAACCACTGATTTATGGTATTGCTATTTTGGCAATTGAATTTCACCCCAGAACAAAATATATGTTTTTGCGGACACTATAAAACTTGGCCAGCCACAGCTGAAACCACTGATTTATGGTATTGCTATTTTGGCAATTGAATTTCACCCCAGAACAAAATATATGTTTTTGCGGACACTATGAAACTTGGCCTGCAACAGCTGGGACACCAGATTCAGGGTATTGCTATTTTGGAAATTGAATTTCACCCCAGAACAAAATATGTTTTGGCGGACACTATTATACTTTGCCAGCCACAGCTGAAACCACTCATTTATGGTATTGTTATTTTGGCAATTGAATTTCACCCCATGACAAAATATATGTTTTTGCGGACACTATGAAACTTGGCTAGCCACAGCTGAAACCACTGATTTATGGTATTGCTATTTTAGCAATTCAGTTTCACCCCAGAACAAAATATATGTTTTTGCGGACACTATAAAACTTGGCCTGCAACAGCTGGGACACCAGATTCAGGGTTTTGCTATTTTGGCAATTGAATTTCACCCCAGAACAAAATATATGTTTTTGCGGACACTATGAAACTTGGCCTGCAACAGCTGGGACACCAGAATTAGAGTATTGCTATTTTGGCAATTGAATTTCACCCCACAACAAAATATATGTTTTTGGGGACACTATGAAACTTGGCCTGCAATAGCTGGGACACCAGATTCACGGTATTGCTATTTTGGCAATTGAATTTCACCCCAGAACAAAATATGTTTTGGCGGACACTATTATACTTTGCCAGCCACAGCTGAAACCACTGATTTATGGTATTGTTTTGAGATGAGCGAACACCTGGATGTTCGGGTTCGAGAGGTTCGGCCGAACTTCCGGAAAATGTCCGGGTTCGTGATCCGAACTCAACCCGAACTTCATCCCGAACCCGAACCCCATAGAAGTCAATCCAGGCACAGCAGTAACCACTGATTTAGTGGAATATCTCTTTTAGGGCTAGTATTTAGGCCCTTGATGAAAGGTATCCTTTTATTGACAGATTTAAACTAGGCCTGCAACAGCTGGAACACCAGATTCAGGGTATTGCTATTTTGGCAATTGAATTTCACCCCAGAACAAAATATATTATTTGCAGGACACTATGAAACTTGGCCAGCCACAGCTCAAACCACTGATTTATGGTATTGCTATATTTGGCAATTGAATTTTACCACAGAAAATAATCTATCCTTTGCCAGACAGCAGACAGTATTATACTTGGCTAGCCAAAGCTGGAACACCAGATTTAGGGGATTGGTATTTGGGCAATTGTATTTAACCCCTTAATAAAATATAGAAATTGCTATCTTGAGTTTCTAGGGGTGACAATTAGCACAGCCAAGCCCCTGATGTAGGATATAGCAAAAAAAAACTAGTATTGATGGATTGATGGACTTGGTGGCAGCTTGTTCTGGTGCACCACAAGTCACAAAATGGCCGCCGATCACCCCAGAAAATAAGTGACAGAAAAACGCTCTGTGCAGCCTAAAAACCAGTGAGCAAGTAACTAGCAGAAGTTCAATGATTCTCAGCTGTAGATCGATCAGTTTATTAGGTGCTGTTGCTGAATTTTCACTCCCTAATCTTGCCCTCACAGAAGCTGCGTCCTCTCCCTACAGTACTCAGAGCAGTGTGACGTGTGGCGCTACGTGACTCCAGCTTAAATAGAGGCTGGGTCACATATTGCACTTGGCCAATCACAGCCATGCCATTAGTAGGCATGGCTGTGATGGGCTCTTATGGCAAGAAGTAAAACGCTAGCTGATTGGCTGCTGTGCAGCCCTTCAGAAAGCGGGAAGTAACAACGAACCCGAACCCAAACTTTTTTTTTAAATGTTCGGGTTCGGGTCCGTGTCCCGGACACCCCAAAATTCGGTACGAACCCGAACTATGCTCGAACTGTTCGCTCATCACTAGTTATCTCTCTGGAAGGGTCATGTATCAAGGGTCATTAAAAAAGAAAAAAATGAAAGAAAAAAAAAAGTGCATGTTTTTCTGTCACCTCTTCTACATGTGGGGCTCACATGGGGCTCTGCAGTTAGCGCCAGACATGCAAGGTGTTGGTGAATGTGTATCAGTGGCCCATATATGGGGGCACTAGCAGGTTGATCAAGGCGCCTGTATTTGAGTACTGATGCTCTGGTAAGTGTGTTTAATCTATAAATTGTATGTTTTGGGTCCGCAGCGGTTCTGTACTATTGTGTTGCATCAGGGTTTATGTTCAACTACATTTATGTTTTCTTACAGGAACACGAGGTGGTGTTGTGGTGACCATCATTTAAAAAAAAAAAAAATCCTGCAGCGTTATGTGGAAGTTCATTCGCACCTGGGCAATGGCAGAAGGTGCCAGACGAGTGCTGGCATTCACGGTGGGATCGGACTTGGTTACACGGTCCGTGACTTGTAGCTCTCTGGGGCGAAGGGGGTTGGGCACTAATGGTAGAATGATCATGGCTAGGTTTATTACCTGCAAAAGCTATGTCTGTGTTTCTGCATTTACATTTTTGTCCTATACTCCATTCACTACCAGAGCTGCGTTCATGCATCTGTTGTATCACGTTAATACTCTGCTCACTTTAGATTGCATTCATATGGCTGCTTTATATCATGCTCTTCATTCTCTCACTCAGAGCTGTGCCCATACCATGTGTAGGGCACTACTCACATCGAGAGCTGCATTCACCCACCTGTTCTTACGTCCACTTATAGCTACATTTTCCTTTTTATTTCGACATCATGTTTAGCCAGTATTTTGCACACCGCTCTGACACTGCTCTCCCGATAAACATAATAGCTGCGTTCTTTTCAGGCTTGCTTATTTCCTCGTTGGTTTGTTACAATCCGAAAGCCTACTTCTACTTTTTTCTGTTCACTTCATTAAAAAAAAAAATTTTTTTGTGTGTTTCAGGCCTGGTTTGCATTTACTTAGACTGGTCTGCTTTACTTCTGGTTCATATTCACTCAGATTGGTCTCTTGCCCCAGTTAACCAAATAGCTTCTTAGTGGTCAGTGGGCCAATGGGAGTACATTTCCTACTATATTTTTTCACAAATCCTTCATTTGTCAAGATAATGGTCTTCTCTTAGCGAACTGCAAGGCCTCTGGCTCTTCGTTTTCTCCCATCTGTTCAAATTCACGGATGGTTAATGTTTATTTATGCACGTAGTTAGCTTCACTAATGTCTATGCATATCCCATCGGGTCTGGCTCACATTTAATTACTTATCGTCACTGTAAAGTCATTCAGTTCAGTCTCATGGCTTCGAGGGGTTTCATGGCTTCGGGGGGCCCGATGATCGCTTCAGCCTCATGGCTCCGGGGGGCCCTTTGACCGTCCTTCATGTTGTTCGTTAGGGGTATCATATGGTTGTAGGCTGTTTAGTGTCTTAGGTTCCCTGTCAGAGGGGTTCATGGTTACTCGAGTTCCCAAGTCATACTGGTGCTGCATAAGTGCTTTATTAAAAAAAAAAAAAAATCTGGCATGTATGGCTCCACCATTAGTCTCCCACGCATGACTTCTCCGTTTATGTTTTACTCACATGACTCCGCCATTAGAGTCTCACGCATGACTTCTCAGATTTAGTGTTACACATATGACTACGCCATCAGAATCTCTTGCGCATGGTTTCTCCAAATAAGTGTTACACATATGACTCCGCCATTATAGTGTCTCAAGCAATGTTTCTCCGATTAAGTGTCTGCCATTAGAGTCCCTCACGCATGACTTCTCCGATTAAGTTTTTGACATATGACTTCGCCGTTAGAGTCTCTCACGCATGACACCGCCATTACAGTCTCTCACGCATGGCCTCTCCGTTTTATGTTTTACACACATGACTCTGCCATTATAGTCTTTCAAGCAATGCTTCTCCGATTAAGTGTCCGCCATTAGAGTCTCTCACGCATGGCTTCTCCGATTTAGTGTTGCACATATGACTCCGCCATCAGTCTCTCACGCATGGCTTCTCCAATTAAGTGTCCGCCATTAGAGTCTCTTACGCATGGCACTGCCATTAGAGTCTCTCACGCATGGCTTCCCACGATTAAGTGTTACACATATGACTTCGTCATTAGTCTCTCACGCATGGCTTCTCCAATTAGGTGTTGCACATATGACTCCGCAATTGTTCTCCCACGCATGGCTTCTCCGATTTAGGGCTCTTTCACACTAGCGTTTTTGTTTTCCGGCATAGAGATCCGTCGTCGGGTCTCTATGCCGGAAAAATCCTGATCAGGATTATCCTAATGCATTCTGAATGGAGAGAAATCCGTTCAGGATGCATCAGGATGTCTTCAGTTCAGGACCGGAACGTTTTTTGGCCGGAGAAAATACCGCAGCATGCTGCGCTTTCGCTCTGGCCAAAATCCTGAACACTGCCACAAAGGCCGGATCGGAATTAATGCCCATTGAAAGGCATTAATCCGGATCCGACCTTAGCTAAGCGTCGTTTCGGCGCATTGCCGGATCCGGCGTTTAGCTTTCTCAATGAGTTACCATGGCAGCCAGGACGCTAAAGTCCCGGCTGCCATGGTAAAGTGTAGTGGGGAGCAGGGAGCAGTATGCTTACAGTCCGTGCGGCTCCCGGGGCACTCAGAGTGACGTCAGGGCGCCCACACGCATGGATCACGTGATCGCATGGATCACGTGATCCATGCGCATGGTGCGCTCTGACGTCATTCTGGAGCACCACGGGAGCCTCACGGACTGTAAGTATACTGCTCCCCCGCTCCCCACTACTACTATGGCAACCAGGACTTTAATAGCGTCCTGACTGCCATAGTAACCTCAAAGCATTTTAAAGACTGATCAGGATCCTGATCAGACTTCTAATGCTTTCAGGCGACTTGCGTTCTGATGGATCCGGCGGGACGGAAGTGCCTGCCGGATCCTCAGAACGCAAGAGGGAAAGAGGCCTCAGTGTTACACATATGACTCAGCCATTAGAGTCTCTCACGCATGGCACTGCCATTAGAGTCTCTCACGCATGGCACTGCCATTAGAGTCTCTCACGCATGGCTTCTCTGTTTATGTTTTACACACATGACTCCGCCATTAGTCTCTCACGCATGGCTTCTATGTTTATGTTTTACACACATGACTCCGCCATTAGAGTCTCTCATGCATGGCTTCTCCAATTAGGTGTTTGACATATGACTCCGCCATTAGAGTCTCTCACGCATGACTTCTCCAATTAAGTGTTACACATATGACTTCGCCATCAGTCTCTCCCGCATGGCTTCTCCAATTAGGTGTTAGACATATGACTCCGCCATTAAAGTCTCTCACGCATGGCTTCTCCAATTTGGTGTTACACATATGACTCCGCCATCAGAGTCTCTCACGCATGGCTTCTCCAATTAGGTGTTTGATATATGACTTCGCCATTAGAGTCTCTCACGCATGGCTTCTCCAATTAGGTGTTTGACATATGACTTTGCCATTAGAGTCTCTCACGCATGGCACCGCCATTAGTGTCTCTCACGCATGGCTTCTCCGATTAAGTGGTTCATATATGACTTCACCATTTGAGGTCGGCCACGTGGCCCCACCACAAGTAGGTTTCATGTCTTTTTTCGCCCCTCGGGCTGAGGGTGTTGGTGTCGGGCCTAAGTCCTGGGTATCAGTCCGTCTTCCAGTAGGAAGTACAGTAATAGGCGCAATTCACAATGTCTCATGTCTACAGACACGACAAGTCCAATCACGACTACAGGCGCAACATACATAGTTATCACGACCTTAAGCTTATTTCCTGTCACAACTGCAGGTATGGTGTGTACGTTCTCTGTCCTCATTACAGGCAACATTAGCTCGTTAATTGAAATAGCCATGTATTCGTCAGCATTGTGCCTCTCTTTAAAATGTCTTGGTAGGGTTTTAAGAATGGTGGAATCCTCTTCATCTTTTGCTGCATTGATGGCTAGCACATGTTCCCTCACCCTTCTGCGAAATGGACGAGATGTCATCCCCACGTAAACAAGATCACATGGGCAAATTAGCTGACACAACAGGTTGGTTTTAAATTGGTTTTAATCTTTTGTCTCTTTTTTGATATAAGTATTGTCATCTGTTGTGTGTTCCTCTTCTAATTATTGTGTCTATATATTTCAGATTGCTTATGTACGTCTTTTTCTTCCTCCTGGTTGTATATGGGACATTGATTCTTATGCTTGAATGCTGGAACTTCATCATGTGGAATTCTCTGGATGATATCGGACTTTACCTACAAAAATATTTATTTTTAATCTTTGCGACTGTGTACAATATCTATTTGATAAGATGAATGTGTTTTTTGTGTAGTCAATATGGCCCCAAGAGGCAGTCGGGTAGTAAGTTTACATTATTGTGATTGTGTTTAGAGTAATATATTTCTCCTTCACTTATTGTCACTTTTTATTTATTCACTGGCACTTGGTGGCACCGTTTTTTTCATCACGTTTTGCTTGTTTTTGCACTTTATTATTGTTTTTATGAATTGAGTCACTTTTTAATTATTTAATTAATTATTTATTGAATTTTTCAAAATCATGGTTATTATATGTCGGTAATAATTGCCTTTTTAGGGTTATAATAATGTACACTGATGTTTGTTAATATTTTCTGTGGTATAAACACATTTTAATACACGGATTGGCAGTTTATACTGACACAGCAGTATCGGATTCCTGTCTGGAGAATTATAAGCACAGTACCCTGGTAGATATTTATAGTAATGAATTTTTGTGGACATTGTACACACGTTTTTCTATTTATCATTGGTAACACTTTATGTGGTGATACATATATATAATTATCTTTGGAGGGGCCGGGAACCGCACTTGTGACATTATCAGTGGTATTGTAGTCCCGTGAGATCCCCTGACCAACATGGCACTTAGTGTATTTTGCTACTAATTGTGCTATCTCGCCTCCTAAACACTTGTTTTTTTCTTGTGTAGCATATGGTTTTTGTGTCGGTGTAAATTTATAAACTTATAAATGGGGTATGCCGTGGGTGCGTCCGAGGTCTTGCGCGAGTGTGCGTCATATGACGCGGCGCTTCCGCGAGATCTCGTGCGGCCCGATGATATTACCTACATTCACTTTATTATTATTTTTGGGTGTCAAGCAGTCTACTTTTCTTGGAATATGACATGGATTAGTACATCCTAGGTACTATCTTGAGATTATAAAGATACGTGGGGTTATTGTCTCGCGCGAGTGCATGACGTCATGTGGCGCGGCAATCTCGCGAGACTTTGTATGGTCCGATGGTGATTTCCTTTCGATTTTACAAGTCCCGGTTTTTATACATGTGTAGAGGATTGAGCAATCAGGATAGCATATATATAGATCGCTTCAATAGAAGTTCAGTAGCCCCTTGAGAAAGCAGGCGCGAAACGTACGTCGGGGGAGCTCGGTGTTACTTGGAGGTTCGTTTATTTTTTCTGACCAGCTGCTGCCCAAATTCAGGTATTTTAGGTTCAATTTCCTTGCACTTTATATATATCTGACCCGTTGGTTAGGATTCTCTCCTGCTGATGGATTTTTTGGACCCCATACTTTTTTGTATTGATAACAATGTTTGGACTGCATAGGCTGATATTATTTGCTGTATGATCTCCATGGTACACGAGCTACTGTTCTGTTGGTCATCACCTTGTTGGCTGTCGGTGTTGTACTATATTAATTTTAATATATATGTTTTTGTATTTTCAATAAAGAATCTTTTATAATACATTATGCATGTCCCATAAGTCTTTTTTCTGAGATGTTGGTATTGAGTCATGCTATTTTTTGCATTTTTTGCATTTCTATAGTTGGTTTAATTAAAGGAGTGAAATACAATTTTTCTTCATTTTATTACAAAAATACTTGTTCTTGTTCCACAAACCAATTGTGCATACAGCGGAAAAAAGAAAATTTTACATTTCCGCATAGAAATTGAGAATCAGTGTATTTTGGGCCCAAAAAACATTATTCTGGGTCCACAGAGCATTTTTATGACACGGGCACTGCCTTAGTGAATGTAATTGTCGACTAATGGCAGGTAAATTGACACTGGAGAGAGACCAATCTTTCAGCTTGGTGGGTGAACGCAAATAATGAAGAGAAGATCAAATAAGGGACGTGGGCATGGTCGTGGTGGTGTTGGGGGAGCTCCTTTTGCTGGGAGAGGACGTGGCCGTTCAGCGCCAACTACCGCTCCAAGTCAAACACCTTCCTCTTGTCCGAGTAGGCGACAGAATCTGCAGCGTTATTTGATAGGCCCAAATGCCGCTCTACAGATGGTGAAGCCAGAACATGTACAGGCGATAGTAGATTGAGTGGCTGACAGTGCCTCCATTTCCTTCACAGTATCTAACACCCAGTTGGCACCTGCAGCCCATCAGTCTTCCACCTCACCCCTTGCAAATCAGCCAAGCAGTCAGAGCCCCAAATCATGCAGGAAAGTCTCATGCTTTTTGATGACTCTGTTGGCAGGGTTTCCCCGGCCCATCCACCTAGCCCTGCCCCAGAAGAGGAAGACCTGATGCTCAACCACTTTTGTTGCAGGATGAGGACATGGGAATACCGCCACAAAACGTCTCTGACTAAAAACCGGTGCCAATTGCTGTGGCTTTCTGCAATGTGCAGACCGACGAGGAGGGCAGGGGTCATAAATGGGTGGAAGATTATGGGGAGAATGATGAAGTCCTAGACGCAGACTGGACTGAAGGTCATGCTAGTGAGGCGTGCAGTTCTGAGGAAGAGGCGGTGGTCGCACAGAGGCAACAGCAGAAGAGGGAGCAGGGTGCAAAAGCGCAGCGGCCGTTCCAGAGACAGTACGCCTGCTACTGTCCACCGCACCCAGACACTGAGCACACCAAGGCCTGCTCCAAGGAGTTCATTGGCGTGGCAGTTCTTCACACAATGTCCTGACGACAAGACACGAGTGTTTTGCATGTTGTGCCATCAGACCCTGAAGCGAGGCATAAACGTTCTTAACCTGAGCACAACCTGCATGACCGGGCAACTACATGCAAAGCATGAACTGCAGTGGAGTAAACACCTTAAAAACAATGAACTCTCTCATGCTCCTCCTGCTCCCTCTTCTGCTGCTGGCTCGGCCTCTCCCTCCACCTCTGGCGTCACCGTGGCACCTAGCAACCAGCAAACAGAGGATGTTCCACCAACAAAACCACATACGACACCATCACCAAGCACCTTAACCATGTTACATGGCAGCATTCAGCTGTCCATCTCCCAAACATTGGAGAGAAGGAGGAAATACCCACCCTCGAGCACTGGCCCCGAATGCCAGCATTTCAAAATTACTGGCCTTTGAAATGCTGTCATTCCGTCTGGTGGAGACGGACTGTTTCAAACAGCCGATGGCGGTGGCTGTCCCCCAGTACATTGTTCCCAGCCGCCACTACTTTTCCTGGCGAGCCTTCCCTTCCCTGCACAACCAAGTGGAGGATAAAATCAAGTGTGCGCTGCGCAACGCCATCTGTGGCAAGGTCCACATAACCACAGATACATGGATCACGCCAGGGTCGCTATTTCTCCCTAACTGCACACTGGGTAAACGTAGTGGTGGCAGGGCCCGAGGCGGATAGAGGTTTGGCGCATGTCCTACCACCACCGAGGATCGCAGGGCATTATTAACTGCCTCCTGTTGCTTCCTCCTCCTACTCCGCATCATCCTCCTCCTACTCCTCTTCTACCACCCCCACATCCGGTCATCGAAAGAACCTCACACCCAACTTCAGCAGAGCCCGGGGAAAACGTCAGCAGGCGTTTTTAAAACTCATGTGTTTGGGTGACAAACCCCACACCACACATGAGCTTTGGTGGGGCATAGAATAGCAGACTGATGAGTGGTTGCTGCCGGTGAGCTTCAAGCCTGGCCTGGTGGTGTGCGATAAGGGGGCAAAATCTTGTTGCAGCTCTGGGACTAGCGCATGTTCTGGTGCATGTGCTGAATGTGGTGGTGCAGAAGTTTCTTAAAAACTACCCAGACATGTCAGAGCTGCTGCTGAAAGTGTGGTCAGTATGTGCGCGCTTTTGGCGTTCTCACCCTGCTGCTGCTCGCCGGTCTGCGCTGCAGTCTAACTTCGGCCTTCCTGATCACCTCCTCATATGCAACATTCCTACCAGGTGGAACTTGACCTTACATATGGAGAGACTGTGCGAGCAGCAGGGGGCAATAGTGGAGTTTCAGATGCAGTATGCACTAGTCAGTCGCTCTGCGGATCAGCACCACTTCACCACCAGTGACTGGGCCTGCATGCGAGACCTGTGTACCTTGTTGCGGTCGTTGGAGTACTTAACCAACATGGGCAGTGCTGATGACGCCGTTGTTAGTATTACAATACCCCTCCTATGTCTCCTTAAAAAGAAATATTACGGCAATGATGGAAGTGGATGCAGCACAGGAATTTAATGAGGCATTTCACAGGGTTTCAGGCAGGTCATACAGAAGTGGCTCAGAGGGTGGGTTCCTGCACCAGCAGAGGCCAGGTACACATGGGGACAGCCAGGATACACTTGTGGAGGACAAGGAGGAGGAGGATGAGGTAGAGGAGGAGGAGGAACCGGTTTCACTGCAGGGTGGCACCCTACGCAGCTCAGAGCCATCACTGGAGCATGGCTGGGGGGATACGGAGGACACAGATGATACACCACCTACAGAGGACAGCTTATCGTTACCTCTGGGAAGCCTGGCACACATGAGCAACTACATGCTGCAGTGCCTGCGGAATGACAGCAGAGTTGCCCACATTTTAACTTGTGCTGACTACTGGGTTGCCTCTCTGCTGGATCCCCGGTACAAGGACAACGTGCCCACCTTAATTCCTCTGGAGCGTGATAGGAAGATGCGCGACTACAAGCGCACGCTGGTAGAAGCTCTCCTGAGGGCATTCCCAATTGACACCGGGGGACAAGTGGAAGCACAAGGCGAAGGCAGAGACGGAGGAGGAAGAGGTCGCCAACGTAGCTGTGTCACGGCCAGCTCCTTAGACAGCAGGGTTAGCATGGCCGAGATGTGGAAAAGTTTTGTCACCGCGCCACAGCAAACTGCACCACCAGCTGATAGGGAACGTGTTAGCAGGAGGCAGCATTTCAACAACATGGTGGAACAGTACATGTACACACAACTCCGTGTAATGAGTGATGTTTTTGCCCCATTCAACTTCTGGGTCTCAAAATTGTCCACATTGCCAGAGCTTGCCCTTTATGCCTTTGAGGTGCTGGCCTGCCCCGAATATTTAGCACTATATTCTAGATTTTCGTGAATTCTCGAAGTGCCGATATTCGCGATAAAAATTCGCGATTAGAATATTCACAATCAACTCTAGCTGTGATATGCTCACCTTCAAAAATGTTGTCTGTTTGGACCTATGTTATAAGCATGTATTTATGTACAACAAATTTAGCAAATGTGGCAAGCTGTTTGATAAGTTTGATGCATCTTTAAATATGTCTAGAGTTGTTACTCAACCTTTTATGCCATTTTGCCCCCTCTGGAGTGACATTTGTGCAACTTTTTAATCTCTTAAATCTGGCCTACACTGCTCAATAACAAAGCTAACCAAGTCAGCACAAAAAGATGCAGGGCTTGAGAAAGTCCCCCCTGTGTGTGTATCCCCTTGAGCAAACCCTGTCTGTGGCTATGGAGATGTGGGGCTTTCAAAAGCTACATTTGAGACCCCGCAAAATGTCAAGTTGACCACAAATACTTTAGAATAAGGCTAGCGTTATAACCATCCAGCAGGCTGTTCTGGCCCACCTGCTGGAGCTCATGGAGTCTGATGTAGCAGATACAGCCTTTCCCCGCTGGAGCCCATTGACTATAAAGTGACCTGGCGGGGATTCGGCCTATTTCTAGCAAGCACCGTTTTTTGTTTGGCTGAATATCGGCACTAATGCTAAAAGCAGGCCGAATCCCTGTCAAAGGGACCTAGTAGTGGTTGGTAGTAATATGGGTAACTAATCCAGTTCTACTTTACACTAGTTTGATAAATGACCCCCTTTTTCTTAAAGTAAACTATTCTGACAGCATTTGGGTTAATTACAAACATCAACAATATTGTTCTCCACATTCATCAGAATCAAAGCCTCCACTGATTGGACCGATAACCAGCAAAAAAAAAATTTTTCAAACCTTTTCCAAGGAAAAGAAAACACGACAAGAGATATTTCTTTGGTTTATTGTCAAAATCAACAAAATCGGCAACTGCTTTAAGGAATTTCCTGTGCCTTTCCCAAATGATTATCATTGTTATTATTTGAAGCAAAGTAAAATTGCAAGATGAATATTTTTAGGGGTCAAATACATTAAAGAAAAGGCTTTCGATGGGTCCGTCTTCTGTAATGCATCTGTAAGTTTGTGGCTGTTAGCTGTGGCGTGTCTTTTCTCAAGCAATATATTTTAGAAGAACCAAACATTCTCCAGTCTCAGTTTATGTCAATACATTTACGTCTCCTGACTCCCCCTGGGAACAGAAAAATTGCTGCAAGCCTTACAATTACGTTTTTGTTGTAGCTAATATTTTGCTGATAACGGGACATATGAAGCAGCGTATTGCTCTATTGATTGGTAAGTGCCAAGAAAAACAAAGGCCCCGACATAGAACTTGAAGAGGTGCAAAATGTTTATGAATTCTAATCTCCAGCACATGAATAAATACATCTGACAAACTGCAGAGTACCTTACAAGGGCCTTCCCTGACCTCCGTAATTGAAGTTCAATTGCATGTGCAGTGTTTAGAGAGCCCATGATCGTCCTGCCAGTGTTTAACGCTCGGCTCCTCCATTAAGCTCTGATTTATAAAGCCAAACAGCAGATAATAGGAGGTAATTGTTTTATTAATCACTGCCACGTGAATTTGGAATATAAATTTATAGACTTTTATGTCCGTCTTTTACTTATATAATTTTTCTAGTCTTGTTGAGTGGATCGAAGTGCCCTAAGTGGACTTTGATCTGAATTTCAGGGAAAATTTGATTTAATGTGAAGCCGAACTTCCTAATGCTTTGTGGTAGCAGATCGATTTTCCCTGAAATGGGGCAAAAATAAAATCATACCTTATCCGTATGAGTGTGAAGAGCCCGCTGTCGCCATCTTGATGAAAGATCCCGAGCAAAATCTCGTGCATGCTGACTTATGAAATCACCACGCTGGCCGACGTGATCAAGATGGCTTCGCAATCAAATGGATGAGGTAAGCATGATTTTATTTTATTTATTTTTTATTATAGACCTTAATATTAATGTCAGATGCCACAATCAGCGATGAATGCAGCATACGAGCGGTACAATGACGGGGAGCTGCTCAATCGCCGTTCCCTGTTATTGCACCTACTACTTACAAGGAAGTGCGCTTCATGACAAATTACTTCGTCATGAGGCAATTTTTTTTTTTTGTAAAATTCAGAGCAGCAGCCAAATTGAATTTTCAAGAACTTCGCTCAACACTAAATATATCCCATACGTATTTAATTTTTTATGGATTTGTTACATCGAAGTGACTGAGCATAGGTGCAGGCTAAGGCCTCATGAACACGAACATATGTATTTTGCGGTCCACAAAAAACGGATCCGCAAAAAATAAGGATGATGTTTGTGTGCATTCAGTATTTTACGGAACAGCTGGCCCCTAATAGAACAGTACTATCCTTGTCCATAATACAGACAATAATAGGACATGTTATATTTTTTTGTGGAACAGAAATACGGACATACGGAAACGGAATGCACACGGAGTAACTTCCATTTTTTTTGCGGACCCATTGAAATGAATGGTTCTGTATACGGTCCACAAAAAAAATGGAATGGACAGGAAAGAAAATCTGTGCATGAGGCCTTAATGATTTACCCACAATGGTTTATTGCCGTTTTTTTGTTTTTATAAGACTAGATTCACACATGCAGTTTTTGTTACAATTGCTGATGCATTTCTTTTAGCCAAGCCAGAAGTGGATTCAGTAGAAATGAAAAACATACCATAAGTCCTTCTGCTTTTGGAAGTGCACACTGCACAGGCGCTTTTGGAAGTGCACACTGTGTGCGCACTTCATGTCAGTCCGGCCAGGTACAGGAGACAGATGTTCCCTGTACCAGCGGACCATACAGGGCTTGGCCACGCTACAATCAGGGAGTGACAGGAGGGAGTGCTGAGCGCTTCCCTCCTGTCAGCACCTCCCATCTTACTGCGCTTGGGCGGTGCGCCCTCATGGATGCGCCAGCCCGGGCAGTGCTGCAACCGCCAGAGGCTCAATATAGAGGGGTTGGCGGCGCTCCTGGCGGTACCCCTTCCAAAGGGGCGCTCTATGCGGCTACTTAGCCGGCTTATAGGACGCGCCGGCCCTAGGCACATGATTGGGGCAGGAGAGCCACTTGTTACTGGCACATGATGGGGGGGGAGGCACTTGTTACTGGCACATGATGGGGGGGAGGCACTTGTTACTGGTATATGATTGGGGGGGAGAGGCACTTGTTACTGGCACAAGATTTGGGGGCATCTATGGGGGCACTTTTTACTGGCACATTATTGGGGGCACTATGGGGGCACGTTTTACTGGAACATTATTGGGGGGGCATCTATGGGGGCACTTCTTAAGGGCACATTATTGGAGGGCACTCTGGGGACATCTACTGGGGCCACAAAGAAGGGGTATTTTATATGGGGGGAGAGGAACACTATGGGGGCTTCTACTGAGGCCACAAACAAGGGGTATTTTATATGGGGGGGGGGGGGCGCTGTGTGGTACTAGTATTATCAGATGGTTTATCTGTTTCTGTAGTATAGTATTGGGGAGCACAGTGGCACAGTATTGGGGGTAATAGGATGATTTGTCCAGAAGATGGGAAGATGATGGAACAGTAGTAATTATTTTTTGTCAAACTGCAGAGACAAAAAATGGCTGAAAAATGGTGAACTGGTCTGAAGGTCTGTAAGGAGAAGATGAGGAAAGAGAACATTTACATCAATGGAGACGTCACTGGATGTAAGAGGTATGGGCCACTGTATTACCCTGTATTTCTGTAGTGATGGGAGCAGGGGCGTGACCAGGTGGTCAGCGCTGCAGTTATATGCGGTAAGATTTTTATTGAAGTATGTTGTCGAAAAACAAAATGAATTCATTGGTCAGTGCTGCAGTTATATGCGGTAAAATCTTTAGTAACGTATCTTGATGAACTTTGCGAATCTTCCGGGTTTAAAGCTATCTCAATCTCATTGTCATTAGCTACTAGAGGCCTGTTCATGCCAGGCAGGTTCCCCCAAAAGTTTCTTGGTTGATCGTCACTCTGTCATTGTGCCACTATGTGGCTTCCTCCTAATGCTGCTGCTGCCCACACCTCCAGAATCTGTCATTGTGTCACTCTGCAGCATACTCATGCTGCTGCCACCTCCACACTCTGTTATTGTGCCACTCTGTGACCTCCTTTTGATGCTGCTGCTGCCACCTCCAGACTCTGTCATTGCGCCACCCTGTGGCCTACTCCTGTTGCTGCTGCTGCTGACACCTCCAGACTCTGCCATTGTGCTACTCTGTTGCCTACTCATGCTCTGCCACCTTCAGCCTCAGTCAGTGTGCCACTCTGTAGCCTCCTCCTGATGCTACTGCTGCAGACACCTCCAGACTCTGTCATTGTGCCATTCTGTTGTTTACTCATGCTGCCGCCACCTCCAGACCCTGTCACTGTGCCACTCTGTTGCCTACTCATGCTGCCAACACCTCCAGACGCTGTCATTGTGCCACTCTGTTGCCTACTCATGCTGCTGCCACCTCCAGACTTTGTCAATGTGCCAATCTGTAGCCTTCTCCTGATGCTGCTGACACCTCCACACTCTGTCATTGTGCCACTCTGTTGCCTACTCATGCTGCCGACACCTCCAGTCTGTCACTGTGCCACTCTGTTGCCTACTCATGCTGCCGATACCTCCAGACTCTGTCATTGTTCCACTCTGTGGCCTACTCATGCTGTTGCCACCTCCAGACTATGTCACCTTGCCACTCTGTAGTCTCCTGATGCTGCGGGCAACTCCACACTCTGTCATTGTGCCATTTTGTGGCTTCCTTATGCTGCTACCAATTCCGGACTCATTGTGTCACTCGGTGGTCTGCTCGTAATGCTGTTTCTCCTGCTGCCGCCACCTACAGACCCTGTCATTGTGCCACTCAGTGGCCTCCTCCTACTGCTTCCACCTCCAGACATTGTCATTGGGCCACTCTGTGGTCTCCTCATGCTGCTTCCACCTCACTACTACATCATAGGTCCACTCTGTGGACTTCTCACGCTGTTCCCACTCTCCCCACTTCATAACTGCTCCGATATTTTGGCTTTTGGCCTGGCTGACATCATCATTTATTTGACCTTTCTTTGATTTGTCAGAAGGAAGGAAAAAGGAGCCACACAATGAATCCTGTCTGTGTAGCAGTTGTAAGGCCTATATGGTCCCATCAGAATTGGCTCATGATTTGGTAGACAAAAGCAGGAGTGGGTAGAAAACATAGAAATGCAAATATTCCATTCACATGTCATCCCTGTTTTAGATCCACTCTTGTTTTTTGGGCATTAGCAATACTGATGGATTATTGGGCAAATGCTGACCGAGTGAAGGCGTATGCTCCACAGACAGGATCCGTTTTTTTCTGGGTTATTGTTCTGACGGATCAGAAAATGGGGAAAACTAATCAGTGAACGTGAACACAAACTTACTGCTGACACCCTCTCCACTCTGTCAGGGGGGCTCTACTTGTATAAGCGTTTAATAGAGCAGGTTCTATAGACATCTATGTGGAACCAGCTGACGAGGGTGTAAAAGGAGCGCCCTTCTTCTTGACGCTAACATCTACCTGTTTATACTTCAGTTATTTGGTCAGTTTTGGCCCAGTAACTGCCCAAATAAGCGAAGTATGCAGTGATTCTAAGAGCGACCACTGTCATCTGCATGTCATACTGACTCACAGTATTATTTCACTACCACAGCAGATTCCCTATGCGTGTTACTGCAAGGCACAGTGTTCTACACCCCTATAAAGGCTCTCTGCAGCCCGGAAATAGCAGTTTTTTAATGCGCTTCGCTGTGAATAAATTTGTATTGCAGCGAATTTTTGAAAAATTCGCTCCTCTCTAATAGATATGAAAACAACTATAAATATATACAGGTAGCAAAGCAGTGTGATTCTTTAGTGGAGGAACCTAAGTGCAAAACAATATAGGCAATGCAGTGAGCTGGCTTTCACAGTGTCCCCACAGAGTCCCCTCTAGAAGCAGGAAAGGCCTGAGCAAACTGTCCCCCTATTTCTTAGAAGGCTGGTACCCTGGCCAAAGGGCTGGTGGCCAAGGGTCTTTGGCTCAGTCTTTCGGCTTGCTCTCTGGTCAAAGGGCTGGTAACCAAGGGTTATCCAGAATATCTCCGTCTCAGTATCTTCTTCTGGTCACTCATGCCGTCTGGCAGAGTCTTTGCTACTAAAATCTAGGGGCTCTGACTGCTCTATCTGATCTATAACCTTCTAGTAGAAGGGGTGAAGCTAGTCAAGTATTGCCTATCAAAAACAATGTTGCAGTTCAAGGCAGCCATAGAGTTGTATTGGGCCTCAATTCAAGTCAATAGGAATGACCAAGCAGTTTTTAGTCATAAACAACAGTCTGATAGAGCTAATCCAGAAGGTTAAAAGTTGACCTTTTTCCTCTAAACTCAGCTGTACATAGCCCCATATCCCCAATTCTGTGTATCCCTCTTTTTTTGACCTGGGTAATAAATATATATTAATAAACTTACTAAACTGCTCCATAAACAATCTGTTTGGTTCCTACTGTACCTGCGCATTACACCTCAACTTAGCAGAGCTTATACCCACTTTACTGATTCTCCGGTGCTACATTTATGGTGGATCCCTGAAGCACCCCACTTCTTGCTACTGTCTTGAAATGGCAAAAAATGTCTGTAAATGCTACTCAGCTAAACGCTGGGTGCAGCCATGGCTGTGTATTTCACACAATAAGCATAAGTGTCCCTCTTTAACTGGTCAAAAAAGTTGGGTGGTATGCCAGGGCACTTTGTATATTGTCAAACTATCAACTGATTGTTTCCAGACTCGTACTCCTGGTCTACTGCAAAAATCATTTAAACCAGCAACTGCACCAAATGTCACAATATGAGAAAGGAAGTACAGTAGCCAATGCAACTCCATTGACTTCTTCTGGGTCCCTATATAGGTTTTTGTATCATAATTAAAGATTCTTTTTAACATCAGTAGTCAAATTGCATACAGTAGTTGCGACATATCCTGACAGAAGGTGTGATGAGGGGGAGTTGCAGAGAGTGATGAGGAGAAAGCAAAACTATTGAATATTTTTTTTTCTCCACTGTATTCGCTGAAGAAAATAAACTCTCAGATGAAATGCAGAATGTAAAAGTAAATTCCCCATTAAAAGTGCCCTGTCTGACCCAGGAAGAAGTACATCGGCGTCGTAAACAGATTAAAATAGACAAATCGCCAGGACCAGATGGCATACACCCCCGTATCCTAAGAGAATTAAGTAATGTCATAGCCAGACCCTTATTTCTGATATTTAAGAACAGGGAGTGTTCCACAGGATTGGCCCATAGCAAATGTGTTGCCAATATGCAAAAAGGGTCCAACGGAAACTATAGGCTGGTAAGAACATCTGTCGTGGGTAAATTGTTTAAAAGTTTTCTAAGAGATGCTATCTTGGAGTACCTCAATGAAAATAAGCAAATAACGCCATATCAGCATGGCTTCATGAGGGATCGGTCATGTCACTAATTAAATCAGTTTCTATGAGAAGGTAAATTGTACACTTGACCACGGCGAATCGATGGATGTCGTATATCTGGACTTCTCCAAAGCATTTGACACTGTACCACATAAAAGGTTAGTATATTAAATGAGAATGCTTGGACTGGGGGAAAATGTCTGTATGTATATGTAAGTAACTGGCTCAGTGGTAGAAAACAGAGGGTGGTTATTAATAGTACACACTCAGATTGGGTCACTATCACTAGTGGGGTACCACAGGGGTCAGTATTGGGCCCTATTCTCTTCAATATATTTATTAATGATCTTGTAGAAGGCTTGCACAGTAAAATATCAATTTTTGCAGATGACACTAAACTGTGTTAAGTAAGAAACACGGAAGAGGACAGTATACTGCTACACATGGATCTGGATAAATTGGGGGCTTGGGCAGAGAAGTGGCAGATGAGGTTTAACACTGACAAATGTAAGGTTATGCATATGGGAAGGAATAATGCAAGTCACCCATACATTCTAAATGTCAAAACACTGGGTAAAACTGACATGGAAAAGGACCTAGGAATTGTAGTGAACAGCAAACTAAGCTGTAGAAACCAATGTCAGGCAGCTGCTGCCAATGTGAATAAGATAATGGGCTGCATCAAAAAAGGCATAGATAACCGTGATGAGAACATAGTCCTGCCACTTTAAAAATCACTAGTCAGACCACACATGGAGTACTATATACAGTTCTGGGCTCCGGTGAACAAGGCAGACATAGCAGAGCTGGAAAGGGTTCAGAAGAGGGCAACTTAAGTAATAACTGGAATGAGTGGACTACAGTACCCTGAAACATTATTAAAATTAGGGTTATTCACTAAGAGATAGATAGATAGATAGATAGATAGATAGATAGATAGATAGAATCATACTTCTGATATATATGAATGCATAATATGTGGGAAACCGGCAGAAACATTTCAGAAACATTTATTTATATATATATATATATATATATATATATATATATACCTATGTTTTTAGCCATAATATATTTACATATATTATAATATATTATATGTTCTAAATATATAATATGTGTAAATATATTATGGCTAAAAACTTATATATATATATATATATATATATATATATATATTATTTATTTTTTTTCTGCCAGGATTTGAACTCCCAACCTTGTACATTAAAGGCAAGGATTTTAAACACTATACTATAGAGCTACACGTTAACTCGCACAGAAATATAAAATAAGTCTTCTGCTGAATAAGAATACTTACTACATCAGAAACTACTATGAGGTGTTTCTGACAGAGTTTAGCATTCCATGTGCAAGGTTGGGAGTTCAAATCCTGGCAGAAACTTTTCAGAGATTAGATTTAAATACAATTTGGTGTCCCCAAGCACTGACTCCATATATGGATATAGCTATATATGGAGTCAGAGCAGGAACTCCTAAGCCGAACTGGAGTCCAAACACCCTCCTCTCATCAGAGCAGGGGTACCTGGAGTTCTTCCATTGTGGTCACTTGTTCTATTGATTTATACAAAATTGTGCAAAAAGTTATGGGTTGGAAACAAGAAAGCTGATGAAACTACGACAGCAGCTAAACAAACTCAATCTAATGCCTCATTCAAACAGTCAGTGTTCGGTCAGTGATTTCCATCAATGATTGTGGGACAAAACCAGATGCGGCTCTAAACACAGAACAGGTGAAAATCTTTGCCTTATACCTCATGTCTGTGGAGGCTCCAATCCTGGTTTTGGCTGATAATCACTGATGGAAAACACTGCCAAACACTGATGTGTGAATGAGGCTTAAGTAAAAAACAATATAAGTACAGAATCAAGGGCACACTGGTATTAATCACCTGGGATCACATCCAAATAAAGTTTATTAAAAGTACTAAAAATCACTAAAAATGACTAAAACACTGGCCAATAGTTGCGCACTTAAACTGTCAATTACTTCATCATCATTGCATACAAGTCTGCCACAACAAGCTTGCCACAAACTGCCGTAGCAATCACAGAAAGTGCAAAGTGCTAAAGTGTCTCCCCAAGTGTTTCAAGTATTGATACAATTGATACATATAAAATAAATACTCGTGCAAATGTCCAATCCTGTGCAAAAATCAAGGCTTATCAGTAAAAAATCAAAGCTTGTCAATTGATAATAAAATAGTATGTGCAATCAAATAGTGCCATAAAAGTCCGTGCAAAAATGGCTGGCTGGTGACCACCTTTTGAGCAACAAAGTAGAAATGTTCAGTTATTTATCTTGTTCCTCATAGAAGCATCGCTGATGCATACTACTAATGAGCGCATTAATAGTGATGGCAATACCGGTATGCTTGTTTCTCACATTCAGCTATGTTCAACACCCGATGGTGAAAACGGCCGTCTGCCGGCTGCAGCGCCCTCCTCCACCTCTCCTCCGTCCCGGGATGCCCGAACCCAGCTACCTTACCGTGATTCAGACGCTCTTGCCCGTTACAGTCTCTGCACGCCCGTGGCGTCCCACAGGGCGTTCCGGATACACGCGGCGTACCAGCCTGAATGACAGCATTTCAAAGGCCAGTAGTTTAGAAATGCTGGCATTCAGGCCCAGGGCTAGAGGGTGGCTAGGTGGGAATTTACGCTTTCTCTCCAACGTTTGTGAGATGGAGAGCTGAACGCTGCCGTGTGACATGGTGGAGATGCTTGGTGACGCAGGTGGTGGTGTCAGTGGCTCATCCTCTGTTTGGTGGGTGGCAGGTGCCAACGTTCCTCCCGAGGCGGAGGAAGAGGCCGAGGCAGCAGCAGAAGAGGGAGCAGGGGGAGCCAGATTGAGTTCCTTGCTATTAAGGTGTTTACTCCACTGCAGTTCATGCTTTGCATGTAGATGCCTTGTCATGCAGGTTGTGCTAAGGTTCAGAACTTTAATGCCTCGCTTCAGGCTCTGATGGCACAGCGTGCAAACCACTCGGGTCTTGTCATCAGCAAAGAAGTGCCATGCCAGGGAACTCCTTGAAGCTGCCTTTGGGGTGCTCGGTCCCTGGTGGCGGTGGCCAGTAGCAGGCGAACTCTCTTGGGGGCGGCTGTTCTGCGTTTGCCCACTGCTGCGTCTTTTGCTACGCTGTTTGTTTGGTCTCACCACTGCCTCTTCCTCTGAACTATGAAAGACAGTGGCACAACCTTAATTCCATGTGGGGTCTAGGACCTCATCCTCCCCTGCATTGTCTTCCACACAGTCTTCCTCCCTGACCTCCTGTTCGGTCTGCACACTGCAGAAAGGCGCAGCAGTTGGCACCTGTGTTTCGTCATCATCAGAGACGTGCGGACTCTGATGAGGTGGTATTCCCATGTCCTCATTATCAGGAAACATAAGTGGTTGTGCATCAGTGCATTCTATGTCTTTCACCACTGGGGAAGGGCTAGTTGGATTCCCTTGGGAAACCCTGCCAGCAGAGTCTTCAAACAGCATAAGAGACTGTTGCATAACTTGAGGCTTAGACAGTTTCCCTGATATGCATGGGGGTGATTTGACAAACTGATGGGCTTGGTTTTCAGGCGCCACCTGTGCGCTTTCTGCAGAAGACTGGGTGGGAGATAATATGAACGTGCTGGATCCAGTGTCGGCCACCCAATTGACTAGCGCCTGTACATGCTCAGGCCTTACCATCCTTAGAACGGCATTGGGCCCCAGCAAATATCGCTGTAAATTCTGGCGGGTACTGGAACCTGAGGTAGTTGGTTTATTAGGACGTGTGGCTGTGGCAGAATGGCCACGTCTTCTCCCAGCATCAGAGGGTACACTAACACCACTATGACCGCGTCCGCGTCCCTTACTAGATGTTTTCCTCATTGTTACCGTTCACCAAGCACCACAATAAGAAAAAAAATATTTGGCCCAATGTATTGATTTCAAATTCAGGCCTTTTTTTATAGGCACCTAACACTATCTGCCTATTTATTTATGTAGCGTATTACACTAATCCAGGCACAGCAGTAACCACTGATTTTAGTGGAATATCTCTTTTAGGTCTAGTATGTAGGCACTGGATGATAGGTATCCTTTTATGGACAGATTTACACTTGGAGATGCACAGTAGCGTGAGAAAAAATATGTAGGATTATGCCTTCAGCAATTGTATTTTAACACTTTGTGTAATATACCCTTTAACGGACAGAAATCCAATGGGAGATGGACGGTAGCGTGTGAAGTTAATTAGAATGACCCTCTCAGCACTTGTATATACACCTTGAGTGTAATATACCCTTTTACGGACAGATTAACACTTGGCCTGCAACAGCTGGAACACCAGATTCAGGGTATTGCTATATTGGCAAGTGAATTTCACCCCAGAACAAAATATACCCTTTTACTGACAGATTACCACTTGGCCTTCCACTGCTGTAACACCAGAGTTATGGTATTGCTATTTTGGCAATTGTATTTCACCCAAGAACAAAATATATGTTTTGGCGGATACTATTATCCTTTGCCAGCCACTATTGGAACACCTGATTCAGGGTATTGCTATATTGGCAAGTGAATTTCACCCCAGAACAAATTAAACCCTTTTACAGACAGATTAACACTTGGTCTGCAACAGCTGGAACACCAGATTCAGGATATTGCTATATTGGCAAGTGAATTTCACCCCAGAAATAAATATATGTTTTGGTGGACAATATTATACTTTGCCAGCCACAGCTGTGACACCAGATTCAGGGTATTGCTATTTTGGCAATTGAATTTCACCCAAGAACAAAATATATGTTTTGGCGGACAATATTATACTTTGCCGGCCACTGCTGTGACACCAGATTTATGGTATTGCTATTTTGGCAATTGAATTTCACCCCAGAACAAAATATACCCTTTTACAGACAGATTAACACTTGGCCTGCAACAGCTGTAACACCAGATTCAGGGTATTGCTATATTGGAAAGTGAATTTCACCCCAGAACAAAATATACCCTTTTTCAGACAGATTAACACTTGGTCTGCAACAGCTGGAACACCAGATTCAGGGTATTGCTATATTGGCAAGTGAATTTCACCCCAGAACAAAATATATGTTTTGGCGGACACTATTATACTTTGCAAGCCACAGCTGTGACACCAGATTTATGGTATTGCTATTTTGGCAATTGAATTTCACCCCAGAACAAAATATTTGTTTTGGCGGACACTATTATACTGTGCCAGCCAGTGCTGGGACACCAGATTTAGGGGATTGCTATTTTGGCAATTGAATTTCACGACAGAAAATAATCTATCCTTTTCCAGACAGCAGACAGTATTATACTTGGCTAGCCAAAGCTGGAACACCAGGTTTAGGGGATTGGTATTTTGGCAATTGTATTTAACCCCTTAATAAAATATAGAAATTGCTATCCTGAGTTTCTAGGGGTGACAATAAGCACAGCCAAGCCCCTGATGTAAGATATAGCAAAAAAAAAACTAGTATTGATGGACTTGGTGGCAGCTTGTTCTGGTGCACCACAAGTCACAAAATGTCCGCCGATCACCCCAGAAAAAAAGTGACAGAAAAACGCTCTGTGCAGCCTAAAAACCAGTGAGCAATTAACTAGCAGAAGTTGAATCATTCACAGCTGTAGATCGATCACTTCATTAGGTGCTTTTGCTGACTTTTCCCTGCCTAATCTCGCCCTCACAGAAGCTGCGTCCTCTCCCTACACTTATCAGAGCCGTGTGATGTGCGGCGCTACGTGACTCCAGCTTAAATAGAAGCTGGGTCACATGCTGCACTTGGCCAATCACAGCCATGCCATTAGTAGGCATGGCTGTGATGGGCTCTTAGGGCAAGAAGTAAAACGCTAGCTGATTGGCTGCTGTGCAGCCCTTCAGAAAGCGGGAAGAAATTGCCGAACAACGGACCCGAACCCGAACTTTTTTTAAAATGTCCGGGTCCGTGTCCCGAACACCCCAAAATTCGGTACGAACCCGAACTATGCTCGAACTGTTCGCTCAACACTAGAGATTACATGATACTCCTATGCTCATCCTCCACTCTGCTTCTCGTGGGTTTGTGGGACCTGCCCCTCTGTTGTTCTGGTGGTCTGCAGGTCTTCTCTTTCTTTTCAGCAGGCCAGTGGAGTAGCTTTTAGGATCTTCACGTGAAAGTCTTCTTTTCGCCACCACTGCTTCCTGCCGCTAGTTGTAGGTTTGCAGACACTTATGCTGGCTCTCAAAGTGCCACTGCACACAGCCTAATCTTCATCCAATGGCTAGTCACAAAGGAGTACTTAAGCCACTTTACCCTATGAGAAGGTGCCTGAATAATAGTTCCAGTTCACTAGTTTCTGAAAAGGTGCACTAGTTTTTGAAAAGACAACTGCGAGAGCTAGTGCGCTGTTGGCTCCCCTGCAACAAAGTCCAGATCCCTGTATAGGGCTTAAGGGTGATTACCAGAGGGTCCACTTAGATAATGCCCTTAGGAATAACCCCAAGCCAAATGTGTTCAAATCTGTTCAAATCTAAATCAACCATACCAATTACAGTTACGTTTACAATCTAATAATTACAGATCCTGTTCTGTATCTGTAGCTCCTCACTATAGGTTCAGCTGAAGCTAGACATCACTTATACATGTAGAGAGAAATATTTGCTTAGAATGATGTATCAACAGAATTCACTCTCAGTTTGCTTATTTAGATTACTTTCTGTTTAGTTTATCTGAAAGCAGATGGTTCATAGATGAATGTCACTTCATTGGTATTTTAAAATGAAGGCCTTCTTTCAATCAACATGAGGAAAGATGGTGGAAGTGATGAGAAGGATGTTATTGTTTATAAGAAAAATGTTTTAAAAGTAAAGCAAAACCTTAATGCAAGACGTTTGGCAGGTTTTAAACTAAATTAGAAAAACTACTTTATTCAATGGTATGTAGGACTGTAAGATCATGTTACACAAGAAAATGAACTGACAACTGACAGACTAACATTACATATCAATTAAAGAGAATCTGTCACTTGATTTGAGGCCAATAAACTCCCATTAGAGATGAACGAATTGAAGCTGACGAAGTGTAATTCGATCCGAAAAATTCCATTTCTTAAAATGGCTGCTAAATGTGTGAGGACATTTAGCAATGAACTCTGGGAAGGCGGGATCACCCATACTGACATGCATGCAGCCAGTCAGCAGCCAGCCCTGTGATTTACACCCTTATAAATGCGGAGGCCATCATAGAATCTGCCATTTACCTGTGTGCTTAGAACAGGGTGAGACATGTCTGCAGGCGCTACAGACAGTGATAGGAAAGACTTGATTGTGGTGAGAAAAAGATTTACAAGTGCAGGGAAAGATTACTCAAGGTGTAGGGAAAGGATAGGGAGGAACCATTCCACCAGCATTTGTGTTGAACAGGGTTCAGTCGGGAGTTTACAGCCTGGGTAATAGGAACAATCCTATTACACCTGGCTTCACCGACTGGGGATCCAAATAGCCATTATACAGCTCTGTAATTCCAACAAACCGTTCTTATTAGGGTGCAAGTACTATTTGATACAAGCTAACAGGGTTTATTATAAGGAAATATTTCTACATTTCATTCGCCCTTCTGCGGTGCAGTTATATGTTCTAAAGCATTTTTGGCCTGTAATAGTGGGAAAAAAGGCTTATTAGTAGGGTTGAGCGAACCCGAACTGTATAGTTCGGGTTCGTACCGAATTTTGGGGTGTTCGGGACACGGACCCGAACCCGAACATTTCCGTAAAAGTTTGGGTTCGGTGTTCGGCGCTTTCTTGGCACTTTTTGAAAGGCTGCACAGCAGACAATCAACAAGCGTCATACTACTTGCCCCAAGAGGCCATCACAGCCATGCCTACTAATGGCATGGCTGTGATTGGCCAGAGCAGCATGTGACCCAGGCTCTATATAAGCCTGAGTCACATAGCGCTGTATGTCACTCTGCTGCTACAAGTGTAGGGAGAGGATGCTGCTGGACTTGTGATGTCAGTGAGAGAATAGGAGAGAATCTAACTCAGCGATCTACCTAGAAATAGTTGTGTGGGAGCAGGGCACTATCCTTTTACCCTGCCCTGAGCTCATTGACCAAAAAATACTAACTTTTAGTATTCTGTTAGTTATGTGGGTGGCGGCGGCGGCCAATTTATGCATGCTCAGTGCACCAGCACTGCATCTGAGCTTTTAGGACATTGCAAATCGCCATTTTTGGGGGCAAACTACAACATCTGTATTAGTCAGTGTGCCATTTAAGCTAGAAATACACCCTTCATTTTCTGGGGGTTTGAAAAACACACTTTTTTTTCAAAAAGCTGTATTTTCAGGATCTGCAAGTGTTAAATTCAAGTTTAATATATATAGCATTCATATCTGTTAGCAAAAAAAGAATTTTTTTGGCAATCTACAACATCTGTATTAGTCGTGTGCAATTTAAGCTAGAAATACACCCATCATTTTCTGGGGTTTGAAAAACACACTTTTTTGACAACACGTGTTAAATTACAGGCTTATATACTGCTGTCAAATTCAGTAGTTAAACAAACAGTCATTTGGGCACAAAAAATTTAGTTGGCAGCCTTTGATGCAGATGTCACTGTGAGATACACCCTTAATACATTTGGGTTACATTAAGAGATTTTAAATACCGCCATTTGGTACACCAATATTGAATTCAGGCCTACAGAGGTTCAGGCCCTGTGAGATCCCCCCTATGCAAACAGGGGTTTGAATTAGGCATTTGAAATACAGCCATTTGAAATACAGCCTTTTTGTGCAAAGATATATTTACTTCAGGCCTACACTGATTCAGGGCATGTGTGATCCCCCCTATATAGTGTTGAGCGAACAGTTCGAGCATAGTCCGAGTTCGTACTGAATTTTGGGGTGCTCGGGACACGGACCCGAACCTGAACATTTTCAAAAAAGTTCGGGTTCGGGTCCGTTGTTCAGCGATTTCTTCCCGCTTTCTAAAGGGCTGCACAGCAGCCAATCAGCTAGCGTTTTACTTCTTGCCCTAAGAGCCCATCACAGCCATGCCTACTAATGGCATGGCTGTGATTGGCCAAGTACAGCATGTGACCCAGACTCTATTTAAGCTGGAGTCACGTAGCGCCGCACGTCACACTCCTCTGATTAGAGTAGGGAGAGGACGCAGCTTCTGTGAGGGCGAGATTAGGCAGGGAAAAGTCAGCAAAAGCACCTAATGAAGTGATCGATCTACAGCTGTGAATGATTCAACTTCTGCTAGTTAATTGCTCAATGGTTTTTAGGCTACACAGAGCGTTTTTCTGTCACTTTTTTTTTCTGGGGTGATCGGCGGACATTTTGTGACTTGTGGTGCACCAGAACAAGCTGCCACCAAGTCCATCAATCCATCAATACTAATTTTTTTTGTTTTTTTTGCTATATCCTACCTCAGGGGCTTGGATGTGCTTATTGTCACCCCTAGAAACTCAGGATAGAAATTTCTATATTTTATTAAGGGGATAAATACAATTGCCAAAATACCAGTCCCCTAAATCTGGTGTTCAGGCTTTGGCTAGCCAAATATAATACTGTCTACTGTCTGGCAAAGGATAGATTATTTTCTGTGGTGAAATTCAATTGCCAAAATAGCAATCCCCTAAATCTAGTGTCCCAGCACTGGCTGGCAAAGTATAATAGTGTCCGCCAAAACATATATTTTATTCTGGGGTGAAATTCAATTGCCAAAATAGCAATACCCTGAATTTGGTGTCCCAGCTGTTGCAGGCCAAGTGTTAATCTGTCCATAAAAGGGTATATTTTGTTTTGGGGTGAAATTCAATTGCCAAAATAGCAATACCCTGAATCTGGTGTTCCAGTTGTTGCAGGCCAAGTGTTAATCTGTCCGTAAAAGGGTATATTTTGTTCTGGGGTGAAATTCAATTGCCAAAATAGCAATACCTTGAATCTGGTGTTCCAGTAGTGGCTGGCAAACTATAATAGTGTCCGCCAAAACATATATTTTGTTCTGGGGTGAAATTCAATTGCCAATATAGCAATACCCTGAATCTGGTGTTCCAGCTGTTGCAGGCCAAGTGTTAATCTGTCCGTAAAAGGGTATATTACACTCAAGGTGTATATACAAGTGCTGATAGGGTCATCCTCATTAACTTCACACGCCACCGTGCATCTCCCATTGTATTTCTGTCCGTTAAAGGGTATATTACACAAAGTGTTAAAATACAATTGCTGAAGGCATAATCCCACATATTTTTTCACACGCTACTGTGCATCTCCAAATGTAAATCTGTCCATAAAAGGATACCATTCATCCAGGGCCTAAATACTAGCCCTAAAAGAGAGATTCCACTAAATCAGTGGTTACTGCTGTGCCTGGATTAGTGTAATACGCTACATAAATAAATAGGCAATTTGAAATCAATACATTGGGCCAAATATTTTTTTTCTTATTGTGGTGCTTGGTGAACGGTAACAATGAGGAAAACATCTAGTAAGGGACGCGGACGCGGTCGTGGTGGTGTTAGTGTACCCTCTGGTGCTGGGAGAGGACTTGGCCATTCTGCCACAGCCACACGTCCTAGTGAACCAACTACCTCAGGTTCCAGTACCCGCCAGAATTTACAGCGATATTTGGTGGGGCCCAATGCCGTTCTAAGGATGGTAAGGCCTGAGCAGGTACAGGCACTAGTCAATTGGGTGGCCGACAGTGGATCCAGCACATTCACAACATTATCTCCCACCCAGTCTTCTGCAGAAAGCGCACAGGTGGTGCCTGAAAATCAAGCCCATCAGTCTGTCACATCACCCCCATGCATATCCAGGAAACTGTCGAAGCCTCAAGTTATGCAGCAGTCTCTTATGCTGTTTGAAGACTCTGCTGGCAGGGTTTCCCAAGGGAATCCACCTAGCCCTTCCTCAGTGGTGGAAGACATAGAATGCACTGATGCACAACCACTGATGTTTCCTGGTGATGAGGACATGGGAATACCACCTCATCAGAGTCCGCACGTCTCTGATGATGACGAAACACAAGTGCCAACTGCTGCGTCTTTCTGCAGTGTGCAGACAGAACAGGAGTTCAGGGAGGAAGACTGTGTGGAAGACGATGCAGAAAACGATGAGGTCCTAGACCCCACATGGAATGAAGGTAGTGCCACTGACTTTCATAGCTCAGAGGAAGAGGCAGTGGTGAGACCGAGCCAACAGCGTAGCAAAAGACGGAGCAGGGGGCAAAAGCAGAACAGCCGCCGCCAAGAGAGTTCGCCTGCTACTGGCCACCGCCACCAGGGACCGAGCACCCAAAAGGCAGCTTCAAAGAGTTCCCTGGCATGGCACGTCTTTAAACAATGTGCTGACGACAAGACCCGGGTGGTTTGCACGCTGTGCTATCAGAGCCTGAAGCGAGGCATTAACATTCTGAACCTTAGCACAACCTGCATGACCAGGCATCTACATGCAAAGCATGAACTGCAGTGGAGTAAACACCTTAATAGCAAGGTACTCACTCTGGCTCCCCTGCTCCCTCTTCTGCTGCTGCCTCGGCCTCTTGCTCCGCCTCGGGAGGAACGTTGGCACCTGCTGCCCACCAAACAGAAGATGTGCCACCGACACCACCTCCTGCGTCACCAAGCATCTCCACCATGTCACACGGCAGCGTTCAGCTCTCCATCTCACAAACCTTGAGAGAAAGCGTAAATTCCCATCTAGCCACCCTCGAGCCCTGGGCCTGAATGCCAGCATTTCTAAACTACTGGCCTATGAAATGCTGTCATTCAGGCTGGTGGACACAGACAGCTTCAAACATCTGATGTCCATGGCTGTCCCACAGTATGTTGTTCACAGCCGCCACTACTTCTCCAAGACAGCCGTGCCCTCCCTGCACAACCAAGTATCCGATAAAATCAAGTGTGCACTGCGCAACGCCATCTGTGGCAAGGTCCACCTAACCACAGATACGTGGTACAGTAAGCACGGCCAGGGACGCTATATCTCCACAACTGCACACTGGGTAAATGTAGTGGCGGCTTGGCCCCAGGCGGAGAGTTCCTTGGCGCATGTCCTTCTGCCGCCAAGGATCACAGGGCATCATTCTTTGCCTCCTGTAGCCTCCTCCTCCTACTCGGCTTCCTCCTCCTCGGCTTACACCAGCTCATCCAGTCAGCCACACACCTTCACCACCAACTTCAGCACAACCCGGGGTAAACGTCAGCAGGCCATTCTGAAACTCATATGTTTGGGGGACAGGCCCCACACCGCGCAGGAGTTGTGGCGGGGTATTGAACAACAGACCGACCAGTGGTTACTGCCGGTGGGCCTCAATCCCGGCCTGGTGGTGTGCGATAATGGGCGAAATCTCGTCGCAGCTCTGGGACTAGCCGGTTTGACGCACATCCCTTGCCTTGCGCATGTGCTGATTTTGGTGGTGCAGAAGTTCATTCACAACTACCCCGACATGTCAGAGCTGCTGCATAAAGTGCGGGTCGTGTGTGCGCGCTTCCGATGTTCACATCCTGCCGCTGCTCGCCTGTCTGCGCTACAGCGGAACTTCGGCCTTCCCGCTCACTGCCTCATATGCGATGCGCCCACCAGGTGGAACTCCATCTTGCACATGCTGGAGAGACTGTGCGAGCAGCAGCAGGCCATAGTGGAGTTTCAGCTGCAGCACGCACGCGTCAGTCGCACTGCGGAACTGCACCAATTCACCACCAATGATTGGGCCTCCATGCGAGACCTGTGTGCCCTGTTGCACTGTTTCGAGTACTCCACCATCATGGCCAGTGGCGATGACACCGTTATCAGCGTTACAATACCACTTCTATGTCTCCTTGAGAAAACGCTTAGTGCGATGAAGGAAGAGGAGGTGGCCCAGGAGGAGGATAAGAGGTCATTTTTAGCACTTTCAGGCCAGTCTGTTAGAAGTGGCTCAGAGGAAGGTTTTTTGCAACAGCAGAGGCCAGGTACAAATGTGGCCAGCCAGGGCCCACTACTGGAGGACAAGGAGGATGAGGAGGAGGTGGAGGAGGATGAGGATGAAGCAGGTTCACAGCAGGGTGGCACCCGACACAGCTCAGGCCCATCACTGATGCGTGGCTGGGGGGATACGGAGGATGATGGCGATACGCCTCCCACGGAGGACAGCTTGTCCTTACCTCTGGGGAGCCTGGCACACATGAGCGACTACATGCTGCAGTGCCTGCGCAATGACAGCAGAGCTGCCCACATTTTATCGTGTGCCGACTACTGGGTTGCTACCCTGCTGGATCCCCGGTACAAAGACAATGTGCCCACCTTACTTCCTGCACTGGAGCATGATGGGAAGATGCGCGAGTACAAGCGCACGCTGGTAGACGCGCCCCGGAGAGCATCCCCAAATATCACAGGGGAACAGGTGGAAGCCCAAGGCGAAGGCAGAGGAGTAGCAAGAGGTCGCCAACGCAGCTGTGTCACGGCCAGCTCCTCTGAGGGCAGGGTTAGCATGGCAGAAATGTGGAAAAGTTTTGTCTCCACACCACAGTTAACTGCACCACCACCTGATACGGAACGTGTTAGCAGGAGGCAGCATTTCACTAACATGGTTGTACAGTACGACTGCACACCCCTCCACGTACTGACTAATGGTTCAGCCCCATTCAACTTCTGGGTCTCCAAATTGTCCACGTGGCCAGAGTTAGCATTTTATGCCTTGGAGGTGCTGGCCTGCCCGGTGGCCAGCGTTTTGTCTGAACGTGTATTCAGCACGGCAGGGGGCGTCATTACTGACAAACGCAGCCGCCTGTCCACAGCCAACGTGGACAAGCTGACGTTCATAAAAATAAACCAGGCATGGATCCCACAGGACCTGTCACTCCCTTTTGCAGAATAGACATTTATAACTGCCTCCCCCTCAACCATGTATTCTTGTACTCCGGGGCACTTCTTTATTGAATCCTCATTTTTTTAACTTTACCATGATCTTGCGGTGCAACCCAAAGTTGAATGAACCTCTCCTCAATCTTGGCGCCGGGGCCTAAATAACTGAAAGTGGCCTTCTCCAGTGGTGGGTGATATGACGCCTTATTCCTTGCTGTGGGACCTCTCTCCTCTGTCTGGGTGCTGGGGCCGAAATAACTGAAAGTGGCCTTCTCCAGCGGTGGGTGATATGACGCATGATTTTCTGCTATGTGACCTCTCTCCTATTGATATTGGTTAATTTTTATTTATTTTATTTAAATTAATTTCCCTATCCACATTTCTTTGCAGGGCATTTACCTACATTGTGCTGCCTTTTGCGGCCCTCTAGCCCTTTCCTGGACTATTTTACAGCCTTTTTAGTGCCTAAAAGTTCGGGTTCCCTTTGACTTCAATGGGGTTCGGGTTCGGGATAAAGTTTGGGTCGAGTTCGGATCCCGAACCCGAACATTTTCGGGAAGTTCTGCCGAACTTCTCAAACCCGAATATCCAGGTGTAGTGATGTCGCGAACATAAAATTTTCAGTTCGCGAACAGCGAACGCGAACTTCCGCAAATGTTCGCGAACGGGCGAACCGGGCGAACCGCCATAGACTTCAATTGGCAGGCGAATTTTAAAACCCACAGGGACTCTTTCTGGCCACAATAGTGATGAGAAAGTTGTTTCAAGGGGTCTAACACCTGGACTGTGGCATGCCGGAGGGGGATCTATGGCAAAACTCCCATGGAAAATTACGTAGTGGACGCAGAGTCGGGTTTTAATCCATAAAGGGCATAAATCAACTAACATTCCTAAATTGTTTGGAATAACGTGCTTTAAAACATCCAGTGTGTGTATACGATCAGGTATGATGTTGTATCGATCAGGTAGTGTAAGGGTTACGCCCGCTTCACTGACATTGACAGACCAAACTCCCCTTTTAATGCACCGCAAACAGTTCATTTGCACAACCGCAAACTCCCCATTTGCACAAGGTTGGATACCAAGCTAGCCACGTCCCGGTGATGTCATTGAAGGTTTCTTCCTCCACCCAGCCACGTACAACACCAAGGGTCCCCGAAAGGTCAATTGAATTGATTTTTCGAACGGTGAGATGGTTAAAAAACGCTGGCTCCCTCCACTCTGTTTTAAACCACGGTGACTGCGTCTGCGCCGTGCAATTTACTGTCACACCCGATATGAGTGGTATTTTCTGTAGTACTATTCTCATCAGTTTAATCCCTCTAACGTCCCCAATCTGGGGGCCATTTATTGAATAGATTTTTCGAACGGGAGATGGTTAAAAAACGCTGGCTCCCTCCACTCTGTTTTAAACCACGGTGACTGCGTCTGCGCCGTGCAATTTACTGTCACACCCGATATGAGTGGTATTTTCTGTAGTACTATTCTCATCAGTTTAATCCCTCTAACGTCCCCAATCTGGGGGCCATTTATTGAATAGATTTTTCGAACGGGGAGATGGTTAAAAAACGCTGGCTCCCTCCACTCTGTTTTAAACCACGGTCACTGCGTCTGCGCCGTGCAATTTACTGTCACACCCGATATGAGTGGTATTTTCTGTAGTACTATTCTCATCAGTTTAATCCCTCTAACGTCCCCAATCTGGGGGCCATTTATTGAATAGATTTTTCGAACGGGAGATGGTTAAAAAACGCTGGCTCCCTCCACTCTGTTTTAAACCACGGTGACTGCGTCTGCGCCGTGCAATTTACTGTCACACCCGATATGAGTGGTATTTTCTGTAGTACTATTCTCATCAGTTTAATCCCTCTAACGTCCCCAATCTGGGGGCCATTTATTGAATAGATTTTTCGAACGGGAGATGGTTAAAAAACGCTGGCTCCCTCCACTCTGTTTTAAACCACGGTCACTGCGTCTGCGCCGTGCAATTTACTGTCACACCCGATATGAGTGGTATTTTCTGTAGTACTATTCTCATCAGTTTAATCCCTCTAACGTCCCGACTCCCCAATCTGGGGGCCATTTATTAAATAGATTTTTGAACGGGAGATGGTTAAAAAAACGCTGGCTCCCTCCACTGATATGAGTGGTATTTTCTGTAGTATTATTCTCATCAGTTTAATCCCTGTTACGTCCCATATCAGGGATTGCCTTTTGTGAAAAAAATTTAGGCCGGGTACCTTCGACTGCCTTCACAGTGACAGACCAAACTCTCGTACACTAAACTGAATTGATTTCAGGAACCGGGAGATGGAAAAAGCAGCTTGGTCGGTCCTCTTACTCCCAAATTGGGGCACTGCGCGTGCACAGAGCAATGTGCTGTGACACCCTATATGAGTGGTGTCTTAACTAGTACTATTGCTATCAGTTTAATCCCTGTTACGGACCCTATCCGGTCGAATTGATTAACCATTGTCGAATCCCCCATTGACATCCCCCTTATAAGCTGTGTAAAGCATATTTTTAGTTTGGTTTTGAACTGCTGCATCCTTTCCGACTTTCGGTAATTTGGTAACATTTCTGCCACTTTCTGCTTATACCGGGGTCTAGTAGCGTGGCCACCCGATCGCTTTTGGTCTGATCATAATGAAGCAACGGCCTTATCATCTGGGGTGTGGCAACATTGCCAACACACTTATAGAGGTGATGATGATTGCTTCATTGTGATACGCAAGCCCCTTCACCACAACAAGGTAACGATCACGAAGGGAATTGACACTTGTATGTGCCTTTTTTTTTGGTTTGTTTTTGCAGCCACAGTGCTGCACCATAGGACAGAAAAATTAGGCATGTACACATGCCTGAAAAATAATGGCACTGTTGCAGCCGCTATTGTAGCAGCGGCCGGAAAAATTTATGTTTTCCAGGCAGAAAAGTGACTAAAACATTGCGGCTTGAACCCTAGTTGGTGGTGGAGAATTCACGAAAGTCATCCGGTATGCAGACATTAAATACAGCAGCGTGGGGACCATTTTAAGGCCATGGCATGTAATCAGGCCTTTTGTTAGTCAAACGTATCCCCACTGTCAGTCCCTTCGGGATCCATGCCTCATTCATCTTTATGAAGGTGAGGTAATCAACACTTTTTGACCGAGGCGACTTCTCTTGTCAGTGACAATGCCTCCTGCTGCACTGAAGGTCCTTTCTGACAGGACACTTGAAGCAGGGCAGGCCAGAAGTTCTATCGCAAACTGGGATAGCTCAGGCCACAGGTCAAGCCTGCACACCCAGTAGTGAAGGGTTCATTGCTCCTCAGAGTGTCGATATCTGCTGTTAAGGCGAGGTAGTCTGCTACCTGTCGGTCGAGTCGTTCTCTAAGGCTGGATCCCGAAGGGCTGTGGCGATGAGTAGGACTGAAAAAGCTCCGCATGTCCTCCATCAACAACACATCTGTAAATCGTCCAGTCCTTGCCGCCGTGGTAGGAGGAGGATTACACTCACCTCTTCCCCTGTTAGATTCCCGTTGTGCTGTGACATTCCCCTTATAAGCTGTGTAAAGCATATTTTTAGTTTGGTTTTGAACTGCTGCATCCTTTCCGACTTTCGGTAATTTGGTAACATTTCTGCCACTTTCTGCTTATACCGGGGGTCTAGTAGCGTGGCCACCCAGTACAGATCGTTCTCCTTTATCCTTTTTATACGTGGGTCCCTCAACAGACATGACAGCATGAAAGACCCCATTTGAACAAGGTTGGATGCAGAGCTACTCATTTCCCGTTCCTCGTCCTCACTGATGTCATTGGCGGTCTGTTCTTCCCCCAGCCACGTACAACACCATGGGTCCCAGATAGGTGACAACAACGAGCACCCTGGGGTGCCTGCTGTGGTTGGTCTTCCTCCTCCTCAAAGCCACCACATTCCTCCTCTGACTCCTCTTCCTCATACTCCTCTTCCAGCGTTGCTGCAGGTCCGACAAGCGATGATGACAAGGCTGTTTCTGGTGGTGATGGTGACCACAACTCTTCCTCTTCCTCTTCACGCTCATCTACAGCCTGATCCAGAACTCTTCGCAGGGCACGCTCCAGGAAGAAAACAAATGGGATGAGGTCGCTGATGGTGCCTTCGGTGCGACTGACTAGGTTTGTCACCTCCTCAAAAGGGCGCATAAGCCTACAGGCATTGCGCATGAGTGTCCAGTAACGTGGCAAAAAGATTCCCAGCTCCGCAGAGGCTGTCCTAGCACCCGGTCATACAAATACTCGTTGACGGCTTTTTCTTGTTGGAGCAGGCGGTCGAACATTAGGAGTGTTGAATTCCAACGTGTCGGGCTGTCGCATATCAAGCGCCTCACTGGCATGTTGTTTCGCCGCTGAATATCGGAAAAGTGCGCCATGGCCGTGTAGGAACGCCTGAAATGGCCACACACCTTCCTGGCCTGCTTGAGGACGTCCTGTAAGCCTGGGTACTTAGACACAAAACGTTGTACGATGAGATTCAACACATGTGCCATGCACGGCACATGTGACAACTGCCCAAATTTAATGCCGACAACAGATTGCTTCCATTGTCACACACCACTTTGCCGATCTCCAGTTGGTGCGGGGTCAGCCACTGATCCACCTGTGCGTTCAGGGCGGACAGGAGTGCTGGTCCTGTGTGGCTCTCTGCTTTCAGGCAAGTCAACCCCAAGATAGCGTGACACTGTCGTATCCGGGATGTGGAATAGCCCCTGGGGAGCTGGGGGAATCGGTTGATGTGCAGCCAGGCGCCGCAGCAGAAGAGGACTCAGCCGAGGAGGATATTGAAGAGGATGGAGTAGGAGTAGAGGAGGTGGCAGTAGGTCTGCCTGCAAGTCGTGGTGGTGTCACCAACTCCGCTGCGGAGCCACGCATTCCATGCTTGTCAGCCGTCAGCAGGTTGACCCAATGTGCAGTATACGTGATATACCTGCCCTGACCGTGCTTTGCAGACCAGGTATCAGTGGTCAGATGGACCCTTGCCCCAACACTGTATGCCAGAGATGCCATGACTTCCTTTTCAATGACATGGTAGAGGTTTGGGATTGCCTTTTTGAAAAAAAATTTCGTCCGGGTACCTTCCACTGTGGTGTCCCAATAGCGACAAATTTTTGAAGGCCTCAGACTCTACCAGCTGGTATGGTAAAAGCTGGCGGGCTAAGAGTTCCGTCAAGCCAGCTGTCAGTCGCCGGGCAAGGGGTGACTTTGTGACATTGGCTTCTTATGCTCAAACATGTCCTTGACAGACACCTGACTGTGGGCAGATGAGCAGGAACTGCTGAAGGTGAGAGATGGAGTGGCGGGTGGTTGAGAGGGGCAGGGAGGACAGCAGTGGTTGGCGTGGCTGAAGATGCTGGACCAGGAGGAGCATGGTGGCTTTGAGTTTGTGTGCTGCTTGTACTCATGTGTTGATCCCATAGGCGTTTGTGATGTGAGATCATGTGCCTTCGCAAAGCAGTTGTACCAAGGTGGGTGTTGGACTTCCCACGACTCAGTTTCTTTGGCACAGGTTGCAAATGGCATTGCTTTTATCAGAGGCAGACACACAAAAAAATGCCACACTGCTGAGCTTTGCAATGACGGCATTCTAGTGGTGGCAACAGCATGCGTTGACTGGCGTGCTGTCTGGCTGACCCCAGGTGCCGATACATGCTGTCTGACTGTGCCACTAACTCCTTGCGACGACCTCCCCCTGCTTCCAACTCGTCTCCTCATTCTCTCTGTCTCCCCTTCAGAACTTTCCCCCTCTTCTTCTCTTCGAGCAGGCACCCACGTGGCATCCGTGGACACATCGTCATCATCAACCGCTTCACTTGTATCTGACACCTCAGCAAAGGAAGCAGCAGCGGGTACAACATCATCATCATCATCATCACACTGTACGTCCATGTGTGTAATCCTGCCTGACTGAGACATATCCCGTAATCTACATCATCTGGCAATAATGGTTGCGCATCACTAATTGCATCCAACTGATGTGTAAATAACTCCTCTGACGGATCAAGTGAAGCGGCTGTGGTGGCTGTGGTGGTAGTGGTGGTGGTGGCGGCGGGCGGAGTGCGTGGTAACTTGAGGCAGGTGACCGAAGCTGAGCTGGAGGAGGATGGTGCGTCAAGGTTCTTAGCGGAAGCTGTTGAAGGTTGGGTGTCCTGTCTAAGCCAGTCAACTACGTCCTCTGAATTTTTCGGGTTCAGAGTGCGTGGCCTCTGAAAACTGGGCATTATTCAGGGACAGTGGAAATCACAGCACCACGACCACGACGGCCCCTGCGAGTCTGGCCTGCCTCTGCCTGTCATTTTTTTTTTTAGATAAGTGGTACTACGCGTGCTAGGTACTGTGCCACCCGGTATGAGTGGTTGGCACTGGCAGTGGGCACACTACAGTCTGTGGGAGTGGGCCTGACACACACTGGCAGCAGGCAAGCAGCTGAATTTAGACTACTGTCTAAAAATTAAATGCCTTATTTATCGGCAAGCTACTGTGCCACCCGGTATCAGTGGTTGGCACTGGCAGTGGGCACACTACAGTCAGTGGAAGTCGGCCTGACACACACTGGCAGGCAACTAACCTTAGATTAAAGTGTAAAAATTAAGTGCCTTTTTTTAAGCAAGTCCTGTGCCACACGGGATGACAGGGTGGGCACTGGCAGTGGGCACACTACAGTCAGTTGAAGTCGGCCTGACACACACTAGCAGCAGGCAAGCAGCTGAAATTACACTAAAGTGTAAAAATTAAATGCCTTTTTATGCAAAGTCCTGTGCCAGCCGGTATGAGTGGTGGACACTGGCAGTGGGCACACTACAGTCAGTGGAAGTCGGCCTGACACACACTAGCAGCAGGCAAGCAGCTGAAATTACACTAAAGTGTAAAAATTAAATGCCTTTTTATGCAAAGTCCTGTGCCAGCCGGTATGAGTGGTGGACACTGGCAGTGGAGCACACTACAGTCAGTGGAAGTCAGCCTGACACACACTGGCAGGCAACTAACCTTAGATTAAAGTGTAAAAATTAAGTGCCTTTTTTTAAGCAAAGTCCTGTGCCACACGGGATGACAGGGGTGGGCACTGGCAGTGGGCACACTACAGTCAGTTGAAGTCGGCCTGACACACACTAGCAGCAGGCAAGCAGCTGAAATTACACTAAAGTGTAAAAATTAAATGCCTTTTTATGCAAAGTCCTGTGCCAGCCGGTATGAGTGGTGGACACTGGCAGTGGGCACACTACAGTCAGTGGAAGTCGGCCTGACACACACTAGCAGCAGGCAAGCAGCTGAAATTACACTAAAGTGTAAAAATTAAATGCCTTTTTATGCAAGTCCTGTGCCAGCCGGTATGAGTGGTGGACACTGGCAGTGGGCACACTACAGTCAGTGGAAGTCAGCCTGACACACACTGGCAGGCAACTAACCTTAGATTAAAGTGTAAAAATTAAGTGCCTTTTTTTAAGCAAAGTCCTGTGCCACACGGGATGACAGGGGTGGGCACTGGCAGTGGGCACACTACAGTCAGTTGAAGTCGGCCTGACACACACTAGCAGCAGGCAAGCAGCTGAAATTACACTAAAGTGTAAAAATTAAATGCCTTTTTATGCAAAGTCCTGTGCCAGCCGGTATGAGTGGTGGACACTGGCAGTGGGCACACTACAGTCAGTGGAAGTCAGCCTGACACACACTGGCAGGCAACTAACCTTAGATTAAAGTGTAAAAATTAAGTGCCTTTTTTTAAGCAAAGTCCTGTGCCACACGGGATGACAGGGGTGGGCACTGGCAGTGGGCACACTACAGTCAGTTGAAGTCGGCCTGACACACACTAGCAGCAGGCGAGCAGCTGAAATTACACTAAAGTGTAAAAATTAAATGCCTTTTTTATGCAAAGTCCTGTGCCAGCCGGTATAAGTGGTGGGCACTGGCAGTGGGCACACTACAGTCAGTGGAAGTCAGCCTGACACACACTGGCAGGCAACTAACCTTAGATTAAAGTGTAAAAATGAAATGCCTTTTTTTGATGCAAAGTCCTGTACCACACGGAATGACAGGGGTTGGCACTGGCAGTGGGCACACTACATTCTGTGGGCCTGCAGCTCCTCACACACAGGCAGGCCAGGCAACTGCAATATGTATATAAAGGAAAAAAAGCAGACTAATGTTGCAGCCCTAAAAGGGCTTTTGGAGTGCTGTCAGGACGCTGTCCTTACAGCAGAGATCAGATGAGTCTTTCAGGACTGGAGTGGACACTGAATTCACTAGCCTAGCTATCAATTTCCCACTCAAATCAGCAGCTACTACACTCTCCTTCCTCTCACTAAGACTGCAGCTTCAGAATGAATCTAAAATGGATGCTGTGCAGGAGGTGGGAGGGTCTGGGAGGGAGGGTATGCTGCTGATTGGCTGGAATGTGTCTGCTGACTGTGAGGTACAGGGTCAAAGTTTGCTCAATGATGATGTATAGGGGGCGGACCGAACATCGCATATGTTCGCCCGGCAGAGGCGAACGCGAACAAGCTATGTTCGCCGGGAACTGTTCGCCGGCGGATAGTTCGGGCCATCTCTATCCAGGTGTTCGCTCATCTCTACCCCTATACATACAGGGGTTTGATTCAGTCATTTGAAATACAGCCATTTAGTGCAAAGATATATTTACTTCAGGCCTACACTGATTTAGGGCGTGTGTGATCCCCCCTATACATACAGGGGTTTGAATTAGGCATTTGAAATACAGCCATTTTGTGCAAAGATATATTTACTTCAGGCCTACACTGATTTAGGGCATGTGTGATTCCCCCTTATACATCCAGGGGTTTTATTCAGCCATTTAAAATACAGCCATTTTAAATGCAGTCATTTAGTGCAAAGATATATTTACTTCAGGCCTACACTGATTCCGGGCGTGTGTGAACCCCCCCTATACATACAGGGGTTTGATTAAGCCATTTGAAATACAGCCATTTGAAATATAGCCATTTGAAATACAGCCATTTTGTGCAAAGAAATCTTTAATTGAGGCCTAGTCTGGTTCAGGCCATGTGAGATACACCCTTTACATACTGTCTTTTTTTTCTACTATTAATTAAACACCCATTTAGGGCAATATCCTGAATTCCAAAAATATGAGGAGAGCATCAAATAAGGGACGTGGCCCAGGTCGTGGTGATGCTGGTGTAGCTCCTGTTGTCGGGAGAGGACGTGGTTGATCTGTGCCAGCTACACGCACAAGTGAAACCCCTTCCTCAGGTGCGAGTAGGCGACAAAACCTGGTCGGGCCTAATGCTGCTCTACGAATGGTGAGGCCTAAACAAGTACAGGCAATAGTATATTGGGTTGCTGACAGTGGATCCAGTTCCTTCACATTGTCTCTCTTCCAGTCTCCTGCTGAAAGACCACAGTTGGGACCTGCAGCCAATGTCCATCAGTCTTTCACCTCACCGCCTTGCAAATCAGCCAAGCAGTCTGAGCCCCAAGTCATGCAGCAGTCTCTTCTGCTTTTTGATTACTCTGTTAGCAGGGCCATCCACCTAGCCCTGCCACAGAAGTGGAAGAGATTGAGTGCACCGAAGCCCAACTATTTATTTGTTAAGATGAGTACATGGGAGCACCATTGCAGCACGTCTCGGATGATGACGAAACACAGGTGCCAACTGCTGGGGCTTTCAAAAGTGTGCAGACCGACAAGGAAGTCAGGGGTAAAGATTGGGTGGAAGATGATGTGGAGGACGATGGAGGACAATGAGGTCCTCGACCCTACATGGAATCAAGGTCTTGCGAGTGACCGATGTAGTTCGGAGGAAGAGGCGGTGGTTGCACAGAGCCACCAGCACAGCAGAAGAGGGAACAGGGTGCAAAAGCGGAGCGGCCGTCGTCTAGACAGTACGCCTCCTACTGCCCACCGCAGCAAGGGACCGAGCACACCAAAGCCAGCTCCAAGGAGTTCCCTGGCGTGGCAGTTCTTGAGACAATGTGCTGACGACAAGACACGAGTGGTTTGCACGCTGTGCCATCAGAGCCTGAAGCGGGGCATAAACCTTCTCAACCTGAGCACAACCTGCATGACCAGGCATTTAAGTGCAAAGCACGAGCTGCAGTGGAGTAGACACCTCAAAAACCAAGAAAGGTCTCTGGCTCCTCCTGCTTCCTCTTCTGCTGCAGTCGTGGCCTCTTCATCCACCTATGGAGTGACAGTGCCACCTGGCACCCCACAATCCGAGGATCTGCCAGCAACACCAACACCTGGGTCACCAAGCATCTCCACAATGTCCCACGGAAGCGTTCAGCTCTCCAGATCCCAAACGCTAGAGAGGAAGAGGAAGTACCCCCCTATCCACCCACAAATCGATCCCTAGCCTTGAATGCAAGCATTTCTAAATGACTTGCCTTTAAAATGCTGTCATTCCATCTGGTGGATACGGATAGTTTTAAAGGCCTTATGGTGGTGGCTGTCCCACAGTACGTCGTGCCCAGCCTCCACAACTTTTCAAGGCGAGCCATGCCTTCCCTTCACAACCAAGTAGGGGATAAAATCAGGTGTGCACTGTGCAACGCATTTGTAGCAAGGTGCACCTGACTACAGATACGTTTACCAGTAAGCACGGTCAGGGCCGTTATATCTCCATAACAGCACACTGGGTAAATGCAGTGGCGGCTGGGCCTGAGGCGGATAGCAGTTTGGCGCATGTCCTTCCATAAAAATTGAATTTAAAACCAAGAAGCAGTGTAGGCTACCTTCTCCTCTTCCACCTACAACGCCACATCCACCGCCTCCTCAGCCTCCTACTCCGTATGGACCTCGTCCTCCTAGATCAAGATTATTATTTTTTATTTTTACCTATTTTATGTTATTTAAAGTCATTTTCCTATCCACATTTGTTTTCAGAGCACTTACCATGCTCTTAACAACATTTTGCTGGCATTTGCAGCCCTCTAGCACTTTCCATGACATTTTTACAGCCATTTTAGTGCTCAAAAGTTCGGGTCACTATTGAATTCAATGAGGTTTGGGTTCGGGGTCAAGTACGGGTCAAGTTCGGGTCCCAAACTCTAACTTTTTTCCAAAGTTCGGCTGAACCCGTCGAACCCAAACATCCAGGTGTCCGCTCAACTCCACTTTTTAGCCTGTGTGTGGTGAAGGGCGAAAATTACAGCCCATTTTGTCATGTACTAGAGGCAAAAGTAAAATATATTGGCCGCAGTTATCTGTTCTAAAGCCCTTTTTCCATGTATTAGTGGAAAAAGAAAAAATATCTTTTCCGCTCAGCAATGCAGTTATATATTCGGAAGCCCTGTATGCTGTGTATTAGTGGCGAAATAAAAATATATTCGCCGTCCAGCGTTGCATATATATGTTGTATAAAGGAAGGTACAACAAAAATTTGGGCCTTTTCTGAAGCCCAGTTTGCCGTTCTATTAGTGGCAAAATAAAAATATATTTAATCTAACATTGGATTATTTGATCTAACAGTATCTCTTACAGAGAAGTGCAAGGCCCTGCACAGGGGAGTGGCAGAGGTGTAAATGTTTCTGGGGCAGGCAGAGGTCGCAGCAGAGTAAGGGGCGTTGCAGCAGGGTCGCAAAGAGAGGCCTGAGCTCCCGCTGTCATCAAGCAGTTGTGTCTTGACCAGCAACTCAGCTGTTCTTGAATGGTTCACTCGGTCAGGCCCTGTGCCTTCATCTGTCCTCAACCTGCCTCTGTCCTTTTCTGTTCCCTCAGCCAGAGAGTATTATATGCTGTGGGCTCGGCTCCACTTTTCAGCGAGGACGAGCTACTAGAGGACAGTCAGCAATTATTGCCCAGCCAAGATCTGGAGGAGACATCTGTCACTTTCTCCACTAGGCGTGAAAGTACTGATGAGGAGAATGGCATGGCAGCTGCTTTTGCAAGCGGTTAAGCTCCTGACCCAGAGACGGTTGAGGAGAACATCAGTGGCGTGCAGACAGTACTCGATGATGATGATGTAGTTGATCGCACTTGGGAGCCGGGTGACGAAGGGGCTTCATCATTGGGAGAAGAGGGTGGCAGCTTGCCCATGAGCCAGCAAAGTCACCATGTCACGTAGCGTGGCCCGGGAGTCAGCAGGGTGGCAGCAGTGGGAGGTTGGGAGTGAAACGTGCCCAGGGTAGACCACCGGCTTTGCAGGAGCCTACCTTCCCAGGCAGTAGCGGTGCTTGGGTTCATTAAAGCAGCAGCACTAGCAGTCAGTCAATGCTAAGTTATGGGGTAATATCACCTATCACCCATTCGGCGGTGTGGCAATTTTTTGTTAAGCCACCGGAGGAGGTGAACATTGCCAAATGTAGAATATGTGGGCTGAAGATAAAGCGTGGCCAGGGTGCCATAAAGTAGCCTGGGAGAACCGTGGTTCCAATGTGGTGGTCCAGCCTGCCGCAGAAACTGCTGCATCACCCAGTGGCACGCATCCCAGGCGAAAGAAGCTGTCTGTCCTTCCCATCATCTGCTGGTCCAGATGCTCCTGCTTCTCCTCCTCCTACTTCTCGTCAGTCATTCCTTAAGCAATCGATCACCAAAGCGATTGCCAAGAGACAACAGTATGTATGCACGCATCCAACAGCGCAGAATGTGCTCTTGTCCAAGTTGCTGGTGCTGCAGTCCCTTCCTTTTCAAGTGGTAGGCTCTGCACCTTTCAGAGAACTGATGGCTTGTGCAGAGCCGGGGTGGAGAGTCCTAAGCCATCATTTATTGGCCAAAAAGGCAGTACCAGCCATGCACACACATGTAGAATAGAAAGTTGGCCAGTCCTTGAGCCTTTGGGTGTCTGCCAAAGTGCATGGCAGCGCCGATATGTGGAGCTGTAACTATGGGCAGGGACAATACATGTCCTTTACTGCCCACTAGGTGAATGTGGTTCCTGCACAGCCACACCAGCAACTTGGCCAGGTGATGCTGCTTTCCCCTGCACGTTGCCACACCGTTGGTCCTGCTACAATGTCTGCCTCTGCCTCCTCATTCTCCACAGTGTCCTCAGCCTCCACTGCAGGGACAATTCACAGTGACCCTCCAGCATACCACATGTGTAGGGCACAGAGGTGTAACGCTGTTCTGCACCTCGTTTCCCTGGGCGAACGGTCACACACGGTAGGAATGTAGGAATTGCTCGTGTCCTTCATCAAGAAATTGATGTGGCTTTCTCCACAACAACTCAAAATCGGAACCATGGTGACCGACAATGGGAAGAACATTGTTCAGCACTGCGTCAAGGAGGGCTGAGCCATGCACCCTGCATGGCACAAGTGTGAAATTTGGTTGTCTAGCAGTTCCTGAAGTCTTCCACCCATCTGTAAAACATCTTAATCATGGCTAGGAAACTTTGCATGCACTCAGCCACTCATACACTGCAAAACAAGCCCTACTTGAGCTGCAGCGGCAGAACGGCATCCCCTAACATAGGCTGATATGCGACGTTTCCACCTGTTGGAAGACACACCATGGCAGTATGCAGTGAAGATGGAGGCAGGGAGTCCCTCCGACTCGAGTCACTTGCACAAATGGCCCGATGCATGCTCACTTGCTTGCGTAGTGACAGCTGAATTGTCACCATTCAACAGAGGGATGACTTCTGGCTCTCCACCTTATTGGACTTGTCGCTACCAGGCCAAAATGGGGGGCCTTTTTTACACCCGCTGAGAGGGAGGACAAACTGAACAACTTTAGAGACATCCTTTGTAGTCAGTTGACCGCTGCCTATCTGCGCCATCATCCATCCTCTCGCATGTCCGACTAGGGGGGCCCTCTGCGCTTACGTTCAACTGCCATGGCTGCTGGGGAGGGGTGGGGTGGCAGGAGCAGTACCAGCTCTATCAGCAGCAGCCTGAGTCTAGTCACTGATGAACAGCTTTCTTCACCAGCATAGTGAATAAATTACTCACCAGCAGCAGCAGCTAGACCTGGAGCAGGACCTGAACCAGCAGGTGGTGGCATACTTGGACAGCACCCTGCCACCCCATATTGAAGATCCGCTGGACAACTGGGCAGCCAAACTGGATTTGTGGCCACAACTATCAGAGTTTGCCCTGAAAAGCTGTCCTGCCCTACCAGTAGTATGGCATCAGAGCGGGTGTTTAGTGCGGCAGGGGCCATAGTTACCCTAAGAAGAACTCGCCTGTCCACCCAAAGTGTGGAGAGACTGACCTTTATCAAGTTGAATCAGGAGTGGATTAGCCAGGATTTCCCCCCAACAATGCCTGATGCATCAGATTAGATCATCCATGCTGCCTTACCCAAACCTTGACAAAAGAGACTGGTTTCTTCTGGCTACCTGCCTAAGCTACTATTCTGATGCTGCCACCCACCTGATGCCACACATCTGTTGCCAAGTGCTACTTCTTACACCCACCATGGTCAGCTGGTACTGTTATTGCCACCCACCTCCACACACTGTCATCGTGCCACTCTGTCGCCTCCTCCTGATGATGCTACTGCCGCCACTTCCACGCTTTGTCATTTTGCCACTCTGTGGCCTCCTGATGCTGCTGCCACTTCCACACTCTGCCATTGTTCCATCTGTGGTCTCCCGATGCTGCTGCCATCTCCACACTTTGTCATGTGCCACTCTGTGACCTCCTGATGCTGCCGCCACCTCCAGACTCTGTCATTGGGCCACTCTGTGGTCTCCCGATGCTGCTGCCACTTCCACACTCTGTAATTGTGCCACTCTGAGGTCTCCTGATGCTGCTGCCACCTCCACACTCTGTAATTGTGCTACTCTGTGACCTCCTGATGCTGCCGCCACCTCCACACTCTGTCATCGTGCCACTCTGTGGCTTCCTCATGCTGCTACCACCTCCACACTCTGTCATTGTGCCACTCGGTGGCCTCCTCATGCTCCTTATACCTCACCACTATGTTATATGGACAATTTGTGGACTTATCATGCTGTTCCCACCCTCCCCCTTTCATGACTAGGCCACTATTTTCCCTTTTTGGCTTGGCTGACATCATCCTTTATTTGACAATTTTTCTGATCTGTCGGAAGGAAGGAAAAATAAGACAAACAACTGGTCCTCTCTGTGTAGCATCTGTAAGGCCTGTATGGTCCCATCAGAATTGGCTTGCAATTTGGTAGTCAAAAGCAGGAGTGGTTACAAAACACAGCAGACATGAAAATATTTGGTTCACGTGTCATCTCTGTTTTGGACCCACTCCTGTTATTGTTCTGACTGATGAGAGGAAGGGCAAAATGATTAGCGACATCAACACAAACTTACTGCTGACACCCTTCCGACTCTTTCAGGGGGGCTCTACTTTTATAAGCGTTTAATAGAATAGGTTCTGTTTACATCTATGTGGAATTATCTGACGACGGTGTAAAAGGAGTGCGCTTCTTCTTGACGCTAACATTGACCTGTGAGGCTGAGTTCATACTTGAGTTATTTGGTCAGTTTTGGCCCCGTAACTGCCCAAATAAGTGAAGTGTGCAGTGATTCTAAGAGTGACGCCTGTCATCTGCATGTCATATGGATTCACAGTATTATTTCACTACCAAATCAGACTCCCTATGCGTGTTACTGCAAGGTCCAGTGTTATACCCCACTCTAAAGGCTCTCAGCAGCAATGCTGAATTATGTTAAAAACTGCTATCTCCTGGCTATACACCTAACATAGCTGGCTGAACCCTGCTTTGGCCAAAACCTATCCCTACCGATCCCCTCATACAAACAAGTAATAGATGTTTGGCTGGTCCCACCGAAATGAGCAGGTTCAGCCAACATACATCTAACGAGTGTGGTCAGATTTAAAGTCCAACTTTTCCAATACATAAGTTAGATTAAAATTTTAGGACAGCCCTAGTATCAAAGCAGTGTTTACCACAATCTGTTTGGTTGGGGCAATGATGATAGTAGTTAGCTAGGATGCTAATCTGCCTTTATTTAATACGAGAGAAAATTCTGAACTGAGGAAGTGCATTCAAGCATCTTTAGTATCCGACAGACAGCAGAGTCTTCTGATAAGTTGGGATCACTTATTCTATTGAAGTCTGGTTGTTGAGTAACATTGGTATTATTATATTTCCGAATATCCTACTTTCCAAGTATTGTGCTCAGAGAGGAAGTTTTCTTCCAAGAAACTGTAGAAAGAGGTGGCTCAACATCAGGAGTCATTTGAGACTCAAATTTAATAACATGTCTATTAAATTGCCTTATATGTTGTTTTCTGTGAATTTTACAACACACAAGACTCGCTTCAGCTAAAATTATTTTTCTTTTAATGTAGGTTTTATAATTACAGAGTAATTTAGTTTATTACTCTGAGATCTGACCTATGTGTCCATACTGTAACCTTGCCTACATCTACACTGCGTGGAATTTATCAAGCAGAGATGTCATGTTTTTAACTAATCATTGGGGATCAAAACGAAAAAAAAAATTAATTCATTAGTAACCTAAACCAGATATGAGATGAAAACCTCAGGGGTGAGAGGCTTGTGTTTAAATCACAGCACTACACTACCTTTACCATTGAAGAACTGAAAATGTGACTTATGCAGGCTCCCAGCCAAATGGTTCAAATTACACATTGGCTGGAAAACAGATTAATCCCCAATCTCTTATTTAACTTTACCCCCTAGTCAGGCAAAGCAGACCAAACCTTGGTAGGATAACAGTAAGGGAATGAGTTTGAGTGAGTGTAACCTTTGATCCTTAGCCAGTTTTCACTTACCTACAGCAGGGTGCATTTTGTAGCCAACATGCAAATACAAAGCAATGAATCTTATAAAAACAGAGCCATAAATAGTTCATTTACTGTTGGCCGGGTAGGACTTAACCAGAATTGTATGTTACCCGCCTAGTTGTTTTAGTTATTTAAGGATGTTAATATTTGTCACATTGATTATTTTCATTGATTCATATGCAGTATATGGAACACGATATGCAGTATATGGAGCCCCAGTGTAAAATCACAGGTCATTTACAGTACTAGTCTGGTCTTAAAGAGAATGTATCATCGGAAAATGACCTATTGTTTAAATGTTTAAATCACATTTTTAACCAGACTCTTTTTTTTTTTGTTATTTTTGTTTTAACCTTACATCACTATCTATAGCTAAACAAATATCTAAAATAATACAGTTTCCACACTGGCCACTAGGCCTAATAATATGTTGAGATTTCCTGTTCTGTACAGGTACCTTTTCAGTAGTATTTCATTATCATCACAGACAGGAATTCAATGACAGATAATATATATATATATATTCAGCTTCTATGAGGAGATAAGTTCTAGACTTGACAGCGGCGAATCAATGGATGTCGTATATCTGGACTTCTCCAAAGCATTTGACACTGTACCTCATAAAAGGTTAGTATATAAAATGAGGATGCTCGGACTGGGAGAAAATGTCTGTACGTGGGTAAGTAACTGGCTGAGTGACAGAAAACAGAGGGTGGCTATTAACGGTAGATACTCAGATTGGGTCACTGTAACTAGTGGGGTACCTCAGGGGTCAGTATTGGGCCCTATTCTCTTCAATATATTTATTAATGATCTTGTAGAAGGCTTGCACAGTAAAATATCTATTTTTGCAGATGACACTAAACTGTGTAAAGTAATTAACACTGAAGAGGACAGTTTTCTGCTACAGAGGGATCTGGATAGATTGGAGGCTTGGGCAGAAAAATGGCAGATGAGGTTTAACACTGACAAATGTAAAGTTATGCACATGGGAAGGAATAATGCAAGTCACCCGTACATATTAAATGGTAAAACACTCGGTAACACTGACATGGAAAAGGAACTAGGAATTTTAATAAACAGCAAATTAAGCTGCAAAAACCAGTGTCAGGCAGCTACTGCCAAGGCCAATAAGATAATAGGTTGCATCAAAAGGGGCATAGACGCCCGTGATGAGAACATAGTCCTACCACTTTACAAATCACTAGTCAGGCCACACATGGAGTACAGTGTACAGTTCTGGGCTCCTGTGAACAAGGCAGACATAGCAGAGCTGGAGAGGGTTCAGAGGAGGGCAACTAAAGTAATAACTGGAATGGGGCAACTACAGTACCCTGAAAGGTTATCAAAAGGGTTATTCACTTTAGAAAAAAGACGACTGAGGGGAGATCTAATAACTATGTATAAATATATTAGGGGTCAGTACAGAGATCTGTCCCATCATCTATTTATCCCCAGGACTGTGACTGTGACAAGGGGACATCCTCTGCGTCTGGAGGAAAGAAGGTTTGTACACAAACATAGAAAAGGATTCTTCACTGTAAGAGCAGTGAGACTATGGAACTCTCTGCCTGAGGAGGTGGTGATGGTATGTACAATAAAGGAATTCAAGAGGGGACTGGATTTATTTCTGGAGTGTAATAATATTACAGGCTACAGCTACTAGAGAGGGGTCGTTGATCCAGGGAGTTATTCTGATTGCCTGATTGGAGTCGGGAAGGAATTTTTTTCCCCTTAAGTGAGGAAAATTGGCTTCTGCCTCACAGGGGTTTTTTGCTTTCCTCTGGATCAACTTGTAGGAAACAGGCCGAACTGGATGGACAAATGTCTTTTTTCGGTCTTATATACTATGTTACTATGTTTATATATATACTCACCTAAAGAATTATTAGGAACACCTGCTCTATTTCTCATTAATGCAATTATTTAGTCAACCAATCACATGGCAGTTGTTTCAATGCATTTAGGGGTGTGGTCCTGGTCAAGATACTCTCCTGAACTCCAAACTGAATTTAAGCAATTTTGAGCGTGGCATGGTTGTTGGTGCCAGGCGGGCCAGTCTAAGTATTTCACAATCTGCTCAGTTACTGGGATTTTCACGCACAGTGGAAAATGACTGGAAAAATGTTGCCTGGTCTGATGAGTCTCGATTTCTGTAGAGACATTCAAATGGTAGAGTCCGAATTTGGCGTAAACAGAATGAGAACATGTATCCATCATGCCTTGTTACCACTGTGCAGGCTGGTGGTGGTGGTGTAATGGTGTGGGGGATGTTTTCTGGGCACACTTTAGGCCCCTTAGTGCCAATTGGGCATTGTTTAAATGCAACAGGCTACCTGAGCATTGTTTCTGACCATGTCCATCCCTTCATGACAACCATGTACCCGTCCTCTGATGGCTACTTCCAGCAGAATAATGCACCATGCCACAAAGCTCGAATCATTTCAAATTGGTTTCTTGAACATGACAATGAGTTCACTGTACTAAAATGGCCCCCACAGTCACCAGATCTCAACCCAATAGAGCATCTTTGGATTTGGTGGAACGGAAGCTTCGTGCCCTGGATGTGCATCCCTCAAATCTCCATCAACTGCAAGATGCTATCTTATCAATATGGGCCAACATTTCAAAAAAATGCAATCAGCACCTTGTGGAATCAATGCCACGTAGAATTAAGGCAGTTCTGAAGGCAAAAGGGGGTCCAACACCGTATTAGTATGGTGTTCCTAATAATTCCTTAGGTGAGTGTATAATCCACAATTCAAAATAGCTGATATCACAGCTTATCTTTTCCCTCATGACCCCTCCACAGGTCACAGAGCATGACTAGAGAAATCACACATAGAAGTCAATAGGATTAGCTTCTGTCCACCAAGCTTCTGTTTTTTTTTTGGCTGCTCTAAATTAAAAAAAAGGTCTTAACATATTTTAGGCCCACTGGCCAGTTTGGAAACTGCGTGATTTTAGATCTTGGCAATGTTTTTTTTTTTCATCTAGATAGTAACATGGAAAACAAAAATAAATCACCAAAAATTCTTAAAAGATATGTTTAACATAAAAATGTAAACAATAGATAATTTTTTGATGCCAAATTCCTTGAAGGTGCATAGAATTTTTGGGTCCTCTCGGGCTCCAGGACTTCAGTTTGTCCACCTGACATACTGTAGATATGACCCCTGAGCCAGACAAGAAATGGACTTCTATGGGAAACTTGGATATCATAAAAACAAACATTGGTATACAAATTGTCAAATATATATTTATATTCAAATAAGTTGTTCCATTCAGTTAGACCTGATACTGAACGTGCAAAAAAACAACAACTATTGAGCTCATATATTATATGACACACTTTACATTTTACAGAACAGTAAGCTGCATCATGAGTGGTTGCTATGTGTAATAAGGACAGTTTTTCTATTAGACAGTTCTAATAAAAAAAAAGCACATAATTAATAATCTACCATGACTATGTGACCCCAACTTTTCTAATAGTATGTGATTGAACTATAAACATAATCTGTGGGATGCAAAAGCGCTTTCACACAAGACTGCTTTATGGCTCTGTTATATACGGAGCATTATCAAGGATGCCATAAAAGGTACTTAGGCCATTTAGTGTCCTATATGCCTATAAGGAGCCATAGGATCTACTGTATGTGCACTGGACTCTACAGTTGTGTGAGCTCTTAAAAGGGTTGTGCAGTGTCAGGATATTGATGATTTAAAATACAGTGGAAAACACTAAAAGTGAACCATTCAAATTTACAGAAGTTGGGGCAACGCAAGCAGGCAGGGCAAACACAGCCCTTCCATCTTCAGTGTCAGCCACAGACCTCTTACAGCCTGAGGTCTCAGATGTCTGTGTTCCTGTATACGCTTCATACTTCGTGTCCTGTTTCCTATGAGGGTCAACGGTGAGGCAGGAAGCCTTGGGCTCTTCTGTTTGCCACAGCATTTAACCATATCACTGTTTTGATAATGGGGATACCATTAAATTGAGGAAGGCACCTGTCGTACTTGGCTGGTTACATAAGTACCTAATGCTCCCATCGTTAATTAATGTTGAGACTGTCAGATCATTACATACTTGGATTGTTCAGGGGCCCCCTGGGCATTGGCCCACCAGGCAATTTCCCTGTAGGGTCCATGGCCAGTCCGTCCCTGCTTAACCTACAATTTAGATGGCATGCATTTAAACATTGAAGAGAATGCAGTGCTCGTACAAGTGCTGTGGCTGGTTGGCGGGGCTGCGAGGAGAGATATTCTAACTAGGGATGAGCGGACCCGTGGATGTTCGGGCTCGCCTGGTTCAGCCAAACTTCGGGAAGTCAATGGGGACCTGAACTTTGGTGCACTAAAATCGCTGTAAATTAGTCATAGTAAGGGCTAGAGGGCTGAAAAGGGAAGCAAAATGGGGGTAAGAGCAGGACAGTTGCCCTGCAAACAGATGTGGATAGGGTAATTACTTGAAATAACATAGAATAGAAAAAAATATATATAATAATAATCTTGAACTAGGAGGTGGAGGTCAAAGTTGAGTGGGTGGTTGAGGAGGCGGTGAACGTGGCGGTGTAGCTGGAAGCGGTGGTGGAGGAGGAAGAAGAGGTAGCAAACACTGTTTTTGTTGTTTTTTTATTTTTATATTTTTTCCTTTATTTATTTTAATTTTTTATAATTTTTTTTTGTTTGAAAGACCCTAAAACATTTGGAAATAGAAAAGAGAATGCAAAGAGAAAGTGAGCTGGAGTATAACAATGGCTGGGTGCAGCCGGTATACTTGTCTACTCAACACAAGGTACGGACAAGTTCTGTGAGATCCACAGAATGAATCCACATTTGAATGAATGTGAGCTTGTCCAGGTTGACTGTGGACAGGTGACTGCGCTTGTCTGTGAACACCCTCGCCGTGCTAAACACACTTTCGGACAATACACTTGCTGCAGGTCAGGCCAGCAGCTCAATGGATTAAAGGGCAAGCTCAGGCCATGGACCCAATTTGGAGACCCAGAAGTTGAATGGGGCAGACCCATCAGTCAGTACGTGTAGGCATGTGCACACGTACAGTTCCACCATGTTGCTAAAATACTGCCTCCTGCTGAGACATTCCGTATCAGCTGGTGGTGCTGGTTGTTGTGGCGTGCTGATAAAGCATTTCCACATTTTGGCCATACTAACCCTCCCTTCTGAGGTGCTGGCGGTGCCCTAGCTACGTTGGAGACTTCCTCCTCTGCCTTGTGCTTCCACTGAGCCCCCGCTGTCAGGTGTGAATACCATCAGCAGCATGTCTACCAGCGTGCACTTGTACTTGCGCATCTTCCGATCATGCTCCATTGACTGAATTAGGGACAGCACATTGTCCTTGTAGCGGGAATCCAGCAGGGTGGCCACCCAGTAATCAGCAATGGTTAGAATGTGGGCAACTTGGCAGTCGTTGCGCAGACTATGCAGCATGTAGTCGCTCATGTGAACCAGGCTTCCCAGAGGCAACAACAAACTGTCCTCTGTGGGAGGTGTAACGTCTATGTCCTCTGTTTTCCCCCAGCCACGTTCAATTGATGCACATAAGCTGCTTTGCGGTGGTAAGCGGGAAGGCCGAAGTTACGCTGAAGCGCAGACAGGCAAGCAGCAGCAGGGTGAGAATGCCAAAAGCGCGCACAGATGGCCCGCACTTTCTGCAGTGACTCTGACATATCGGGGTCATTTTTCAGGAACCTCTGCACCACCAAATTCAGCACATGCACCAGGCAAGAGATGTTCGTCAAACCAGCTAGTCCCAGAGCTGCAACGAGATTTTGCCCATTATTGCACACCACCAGGCCAGGCTTGAGGCTCAGCAGCACCAACCACTCATTGGTCTGTTGTTCCATGCCTGTCCACAGCTCCTGCGCGATGTGGGTTTTTTCCCCCAAACTGATGAGTTTCAAAACAGCCTGCTGTCATTTCCCCCTGGCTGTGCTGAAGTTGGTAGTAAAGGTGTTATGCTGACTGGATGAAAAGGCGGTAGAGGAGTAGGCGGAGTAGGAGGAGGAGGCAACAGGAGGCAGAGAAAAATGTCCTGCAATCCTCGGTGGAGGTAGGACGTGCCCCTAACTGCTATCTGCCTCAGGCCCAGCTACCACTGCATTTACCCAGTGTGCAGTTAGGGAGATATATCGTCCCTGCCCATGCTTACTGGTCCACGTTTCGGTTGTTATGTGGACCTTGCCACAAATGGTGTTGCGCAGTGCAAACCTGATTTTGTCTGCCACTTGGTTGTGCAGGGAAGGGATGGATCACCGGGCAAAGTAGTGGTGGTGGGAACCACGTTCTGTGGGACAGCCACCGCTATAAGGTTTTTAAAAGTCTCTGTCTCCACCAGACGGAGTGACAGCATTTCAAAGGTCAGGAATTTTAAAGGCTGGCATTCAGGGCCAGGGATAATGGGTGGGTAGGGGGCTACTATTTCTTCTTTCTCTTTCTCTGCAGTGTTTGGGGAATGGATATCTGAACGCTTTCATGGGACATTGTGGACATGCTGGGTGATGGTGGTGGAGGTGGTGGTGTTGCTGCCACATCCTCTGTTTGCAGAGGGGAAGGAAGAGGCAGAGACAGCAGCAGAAAAGGGAGCAAGAGGAGCCTGAGATCTTTTTCAGGTGTATACTCCACTGCAGCTTGTGCCTCGCATTTAGATGCCTGGTCATGCAGGTGGTGCTTCAGGCTCTGATTGCACAGCGTGCAAACCACTCGTGTCTTGTTGTCAGCACATCGTCTGAAGAACTGCCATGCCACAGAACTCCTTGGAGCTGGCTTTGGTGTGCTCAGTTCCTTGGTGCGGTGGGCAGTAGTAGGCCAGGCATACTGGCTAGGGGACAGCCACTCTGCTTTTGCCCACTGCTCCCTAATTTTTTTGTGCAGCTGGTGCTGTGTGACCACCACCTCTTCCTCCGAACTGCACACGTCACTCGCATGACCTTGATTCCATGTGGGGTCTAGGACCTCATCATCCTCCACGTCATCTTCCACCCACTCTTCACCCCTGCCCTCCTTGCCGGTCTGCACATGGCAGAAAGCTGCAGCAGTTGACACCTATGTTTCGTCATCATCATCATAGACGTACTGCGGTGGTCCTCCCATGTCCACATTCTGAAACATAAGTGGTTGGGCATTAGTGCACTCAATCTCTTCCACTTCTGGGGCAGGGGTAGGTGGATAGCTCACAGAAACCCCACCAGCAGAGTCATCAAAAAGCCTAACAGACTGCTACATGACTTGGGGCTCAGACTGCTTGGCTTGGCTGATTTGCAAGGGGGTGAGGTGAAAGACAGATGCGCATGGGCTGCAGGTGCCAACTCTGCGGTTTCAGCAGGGGACTGGGTGGGAGACAATATGAAGGACCTGGAGGCACTGTTAGCCAGCCAATCTACTACCGCCTCTACTTTTTCTGGCCTCACCATTCGTACACCGGTATTCGGGCCTACAAAATGACCTTGAACGTCCTGTCGCCTACGTGCACCTGAGGAAGGTGTTTCATTTGGCACAGATCGACCACGTCCTCTCCCTGCAACAGGAGCTTCACCAGCACCAGCAGCACCACGACCAGGGCAACGTCCCATATTTGATGCTCTCCTCATTCTTTGAGGTCACCCACCGAACTAACAGACGGATTAACTAAATTAATTTCCCTGTCACATATGCAGTGCATGTGTATCTCACACCAAAAATGAGTATATTTACCCGAACAGTCAGATTAACTATATAAATTTTCCTGTCAAGTATAAAGTGCACGTGTATCTCACACCAAAAATGGGAATATGTCACCCACCGAACTAACATACGGGTTAACTATATTAATTTCCCTGTCACATATGCAGTGCATGTGTATCTCACACCAAAAATGGGTATATGTCACATGCCGAACAGTCAGATTAACTATATTAATTTCCCTGTCACGCATAAGGTGAACGTGTACCTCACACCAAAAATGGGTATATGTCACCCATCGAACTAACAGATGGATTAACTATTATATTTTTGTGTCAGGGGTACAAAAATGGTGCATTGCACCCACAAAAAATCACTATAGGTCACCCACAGAATTAACAGCCAGATTTATTATTATATTTCTGTGTCAGGGGTGTAAAGCTGGTGTATTGCACCCACAAAAAATCATTATAGGTCACCCACAAAACAAATAGCCAGATTCCTTACATTTTCCCTCGCTTCAGCTGCCTGCTTCCTGTCTCTGTAATACTCAGAGCTGATGGTCGTTGCTATATATACTGGAGAGTAAATCTGGATCGCACATCCTCAACCCTATGCTTTTGATATAACGACTGTCTCAGCATAATTACGTGGCATATCCGCCCAATTTGTAATACATTGTATGCTGTGCAAAAGAGGCATTAGTATACAGTTTGATCAAAGAGCATAGGCCCACTTACCGCGACAAGGAAGCCTCTACAAGTGGGAAACTACTCTAACCTATAATGGCACAGCCGTGCGCGGCGACCACCGGTGCCCCAGCACCACACCGGCAGCAGACGGCGGGACCCAGAAGCCACACAGCAACCCCACTGTGCAGCAAAGCCTCCTTGGCTCTGGGTCCCACCGTCCCACCAGCACAGCACTGAGGCAGCAATGGCAGACACGCAGTACTGCACCATGTGAACGAGTGCAAGGAGCTCACCCAGTCACAACCCTCAGAAAGTGCATCTGAGAGATAGTAGGAGTTTATAAACCCCTTGCAAACTAAGGCTAATTAAAAACACCTAGTCCAAATGGGGAGGAGTGCTGACCCCAGAGGGGGGAAAAAGAAAATAGATAATTACAATATATACTGGAGAGTAAATCTGGATCGCACATCCTCAACACCTGCCTCAGTGCTGTGCTGGTGGGGCAGTCGGACCCAGCGCCAAGGAGGCTTTGCTGCACAGTGGGGTTGCTGTGTGGCTCCTGGGTCCCGCCGTCTGCTGCTGGTGCGGTGCTGGGGCGCCGGTGGTCGCCGCGCACGGCTGCGCCATTTATAGGTTAGAGTAGTTTCCCACTTGTAGAGGCTTCCTTGTCGCGGTAAGTGGGCCTATGCTCTTTGATCAAACTGTATACTAATGCCTCTTTTGCACAGCATACAATGTATTACAAATTGGGTGGATATGCCACGTAATTATGCTGAGACAGTCGTTATATCAAAAGCATAGTGTTGAGGATGTGTGATCCAGATTCGCTCTCCAGTATATGATGGTCGTTGCTACACATGATCCAGCTTGTATAGAGGCTTGGTCACATGATGCAGCAGCCAATCACAGCCATGCCATTACTAGGCATGACTGATGGCTTTTAAGTGCCCTCAGCTTAAAGCGTGTTGATTGGCTGCCTTGCCGTCTTTCAAGAGTTTTATTACATGCCCGAACACCGAACTCAAACCCAAACTTTTCTGGCAAAGTTCGGGTTCGGATCCGGCTACCCGAACTCACAAAGTTCAATACTAATTCTACACTAATTCTAACAAATCAATTTTTCTCATCGGTAGGGCTTCTTCAACTGTGGGGGAGAGGTTGTCCCTGCAGGGGATGAAGTCTCTATGTGCCACGAGTGACAAGGCCTGTCCATGACAATTTTCTGCCTGTGCCACTGCATCTGATTAGGGGCGCAAGGCCACAGGCTCTGCTTTGGAACAGTGTCTGTGCAGGCTCATCTGAATGAATTCTTTACTGTTACCAACTGGGGGGTTGTCTCTGCATGGTCTGCCACTGGCAGCAATGACTAGATGGTGTCAGACTGTACAGGCACCCCCCCCCCCCTCTGCCCCCCAACTGGTAACACCTTGCCTCGACCTTTATTGAAAATTGCAAGTAATTCATTCATAACTTCTGAAGGAATAATATAGGAATGTTAAATCATAAAGTCATAAGAATAGATGCTCCAGAATAGTTATTACATGGGGAATGCCAGTAGTTACTAAAACAGACATGTCTGGAGAAGTGACAGCTCCTCTTTAAGACATAGCTGTTGCTAGGCAGAATAAGCACTGACTAAACACTACTAGCAGAGTGCTTATTGTTTGAGACTTAAATAAACTGAAAATGAAAATGAAGAGATTGAATGAATCTGGTGTCATTTCTGTTACTGTATGCAGGCAATCAGACAGCATGGATGATGTACTAGGCACTGAAGCTGTTGAGAGGATTTGGTGAATGTTTTTTCACTATATGTATGGATATGCACTTGATATGTCTATAAACCCAACATTGCTGTTTCTTTTCTTTCAAATGAAGCTTAATGGGACACTTCTGTCAGGAATGGGACACAAGGGGAGCTGGTCACCATAGACCATCAATATCAGATTTTGGGGTCCAATACCTGGGACCCCAGCTGATTAGATGTGTGAAGAGGTCAGGTGCTCCGTCAGCGCCACTGCCTTTTCCTAGGCCATGTGATGTCACGTTCATGTGGCCTAGTTGCAGCTCAGTCCCATTGAAGTGAATGGGGCTGAGCTGCAATACCAAGCACAGCCACTATCCAATGTACAGCATTGTGCTTGGAAAGCTGCTAGGAGACTGCCGTGCGCACCAAAACTCTGGCGAGCATAGTAGCTCCCTGGAACAGCTGATCGCCGAAGTGCTGGGACTTCGATAGGTCATCGTTATATTTCCCTGGATAACCCTTTTAAAGAGCCAGGGCGCAAAATAGAATATATGGAGTGACTTCAAAAATTTATATCCAGAAAACCTTCCAACAGTATTCTACATGTGAGGAAATAATCCGTATATTTAGTGCCTTGGTACATGGAGTCCAATGGAACATGCCACAATCTTAGGCTAAATGCACACGACAGTTGTTTTTCTCGGCTTCCGTTTCAGTTTTTTTTGCGGATAGGACAGGAGCCCATTCATTTCAATGGGTCAGCAGAAAAATGCTGACCGTTCATCCGTTTGTGTTCCACGTCCGTTGTCCGTGTTTCCCTTCAGCAAAAAAAGTAGTGCATGTCCTACTTTTTTCTCATTTGCCGACGAGGATAGGCATTTATTACAGGGGATCTGTGAAAACAAAGGAATCCTCCAAAAAAAACTGATGGACCATCAGTTTTTTTTGCGGATCCCGATTTGCGGACAGCAAAAAACAACTGTCGTGTGTATTTAGCCTTAGGCTACATGCACATGACAGTTGTTTTTTGCTGTCCGCAAATCTGGATCCGCCAAAAAAACTGATGGTCCATCAGTTTTTTTTGGAGGATTCCCTTGTTTTCACAGATCCCGTGTAATAAATGCCTATCCTCGTCCGCAAATGAGAAAAAAGTAGGACATGCACTACTTTTTTTGCTGAAGGGAAACACGGACAACGGATGCGGAACACAAACGGATGAACTGTCAGCATTTTTTTGCTGACCCATTGAAATGAATGGGTTCCTGTCCTATCCGCAAAAAAAACTGAAACTGAAGCCGAGAAAAGCAACTGTCGTGTGCATGTAGCCTTAATCTGTCAAATTCACACAGAATCTAACAGACAAATCCTCTGTATGCTTCCTTATGAAATCAGAGGTATAAAGGCTCACAATTTGTATTAATTGTAGGGACGAGCAAATAGATTTTGCATTAATCAAATTTGTCTCGAATTCAAATTCTGAGTCCAAATCTTTCTGCCTTTCGATTTGGCTGAATTTCTAAAATGGTGGGCACCATTTTGCAGATCAGAAGACAGAGAAGAAGGCATCTGCCACCAAAAAGGGATACATTTTGGACCATTTTTTTAATAATAATAAAAAAAAGAAATCTGACAGTACAGTGTGTTGTTAATAGGCTGTTTGTTACCACCGGCTACCATTCATTTATGAAGAGTCATTTATGTTGCCGACACTGACATTACTAAAGCCTTCTTGGTGTTAAAGTGATTGAAAGAGGTTGGATACAGTCCCAGAAGACCTTAGATTGTCATACACAACTTTTCAGGGCAATCTGAGCACTTTTGATTCCGTTCACAATCATTTGTACCTGAATCTGTCGATTTGTTCAATAGATTCGGACCTGAAGAAGATTTCAAGATATTTGCTGATCTCTAATCAAATACTAAACAAAGACGCTGCTCCATACAGTACTTACCGTTTACAATCTATTCCTATGTCCCCTGCCACCGGGTCTTTCCCATATCCAGTGTCCAATCCGCAGTAACATTTTATCCCTTGTGGCATAGTGGTCTGCAACACCCATTGGATGACATGGTCATAGAGGTCAGGCACAAGTGACAGTCACCCCCTGGCATCGGTGTCTGAGGATGCCATTTTTTTAATATAAGAGGAGGCCAGTATAGTGGGACATGGCTAATGGGGGGCACTGTTACAGATCTTGCATTCAGGTCTAGGAGATTCAAGTTACGCCTCAGTGGTGATTTCATGTTATGCCAATATGTATGTAATATCACAACTAGAGATGAGAGGAGTTCTGTAAAATTGATTTGCCTCCAATTCGACCAAATTGAGGTCTGATTAGATTCGGAAACAAATCGAAGATACTTCAATTGCCCAGAAAAGCTGTGGATGGCCTTCTGGTCACTCTCCTCATTCGAATCACCTAAATTGTATAAAATCTAAAGTTTTCTAATAAATTGGGGGTAATTCTATAGAATTTAGTATCTTATTTCTATTCAACACACACTTTCCTGACAGGGACTGAGAATGAATTTAGCATTTAGAGTATACTAAAAATGTTTCTTTCCTGTGTATTAGAGCTTCATTGTAGTCTTATCACATATACTCTATGACAAACAGTGATACTGGCAGTATACATGACATATCTTCCATTACATCCAGCTCATGTTTGTGGAATTTGCCTACAATGTAAAATCTATTACATTGCCAGATCCCATCCCCCTAATGTTGCTTGTTGCTAATGTCTTTTGGCAGACAATTATTACGTATCTATGATCATGCAGATGAGTTATTTTTCAATATTTCTCCTTATTTCATAGATCTGCTTATTATTATAAAGGTAAAAACATGCTTTGAAACTGAATTTTATTTCTAGTTTGTATTTTCTTAACTTCGTCACCAAGAAATAATTGCACGAAATGCTCAAAAGGAAAGAAAAAGTAATAGTAAAATCTTGAAACATTGTTTTCCTTTTTACAGGTTTGTACCGTCATTAATATAAAGATTTTCGAAGGCCAACTTCCATTAAAATGTGTCACTGACAGACTTTTAAACATTGCTGGAAAATCACTTAGCATTATTAAACTACTACTTAATCATCACAGTAAGATAAATACATTTCCTCTCCTGAAGGGAAGAGAACAAATGCCAAAAATCAGATCAGATAAACAAATGGAAACTGGTAAGAAATAAAATGACTACATTTCTTTAATGGCAATAGATAACATTCTTGTTTAATTGTTTTAATGAAATTGTGCTGGATGTTTAACATTGGTAGAGGGGATGATGGGAGTCTATTACTGCTGATTATGGGCTCGGAATATATCAGGCAGTTTAACTAAATAAAGGGTCCATTTGCAGGAAACTAAGCCATCTTGTCTCGAGGTTTCTTGGCTGGTCTACTCTATGGGTACTCAACGGGACTGACACCAAATGAATGTTTTTGGCATGTAAAAGAGATAAATAAAACATCTGGAGTTGAGTTTATGTCTTACAAGCCTTCATCAATGGCAACATTATTGCAGTTCAAGTAAAATGCACCATATTTTTAGCTTTATAAGAGTTCTTTCACCCAAAAGTGGGAGGGAAATGGCCTTGTGTATTATAAAGTGAATACTAATGAGCGCTTTTATAATTTTCATGTCTGGTCACAGTACAGAGTGACGCCGGCAGAAGACCAGGGAGCGGTAAGTGCAGGAAAAACACATCGCCCAGAACTGGAAAGGTAAGTTGTTTTATTTATTTTACTCTCTGATCTAGGGTTGATGTACACTGGGGGACCTGATTGGGGGAACTTATAAAGATTGGGGGTCTAATGAAAATTGAGAGGTCTGAACTGAGGTCTGATGAAGGGCGTAGACCAACTACTTGGATAGATAGTTTCAAACCTTAGGGCGAAGTGGAAATTGTTCGTTCTTTGCCTTTAACCCTCAGTGGGACGTGGTTTCCTTTGGAGGTTTGAGTCAAAGGGTGAACACATTGATTACTTGTTGAATTAAGTTTTTGGTGTATGTAATATCCTGCGGGAGATTTTATAATGGGAAAACTATCCACTGCATGTTTGAGAGGTTTCATGAACATTTAAATACTATGAACAGTGGCAAAGGTGTCCCCCGCCTTATACAACATGTGAACGAGGACCACGGTGGAGATTGTAGAGTCCTGAGGTTTGCAGGAGTGGATGTGGTGTCACCTCTACCAGGGGGCGACAGAGAGCGGGAACTACTGAGGAGAGAAGGAAAGTGGATACTCTGCCCTGGAGCAATAGGACCCCTGGGACTTAATGAAAAGTTAGATATGGGAGTGTTTTTGTAAATTTATTTGTTATTTTGTTTTTGTATATCAGGTTGGCGTTGTTCTTTGACAAAGGTCTGTCAGTATATGTGGTGCAATTCAGTCTTTGCTGTTAGTAACCTCGCATTATAGGGAGTGATGATATCACCTGAGGTTGTGTTTAATACCAGGTATGGTTTAAAAGCTCTGCATTGCACTCACATACAGACTGAGGCCAGAGGAAGCGCATACAAGCGCAAAATGGCCATCGCCATTTTTTTACATGTGCATTAAATGTTGCCATTTTTAAATAATGGAAGATTAAAGAAAGTTTTTTATTATATCATTAGGTGAGTGCCGCAATTTTCTTTGTCTTGTGCAGAGTTGAGCGGACACCTGGATGTTCGAGAAGTTCGGCCGAACTTCACGAAAATGTTCGGGTTCGGGATCCGAACTTGACTCCGAATCCCATTGAAGTCAATGGAGACCCGAACTTTTGGGCATTAAAATGGCTGTAAAATAGCCCTGGAAAGGGCAAGAGGGGTGCAAAAGGCATCAAAATGTAGGCAAATCCCATGCGAACAAATGTGGATAGGGAAATAACTTAAAATAAAATAAAATAAATAAAAATCAACCAATATCAATTGGCAACTTGGAGGAGGAGGTGGAATAGGAGGTTGGGGTGGAGTCAGGTGGGAATGCTATGGGAGTTGAAGTTCTCATCACAGCCAAAAGGATTCATGTCTGCCTGCAGTGCCAAAGACCTCATTCACAGACTCAGGGCCATGGCAACCATACATGGGGGTTAAAGTTGTCATCACAGCCAAGAATGAATTATGTCTGCCTGCAGGGCCACAGGCCTCATTTAAACATTCAGGCCCACGGGACCCACAAGGAGGAGAGTTAAAATCACGCCAAGACAGTATTGATTTCACCCAGCAATGCCACAGGCCTCATTCACAGATTCAGACACATGGCACCCACAAAGAGTAGAGTTAAAATCATGCCAAAACAGTATTGATTTCACTCACTAGTGCCAAAGGCCTTATTCACTAATTCAGGACACCCACAAAGAGGAGAGCGGTCCCGTAACAGCAACACAGGCCTCAGGTCAATCTGCAATGGAACATGCCATTATCATTTATGTAGGCCCCTGACACCAAGACAGAGGAGAGGTCATTTGACAGTAAAAAGAGGTTAATGTCTACCACCAATACAGAAGGTGATGAAACAAAATATAAGCCCCTGACAACCAGACAATGGGGAGGTTATTTGACAGTATAAAGAGTTTAATATCTCCCACCAATGCAGCAAGCGATTAAATGAAATATAGGCCCCTGAAAACCAGAAAATGTAAAGGTCATTTGACCGTATAAAGAGTTTAATGTCTCCCACCAATGCAGCAAGCGATTAAACAAAATATAGGCCCCTGACAACCAGACAATGTAGAGGTCATTTGACAGTATAAAGAGTTCAATGTCTCCCAACAATGCAGCAAGCAATTAGACGAAATATAGGTCCCTGACAACCAGACAATGTAGAGGTCATTTGACAGTATAAAGAGTTTAATGTGTCCCACCAATGCAGAAATCAATTAAACGAAATATAGGCCCCTGACAACCAGACAATGTAGAGGTCATTTGACCGTATAAAGAGTTTGTGTCCCACCAATTCAGAAATCGATTAAACGAAATATAGGCCCCTGACAACCAGACAATGTAGAGGTCATTTGACAGTATAAAGAGTTTAATGTCTCCCACCAATGCAGCAAGCGATTAAACGAAATATAGGCCCCTGCAAAATAAATGTGGAGCCCCAGTATTGGGTCTACAACACAATGAAAGCCAGATATCCCTCAAAGGAAGGAAAACTGAGCAAAGGGGTGTCTCCATTACAGAGATCACCAAATCCATCATATTAAGTGGCCCTTATGTCAAGATCCCGCTTTTTTTTACAAGCTTTAAGGATGTGACGGGGAAAACCTAAGCCAGTTATCCATCCACAGACAGCTGTTTCGTGATGTTGCCCCTCATCAGTGTGGAGTACGATTCTGGCTAACCAGGAGCAATGCCTTGGAGACTACTGAAACAGTAAAAAGAGTTTAATATCTTCCACCAATGCAGCAAACGATTAAACGAAATATAGGGCCCTGACCACCAGACAATGTAGAGGTCATTTGACAGTAAAAAGGTTTTAATGTCTTCTACCAATACAGCAGGTGATAAAACAAAATATAGGCCCCTGACAACCAGACAATGTAGATGTCATTTGACAGTATAAAGAGGATAATGTCATCCACCAAATCAACAGGTGATTATCTAAAATGTAGGCCCCTGGCACCCAGACAGAGGAGAAAGGTCCCATAGCAGAAAACTAGGCTTCATGTCAACCAGCAATGGAAAAGGCCACTTTTAGTTATTTAGGCCCCAGCAGCCAGACAGAGGAGAGAGGTCCCATAGCAGAAAATAAGGCTTTATGTCACCCGCCAAAGCAGCAGGTGATTAACAGAACTTTAGGCCCCTGGCACCCAGACAGAGGAGAGGTTTATTCAACTTGGGGTTACCCCCAAAATAATGGTACAATTAAAAAAACAGGATTCAATAAAGAAGTGCCCTGGAGTACAAGAATGTATGGTTGAGGCCGAGGCAGTTATAAATCTCTATTCTGCACAAGGTACGGACAAGTCCTGTGGGATCCATGCTTGGTTCATTTTAATGAACGCAAGCTTTTCCATGTTGGCTGTGGACAGGCGGCTGCGTTTGTCTGTAATGATGCCCCCTTGCCATGCTAAATACACGTTTAGACAATACACTGGCCGCAGGGCAGGCCAGCACCTCCAAGGCATAAAGGGAAAGCTCTGGCCATGTGGACAATTTGAAGACCCAGAAGTTGAATGGGGCAGAACCATCAGTCAGTACGTGGAGGCGTGTGCACACGTACTGTTCCACCATGTTGTTGATATGCTGCCTCCTGCTAACACGTTCCCTATCAGCTGGTGGTGCAGTTTGCTGTGGCGTGGAGACAAAACTTTTCCACATCTCAGCCATGCTAACCCTGCTGTCTGAGGAGCTGGCTGTGATACAGCTGCATTGGCGACCTCTTCCTTCTTCTACTCCTCCACCTTCGCCTTGTGCTTCCACAGCGTGCGCTTGTAGTCGCGCATCTTCCTATCACACTCCTGTGCGGGAATTAAGGTGGGCACGTTGTCCTTGTACCAGGGATCCAGCAGGGTAGCAACCCAGTAGTCAGCACAAGTTAAAATGTGGGCAACTCTGCTGTCGTTGCGCAGGCACTGCAGCATGTAGTCGCTCATGTGTGCCAGGCTTCCCAGAGGTAATGATAAGCTGTCCTATGTAGGTGGTGTATTGTCTGTGTCCTCCGTATCCCCCCAGCCATGCTCCAGTAATGGCACTGAGCTGTGTAAGTTTCCACCCTGCAGTGAAACCGGTTCCTCCTCCTCCTCTCCCTCATCCTCCTCCTCCTCGTCCTCCAGAAGTGTGCCCTGGCTTTCCACATGTGTACCTGCCTCTGCTGGTGCAGGAACCCACCCTCTGAGCCACTTCTGTATGACCTGCCTGAAACCCTGTGAAATGCCCCCTCTTCCTCCTCCGCCTGTGCCGCATCCTCTTCCATCATGTTGGGCCATGTTGGTTGAGTACTCCAAAGACCACAACAAGGTACACAGGTCTCGCATGCAGGCCCAGTCACTGGTAGTTAAGTGAAGCAAACGTAATTGTCGACTAGTGGCAGGTAAATTGACACCGGAGAGAGACCAATCTTTCAGCTGGGTGGGTGAACGCAGATCATGAGGAGAACATCAAATAAGGGATGTGGGCATGGTCATGGTGGTGTTGGTGGAGCTCCTGTTGCTGGAAGAGGACGTGGCCGTTTAGTGCCAACTACCGCTCCAAGTCAAACACCTTTCTCTGGTGCGACTAGGCGTCTGAATCTGAAGCGTTATTTGATAGGCCCAAATGCCGCTCTACGGATGGTGAAGCCAGAACATGTACAAGCGATAGTAGATTGGGTGGCTGACAGTGCCTCCAGTTCCTTCACAGTATTAGTGTTGAGCGCGAATATTCGTATAGCGAATCTTTATCGCGAATATCGGCACTTCGCTAATTCGCGAATATTTCGAATATAGCGCTATAAATTCGCTATTTCGAATATTGTTTTTTTTGTTGTTTTTTTTTGTTATATTTTTTTCTTTCCCACTTCCCAAAAGTAGTTCTTACCTGTCCTGAGGATTCTTGGCTTCCTGGCTGCTCCAGTCAGTGCCCGTTGCCGCTTCTGCCGACTTCCGTGCTCATGGAGCGTCCCCATCACCATGGGAACGTCTTCATATACTAAAATGTACTGTCGGATTTGAGAATTACGTTGAAATCGCAAGGCGATTAATTCAAGTTATATTAATCGCATTGCGATTACAACTTAGCAGTGCACTGCTATCTTACATATTAGGCTAGAATTAACGAATATGGAAAATAGCAGCAGTGCTAAGTAGAAATCGCAATGCGATTACTCCAAGTTACATTAATCGCATTGCGATTTCAATTAGCACTGCTATAATATATTCCATATTCGTTAACTTCGTTAATTCTAGCAAGCTGACCCATTATAAACCAAGCTCGAAGTTGAAATCGCAATGCGATTAACATAACTTGAATTAATTGCATTGCGATTTCAACAGACATGGTTTACTATGGTTGCTAAAACGAAGATGGAGAATACTTTGTTATCTTCGTTTTGAGGAATATGATGAATACATTCGTCATATTCGCTAATTCTACCAAGCCAACCATAGTAAACCAGGTCTAAGTAGAAATCGCAATGCGATTAATTCAAGTTGTATTAATCGCATTGCGATTTCAACGTAATTCTCAAATCCGACAGTACATTTTAGTATGGAGACGTTCTTGGCTTGGTAGAATTAGCGAATATGACGAATGTATTCGTCATATTCCTCAAAACGAAGATAACAAAGTATTCTCCATCTTCGTTTTAGTAGCCTATTCGTCAACTTCAGTAATTCTAGCAATCAAATAGGAGGGTTGACTATAGAGACAGCTGTGTTTAATTCGCTATGCGATTAAATACTTTTTTTTTTTTTTAATAAATAGAATAATTATAATAATTATCAAGTAATATAATTATTCTATTAAAAAAAGCTAAGTAATATAATCGCATAGGGAATTAAACACTGTCTCTATAGTCAACCCTCCTATTTGATTGCTAGAATTAGTGAAGTTGACGAATAGGTAGCCAAAGCGAAGATGGAGAATACTTTGTTATCTTCGTTTTGATGAATATGACGAATACATTCGTCATATTCGTCTTCTTCGCTATAGTTCTAGGTATGAAACCAATAGGAAAGTAGCCTAAGTTAAAATCGCAATACTTTTGAAGGCGAGCCGTCCCTTCCTTGCACAACCAAGTGGAGGATAAAATCAAGTGTGCGCTGCGCAACGCCATCTGTGGCAAGATCCACATAACCACAAATAAATGTACCAGTAAGAACAGCCAGGGTCGCTATATCTCCCTAACTGCACACTGGGTAAACGTAGTGGCGGCTGGGCCTGAGGCTGATAGCGGTTTGGCGCATGTCCTTCCACCACCGAGGATCGCAGGGCATTATTCGTTGCCTTCTGTAGCTTCCTCCTCCTACTACTCCTTTTCAGCCACCCCCACATCCGATCATCAAAAGAACCTCACACCCAACTTCAGCACAGCCCGGGGTAAACGTCAGCAGGCGATTTTAAAACTCATGTGATTCGGGTGACAACCACACCACACAGGAGCTTTGGAGGAGCATAGAACAGCCGACTGATAAGTGGTTGTTGCAGGTGAACCTCAAGCCCGGCATGATGGTGTGCGATAATGGGCGAAATCTCGTAGCAGCTCTGGGACTAGCCAGTTTGACTCACATCCCTTGCCTGGCGCATGTGCTGATTCTGGTGGTGCAGAAGTTTCTTAAAAACTACCCAGACATGTCAGAGCTGCTGCTGAAAGTGCGATCTGTATGTGCGTGCTTTCGGCATTCTCAGCCTGCAGCTGCTCGCCTATCTGCGCTGCAGCGTAACTTCGGCCTTCCTGCTCACCGCCTCATATGCGACTTGCCCACCAGGATTGAACTCCATCTTACATATGCTGGAGAGACTGTGTGAGTAGCAGCGGGCGATAGTGGAGTTTCAGATGCAGTATGCACGGGTCAGTGGCTCTGCGGATCAGCACCACTTCACCACCAGTGACTGGGCCTGCATGCTAGACCTGTGTACCTTGTTGTGGTCTTTGGAGTACTCAACAAACCTGGCCAGTGCTGATGACACCATTGTTAGCATTACAATACCCCTTCTATGTCTCCTTGAAACAAATATTACGGCGATGATTGAAGAGGATGCGGCACAGGAGAGTGGTTTCCTGCACCAGCAGAGGCAGGTACACATGTGGAAAAGATGAAAAACATTTTTTGGGTACGCTGTATGCACAAGTGGTTTGTGGAACAATAACAAGTATTTTTGTAATAAAATACAGAAAATTAGTATTTCACTGCTGTAAATTGAAAATAATTATTTATGCATCGGATGCACAACAGTTTTTTCGGCCTAAAACACGGCTTCTTTCAATAAAACCTCAAAATGCAGTTTTTAACTGCTGTACATTAAAAGTAGATATTTATACTATGTATGGACACCAGAACACGGATTTGGTCACCAAAATTCACAAATGCAGTATTTGACTGCTATAAATTGGAAATAATTATTTATACGACGGATGCACAACAATTTTTTCGGCCTAAAACAGAGCTTTTTTTTATCGTTTAATACATTTTTATTAAAGAATTTTTTCAGAAAAGACATAAAACATGATGCAAGGGTTACAGTGCACCAGAGAGAACCATACACTGTAGTGCAATACAGTAAAATACAAGGGTCAGTTTTCACAGAATTACAAGAATGTTGCACAAAAAAAGCGTGAACTCAGGGTCATACACTAAAGAGTCCCCGCCTCGTGAAACAGTTGTCATCTTGTTGAAGGTGACAATTACCACCCAAGTATTCCAGTAGGGGAGGACCCTACATAAGGGTGGGTAACCCCCTGTGTAGCCTATCCGCTGGGGTGTATGGGGTGGGGGAATGAAATAACAACAGGTAGCAAAGTTTATGGAACGTAACCATAAAAGAACAGAAAACTAAGACAAAGACAAAACCAGGGCAGAGGGTTTCAGTGTTGTTCAGGAATTTTTCTGTGTCATACAAATTATCACTCTCTATCAGTGCAGTGTCTCCTGAGGAAGGAAGCAAGGTCAGTTGGGTGCGGTCCATGTTCAATCTTATATGTTAGGGTACAAGTCTGACCATCGCGACCATTCAGCCTCAGATTTATCTAGTGTGAAGTTTTTGTGTGCTAACATCTTCTCATAGGACCTTGTTTTATCTACGGCCCTCAAAATTTCCTGGACGGTTGGGATCACCATGCTTTTCCAGTTCCTAGTGATGGCCAATTTCGTAGCCAGGAACAAGTGCATGAAGATAGTCCTAAGACCGCAGGGGATCAGTGTGAGATCTATAAATAACAAGGCCAGTGAAGGATCAAGGGCCAGCTTGCGGCCAGAAGCTCCCTCTATTAAGCGGAAGATATCAGACCATATCCCCCTTAGCCGAGGACAACGCCAAAGTACGTGCAAGAGAGTCCCCTTACCACCGCATCCTCTCCAGCAGTGAGGCTCCGAGCCAGGAAATATGTGACTTAGTCTCAGGGGAGTGAAATACCATCTGAGAAGCATTTTTGCGTATGATTCAAAATGTGAGACACATTTCAGCCGTTTTGACACGAAATGTATAGCTGTGGTCCACTGTGTCGGTGAGATGCAGCGCCCCAGATCCGACTCCCATGACATTAGGGGAGCAGATTTAACAAAGGAGCTTTTGTTGCCTAAGTATGTGTAGATTGGGCGAATTCCCTTCCAATTGGATTGTTTTAGGGACCATTGGTTCAGGAGATCAAGATGTGTTTCTACTTCCATTGTGGGATTAGCTGTTAATAAATGTCGTATTCTTAAGTATTTATAGAAATCCCTCTGAGGAATGTTATACTGTTTTTAAAAATCTGCAAAGGGTCTTAAAGCAGATTGGGAAAGTAGATGTGTGACCGACTCCACCCCTCCTCCCCTCCACAACCTCAGAAACAAATCTGGAAGGAGGCATTGTAATGCTTCTATTGGGGTAAATTTTGCTATAGAGGATTTTGTTCCATTTCCTCGGCAGTGGTACTGTTTCCACATGCCTATTGAGGTTGAGAGGAGATACAGGAGGGAAGAAGATGGCACACTCCCATAAAGGGACGCTAATAGAAGTGCTTTGAGGCTAGGGACCGGAGCCAACGTCTGTTAAATATGGACCCAATGTTTAGGTTCCTGAGAAGTCCACCAATCTCTAAGTTAGTGTATTCTGATTCTGGTAGCCATTTAGTAGTCGAAGATGTTCGGAAGGCTAAGGCCTCCGAATTTCTTGAGTCTACACATGATCATTCTGGCAATGCGGGGAGGGCGTTTATTCCAAGTGAACCTGGTGAGCATCTTATTAATAGCATTGAAGAAGTAGCGGGGTAATTCTATCGGTAGAATTCTGAATAAATATAGCAGCCTAGGGAGCACATGCTGCTGAAAGGCTGCTTTCCTGCTGAGCCGTGAAATTTTAGTTTTTGCAATATTTCCTAGTTCTTTTTGGAGATCCGAGAGCAATTGCAGGAAATTCGCCTTATATAACTGCTGAACAGTAGGGGTGAGTTGGATTTCAAGGTATTGTACCCCGGTGGTCTGCCAGTCCCATGGGTAGAGTCGTTTTAACTTCTCTAGAGACTGACCAGATATAAAGAGGGGAAGAGCCTCACATTTTCCTAAATTAAGCTTGTAAAATGATAAGGAGCCATACAGGTGAATGACTTGTCTCAATGTTGCCAGTGACTGGGCAGGGTTTGTCAGGGAGAGGATTATGTCATCAGCATATAATGAGTGTGTGTGTTGTCTCTCACCAATCTGTACTCCTGAGATACCTTCTGCATGTCTAATGGCCTGCTATAATGGTTCTAGCGACAGTATAAAGATCAAAGGGGATAGGGGGCACCCCTGCTTGGTACCGTTAAAAAGCCGAAAAGGGTCTAAAAGGACTCTATTGGCTAATACTCAGGCCGTTGGGTCTGTATATAATGCATTTATGGCCCCTATCAGCGCATTTGGAAAGCCCATTTTACCGAGCGCCGAGAAGGCAAACGACCAATTCACCAGGTCGAACGCCTTCTCGGCGTCCAGAGTTAGAAACACCGTGGGCATCGCCAGTCTATTAACCCTGTCAAGCAGATTGGGCACTCTCCTGGAGTTGTTAGTGATTTGCCTACCAAGTACAAATCCCACCTGCTCTGGAGCTATCAGGGATAGTATTGTAGCTGCGAGCCTATTTGCCAACAGTTTGGCGTATATTTTCAAATCCGTATTAAGGAGGGACATTGGCCAAAAATTTTGGAGAACCGTCGGCTCTTTACCAGGTTTTGGCAAGGTGACAATAATCGCCTCTAGCATATCTCTAGGCATGCGTCCATCAGTCAGCACTCTAGTTAGGGACCCATGGAGGTGGGGGACAAGAAGGTCAGAGAACATTTTGTAATATGAATTAGACAGGCCATCCGGGCTCTTATGATGGGGCAATCGCTTGATAATACTCAAGATTTCATCAAGTGTGATGGGCTGGCAGACCCTCTCTTTCTGCAATGAAAGGGAGTCAAGGAAGTTATCAATGTCCTGTTTAGATGGTTGGACAACCTCCTTACCCTCAACCAAATTGTAAAGGCCTGAGTAGTAAGACATAAACCTGTTAGCTATCACTTTAGGTTCGTGTATTTTTGGGGTTTTGGGAGGGTTCCAGAGAAAAGCTATGCTCGAATTCTGGGCTCTAGTTTTGATTTTCCTCGCCAGCATCTTTCCCGCCTTGTTTGCCTGGGAATAGTACATTGCTTTTACTTTTTTCAAGGACATTTCATGTTTGTGCAGCATGTGCTCCCGAAGCCTTGCTCTAAGGGAGCGCAACTCCTCAGAAAGGAGGGGGAGGCTTTATTCAAGATTTCCACATGTATCTTGGACAGCAGATTTGTTGTGAGTTGTTCCTGTTTCCTCTTAGCCCTGTACCCTATCTTAATAAGTATGCCCCTGACATAGGCCTTGTGCGCCACCCATACAATGGACAGGTTCTCCACAGAGTTTACATTAGTCGAGAAATATTCTGGTAATGCCTCCTTCACCTCCCTCTGACAATCCGGCTCCATGAGCAAGTATTCGATTATCTTCCACAGCGGATTTGGAGGACAGCTATATTGTTCAGTGATAGTCACCGAGACAGGGGCATGGTCTAACCATGTTATCACCCATATGTCAGAGTCTGTGATGGCTGAGAGAGAATTTCTGTCCGCCAAAACAAAGTCGATACGGGAGTAAGTAAGGTGGGAAGGGGAAAAGTAGGTATAATCTCTTTCCATAGCATGATGCAGGCGCCAAACATCATATAGAGAGAGTCTGGAGAGAGCATCCGCCAATGCACATGAGTTTTGTCTCGTAGTGGATGATGTGTCCAGAGAGGCATCCGGGACATTGTTGAAATCCCCACATATGAGAACCCTTCCCTTCTGCACAGATTGAACCTTATTAATCAATCTATGGAGAAAGCGCTGGGAATGAACATTGGGTGCATAGACACCCACCAGGGTATAAAGAACATTGTTCAGGTAACATATATGTATAATGTAACGCCCTCCTGGATCAACAATGGAGGACACAGCGGAGTATGCAACTGCATTCCTAATTGCTCACAGTATACCCCGCTTTTTCTTGTTGCAGTGGGCCTGTAATACCACTGGGAAACATCTATGTTTGATGCGATTAGCATCCGCTGCAATAATATGTGTCTCCTGGGCACAAAAAATATCACAATGTAGAGAAAGGGCCTCCCTCCATATCAAGTTGCGTTTGTACGGGCTATTCAGCCCCCTTACATTTAAGGAACTAAGCTTCAGGGCCATTTCGCTACACATTGCTTTTGCTCCAATGCCCTGATGTAGGCGCCACGTCTCCAGTTCCCTGACCAGACAGATTTACCAGCATCTGTTACAGGATATGAAGCAGTGGAATGACATTATTCATCCAGTAATTCTGGCGACTGACAAATAATATGGCCTCCTCAAAGAGCCTGAGCAAACAGAAGGTGTCACATATGAGCTGCCACTGGCTGACATCGAAGTTAGACAGGGGAGTACTCCTGTCCACTTGCATCATCAAGAAATCAAGAAATCGTTTATGTCCTTTCCCTGCAGTGGAGGCTAAGGACACACCGTGGAGGATGAGGAGGCAGAGGCAGTGTCGTGCCAAGGGGGGTGGCAGTCTGCCCTGGGTGTCAGGCTGTCAACTATACAAGGGGGTGCTGCTGTGCCTTTCTGCGTGTGAGCCCTTGAGTCCAGGGCGGGTCTGGGTTAGGTATACTGTAACCACAATGTGCATTTCATGTACACACAGCCGCCCACTAATGCCAGGACTGCTGCTCCCAGTAAACAGTCAATCAGGTAACAGCTCGGCTCTCAGCGCTCCCGCCTGACAAGTGCTTGAATGACAGACCAAACAACCAATCAGACGAAGCTGGAGGCGGGGGTGTCTAATACACCGACACTACTGTCAGAAACTGTGCATGCGACGGGCCCACATTGGTTTCTGTTTACACTGCTGCAGTGATGATGTGCAGTACCGCCCAGGGATTGTTAACCGTTCAGAAATTTCTGGAGGGTCCATAAAAATAGGCGACTGTTTTGTGACTGTCACTCTCTCCATGAAAAAAAAAATTGATGTGTCTGGGATTTTTTTTAATGCAGAACTTGAAAGCTTCCAGTGTCACAGAATTTTAAAAAAATGTTTTATATGTGATCATGGCCTTTCAAAGGTTTTGATTAATGGGGGTCCAAGTGGTGAGACCCCCATCGATCCCTAGAACGAGGAGAGAGAAGCACTTGCATATCGTACTCTCTCTACTCAGTATAGGAGAGATCATCGATGGGTTGGGGTCTCAGCACCAGCGATGGATTGGATTATAATAGGGATGTTTGGGTTGGCGGGCCCGGGATCGCTAGGGGGCCCAACGTTGACACAAATGCCCATTATTATGGGAGGGATTACTATGTGGGGGCAAATTACCATATGGGATAATGTGGGGGAAACTACTGTGTGGGGGCAGTGTGGGGAAAATTACTGTGTGGGGCAGTGTGGGGTAAACTACTGTGTGGGGGCAGTGTGGGGAAAACTACTGTGTGGGGCAGTGTGGGGGAAACTACTGTGTGGGGGCAGTGTGGGGAAAATTACTATGTGGGGCAGTAGGGGGTTAACTACCGTGTGGGGGCAGTGTTGGGGAAAGTACTGTGTGTGGGAAATTACTGTGTGGGGGCAGTGTGGGAGAAATTACTGTGGGGTGGCAGTGTGGGGGAAACTACTATGTGGTGGTAATTACTGTGTGGGGCAGTATGGGGCAAATTACTGTGTGGGGGAAATTACTATGTGGAGATTTACATGGGGGCAGTGTGGGGGAAATGACTATATGGGGAGGCACTGTAGAGGCAATTCTATTATTTTTGGGGACACTATACAGGGGTTATTACCTAGAGCACAATGTAGGGTGTTATTATTACTAGGGACACTCTAGGGACATGAGATTATAACTGCTGTGGACACTATAGTGACATTTGGGGTAATTTATCAAACTGGTGTAAAGTAGAACTGGCTTAGTTGCCCATTGCAGCCAATCAAATTGCACTTTTCATTTTTTAAAGCTCTTTTGGAAATCCAGTCCTACTTTACAGCAGTTTTATAAATGAGCCCAATTACGTCTACTGGGGTAACTATTTTTTCAGCAGTATAGTACCTGGGACATTGGGGAGCAACACGGGCACAGTATTGGGAGTGGTAGTGGCAGCAGGATGACATTGTTGGGACACCAGGATGGGGAGGTTGATGGAAAATTTTTGAAATCTAATGTGCCTGTGTAACAAACTCTGTAGAGACGAGATGTGGCTGAAAGAATTTGTCATGACAGTCTAACGGAAGAGAAGAGGAAAGAGAAGGTCTACATGACAGGAAATATCCCTGGATGTAAGAGGTATGTAGTGGTGTATTTGCCACTTTTTTTTTGGGGGTGGGGCGGGGGGGGGGGGTGCCACAGAAAGGACCCACCCCCGGGGCCAAACACCCTAGGCAAGCCACTAGAAAGAGGTGGACACTGTTCAAGGACCAACGGAGTGAGAACGTGGAGGTGGAAGCGGTGTCACCTGGCCAAGTTGCTGGTGTGGCTGTGCAGGAATTCACCCAGTGGGCTGTAAAGGACATGTATTGTCCCTGACTGTAGTTAAAGCTCCACACGGTGCTGCCGTGCACTTTGGCACACAGCAAATCAAATTGTTCCTGAAATTCGTATCAAATTCCACTTTGTCAGGTTTGATTCGCTCATCTCTAGTCCTCAGCATAGTGGCTGCCTCAAACATCTGGTCAGTAGGGGTGTTACATTCTTATATTATATTGACCAATTATCAATATCTAAGTCCCAAAAAACATTTATCAACATGCTTTCTTTAGGTCCAACATTCTGTTTAGAGTTACTTCTTATTATGCCATTTTTCTGATAGAGTTCAAAATCTCTTAAAGGGGCTTTCCGAATTATTTTTATTTAAGACCTGTTCTCAGTATAGGTCATCAAAATCAGATTGGCAGGGGCCCACCAATCAGCAGTCTGATGAGAAGGCCGCTCGGTGTGCCAGTGCTGCCTTCCCTTCTTTGTTTACCTGCTCGCTATGGAGATCGCAGGGGTAAGCAGGTGTAATTACAAGCCGTCCCATTCACTTCTATGGGATGGCTGTGTAGTATACACCTGAATAGGAAGGAGCTATCCCATAGAAGTGAATGGAAAGGCATGTAGTTACACCTGCTCGCTGCTGGGATGTTGACGGCGAGCGGGTAAACAATGAGGGGAAGGCTGCTCTGGCACAGCACGCGACCTTCTCTTCAACCTGCTGGTTGACGGGGGTGCCATGTGTCGGACCCCTGCCAATCTTAAATTAATGAGGATAGGTCATCAATAAAAATATTTCAGAAAACCCCATTAAAAGAATTTAGGACTTTACTGAATAGTTCTTTATTACTGAGTTCAATACATAAGCAGTATGCACTATGCTCCTTGGCTCCCTCTAGTGATAGGCAACCAGTGATATATCTTTTAAAGCGGTTATTCAACCAATTATCTCCTTTTTTTTTTTTTTGCAGAAACGATGAGGATAAAAATGGAGATGGAGAAGTTTTTTTTTTTTTTTAAAACCATAAACCATAAAAGCTAAGTGCATGAGGAGGTGAAAAACAAGTAAAACAGTGCTACACATTTCAAGAGCGTACTGGGAATGAAGCTGCAGCTGTCGCCATTTCCGGGTTACCGACATGCGTTGTCTGGACTTGTGCCCCAGAATGCACAATTCCTTCTAGTAAGCCTCTGTATTCATTGAGTGGGAACCCTTTACCTAGTCAGGTTTCACACAGGGCAGCGTCCTTGTACAGTACCTTCCCTGTTATTAAAGGTTTTTTTAACAGCTCAGAATGTGTAAAATATAATAAGTCAACCTCACCTTCAAATCCTCCACCGGTCTCCACTTCCTGGTCTCGCTGATAATTTTTCAGCCAATCACTGACTGAGGCTTGTCACCGCTATGGCCAATGATTGGCTGAGTGGTCAATTTTTGTTTGTTGAGAGGGATCAGGAAGAGACCAGTGGGGAACCAGAAGGCACCAGAACAGGGGCAGCAGAGATTAGTAAGGTGAGTATAACATTTATTATATTATTTTTCGATAATTGGAGCCTTTTAACAATTTAGTCAGCCGGACAAACCCTTTAACCTTATGTCTCTCCAAAGAATTTGAAGCTCTGTATAAAAAAGAGCTCTCCAGCCAATATAAAGATATATGGAGATATTAATCAACAGAATTTGGACCTATTTAGATAGGAAAATACTTTCAAGAATGAAAATTTACTTTAGTTACTAAATTAGAAGCTACGTGAGAAACAATCTGCTTTCATGGGCCTATTGCTATTTTTCCTAATCCACTAGTATATGAACACATAAAACTTTATAATACAATTTATTTAAAGGGAAACTATAAATCCATCAGACATTGTAGATGTGCAACTAGAAGGAAAATCCAGCACTGATAAAATCCAGCTTGAACTTTATTTCTCTTGAAGGCAATACAAATGTACATGAACCCAACACTCCGGACAATGTCAACGCATTTCGAACACCACCGGGTTCTTAGTCTTAGGTTACCTAAATTGTAGATTTGCACATGTCAGCACATTCTAATATTCTTGCTCTAAAATCAATCCATTCCCCCAGTTTAGATAAATCGGCCTTTTAATAATATGCAAATTTGCCCCTTGGTGCAACAAGGGCATTGCTGTTGCATCTTGTTGCAACCAAGGCTCCGCTTATCTCCTTTACTGTCCACACAACCACCACTTTGAAAGATAGGGCCAGACAGGGAAGACATACTGAGATTTGGCCCTGAAGTCTTGTGGCTGCGCATTCGGCCTATGTGCCGTACATGGCTGGGGATATCTGGGAAAAATTCTGTCCTCCCAGATATCTCCAGCCATGTACTGGATGTGTGCTGAATGTGCTGTCAAGAGACTTCAAGGTTAGGTGTGAGTACATCTTTACTATGTGGCCCCATTAGTCAAAGCGGTGGGGGCGTGATTGGGAAAGAAGTTGAGTGGAGCAATGGAGGGCAATGCCCTCGTTGAACCAAAGGGCTAATTTGCATATTGTTAAAGGGTGACCTTCTAAACTGGGGGAATAGATCAAGGTGGGAGCAATAACATTAGAATTATGCTGACAAGCACACATCTACCAGTCGGATAGATTTATATGAAGATTTGATGCGACAGATTCCCTTTAAGGCCTCATGAACATAACCTTATGTATCTTACAGTCTTCAAATTGCAGATCCGAAAAATACACATACTGTCGTTGTTGTATCCGTATTTTTTGCAGAACAGACATACAGATACAGAAAGCACACGGATCATTAGCATCCTTATGTTCATTTGTCTGAATTTGTCCACAAAATGCGGATCATCAAGCCATAAAAGTCAATGAGTCTGCAAAAAAAAAATGTACTAGGACCAGACCGGATTTGTATTTTGTGGATCCCTGATTTGTGGACCGCAAAATGGATATGGTCATGCTCATAAGGCCTAAGGAAAGTGACATCTTCATTACCTTCCAACATCCTATATTTCCCTTTTTCCTGTCTACAGAGTCTCTGTAAATATTCTTACATCTTTTCAGCCACCAAAAATGTGTGCGTTCTTTAGGATGCAACCTCTGGGACACTCACATGGAACGAGGAGGCCTTTCACTGAACAACCAGGCACAACGCTGTCCTTGTGTGTGGTTGTGTCTGGTACTGCCGTCCAGCAACATTCAAGGGTTGCCCATGGTACCTTTGTTAACCCTTTAACTCTGCCACTTTTTCTGAAAATATAGAGAAGGAATTGCTCTATAAATATATATATATATATATATATATATATATATATAGGCACAATGCAGAGTGTAATGGAGGCCCAGTGGCAGGCATCTGCTACATCTCTGACTTGCTGGAACCATTGTACGTATAAAATGTGTCCACAAAATGACATAATTTTCTGTAATATACAGCTTAAATATCTACTTTTATTATTATTCTATTGAAAAAAAAAATTATCTCAGTTACATAATACAAAACCATTTGACTATATTTCCTGGGCTAAATTGTCCTTATATTATACATTTATAGTGTATTTTACAGGTGCTGTGCAGTGCTTTTTAGGGACTTGCCTTTATTAAATTATATTCCCAGTTTTCTTGCAAACGAAGCGTAATATGTAATTTGTGATGTATGAATGGTGTAATTTATATTGCTTGCTTTTGATTCCTTGCAACATTAAAGTGGACAGCTTTATTTCTACTGTAACTCCTTTAGATTCTCATATATCGTAATAAAGAATCATATTAAATGACCATAAGCATTGAAACGAATAAGGCCACGTAAGGTATTATAAGATACTTGTGATTGCTTCGTTGGTTGATATTGGTGTTTGTACATTTATATATATATATATATATATATATATATATATATATATATATATAATGTTTGTTACTTTTGACTGTAGTCTGAAGAAGGCTTAAGAGACGAAACCTTACATTATTGTAATAGGGCCTTTATGTGCTGGAGTTTTGTATTAGTTCTAAATGTAAGACAGCTATCGAGCCGTCTTACATTTAGACTTTCTCTATGCCTAAAACAGGCGTAGAAAATGGTGAATGATATGGGCCTGCTAGCCCGTCCACTTCCCCATCCACGCCACTCCCACAATTTTAGAACTGGCAGGAGCAGGACGAAGTCCAGATAGTGACCCGAGACGAGTAGCAGAGGCAGGGGAGCAAGTGATCTGAGACCCAGGCCAGGGATCAGGTAAGTATAATCACCAATGCGGGTCCCGTCAGTCTGAGAGGTCTGGAAATTAGTGCACATCTTCTTTGAGCCTACCACATTTGTCTAGAAATGTTACTCCATTTTGATTGAGAGGGCCAGATGTTATGACGTTTTCAATGTCTGGTGTGGCAGTTGCAGAGAGAGCAGAGCCTCTAGGAGGATAAAAGAATATATCAGAAAATAACTCACACTACAATTAATGGCACAGATGATAATAAAAGACCTTCCATAACTCTCTTAGAATTGCCATTAGAGGTGCCCTATGAAAAACCATTATTCTCCCGCTTCCCCAGCCACCGCTACCTCTGTGCAGCAGCAGTGTCGAGTTGCCGGAGGAACAAGGATGGGTGACCTGTGCTGACGTTCGAGCCCAATGAGGATGTGTCCTGGGGCTCCCGAGTGTCATGACGGTGTGAGCTGCATTTCTTCAGTATAAAAGGCTGGCGTCAGTAAGTTTTTTGCCCTCTGGCTCCCCCTACTGTTCCTTTGTGTGTATTGAAGACTCCTTTGGCTTGGATTTCTGCATTTGGTATTGTTACTACATTTTTGGTTTCTGGCGGTTTGGTCTTGTATTGATCTCTTTGTTCTGAGTTTTTGGTGTGTTTGGTTTTCTTGTTTGCCTCGGACGTATCTTGTACTGCATTGTCCAACTGGCATTTGACTACCCTTTTAATGTTTCTCTGTTTGTTGTCCCTCTTTGTGTGTCGTCCCTTCACGTATCACAGTATAAGGATTGTCATCCAGTTGTGGGTGAGGCAAGTAGGTAGGGATGGTGGATCCAGGCTGTTTTAGGGCTGCACTATCACTGTTTGTGTGCAACAGTAGTTGATTTTTCTGACAATTATGACCACAGAGAACTAGTTAGAGGTGCTGGAGAATATTGTAATGTGCAGGGGCGTAGCTAACGACTCATGGGCCCTGGTGCAAGAGTTCAGCTTGGGCCCCCCTTCCCTCAGTGCTTTGTGTGTCTTCTTATGCAGCACAAGGGTCTTTGGGCCCCCTCAGGCTCCTGGGCCCAGTAGCGACTGCTACCTTTGCACCTCCTATAGTTACGCCAATAAATGTGATGCTATATCTTACACTGATTGGTGTGTGTACAACATGACATCGTGGAATCTGGTTTCTGACAAATATCATTCCTTTAATAAATGTACACTGGCAGGAAGGCAGGCATGCAACACAACACCAGACGCATTTTCTGGCCAAGATTAGGATTTATATATTTACTATGCAGTCTCATACACTTTCAAATACAAATCACTTTTTTTTCTCCTCTCATATGTTCCCTGGACTGTGCATTTCAATACTGTAAATGAGATGACTACAGGTGCTCATAAATATTCCAACTAGTTTCCTTTGATACTTTTTATTGTGCTTATAGGAGTAAATATTGGATTTAAGGAGCACTGGGGGTGGGGTGTGTGTAGTCACAGTAGTCACACCTGGAGCCAGAGATCCGAGGGGCCCTAAGGGTACTGCCAGATAGTCAGGTTTCCTGATAAAATTTTGGAAGCCCAAATCAGGAGTGGATCATAAAAGGAGACAAAGTATAAAAGACAGATAAAAGCTTGCCTTTTTGGCTCACAAAACTGCATCAGGAAACCTTAATGTGTGGCTGTACCCTAAAGGCTCCTCTGCCAAATAAGCATTATACAGTAAATGGCACTTGGTAGGTAGGGAAGGCAGCTACAGGTTTTTCATTGTGACCCAGAAGCTTCAAGTTAAACTATGTCTTCATTGGGTTTCATTCATTGTCCTCACTGCATTGTTGACAGATAAAAATGCAAGTGCAAAAGTAATATAATTAGTGACACAAAATATAGTTTCTTTTCTCTTCCTATTTCACTTATCCAGAATTTCAAACATAATGTTTTGAATAAACTTTTTTACTTTTACATAGATACAATTATTACCTTTTCTGCAATGAACCTACATCACCTAGGAAAAAATATAAAACTATTCAACTATGTAACACTTTCAAACTATTGTCCTTGAAAGTCTTAAATGCGTGTTTTATTCAAAAAGTAACCGTGAGTTGACTTTAAGAAGAAATCTATTTAGGAAGAATGTGAGAAAAAGAAAAGATTCCAATTCACAATAGTAAATATTCCCCTAAACCCAAATTCAATAAAAGACACAGGGAGGCAGACATTGTAATTTTGCCAGTGATTGTAACGTTTTGTCTTCCTTGAGTTTCTTTCCTTTTATCTTGAGTAAAGTCTGGCAGTGGTACATTTTATACGTGTTGTCTCAGAAATATTATATCTTCTCTAACTAAGTTTGCTCTGTTTGTGGTTAAGCATGCCATTTACTTTAGACAAATAGCCCCTTATCCCCTTTAAAGTAGTAGATAAAGAGGACTATCTTCATTAAGTACCACTAGGAGACTGGCACCACTAACTAATCAGGAGATTCAGCAGCTTCATGTCCAAAGGATGCATCAAGTTCAAAGAAGATTGTGACATCCTGCTTGGTGTAGAGTTTCATGTGGAGCTAGTAAACCTGCCCTGGGCTAAATTGGCCTTTTAAAAGTAATTTTCTTTCTCTATCTTTCCAGTGACATAAAGTTACATATGATTTAAGCACATAACAGTCTAACAAATCTATTATTATAGGAGATAAATAATATTTAAAAAAAATCTATCTGTCTATCTATCCATTATCTATCTTTATCCATTATCTATCTATCTATCTATCTATCTGAAGAAAATTCCATGGCACTCCCAAAAAAAATAAAAAATTTGGTAGTATTGTCATTTATTCACTTGTGTCATGTTCCAGTCCTCTTACTGTGACTTTTCTCAAGCAATACAGAAGTGCAACAGTCCATCTTGTGTGACACATAGTTATAATTTATAACTCTCATGACTTCCAATATGCAAATCATGTTTTTAATTAAGTGGTATTATTAATTTTCCTAGGAGTGCCATGAAATTTTCTTCTACTATTTCATTGGAGGTTTTTTATAACGTCCACTGGAAAACCATTTTTACAATTCTCAATGGTGCTGCTTTTGTTTTTTCTTTTGGAAATCTATCTATCTATTTATCTATCTGTGTGTCTATCTGTGTGTCTATCTGTGTGTAACGGATCAACGGGTGTGGACCCGCTGTGCCACTTACCGGTTTGGCTTTGGGCCAAACTTGGGAGCGGAGTCTAAGTGTCCCCCTGGTTTTCACCCTTTATCCCGCTCCAGGATGCGGAAGCTGGACTCAGCTGCAGGGGAGACACCAGGTCGCTACCGCAAGAGTGGTCCCGGTTAAGTGGCAGCTGGCCGGGCAGGCCAGAAAGCCCCGATGCTAGCACCGGGGAACAGGCAATATAGCAGACAGCCGCAGGATAATGCTGAGCTGAACAAGCGGTATAGCAGTGCTAGTGCTGTGAGAACAGCAGAGCTGAGTTAGTCCAGGTGGAGCTGGTGTAACGATCTGCACAGCAGACAGAGGCGTGGTCGACAGTCCGGGTCTTTAACTTGAGAGCAGCGAGGTACAAGAGAATCAAGCAGAGACGAGGTCAGGATACAGGCAGAGGTCATAAGCAGGATATCGAATGCAGGAACAACAGGAACCTTAGCTGTAGGAAGTACAATATTACTCAGGCATTGCAGGAAGGGAGAAGCACCCTTATAAAGGTGGTGCCTGGCCAGGATTGGAGAGAGGGTGGAATCAGGGGCGTGCATTAACCCTTAAGGTACCAGGACGCCTGCGGCTCCTACAAGATATAACAGAAGCTGTCGTAGCCTGCGATAGCGCAGGATAGCGGGTCCGGAGCCTGCAGCAAAGAGGAGGAGCCCCGCGTGCAGCTCGACTGAGGTACGTAGTCGGACGCACTGCACGTTGGCGGCTGCCAACTGCCATCGTTACACTGTGTGTCTATCTGTGTGTCTGTCTATCTGTGTGTCTATCTGTGTGTCTATCTGTGTGTCTATCTGTGTTTCTATCTAATATCTACCTACCTTTATATCTATCTAGAGATGAGCAAATCGAATCCAACAAAGTGGAATTTGATCCGAATTTCAGGATAAATTACATTTGCCGCAAAGTCGAATTGTCTCGTGCTTCGTGGTAGCAAATCGATTTAACCTGAAATAGTGAAAAAAAAAAAATTCATACTTACCTTCCATTTGCTCGCGACGGGCCGGCTGCCACTATCTTGATTGAAAAACTTGTCAGAAATCCCATGCAAGGTAACGTATAATGTCACCACGCCGGCTGGCGTGACAACCTCATCTCGGGCCGAGCAAGATCTACAAGCTAGATGGTGGTGGCCAGCCCATCGCGAGCAAATGGAGGTAGTAAGTATGATTGAAAAAAAAAAAATTCTGTTAATTTTACACTGCATCATAACTCTCAGATGCCGCGATCATGTATGTGTCCTTTCTCAGGGGGTGTGTCCTGCCTGTTACAGCTGATGGCAATTAAAGTATGAAACTGAGCCTGTGTGTCCACCTCACTAAAGTGAACAGTGGAATTAGAAAAAGAACAAACAGCAGGTGACAGATAGATTTCACTCTTTTTCTTGGCTATTCTAAATGCTTAATTATATACAATTACAGTTTCAAATTCAGATGCAGGTTTAAAAAGTAGAATATTTTAGATGGGACAACACGTTTAAGGATTCTGTGCCTACAATGTACTGCAGTAGTAAGGCCTCTTTCACACGAGCGTGTCTGGATTAGGTCCGGATGCATTGCGGATGCGTTCAGTGAAAACTGCGCGATTTCGCAGGCAAAGCCATTCAGTTTTGCCTGTGATTGCATTCAATTGTTCAGTCTTTATCGCGTGGGTGCAATGCGTTTTGATACATTTTTCACACGCGTGATAAAAAACTGAAGGTTTACAAACGCAGAATATAGAGCATGCTGCGATTTTCACGCAACACAGAAGTAATGCGTGAAAAAAAAATGCTCATGTACACAGATCCATTGAAATGAATGGGTCAGGATTCAGTGCGGGTGCTATGCATTCATGTCACGCATTGCACCCGCCCGGAAAACTTGCTTGTGTTAAAGGGGCGTAATAGTTGTGCTTAATTCCAACAAATTCGCTTAAATTCACATGCATTTTTTTCAGTGATCCTCCCTATTCCCCATATTATACACTTATTTTTCTTGTCTCTGATATAGAAAGATTCAGGAGAGAATGTTACATTGTCGTGACTAGTATCCGAATTTCAGGAAAAAATTTATTCCCCGTAAAACCGAATTTCCTCATGCTTCATGGTAACAAATCGATTTTCCCTGAACTGGTTTCAAAAAATAAAAAAAAATCATTCTCACCTCCTCTGTTTAAGTGCGATGAGCCGGCTTCCAAAAAAATGTGCTTTGTGACGAAGTCATGAAGCAAATTTAGTTGTAAAATTAGGCGAAGCAGCCAAATCGAATTTTAGAAAACTAGTTGTGCCTGCTACCACACAGTATGTCAATGCTCACAATGATCAAATCCATTGAATATAATGCCTGACCTGCAGAATTGTTTTTTAGAGCCAATCATTGTTATCGCTATATTTGTAATGAGGAATCATATTTGGAAGGGAACATGATGGAGAATAGCAAGGGTTTATGTTGGAAATGTGGCAATAATTTTTTCCCATCCAAATACAATATTTATGCATGTAAATGTACAGCTTAAGCCAGCCGTACACATAATATAGCTGGTATCCAAATGCTTGTTTGGACAAAGGCTATTTTTCAAAACTCCACGATAAATATGCTGAGGCTGAGCAGGTTTATTCCAGCGGGTAGAGGGAAATAAGCCATTACGAGACCCCTCTGGCAGTGGGATATCAGAATAGGGAACAAAGGATCTGATGTTGAAGTGCTGCCAAAGGAGAATTGTGCAATGCCACCAAAATCCAGGGGTTTGAATTACTAAGTTTTTATGCGCTTGGCCAGATTTGGACTGACAAGTTGTGAAAAAAAAGATCTTGATTAGAGATGAGCTAATTGAATCAGACAAAGTGAAATTCGAATTGAATTTCAGGAAAAATTTGATTCACAAAGAATGCGAATTTCCTTGCGCTTTGTGGTAGCGAATAATAATTTTTCCTAAAGTGGCGGCCACATGTGTGAGTACTGAGGACATGGGGCAAGGAACTCTGGGATGGCGGGATCACCAAGATTGAAATGCATGCATGCAGCCAATCAGCAGCCATTTTAGATTCTGCCATTTTCCAGCGTTCTGTGTACAGGGACAGAAGTGAGAAGGCGCTAGGGACAGCAAATGGAAAAAGCTAATTGTAAAAAACAAAAAAAAAAAAAAAAGATTTATAAGTGGAAGGAAAGGATAGGGAGTAATCTTTTCACAGCATCTTAGTGCAGGAAGAAACGTCAGAAGGTGCTAAGGACAGTGCTAGAAAAGCGATTTACAAGTGCAGGGAAAGATAATTTTGGGATCCAAATAGCCATTATACAGCTCTGTGATTCCAACAATTTGTTCTTGGGGTGCAAGTGCTAGGTTGAAAAGCCTTTAGCGGCTAATATATGTGGATAAAGAAAAACATATATGCAGTTCACTTCTGTAGTTATATGTAGTCAAAATATTTAGTGGCGTATTTCAGTACTAAAAGAAAAATATATACGCAGTTAACTTCTGCACTTTTGATAATCAAACACTATACAGCTCTTAGTTTGATATAGGTGGTAATTTACCTTAGTAGGTTGGAGCAGGTGCAATGGACACTATGTTCTTCGGTAGCCATCTTTGGTGTGACAAACTGGAGTACAGGGTAGCTCCTTCACTCTAGCGATGCCAGACCCTTGATTGCGATGTTTGTTTTTCCCGCGCTTGCCCGGTAGGGCATTGAGTACGCCGACTCGCTCTGGATCACCTGCTGTTTTCCCTAATGTGAGAATGCCGGTAATGATTTTTCTTTTAATCAATACTAGTGTTGAGCGAACAGTTCGAGCATCGTTCGGGTTCGTACCGAATTTTGGGGTGTCCGGGACCCGGACCCGAACCCGGACATTTTCAAAAAAGTTTGGGTTCGGGTTCGTCGTTCGGCATGTATTTAGGCGCATTTTGAAAGGCTGCAAAGCAGCCAATCAACATGCATCATACTACTTGCCCTAAGATGCCATCGCAGCCATGCCTACTATTGGCAAGGCTGTGATTGGCCGAGTGCAGCATGTGACTCAGCCTCTTTATAAGCTTGTGCGCACGTCGGGACGTGCTCACTCCCGATGTGAATAGAACAGGGATAGACGCAGCTGATGCTAGGGCGAGAATAGGCAGGGATAATTGAATAACTGGAAGCAAATTTCTCTCCTCCACCTGTGATTCATCTGAACAACTGCAGCTGAGCTGCTTTTTTGATAGGGATTGGCTATTTTTAGAGTGGCCAGAGTGATTTTTCCATCCACATGTACCTGGGCTGACCGCCGGCCGCCATTTTGCGACTTGTAGTGCTGCAGCAGAAGCTGCCACAGTGTGCATTCCAAAGCTCCAAACAAGTCAGACATCTACACCTGGGATTCAGACCAATAGCGATTTAGCAGCACAGTCCAAGGCTATTTTTTTAAAGGTTGTGCAGACCATTTTGTGGCACATGTTACTGGGCTGATAGGCGGCGGCCATCTTGGGACTAGTGCTGCAGCACAATCTCTCCCAACGTCCATTAATCACTTGTAATAGTGGTCTGTGCCATAGAAATCCTACATCAGGGACTTGGGTGTGCTTGTGTCACCCCTACTAATACCAGTCCACCTGTAATCCATACAGTGAAAAGCCATAAAGTATTCCAGTGAGGGAATTTTTTTTATTTAAAAAGGCCAAGTTAGTTTATCTAGGCGTTCAATATACTAGATACAGTTAGGCCTGCGTTTCATACATCTGGAATTAGCAAATTAATGTGCTGGGGTTGGGAAAACATATATGTACCCATACTAGAATCTGTCAAAGAAAGCGGTACTCACATATAACAGTCATTCCATCTGTAATCCATACAGTCAAAAGACTGAAAGTATTCCAGTGAGGGAATTTTTTTATTTAAAAAGGCCAAGTTAGTTTATCAGGCGTTCAATATACTAGATACAGTTAGGCCTGCGTTTCATACATCTGGAATTAGCAAACTAATGTGCTGGGGTTGGGAAAACATATATGTACCCATACTAGAATCTGTCAAAGAAAGCGGTACTCACATATAACAGTCATTCCATCTGTAATCCATACAGTCAAAAGACTGAAAGTATTCCAGTGAGGGAATTTTTTTATTTAAAAAGGCCAAGTTAGTTTATCTGGCGTTCAATATACTAGATACAGTTAGGCCTGCGTTTCATACATCTGGAATTAGCAAACTAATGTGCTGGGGTTGGGAAAACATATATGTACCCATACTAGAATCTGTCAAAGAAAGCGGTACTCACATATAACAGTCATTCCATCTGTAATCCATACAGTCAAAAGCCATAAAGTATTCCAGTGAGGGAATTTTTTTATTTAAAAAGGCCAAGTTAGTTTATCTGGCACGGCAGGGGGCGTCATTACTGACAAGCGCAGCCGCCTGTCCACAGCCAACGTGGACAAGCTGACCTTCATAAAGATGAACCAGGCATGGATCCCACAGGACCTGTCCCTCCCTTGTGCAGAGTAGTCCTTATTAACTGCCTAAAACATGTCTTGTTGTGCTACGGGCCACTTCTTTATTTGATACAAATTTTATGAAACCCACAGTTGAATGAAACTCTTCTCTGTCTGGGCGCCGGGGCCTAACCAGATGAAAGTGGCCGGTTAAACTAACGGGTGACATGAAGCCATAACCTCTGCCATGCTACCGCTGTCTTCTGTCTGGGTGCTGAGGCCTAAGTCAAATAAAGCGGTCTTCTGCTGTGCTGGGGATATGAAGCTAATCTCTGACCTCTCTCCTCTGTCTGTGTCCAAAGGCCTAAATCACTGAAAGAGGCCTTCTCCTGTGGTGTGTGATATGATGCCAGAATATGTGCTGTGGGGCCTCTCTCCTCTTCCTGGGTGCAGGGGTCAAATAAACTAAATTGTGGCCTACTCCTGTGGTGGTTGATATGATGCCTGATTCTCTGATGTGGAACCTCTCTCCTCTGTTTGGGTGAAGGGGTCAAAGTCTTTCAAAGTCGCCTTCTCCTGTGCTGATTGATATGAAGCTGATGGTTGTGCCATCTGACATGGTTGCCGGGGTCCCATTAAATTGGGGCCTACTCCTGTGGTAGGTGATCTAAATGCCTGATTCTCTGCTTTGAAACCTCTCTCCTCCGTCCGGGTGTAGGGGTCAAAGTCTGTCAAAGTCGCCTTCTCCTGTGCTGATTGATATAAAGCTTATGCTTGTGCCATCTGACATGGTTGCCGGGGTCTGATTCAATGGTGGCCTACTCCTGTGGTGGGTGATCTAAATGCCTGATTCTCTGCTGTGTAACCTCTCTCCTCCGTCTGGGTGTAGGGGTCAAAGTAACTAAATGGTGGCCTACTCCTGTGGTGGGTGATATGATGCCAGAATATGTGCTGTGGGGCCTCTCTCCTCTTCCTGGGTGCAGGGGTCAAAGTAACTCAATGGTGGCTTCTCCTGTGGTGGCTGATATGATGCCAGAATATGTGCTGTGGTGCCTCTCTCCTCTTCCTGGGTGCAGGGGTCAAAGTAACTAAATGGTGGCTTCTCCTGTGGTGGTTGATATGATGCCTGATTCTCTGCTGTGAAACCTCTCTCCTCCATCTGGGTGTAGGGGTCAAAGTCTTTCAAAGTCGCCTTCTCCTGTGCTGATTGATATAAAGCTGATGGTTGTGCCATCTGACATGGTTGCCAGGGTCTGATTCAATGGGGGCCTACTCCTGTGGTGGGTGATCTAAATGCCTGATTCTCTGCTGTGAAACCTCTCTCCTCCGTCTGGGTGTAGGGGTCAAAGTCTTTCAAAGTCGCCTTCTCCTGTGCTGATTGATATGAAGCTGATGGTTGTGCCATCTGACATGGTTGCCGGGGTCCCATTAAATTGGGGCCTACTCCTGTGGTGGGTGATCTAAATGCCTGATTCTCTGCTGTGTAACCTCTCTCCTCCGTCTGGGTGTAGGGGTCAAAGTAAATAAATGGTGGCCTACTCCTGTGGTGGGTGATATGATGCCAGAATATGTGCTGTGGGGCCTCTCTCCTCTTCCTGGGTGCAGGGGTCAAAGTAACTCAATGGTGGCTTCTCCTGTGGTGGCTGATATGATGCCAGAATATGTGCTGTGGTGCCTCTCTCCTCTGTCTGGGTCCAAAGGCCTAAATCACTGAAAGAGGCCTTCTCCTGTGGTGTGTGATATGATGCCAGAATATGTGCTGTGGTGCCTCTCTCCTCTTCCTGGGTGCGGGGTCAAAGTAACTCAATGGTGGCTTCTCCTGTGGTGGCTGATATGATGCCAGAATATGTGCTGTGGGGCCTCTCTCCTCTTCCTGGGTGCAGGGGTCAAAGTAACTCAATGGTGGCTTCTCCTGTGGTGGTTAGTATGATGCCAGAATATGTGCTGTGGGGCCTCTCTCCTCTTCCTGGGTGCAGGGGTCAAAGTAACTCAATGGTGGCTTCTCTTGTGGTGGCTGATATGATGCCAGAATATGTGCTGTGGGGCCTCTCTCCTCTTCCTGGGTGCAGGGGTCAAAGTAACTAAATGGTGGCTTCTCCTGTGGTGGTTGATATGATGCCTGATTCTCTGCTGTGTAACCTCTCTCCTCCGTCTGGGTGTAGGGGTCAAAGTAACTAAATGGTGGCCTACTCCTGTGGTGGGTGATATGATGCCTGGTTCTCTGCTGTGGGACCTCTCTCCTTTGTCTGGGTGCTGTGGTCAAAATAATAGTAAGTGACCTTCTCCATTGGTGGGTGACTTGAAGCCTGATTCTGTGCTATGGGACCTCACTCCAATTAATATTGTTTAATTTTTATTTATTTTATGTTAACTCATCATTTCCCTATCTACATTTGTTTGCAGGGGATTTAACTACATTTTGCTGCCTTTTGCAGCCCTCTAGCCCTTTCCGGGTGTGTTTTACAGCCTTTTTAGTGCCCAAAAGTTCGGGTCCCCATTGACTTCTATAGGGTTCGGGTTCGGGATGAAGTTCGGGTCGAGTTCGGATCCCGAACCCGAACATTTTTCGAAAGTTCGGCCGAACTCGTCGAACCCGAACATCCAGGTGTTCGCTCAACTCTAATCAATACACTATTGCATGTGGGTATAATTATCACAGAGGCATATTACTTGAACATTAAATAGATAATGTTTCTAGATTTGCGGAGCAATCTGTCACTTTTTATTTGTAATCATAGGATTATTATGTATGCAATTGCACTTATATGGATCTATTGTATGAAATGATGTTATGAATTCACTATATGCATTACTTTTTTTTTAGATTATGTATACTTCTGAGATTAATTGAATTATTGCTGCACTTAATTGATTTGTACCTTTATCTATCACTATGTGAGCACATGTCACTTTGGCTTTAGAAAGACTGCAACAAGCATTCAAAACGTTGCTGATGACACTGGGCTGAATAAACCACAGTTCTTTCCTTCACGAATACTGAAGTGCTGCCGTGCTTTTTTCTACAGTTCATTTCTGTAGCTATATGTGCTGAGAGCGTTTAGTGATGTATTTCTGTACTACAAGAAAAATATATACGCAGTTCACTTCTGCAGTTATTTGGGGTTAAAAGTGTTTAGTGTGGTATTTCTGTACAACAAGAAAAATATATATGCAGTTCACTGTTGCCGTTATTTGGGGTAAAAGCATTTACTGGCCTTTTTCATTACAAAAAGAAAAATATATACGCAGTTAACTTCTGCAGCTATATGTGCTGAGAGCGTTAAGTGACGTATTTCTGTACTACAAGAAAAATATATGCGTAGTTCACTGTTGCCGTTATCTGCGGTAAAAGCATCTAGTGGCCTATTTCATTACAAAAAGAAAAAAATATATGCTGGTAACTTCTGCAGCTATATTTGCTGAGAGCATTTAGTGACATATTTCTGTAATACAAGAAAAATATATACGCAGTTCACTTCTGCAGTTATTTGGAGTTAAAAGCATTTAGTGAGGTATTTCTGTACCTCAAGAAAAATATATATGCAGTTCACTGTTGCCGTTATTTGCGGTAAAAGCGTTTAGTGGCCTATCTCATCACAAAAAGAAAAATATATACACAATTCACTTCTGCAGCTATACGTGTTGAGAACGTTTCGAAACCTATTTCTGAACTAAAAGAAAAATATATACGCAGTTCAGTTCTGCAGCTATATGTGGTGAAAGCGTTTAGTGACGTATTTCTATACTACACGAAAAATATATACGCAGTTCACTTCTGCAGTTATTTGGGGTTAAAAGCGTTTAGTGAGGTATTTTTTGTACTACAAGAAAAAATATATATACGCAGTTCACTGTTGCCTTTATTTGCAGTAAAAGCGTTTAGTGGCCTATTTCATTACAAAAAGTAAAATATATATGCAGTTATTTGGTGTTAAAAATGTTTACTGACGTATTTGTGTACTACAATAAAAATATATACACAGTTCACTGTTGCCGTAATTTGTGGTGAAAGCGTTTAGTGGCCTATTTCAGTACAAAAAGAAAAATATATTCAATGCTTTTAGGGATGTTTTAATTTGTTTTTAATTTATTTTGTTCAGCTAAAAGTATGTCAGACAGAGAAGTGCCAGGCCATGCACAAAAGAGTGGCAGAGGCCTAAATGTTTCTGGCGCCGGTAGAGGTCGCGGTAGAGTAAGGGGTCGTGGCAGCAGGAGTAGCAGTGAGAGGCCTGAGCTCCCGGTGTCATCTAGCCGTATCTTGACCAGCAACCCAGCGGTTCTTGATTAAATCAGTCATCGACTTCATCCCAAGTGACATCAGACACCCCCAGCCAGTCAATGGGTTCATCAGACACAACCCTTTGTTGTCATGGCTCAGGAGCAGGCCCTGTGCCCTCACCTGTCCTCAACCTGCTTCTGTACTGTGCTATTCCCTCAGCCACAGAAGTAGTATATGTTGTAAGCTCAGCTACACTTTTCAGTTAGGAAGAGCTACTAGAGGACAGTAAGCAGGTACTGCACAGCCAAGATGTGGAGGAGACATCTGCCGCTTTCTCCACTAGGCGGGCAAGTAGTGATGAGGAGAGTGGCGTGGGAGGTTGTGTTGTGAGCAGTCAGGCTCCTGACCCAGAGGCCATTGAGGAGGACATCAGTGACGTGCAGACACTACTCGATGATGATGAAGCCGATCACACTTGGGAGCCGGGTGCAGAAGGGGCTTCATCATAATTAGGAGAAGAGGGTGTCAGCTTGCCCGTGAGGCAGCAGAGGTGGAGCCAGCAAGGTGGTAGCATGGCTGGGAGTCAGCAGGGTAGCAGCAATGGTAGGTCAGGTGCCAAAAGTGCCTGGGGTAGACCATCTGCCCAGGAATTTGTGGTGCAGGGGTTCACAGAGGCAGCAGCAGTAGCAGTCAGTCAGTGCGGACTGTTGGGGGGGAAAATCACCTACTTGGTGGTGTGGCAGTTTTTTTTTTAAAGTGTAGTGTGTGGGTGGATTTTCTACTCAGCTGATAGGATAGGAAAAGCAGGAGCAGCCAGAGGAGCTACAGGGTGATGAGGATGACGAGATAGAGGACCCATACACAGTGGGACCCATGGATTAGTGGCCGCAACTAGCCGAGTTTGCCCTGGAAAAGCTGTCCTGCCCAGCCAGTAGTGTGGCATCAGAGCAGGTGTTTAGTGCTGCAGGGGCCATGGTGACCCCCAAGGACAACTCGCCTGTCCACCCAAAATGTGGAGAGACTGACCTTTGTCAAGGTGAATCAGGCGTGGATCAACCAGGATTTCCACCCACCAATTCCTGATGCATCTGATTAGATCATCAATGCTGCCTCATCCAATATTTGAAAACAGAAACCGGTTTCTTCTGGCTACCTGCCTCAGCTACAACTCTGATGCCACATATCTGTCACTGGGTAACTTTGTGGTATCCTGATGCTGTTGCTGCCATCTCCACACTATGTCACCTTGCCTCTCTGTGGTATCCTGATGCTGCTGCTGCCATCTCCACTCTATATCACCTTGCCACTCTGTCGTATCCTGATAATGCTGCTGCCATCTCCACACTATGTCAACTTGCCACTCTGTGGTATCCTGATGTTTCTGCTGCTGCCGTCATCTCCGCACTATGTCACCTTACTATTTTGTGGTCTCCTTCTGCTGCTGCTGTCATCTCCACACTATGTCATCTTGCCATTTTGTGGTCTTCTGATGCTGCTGCCATCTCCACACTATGTCACCTTGCCACTCTGGTATCCTGATGCTCTTGTCACCTCCAGAGTCAGTCAATGTAGAAAACGGTGGCCTCCTGATTCTGCTGCTACCTCCAGACTTTATCATTGTGCAACTCTGTGGCCTACTCATGCTGCTGCCACCTCCACACTCTGTCATTGTGCCACTCTGTGGTTTCCTGATTCTGCTGCCATCTCCACACTCTGTTATTGTGCCATTATGTGGCTTCCCCATGCTGCCGCCATCTCCACACGCTGTCATGTGCCACTCTGTGGTATCCTCATGCTTCTGCCATCTCCACACTTGGTCATTGTACCACTCTCTGGCCTCCTCCTGATGCTGCTGCTGCCGCCACCTCCAGACTCGGTCATTTCGCCACTCTGTGGCCTCCTGATTCTGCTGCCATCTCCACACTATGTCATCTTGCCATTTTGTGGTCTCCTTATGCTGCTGCCATCTCCACTCTTGGTCATTGTGCCACTCTGTGGCCTCCTCCTGATGCTGCCACCCCCAGACTATGTCATTGTGCCGCTCTATGGTCTTTATATGCTGCTGCCACCTCCACACTTGGTCATTGTGCCACTCTGTGGCCTTCTCCTGATGCTGCCACCCCCAGACTCGGTCATTGTGCCACTCAGTGGCCTACTCATGCTTTTTCCACCTCCAGACTATGTCATTGTGCCGCTCTATGGTCTTTATATGCTGCTGCCACCTCCACACTTGGTCATTGTGCCACTCTGTGGCCTTCTCCTGATGCTGCCACCCCCAGACTCGGTCATTGTGCCACTCAGTGGCCTACTCATGCTGTTTCCACCTCCAGACTATGTCATTGTGCCGCTCTATGGTCTTTATATGCTGCTGCCACCTCCACACTTGGTCATTGTGCCACTCTGTGGCCTTCTCCTGATGCTGCCACCCCCAGACTCGGTCATTGTGCCACTCAGTGGCCTACTCATGCTGTTTCCACCTCCAGACTATGTCATTGTGCCGCTCTATGGTCTTTATATGCTGCTGCCACCTCCACACTTGGTCATTGTGCCACTCTGTGGCCTTCTCCTGGTGCTGCTGCTGCCACCTCCAGACTCTGTCATTGTGCCGCTCTGTGGTTTTCTCATAGTGCTTCCACCTCCAGACCTTGTCATTTGACCACTCTGTGGTCTCCACATTCTGCATTCACCTCACCAATATGTCATAGGTCCACTCTGTAGACTTCTCATGCTGTTCCCAACCTCCCCACTTCATGACGGGCTCACTATTTTGGCTTTCGGCCTGGCTGACATCATTTATTTGACCTTTCTTCTGATCTGTCAGAAGCAAGGAAAAATGAGTGGCGCAATGGATCCTGTCTGCGTAGCAGCTGTAGGGACTGTATGGTCGCATCAGAATTGGCTTGTGATTTGGTAGCCAAAAGCTGGAGTAGGTACAAAACACAGAAGACGTGCAAATATTCCATTCATGTGTCATTTCTGTTTTGGATCCACTACAGTTTTTTTTTTTGGATTAGCAATACTGATGGATTACTGACCAATGCTGACCGAGTGACAGCGGATGCTCAACAGACAAGATCAGTTTTTCTGGGTTATTGTTCTGACAGATCAGAGAAAGGGCAAAATAATCAGTGTCATCCACACAAACTTACTGCAGACACCCTCTCCACTCTGTTGGGGGGGCTATACTTGTATAAGCAATTAATAGAACAGGTTCTGTATACATCTATGTGGAATCAGCTGACGACCGTGTAAAAGGAGTGCGCTTCTTCTTGGCGCTAACATCGACCTGTAAGGCTAAGTTCATACTTGAAATATTTAGTCAGTTTTTGCCCTGTGACTGCCCAAATAAGTGAAGTGTGCAGTGATTCTAAGAGCGACGCCTGTCATCTGCATGTCATACAGAATTATTTCACAACCACAGCAGACTCCCTATGCATGTTACTGCAACGCACAGTGTTCTACAACACTATAAAGGCTCTCAGCAGTTCGGAAATAGCCATTTTTAACGCGATTCACAGCAAATAAATTCGGATCAAACCAAATTTTTTCTGAAAATTCAGCGAACTGGCTAAAAATTAGCTCATCTCTAGTTGAAACCATTGTAAGGTGAATAATCAGTTCCAAAGCCCCAAAATGTCATCCAAGATAACAGAAAATGAATATTTAAGAATAATAAGCAGATAACTAAGTTTTTACATATAACAGTCAGGAATAGCTGTAAACTAGTAACTAATGCAGCTATAGAGAAGTGGCCTTGATTGGTTGGATCTGAGTCTGGGGCATTCTATATTGAGTCTGGTTTCAACTTACCATGGGTCGGAAAAGACCATTGTACGTTGAAAATATTTTATCCTGAGACCATTGTATCTTGAGGGATCACTGTATTCTTCTAGTTTGAATATAATCAGGTCACAATAATAAAAAAAAAGTTGCTTGAAGTGTTACAAAAGAAATAAAGGGAGACCTATTTAGGCCTAAATTCTTTATCCCTCACAGGGATTGAGGCATGATGCTCAATTTCAACTTAACACACACAGGTAGATTGTTGCCACACCATGGGTATTGCTGCAGTAATCATGTATATATGCTGTTTAATTATATTCAAAGCACCCCCCAAAAAAATTAATTCTGACTGTGTGGAAACTGAAAATGCGTATATGGACAATTGAGGAGTGATGCTCAATATCATCTAAGCACACAGATAGATTGCTGCAACACCTATATACTGCTGCAGTAATCACGTATATATGCTGCTTAATTAAATTTAAAGCATTCCCCCCAAAAAAAAAATTAAAAAATTATGACCGTGTTGATACTGAAAACACGTAAATGGATGATTTAGGTGTGATGCTCAATTTCAACATAACATGCACAGGTAGATTGCTGCCTCTCCATGGGTATTGCTGCAGTAATCACATAGATATGCTGCTTAATTAAATTGAAATCACCTCCCCCCAAAAAAAAACTGCAATTGAAAATACCTAAATGGATGATTGAGGCATGACGCTCAATTTCAAATTAACTCACACAGATTGCTGCAACACCTGGATATTGCTGCAGTAATCACATATATATCCTGCTTAATTAACTTGAAAGCACTCCCCCCCAAAAAAAAAAAAAAAAATTACAACCCTGTGGATACTTAAAATACATAAATGGATAATTGAGGCATGATGCTCAATTTTAACATAACACCCCCCAAAAATATTTAAATAGCGACCATGTTGAAACTGAAAATACGTAAATAGATGATTGAGGCATGATGCTCAATTTCAACTTTTAAAACGCACAAGAAGATTTTCATAAAACAATGTGAGTTTTTCTGCAGTAATTACACACACATACTGCTTAATTATATTTTGAAAGCCACAAAAAATGATTTCTGTGAAAATGTTGAAAGAAAATGAAAGTATTTGCTTGCAGGTAGCTGCTTTTGAGGTGCACCTAAACTTCTGATAGCAGGCACAGCTACAGGTCCTGTCTCCTCTCTCCCTGTTTGTCAGCTGCCCTGCTTCTCTCTATTGTACACAACACACACAATTCTTTTTTGGAATCCTAGACTTTCCTTTTCTTTCCTTGACAATAAGCTAGATTGATTTCTGACTGTCCCTGACTGATTTTTCACTGTCCCTGTCTCCCTAATATTCTTTTCCTGGTAGACACCATAAAATCCAACCCTCACTCACAGCACAGTACAGAATGGTGTTCTGCTAGTCCTGTTAGGGCACCTCCCAGTCTGCTGCACTACTGAATGGCTTATCCAGGCTGTCTTCCTTTCTGGAATATTTTTCCTGTCATGTGCACTAAAATGGCGCTATACAACTTTTTTGTGGATTTGTCCAAAACAAACGCGGAAATATTTGCGTTCGTAAAAAAAATAGCAAAGTTCAGACTGAATTCAATTCAGTCCTAACTGGTTTGCTCATCCTTACTGCGAAGCAATCTTCATTGCTGTCAATTAGTTGGAAATTTACAGACAGTGGAAGAAAATTACTAAAGCTTTAAACTGCAACTCAGGTCACCCCTTTGGTGCTTAAAATAGGCCATTTTCATAAATATAAAAAGTGATGTATTTTGGCACCAGTAAGCCCTAGAGACAAAATAAATGCATCATTTTACTCATCATGATCTACCTTACCAGGCATATGCCTGGTTAAATAGGGCTGATCATGCTGATTTCACTAGAGATGAGAAAATTTCTTAAAAGTTTGATTCGGCTGATTTGCCGAATTTCCCTGAAAAAATTTGCCTCGTGATGAATTATTCGCCATGAAGCGCACTTTTTTGTAAGTAGTGGGTGCAATGACAGGGAGCTACGATAGCGCCGCTCCCATCATTGAATGCCGCATTCATATTTGATAGCAGCATCTGAGTGTAAAATTAGCAATACAAAAAAATGTAATCAAACTTACTACCTCCATTTGCTCCCAACAGGCCGGCCGCCGCCATCTTGCTTAAAGTTCTCGGCCGAAATCCCATGCGGCGCGAGATTATGTCATCATGTCGGCTGGCAGCCTGTCGCGAGCAAATGGCGGAGGTAAGTTTGAACTTTTTGGTTTTTCATACTATTTCAGGTTAAATCGATTCGCTGACACGAAGCACCAGGAAATTCGGCTTCTAGCAAATCAAATTTATCCTCAAATTCGGATTGAATTCCACTTTGTGGGATTCGATTCAATCATCTCTAGATTTCACCATGTACTATTTCATCAGTCTGCTAACTACATATCACTTCTCCACAGATAAAAACTATATTATTATATCCAGCCTATTCAATATGTCTTCTACCGAGTCCCATGGTTGGCACTTTAGAGTTCAGTCTAACATTTTAATTCCATATTGTTGTTTCCCCTAGTTTCTATATTGCTATCATATTATTCAGCCCTGTGCAGAAATGTTTATGGTCCACATCAGTCCCTGAAGCTGCTGGAACTCTATGTTTTACTTTTATCAGCTTGACTACATTGGAAGCCAGTTTACCTATAGTTTATTAGTGTTTGTGAAGTGTAGGAAGAAGTTGGAGTGCATGGAGTAAACCCACACAAACATAGAGAGTAGAGATAAACGAATTTCATATTTTGAAGTTCGTGTGCGGGTTCGTGTTGTGGTATTTACTGAATTGCGTTATGGATTTCGTTACCATGGGCCATAATGCAATTCCATGACGGAATGAATAACAGTTATTCATTCCGTCATAATAGAAGTCTATGGCCTGCATATCGGATCCGTCCAGTTTACATTATACAGCAGAGGACACCATCTGGTTTACGTTATGCAGGAGAGGACTCCAGCATAATGTAAACCGGACGGATCCTTTATGCAGACCATAGACTTCTATTATGATGGAATGAATAACGGAATACCTCTAAAGGCATTCCGTTATGCATTCCGTCATGGGATTGCATTATGGTCCGTGGTAACGGAATCCATAATGCAATTCAGTAAATACCACAACAAGAACCCGCACACGAACTTCAAAATATGAAATTCACTCATCCCTAATAGAGAGAATAGAAAAAACTCCATGCGAGTTACCACTGGTTGGATTTATGTTGTAAATCCATGATCCTAGGACTACAAGGCAACAATGATAAACCACTGTACCACCCTCATCCTCTAATTGTAAGAGGTCTGTAGTGGTAAAAAAAAATCCTTACACAACTGCTGGTTTTACAATAAAGTTCATACATAGGGAAAAAAAGGACAGTAAGCTTCTTGAGCAGTAATGTCTTTGGGACAGTTGGTGTCAAGGTGAAACTTGTGTTGGTTACGCTTAACTTGATAGGCTATGCATGGAGACAACACTCTTAGAAAAGCCTACAATAGAAGTATACTCTATCTCAAGTTGCCTGTCACTGATCTTTCCTGGAGTCCCCTTTTGGGTCTGGAGGCCAACATTGTATCAACATTAGAAAATTAGACCTCATCCCAATGCTGCCTTCATATTATATGCTGGCTTCCACTTCTACATATGCCAAGGTCATCGGCATGGGGAACGAAATAAAAACTAACAAAATAAATAAAATCTCAATTCAATCAATGATCGATGTTTTATCTGTCTATCTAACGAATGCTACTGAAACAATGAGTTCTATCTAGGGCTACAAGGTGGCACCATCTATTAAAAAATATAGTATTAAATAGTTCAATAATGAAATAAGAAAAAAAAAACACATAATTAATTATACTAAAAAACCTTACAAAATAAGCCATATGCCATAATCCTTGTTGCTGCCCTCCAAATTTACACTGGATACAAAAATATCTAGGAAAAAAAGTAATTATGGGCTGTTTAGATGAACGGGAGAAATTGGGAGTTACGTAAGCGTGAGAAACAAATATTAGCCATATCACATAATTGCATCATTGCATCTTGAGAAATCCTAGGGGTTTATTTAAAAGACCATATTGCCCACAGAGATAGATAAGCTTCCATTAAAACATGACTCTTCCTTGAAAATTTAACTAGGAACATATGCTATCTCTTGATGTCATGCTGTAGCTTAGATGTACTATAATTTACACTGTTTAGTTGAAAATCTTAAAACTACTCATTACAAATAGATTTGAGCAAATTTCATGTTCTGAATTTCATTCACACTTCGTTTGGTGGTAAAAGCAGAATTGCGTTACAGATTCCGTTACCATGGACCATAACGCATTTCTGTTATTTATTCCATCATAATAGAAGTCTATGGCATGCATAACGGGTCCGTCCCGTTTCCGTTATGTAGGAGAGGACTCCCCAGCATAACGGAAACGGGACGGATCCGTTTTGCAGCCCATAGACTTCTATTATGACAGAATGAATAACGGAATGCCTCTAAAGGCATTCCGTTATGCATTCCATCATAGAATTGCGTTATGGTCCGTGGCAACAGAATCCATAACTAGTGTTGAGCGAACAGTTCGAGAATCGTTCGGGTCCGTACCGAATTTTGGGGTGTCCGTGACACGGACCCGAACCCGGACATTTTCATAAAAGTCCGGGTTCGGGTTCGTAGTTTGTCATGTTTTATGGCGCATTTTGAAAGGCTGCAAAGCAGCCAATCAACATGCATCATACTACTTGCCCTAAGATGCCATCGCAGCCATGCCTACTATTGGCAAGGCTGTGATTGGCCAAGTGCAGCATGTGACCCAGCCTCTATTTAAGCTGGAGTCACGTAGCGCCGCACGTCACACTGCTCTGGTTAGTGTAGGGAGAGGACGCAGCTTCTGTGAGGGCGAGATAGGCAGGGATAAAGAAGTGAATGATCTACCTTTCTACACCTGTGCATCAGAACAACTCAGCTGAGCTGTTCACTGAAAGTTACTATTTTGTTTAGACTGGCCAGAGCGATTTTTACTGGCACATGTAACTGGGCTGACCGGCGGTGGCCATTTTGGGACTTGTGGTGCGCCAGCACAAGCTGCCACAGAGTCTAAACCAAAGCTCCAAAGAAGTGAAAAATCTACACCTGTGAATCAGAACAACAGCGATTCAGCTGCTCACTCAAAGTCAATTTTTTTTCTGGCTGGGCAGACCGTTTTCTGGCACATGTTACTGGGCTGATAGGCGGCGGGCATTTTGGGACTTGTGGTACTACAGTAAAAGCTGCCACAACATCCATGTGCTTGTGTCACCCCTACTAACTGCAAAGATATTTAATATATCAGTGGTGAAACTGAAAGTAACCCACTTGGATAGCAAATCCCATGAATGTGCTGTTCCAGCTAGGCTAGTGCCACTACAACCAAGTCCAATACTGTCAGCCAGAAATTTTTTTTTTTTTTTCATGTGCCAGAAATATAAATTAAAAAAAGCTTTCACCGTAATAATAAAATTATTCTGGTGTTAGACCAGAAGAAGCACCCCTGTTGTAATTAATACTGTAAAAAGGCTTAGGCAATATTTCTCCCAGTGTGGGAAATTTATCTAGCAAAACTAGCATTTTAAAAATTCCGGTGTTCGGAAATACCAGCAGTCCTCTTGTAATTAATACCGCAAAAAGGCATTATATCGTCCAGTGTTGTAATTTTGGTGAAAAAAGGCCAATTTAATCAATCTGGTGTTAGTTACACCAGAAACAGTAGACCGCACGTTTTTACTCCTGTAAAAAGAAATTATATCTCCCCGTGTGGAAATCTATGTACCAAAACTAGCATTTTAAAAATTCTGGTGTCCAATTTGCAGCAGTTTTCTTGTAATTAATACCGGAAAAAGGAATTATATCTTCCAGTGTGGGAATTTATGTACACAAACTAGCATTTTAAAAATTCTGGTGTCCAATTTGCAGCAGTCTTCTTGTAATTAATACCTGAAAAAGGCATTACATTGTCCAGTGTTGTAATAAATTATGATTGACACGTTTTTTATTCACCAATCATGTATTGTATTTTTTGATCATGTTTTTTGATTCTTTATGTAATGCACTAGTACACTAATTATGTTTGATCTATCACGTGTTATATCTCTAATCATGCAATTTTTTGATCATGAGTTTAGATTTTTAGTTTTGTATTCACTAACTCTGATTATTATTATTTTCTATTTTTTCACTTTTTGTATTTATTATCTTGTACTTTGAATGAAATACGGTCTTCACTATATATACACTATCACTTTTGATTATGAGATCTTATAGTTGGGGTTACCTTCTCATATTCATTTTTGTTTGCTTTTTCGGTCTCTATATGATTCCATATTGTATATCTGGCTTCCGTCCTGTGCTGTGCCCCTTTGTATAATTCGCTACCATGACTACCGCTGTAGCGAGTTCCCGTGGTGCGCTGCAGGCGGGTCCACAAGATGACGCCGCACGGTCTCCTTGGTAGCTGGACTGACGCGCCGGAAGCGCGTCACTCCACCTCCTGATGAGCAGGCGTCCTCGTGGAGGACCGCGTCCGCATCACCAGGGTAAGCTCGCTCGATACTAAACAATGGCTGTCTCTAATTAGATAATTATTTTCTAACCAATCAAGGCGAGCACTGCACTATAATTGGGGGTTTTTGGGGATGTTATTGTACCTCCTGACGAAGTGAAGTGCGAAACGCGCGTCGAGGGTGTTCTGTTCCACTGGTGCTGACTTCCCCCTTACACTATGGCTAACGGTATGTTATCTGTGTCCTAGACTGTCTGATTATTTCATACATATTCTGGCCATGTTGTTTAATTTTCTGGGGTTTATTATGACCTCCAACCTTACCGTTGCTATACTATTGAGTGCTTAACTATTTTTGTGGTGTGGGGGATATTCAGTGTCAGTGGTGGTTCTTGGGCATTCACTATGTGCTCCTCCACCGCACAATTAATGTGTATGTATTTGTTATCAATTGTCTATTTATTTATCTGCTAATAAATCTTTATACTTTTGTATACTTGGGCTGTGTCTTCTCTTGCTCCTGCTGAGCAATTATTGGATGTTGTGCTTTGGTTTTCTGCCGCAGCCGTTTATGAGTCATTTTGGGGCCTTTTTTGTAGGTGTATATTCTTGCAATTAATACCTGAAAAAGGCATTACATTGTCCAGTGTTGTAATTTTGGTGAAAAAAAGGCCAATTTAATAAATCTGGTGTTAGTTAGACCAGAAGCAGTAGGCCGCACGTTTTTACTCCTGTAAAAAGGAATTATATCTCCCCGTGTGGGATCTATGTACCAAAACTAGCATATTAAAAATTCTGGTGTCCAATTTGCAGCAGTTTTCTTGTAATTAATACCGGAAAAAGGAATTATATCTTCCAGTGTGGGAATTTATGTACACAAACTAGCATTTTAAAAATTCTGGTGTCCAATTAGCAGCAGTCTTCTTGCAATTAATACCTGAAAAGGCATTACATTGTCCCGTGTTGTAATTTTGGTGAAAAAAAGGCCAATTTAATAAATCTGGTGTTAGTTAGACCAGAAACAGTAGGCCGCACGTTTTTACTCCTGTAAAAAGGAATTATATCTCCCCGTGTGGGATCTATGTACCAAAACTAGCATATTAAAAATTCTGGTGTCCAATTTGCAGCAGTTTTCTTGTAATTAATACCGGAAAAAGGAATTATATCTTCCAGTGTGGGAATTTATGTACACAAACTAGCATTTTAAAAATTCTGGTGTCCAATTAGCAGCAGTCTTCTTGCAATTAATACCTGAAAAAGGCATTACATTGTCCCGTGTTGTAATTTTGGTGAAAAAAAGGCCAATTTAATAAATCTGGTGTTAGTTAGACCAGAAACAGTAGGCCGCACGTTTTACTCCTGTAAAAGGAATTATATCTCCCGTGTGGGATCTATGTACCAAAACTAGCATATTAAAAATTCTGGTGTCCAATTTGCAGCAGTTTTCTTGTAATTAATACCGAAAAAGGAATTATATCTTCCAGTGTGGGAAATTAATCTAGCAAAACTAGCATTTTAAAAATTCTGGTGTCCAATTAGCAGCAGTCTTCTTGTAATTAATACCTGAAAAAGGCATTACATTGTCCAGTGTTGTAATTTTGGTGAAAAAAGGCCAATTTAATCAATCTGGTGTTAGTTAGACCAGAAACAGTAGGCCGCACGTTTTACTCCTGTAAAAGGAATTATATCTCCCGTGTGGGATCTATGTACCAAAACTAGCATATTAAAAATTCTGGTGTCCAATTTGCAGCAGTTTTCTTGTAATTAATACCGGAAAAAGGAATTATATCTTCCAGTGTGGGAATTTATGTACACAAACTAGCATTTTAAAAATTCTGGTGTCCAATTAGCAACAGTCTTCTTGCAATTAATACCTGAAAAAGGCATTACATTGTCCCGTGTTGTAATTTTGGTGAAAAAAAGGCCAATTTAATAAATCTGGTGTTAGTTAGACCAGAAACAGTAGGCCGCACGTTTTTACTCCTGTAATAAAGGAATTATATCTCCCCGTGTGGGATCTATGTACCAAAACTAGCATATTAAAAATTCTGGTGTCCAATTTGCAGCAGTTTTCTTGTAATTAATACCGGAAAAAGGAATTATATCTTCCAGTGTGGGAAATTAATCTAGCAAAACTAGCATTTTAAAAATTCTGGTGTCCAATTAGCAGCAGTCTTCTTGCAATTAATACCTGAAAAAGGCATTACATTGTCCCGTGTTGTAATTTTGGTGAAAAAAAGGCCAATTTAATCAATCTGGTGTTAGTTAGACCAGAAACAGTAGGCCGCACGTTTTTACTCCTGAAAAAAGGAATTATATCTCCCCGTGTGGGATCTATGTACCAAAACTAGCATATTAAAAATTCTGGTGTCCAATTTGCAGCAGTTTTCTTGTAATTAATACCGGAAAAAGGAATTATATCTTCCAGTGTGGAAAATTAATCTAGCAAAACTAGCATTTTAATAATTCTGGTGTCCAATTAGCAGCAGTCTTCTTGTAATTAATACCTGAAAAAGGCATTACATTGTCCAGTGTTGTAATTTTGGTGAAAAAAAGGCCAATTTAATCAATCTGGTGTTAGTTAGACCAGAAACAATAGGCCGCACGTTTTTACTCCTGTAAAAAGGAATTATATCTCCCCGTGTGGGATCTATGTACCAAAACTAGCATATTAAAAATTCTGGTGTCCAATTTGCAGCAGTTTTCTTGTAATTAATACCGGAAAAGGAATTATATCTTCCAGTGTGGGAAATTAATCTAGCAAAACTAGTATTTTAAAAATTCTGGTGTCCAATTAGCAGCAGTCTTCTTGCAATTAATACCTGAAAAAGGCATTACATTGTCCCGTGTTGTAATTTTGGTGAAAAAAAGGCCAATTTAATAAATCTGGTGTTAGTTAGACCAGAAACAGTAGGCCGCACGTTTTACTCCTGTAAAAGGAATTATATCTCCCGTGTGGGATCTATGTACCAAAACTAGCATATTAAAAATTCTGGTGTCCAATTTGCAGCAGTTTTCTTGTAATTAATACCGGAAAAGGAATTATATCTTCCAGTGTGGGAAATTAATCTAGCAAAACTAGCATTTTAAAAATTCTGGTGTCCAATTAGCAGCAGTCTTCTTGTAATTAATACCTGAAAAAGGCATTACATTGTCCAGTGTTGTAATTTTGGTGAAAAAAGGCCAATTTAATCAATCTGGTGTTAGTTAGACCAGAAACAGTAGGCCGCACGTTTTTACTCCTGTAAAAGGAATTATATCTCCCGTGTGGGAATCTATGTACCAAAACTAGCATATTAAAAATTCTGGTGTCCAATTTGCAGCAGTTTTCTTGTAATTAATACCGGAAAAAGGAATTATATCTTCCAGTGTGGGAAATTAATCTAGCAAAACTAGCATTTTAAAAATTCTGGTGTCCAATTAGCAGCAGTCTTCTTGCAATTAATACCTGAAAAAGGCATTACATTGTCCCGTGTTGTAATTTTGGTGAAAAAAAGGCCAATTTAATAAATCTGGTGTTATTTAGACCAGAAACAGTAGGCCACACGTTTTTACTCCTGTAAAAAGGAATTATATCTCCCCGTGTGGGATCTATGTACCAAAACTAGCATATTAAAAATTCTGGTGTCCAATTTGCAGCAGTTTTCTTGTAATTAATACCGGAAAAAGGAATTATATCTTCCAGTGTGGGAAATTAATCTAGCAAAACTAGCATTTTAAAAATTCTGGTGTCCAATTAGCAGCAGTCTTCTTGTAATTAATACCTGAAAAAGGCATTACATTGTCCAGTGTTGTAATTTTGGTGAAAAAAAGGCCAATTTAATCAATCTGGTGTTAGTTACACCAGAAACAGTAGGCCGCACGTTTTTACTCCTGTAAAATGGAATTATATCTCCCCGTGTGGGATCTATGTACCAAAACTAGCATATTAAAAATTCTGGTGTCCAATTTGCAGCAGTTTTCTTGTAATTAATACCGGAAAAAGGAATTATATCTTCCAGTGTGGGAATTTATGTACACAAACTAGCATTTTAAAAATTCTGGTGTCCAATTAGCAGCAGTCTTCTTGCAATTAATACCTGAAAAAGGCATTACATTGTCCCGTGTTGTAATTTTGGTGAAAAAAAGGCCAATTTAATAAATCTGGTGTTAGTTAGACCAGAAACAGTAGGCCGCACGTTTTTACTCCTGTAAAAGGAATTATATCTCCCGTGTGGGATCTATGTACCAAAACTAGCATATTAAAAATTCTGGTGTCCAATTTGCAGCAGTTTTCTTGTAATTAATACCGGAAAAAGGAATTATATCTTCCAGTGTGGGAATTTATGTACACAAACTAGCATTTTAAAAATTCTGGTGTCCAATTAGCAGCAGTCTTCTTGTAATTAATACCTGAAAAAGGCATTACATTGTCCAGTGTTGTAATTTTGATGAAAAAAAGGCCAATTTAATCAATCTGGTGTTAGTTACACCAGAAACAGTAGGCCGCACGTTTTTACTCCTGTAAAAAGGAATTATATCTCCCCGTGTGGGAATCTATGTATCAAAACTAGCATATTAAAAATTCTGGTGTCCAATTTGCAGCAGTTTTCTTGTAATTAATACCGGAAAAAGGAATTATATCTTCCAGTGTGGGAATTTATGTACACAAACTAGCATTTTAAAAATTCTGGTGTCCAATTAGCAGCAGTCTTCTTGTAATTAATACCTTAAAAAGGCATTACATTGTCCAGTGTTGTAATTTTGGTGAAAAAAAGGCCAATTTAATCAATCTGGTGTTAGTTAGACCAGAAACAGTAGGCCGCACGATTTTACTCCAGTAAAAAGGAATTATATCTCCCCGTGTGGAAATCTATGTACCAAAACTAGCATTTTAAAAATTCTGGTGTCCAATTTGCAGCAGTTTTCTTGTAATTAATACCGGAAAAAGGAATTATATCTTCCAGTGTGGGAATTTTGGGGCTAAAAAATAATATATTTTATTGTGGTGCGAGTTGAATCGCAACAATGAGGAAACATTCTATTAAGGGACGAGGACGCGGTCGTGGTGGTGTCCGTGGAGCCTCTGTTGCTGGCAGAGGACGTGGCCGTTCGGCCTCAGGCGCACAAAGTAGTGAACCAACTCCCTCAAGTAGCGGGCAGAATTTACAGCGATATTTGGTGGGGCCCAATGCCGTTATGAGGATGGTAAGGCCTGAGCAGGTACAGGCATTAGTCGATTGGGTGGCCGACAGTGCTTCCAGCACCTGAAAACCAAGTCCATCAGTCTGTCACATCACCCCCATGCATATCAGGGAAACTGTCTGAGCCTCAAGTTATGCAGCAGTCTCTTATTCTGTTTCCCAGGGGCGTCCACCTAGCCCTTCCCCAGCGGTGGAAGACATTCCATGCACTGACACACAACCACTTATGTATCCAGATGATGAGGACATGGGAATACCACCACAGCAGAGTGATCGAGTCTCTGATGATGACGAAACACTGGTGCCCACTGCCGCTTCTTATTGCAGTGTGCAGACTGAACAGGAGGAGGTCAGGGAGGAAGACTGGGTGGAAGACGATGCAGAGGACGATGAGGTCTAAGACCCCATATGGACTGAAGGTCGTGCCGCTGACTTAAATAGTTCAGAGGAAGAGGCAGTGGTGAGACCGAGACAACAGCGAAGCCAAAGAGGGAGCAGGGGGCAAAAGCAGAACAGCCGCCGTCCAGAGAGTTCGCCTGCTATTCGCCAGCTCCAACAGGGACCCAGCACCCCAAAAGGCATCTTCAAGGAGTTCCCTGGCATGGCACTTCTTCAAACAATGTGCTGACGACAAGACCAGAGTGGTTTGCACGCTGTGCCATCAGACCCTGAGGCGAGGCATTAACGTTCTTAACCTGAGCACCACCTGCATGATCAGGCATCTACATGCAAAGCATGAACTGCAGTGGAGTACACACCTTAAAAACAAAGAACCCGCTCAGGCTCCCCCTGCTCCCTCTACCGCTGCTGCCTCGGCTTCCGCCTCGAGAGGAATGTTGCCACCTGCCGAGCAGCAAACAGAGGATGTGCCACCGACACCACCGCTACCGTCACCTAGAGTCTCCACTATTTCACACAGCAGCATTCAGCTCTCCATCTCTCAAACCTTTGAGAGGAAGCGCAAATTCCCACCCAGTCACCCTCGAGCCCTTGGCCTGAATGCCAGCATTTCTAAACTACTGGCCTTTGAAATGCTGTCATTCCGGCTGGTGGACACAGACAGCTTCAAACAGCTGATGGCCATGGCTGTCCCCCAGTATGTGGTTCCCAGCCGCCACTACTTCTCCAAGACAGCCGTGCCTTCCCTGCACATGCAAGGGTCCGATAAAATCAAGTGTGCACTGTGCAACGCCATTTGTGGTAAGGTCCACCTAACCACAGATACATGGACCAGGAAGCACGGCCAGGGACGCTATATAGAAACATAGAAACATAGAAACATAGAATGTGTCGGCAGATAAGAACCATTTGGCCCATCTAGTCTGCCCAATATACTGAATACTATGAATAGCCCCAGGCCCTATCTTACATGAAGGATGGCCTTATGCCTATCCCATGCATGCTTAAACTCCTTCACTGTATTTGCAGCTACCACTTCTGCAGGAAGGCTATTCCATAATCTCCCTAACTGCACACTGGGTAAATGTAGTGGTGGCTGGGCCCCAGGCGGAGAGTTCCTTGGCACACGTCCTTCCGCCACCAAGGATCACAGGGCATCATTCTTTGCCTCCTGTAGCCTCCTCCTCCTACTCGGCTTCCTCCTCCTCTGCTTCCACCAGCTCATCCAGTCAGCCACACACCTTCACCACCAACTTCAGCACAGCCCGGGGTAAACGTCAGCAGGCCATTCTGAAACTCATATGTTTGGGGGACAGGCCCCACACCACGCAGGAGTTGTGGCGGGGTATTAAAGAACAGACCGACCAGTGGTTGCTGCCCGTGGGCCTCAAGCCCGGCCTGGTGGTGTGCGATAATGGGCGAAATCTCGTCGCAGCTCTGGGACTAGCCGGTTTGATGCATATCCCTTGCCTGGCACATGTGCTGAATTTGGTGGTGCAAAAGTTCATTCACAACTACCCAGACATGTCAGAGCTGCTGCATAAAGTGCGGGCCGTCTGTGCGCGCTTCCGGCGTTCACATCCTACCGCTGCTCGCCTGTCAGCGCTACAGTGGAACTTCGGCCTTCCCGCTCACCGCCTAATATGCGACGTGCCCACCCGGTGGAACTCCACCTTGCACATGCTGGAGAGACTGTGCGAGCAGCAGCAGGCCATAGTTGAGTTTCAGCTGCAGCACGCACGGGTCAGTCGCAATGCGGAACAGCACCACTTTACCACCAATGATTGGGCCTCCATGCGAGACCGGTGTGCCCTGTTGCGATGTTTAGAGTACGCCACCAACATGGCCAGTGGCGATGCCACTGTTATCAGTGTGACAATACCAATTCTATGTCTCCTAGAGAAAACGCTTAGGGCGATGATGGAAGAGGAGGTGGGCCAGGGCCAGGAGGAGGAGGAGGAGGATGACCGGTCGTTTTTAGCACTTTTAGGCCAGTCTGTTAGAAGTGGCTCAGAGGGAGGTTTTTTGCAACAGCAGAGGGCAGGTACAAATGTGGCCAGCCAGGGACCACTACTGGAGGACGAGGAGGATGAGGAGGAGGTGGAGGAGGATGAGGATGAAGCAGGTTCACAGCGGGGTGGCACCCAGCACAGCGCAGGCACATCCCTGGTGCGAGGCTGGGGGATACAGAGGATGATGACGATACGCCTCCCACAGAGGACAGCTTGTCCTTACCTCTGGGGAGCCTGGCACACATGAGCGATTACATGCTGCAGTGCCTGCGCAACGACAGCAGAGTTGCCCACATTTTAACGTGTGCTGACTACTGGGTGGCCACCCTGCTGGATCCACGGTACAAAGACAATGTGCCCACTTTACTTCCTGCACTGGAGCGTGATAGGAAGATGCGCGAGTACAAGCGCACGCTGGTAGACGCGCTCCTGAGAGCATTCCCAACTGTCACAGGGGAACAGGTGGAAGGCCAAGGCCAAGGCAGAGGAGGAGCTAGAGGTCGCCCACGCAGCAGTGTCACGGCCAGCTCCTCTGAGGGCAGGGTTAGCATGGCAGAAATGTGGAAAAGTTTTGTCTCCACGCCACAGCTAACTGCCCCACCACCTGATACGGAACGTGTTAGCAGGAGGCAACATTTCACTAACATGGTTGAACAGTACGTCTGCACACAACTCCACGTACTGACGGATGGTTCGGCCCCATTCAACTTCTGGGTTTCCAAATTGTCCATGTGGCCAGAATTAGCATGTTATGCCTTGGAGGTGCTGTCCTGCCCGGCGGCCAGCGTTTTATCTGATCGTGTATTCAACACGGCAGGGGGCGTCATTACTGACAAACGCAGCCGCCTGTCCGCAGCCAACGTGGACAAGCTGACATTTATAAAAATGAACCAGGCATGGATCCCACAAGACCTGACCCTCCCTTGTGCAGAGTAGTCCTTAATAACTGCCTTAAACCATGTTGTCTTGTACTCCTGGCCACTTCTTCATTGAAAAATCAATTTTTGAAATTAACTAGGATCTTGGGGTGCAACCCAGAGTTGAATGAACCTTCCCTCTGTCTGGGTGCCGGGGCCAAAGTACATGAAAGTGTCCTTCTCCTGTGCTGGGTGATATGAATGTTATACTTGTGCTGTCTGACATGTCTCCTTTGTGTGGGTGCAGGGGGCCAAAGTCACTGAAAGCGGCCTTCTCCTGTGGTGGGTGATCTAAATGCCTGATTCTCTGCTGTGAAACCTCTCTCCTCCGTCTGGGTGCAGGGGTCAAAGTCTCTCAAAGTGGCCTTCTCCTGTGCTGGGTGATATAAATGTTATACTTGTGCCATCTGACATGGTTGCCGGGGTCCCATTAAATGGTGGCCTACTCCTGTGGTGGGTGATCTAAATGCCTGATTCTCTGCTGTGAAAACCTCTCTCCTCCGTCTGGGTGCAGGGGTCAAAGTCTCTCAAAGTCGCCTTCTCTTGTGCTGGGTGATGTAAAACTGATGCTTGTACCATCTGACATGGTTGCCGGGGTCCCATTAAATGATGGCCTACTCCTGTGGTGGGTGATCTAAATGCCTGATTCTCTGCTGTGAAAACCTCTCTCCTCCGTCTGGGTGCAGGGGTCAAAGTCTCTCAAAGTGGCCTTCTCCTGTGCTGGGTGATATAAATGTTATACTTGTACCATCTGACATGGTTGCCGGGGTCCCATTAAATGATGGCCTACTCCTGTGCTGGCTGATATAAATGCCTGATTCTCTGCTGTGAAACCTCTCTCCTCCGTCTGGGTGCAGGGGTCAAAGTCTCTCAAAGTGGCCTTCTCTTGTGCTGGGTGATGTGAAACTGATGTTTGTGCCATCTGACATGGTTGCCGGGGTCCCATTAAATGATGGCCTACTCCTGTGCTGGCTGATATAAATGCCTGATTCTCTGCTGTGAAAACCTCTCTCCTCCGTCTGGGTGCAGGGGTCAAAGTCTCTAAAAGTGGCCTTCTCTTGTGCTGAATGATGTAAAACTGATGCTTGTACCATCTGACATGGGTGCAGGGGTCAAATTAACTAAATGGTGGCCTACTCCTGTGGTGGGTGATATGATGCCTGAATATGTGCTGTGGGACCTCTCTCCTCTTTCTGGGTGCAGGGGTCAAAGTAACTAAAAGTGGCCTTCTCCTGTGCTGGATGGTATAAATGTAATGCTTGTGCTATCTGACATGTCTCCTCTGTCTGGGTGCTAAGGCCTAAGTCACTGAAAGTGGCCTTCTCCTGTGGTGGTTGATATGATGCCAGATTCTCTGCTGTGGGACCTCTCTCCTATGTCTGGATGCTGGGGTCTAAATAATAGTAAGCGACCTTCTCCATTGGTGGGTGATTTGAAGCCTGATTCTGTGCTATGGGACCTAACTCCAATTAATATTGGTTAATTTTTATTTATTTTATGTTAAGTCATCATTTCCCTATCTACATTTGTTTGCAGAGGATTTACCTACATTTTGCTGCCTTTTGCAGCCCTCTAGCACTTTCCGGGAGTCTTTTACAGCCTTTTTAGTGCCCAAAAGTCCGGGTCCCCATTGACTTCTATGGGGTTCGGGTTCGGGATGAAGTTCGGGTTGAGTTCGGATCACGAACCCGGACATTTTCCGGAAGTTCGGCCGAACCTCTCGAACCCGAACTTCCAGGTGTTCGCTCAACTCTATCCATAACACAATTCTGCCTTTACCAGCAAACAAAATGTGAACGAATTTCAAAATATGAAATTCGCTCATCTCTAATTACAAACCATGGTTTGCAAAAAATTCATTCAGTTTTGTCGCCTTCACATAACATTTGGGCTTGATATTTTTTATTTTTTTTATTAAAACATTAGACTGTAATCTACTCTGCGCTAGTTAACAATGTGTTGTCGATCTAATAAGGACATCTTTTAGATGGCACAACTGATCCTTTGGGATCTAAAAAGTCTCTTCATGAATAAGGAGAGACCTGTAAAGTGAGTTTAGCCAGGAAGAGTGAATCTGGAGGAGAGTCACGCAGCAGACCCTTTGGGGGGAATTCTGGCTTCAAAAAGTCACAAAATAAGGCTTTTTCATTTTGAAACTTTTTGCACTTTTATACCACTTCAGTTTTAAAACAATACTGTGAAAAATTGGAGTTTTACACCAGATTTATCACTGGGACTTTTAAAAAATGTGGCAAAAAGGTTGCAAACTCACTACAGTAGGAAGGGGGAATGTAGAAAACTGGAATAGCATTTATAGATAGCAAAATTGATTAAAAATATATACCTCATAATAAATAACCCCCCCCCCTCTTGCTTTTGAGCTTTTTTTTCCCCTGCTTCTAGCATTTATTACAACTGTGGCTGTTATATATCATTGGTGTTTGATATCCCTTGAACCACTGGTAGATGCCTCATCATACCTTAGGCACATCCTTCAGCATTCCATGTGCCTAGATTGAAATATACTCCAGCCCACATGTAGCGTGGATTTCAATAATTTACACCAGTAAGTTGGCATAAGAGTCCATTCATATAACCAGACCGTGGATCCGCAAAACACAGATACTGGCTGTGTGCACATCACATAAGGATGCATATTCATTGACTGGGTTTGCGATCGGCAAGATGCAGCAAAGATTAGGACATGTCTCATCTTTTGCGGCACAGCTACACAGACTCAAAAGCAGACGGAAACCGTGAGAATAAACCATAGTTCGATATAGTCAGGGGATCTGTTGCTATTTCATGCTGTCTGTAGCTTGGGCAACATGAACATGCTGACAGGTTCTCTTTAAAAAATACATGCCAGTTCAGCTAGTCGACAGATTGTTCTTTCCAGGCCCATCCAAAAATGACTTTGGCTGATATAGAGAACTTCAGTAGTGAGTAAAAACTCACTACAATGGTCCCTGAATACACTTGAGTACATATACTATACCTATCTATTATCCCAACTCTTAACATTGTTCTCATTGATCCAAGTTCACATTTTTTGATTTTTATATAATATTAATATAATTCCATTTATTTAATAAAGATTCAATGAACTCCTTAAGGAAGCCTAGAATCACGGCGCTGAGATGGTGTATAGAATCTGAACTATCATTCTGGAGAACTGGGCACTGAGATTTAGTTCAAGGACAGTAAAATTAAATTGTCTTCTGTATATTTTTAAAAGCTTCCTGTGATTAAAGTGTTGAATCAAGTTCATGAAATCAATGCCCTTTTTTTGTTATTTTTACATTACCTCCGATTTCTTTTACAGTATGACTTCAGAAAAAACTTCTTTTTTTATAGTAAAATGGTCTAATTTTGTTATAGTTTAAGCTCTATTGGCTTTTTTCCTTTAAGTTATTAACAGATTCATTGCATTAAATGTTATAGAAATAAAAATTGTTCATTTGCAGAGTGAGAATTAGGAAAATACAGTTGTGCATTTAAAAAATCTTCTCACTTTCTTTCACCCCTTTCCCTTTTTAAAGAAACCACCAACTGAAAAACCATATTATTTTCAAATCCAACTCCCCAAGTGCCAGATTTCTCATGTGCTTCCCCCACTCTATGGAACTTATGGCCCCAGCACATTTGACTCTCCCTCACTATCCAAACTTTCAAAAGCGACATGAAAATTCACCACTTTAGAAAAGTCTAATACCTGCGATAAACCTGCTGCTACCACACTATTATCTAACCAGCTTCTATCATCACCTAATGCAGGGGTAGACTGACCATATATTCTACCGGGAAAGTTCCTGGTGGGCCGAAGCCTCCTGCAAAGCCACCAGCCAGGTACATAATGCTCTGATGCTCCCAATATTTATTAATGCTGAGATCATAGGTGCCATGGTTAGAGATTAGCGAATTTCTCAGAAATTCAATTCGGCCGTTTCACCGAATTTTTCGAAATAATTTGGTTCGATCCGAATTTATTTGCAGAAAATAGCGTTAAAAACGGCTATTTCCTGGCTGCAGAGGGCCTTTATAGTGGTGTAGAACACTGTCCCTTGCAGTAACATGCATAGGAAGTCTAGTGTGGTAATGAAATAATACTGTGAGTCCATTTGACATGCAGATGACAGGCGTCGCTTTTAGAATCACTGCACACTTCACTTATTTGGGCAGATACAGGGCTAAAACTGCCAAATAACTCAAGTGTGAACTCAGCCTTACAGGTCAATGGTCGTGTCAGGAAGAAGAGCACTCCTTTTACACTGTCGGCAGCTGATTCCACATAGATGTCTACAGAACCTGTTCTATTAAATAATTATACAAGTAGAGGCCCCCCCCCAAAAGAGTGGAGTGGGTGTCAGCAGTAAGTTTGTGTTGACGTAACTGATCATTTTGCCCTTCCTCTGATCAACCAGAACAATAACCTACAAAAGACGGATCCTGTCTGTGGAGCATCCTCCTTCACTCGATCAGCATTTGGTCAGTAATCCATCAGTATTGCTAAAGCCAGAAAAAACAGAAGTGGATCCAAAACAGAGATGACACGTGAATGGAATATTTACATGTCTTCTGTGTTTTGTACCCACTCCTGCTTTTGGCTACCAGGCCAAAAATCAAAAATAGTGGGCCAGTCATGAAGTGGGGAGGGTGGGAACAGCATGAGAAGTCACCAGAGTGGCCCTATGACATAGTGGTGAGGTTAAAGTAGCATGAGAAGACCACAGAGTGGCCCAATGACAGAGTCTGGAGGTAGCTGCAGCATCAGGAGGAGGCCACAGAGTGGCAGAATGACAGTGTGGAGATAGCAGCAGCAGTATCAGGAGGCCACAGAGTGGTAGAATGACAGTGTGGAGATAACAGCAGCAGAATCAGGAGGCACAGAGTGGCACAATGACAGATTGTGTAGGTGGCAGCAGCAGCATCAGGAGGAGGCCACAGGGTGGCACAATGACAGAGTGTGGAGGTGGCAGCAGCATCATCAGGAGGCCACAGAGTGGCAAGGTGACATAGTGTTGAGGTAGCAGCAGAATCAGGGAAACACATAGTGGCAAGGTGACATAGTGTGGAGGTGGCAGCAGCATCAGAACACCACAGAGTGGCAAGGTGATATAGTGTGGAGGTGGCAGCAGCATCAGGAGACCACAGAGTGACCTGGTGACAGAGTGGGGAAGTGGGTGGCACTACCAGTACCAGCTGAAGATGGTGAATGAAAGAATGAGCACATGGCATCAGATGTGTGACATCAGGCAGGTGACAGCATCAGAATAGTAGATGAGGCAGGTAGCCAGAAGAAGTCGGTCTCTTTTGTAAAAGTGTTGGTGTTGCACCCTGGATGATCTAGTCTTATGCATCAGGCATTGGTGGGTGACAATCCTGGCTGATCCACACCTGAGTCAACTTAAAAAAGCTCAGTTTCTCCACATTTTGGGTGGACAGGCGAGTTCTTCTTTGGGCAACTATGGCCGCTACCGCACTAAACGACCACTCTGATGCCACACTACTGGCAGGGAAGGACAGCTTTTCCAGGGCAAACTCTGCCAGTTGCGGCCACAAATCTAGTTTGGCTACCCAGTAGTCCAGCGGATCTTCAATGTGGGTTTGCAGGGTGCTCTCCAAGTATGCTACCACCTGCAGGTTCAGGTCCTACTCCAGGACTACCTGCTGCTGCTGGTGAGTCGTTTCTTCATTATGCGGGTGAAGAAAGCTGCTCATCAGCGACTCTAGATTCAAGTTGCTGCTGATGGAGCTGAAACTGTCCCTGCCCCCCCACCCTGCCACAGCTGCCATGGCAGAGAAACATGAGTGCAGAGGCCCCCCCCAGGTCAGACCTGTGAGAGGATGGATGATGGCGCATATAGGCAGTGGCCAACTGACTATATAGGATGTCTCTATAGTAGTTCAGTCTTTCCTTTCTCTCGGTGGGTGTAAAAAAGGCCCCCATTTTGGACCGGTAGCGCAATTCCAACAAGGTAGAGAGCCACAAGTCATCCCTCTTCCGAATGGTGACAATTCGGCTGTCACTACGCAAGCAAGTGAGCATGCAGTGGGCGATTTGTGCAAGTGACTCGGAGGGACTCCCTGCCTCCATCTCCACTGCATACTGCCACGCTGTGTCTGGGTACTCTGTCTCATATTCCTCATTGCCCTGTAGCTCCTATGGCTGCTCCTCCTCTCTTGTCAGCTGAGTAGAAAAACCACCCATTTCGCTACACATTGCCTGTGCTCTAATGTCCTCCTCCTCCACTTCAAGTTCTTCCCCCACAGGGCTCATGTGGCCGTGAGATTGAGGCACCATGTCTCTAGCCCCCTAACCAGCCATTGTTACCACCATCTGTTCCAGGACATGAAGCAGTGGAATGACGTCGTTCATCCCATACTCCTGGTGACTGACAAATAACGTGGCGTCTTCAAAGGGCCTGAGCAAAATGCAGTTGTCACGCATGAGTTGCCACTGGCTGACATCGAATTTACACAGGGGAGTACTCCTGTCCGCTTGGATCATCAAGAAATCATTGATGGCCTTTCTCTGTTCGTATAGTTAGTCCAACATATGGAGGATGGAATTCCAATGGGTGGAAACGTCGCATATCAGCCTATGTTGGGGGATGCCATTCTGGAGGAGGGTGTGCTTTGTGGTGTACGAGAGGCTGAAGTTCATGCAAAGTTTCCTGGCCATTTTTAGGATGTTTTGCAGATGGGTGGAGGACTTCAGGAACCAGGAACTGCTTGACAACCAGATTGAAGACGTGTGCCATGCAGGGCGCATGGCTCATTTTGTTGATGCAAAACCGACACCACGGTCATCCCATTGTCCGTCACCATGTTTCCAATTTTCAGTTGTTGCAGAGAAAGCCAGGATTCGATTTCTTGATGAATCACACTAAGCAGTTCTTTTCATGTGTGACTGCATTCGCCAAGGCAAACCAGGTGCAGAACAGCATGACACAGTCGTGCCCTGCTTATGTGGTATGCTGGAGGGGCACTGTGACTTGTCCCTGCAGTGGAGGCTGAGGACATGGTGGAGGATGAGGAGGCAGAGGCGGACATAGTTGCAGGACCAACGACGTGACAATGTGGAGGCGGAAGTGGCATGACCTGGCCAAGTTGTTGGTGTGGCTGTGCAGGAACTACATTCACCAAGTGGGCCGTAAAGAACATGTATTGTCCCTGACATAGTTAAAGTTCCACACGTCGGCGAGGCCGTGCACTTTGAGACCGACAGGCTCAAGGACTAGCCCACCTTCTGTTCTACATATTTGTACAGGGCTGGTGCTGCCTTTTTTCGCAAAGAAATGATGGCTTGGGACACTCAACCTCAGCTTGGCACAAGCCATCAGTTCTCTGAAAGGTGCAGAGTCGACCACTTGGAAAGTTAGGGACTGCAGCACCAGCAACGTGGCCAGGAGCACATTCAGCTTCTGCGCTGTGGGATGAGTGCAAGCATACTGCTGTCTTTTGGCAATTGCTTCGGTGATCGATTTCTGACGGAATGACTGATGAGGGGTAGGGGAAGGAGGAGCAGGAGCATCTGAACCAGAAGATGATGGTAATGACAGACAGCTGACTTAGGCTGAGGTGGTGGAGCCTTGACTGCCTGAAACCCAGTGCATGCCACTGGGTGATCCATCGGTTGCTGCAGCAGGCTGGATCACCACATCAGAGCCACGGTTCTCTCAGACCACTGTATGGCGACGATGCATATGTTGACACAGGGCAGTAGTGCCAACATTGGCACCCTGGCCAAGCTTCACCTTCTGCACACAGATTCAACATATAGCCACGTTCACCTTCTCTGGCTGCTTAACAAAAAACTGCCACACCACCGAGTAGGCGATTCTCCCCCTAACAGTCCACACTGACTGACTGCTACCGACTACCGCTGCTGCCTCTGTGAACCCCTGCACCACTACTTCCCGGGCAGGTAGGCTGCTGCAAAGCAGGTGGTCTACCCCAGGCACGTTTGGCTCCCAACCTCACACTGCTGCCACCCTGCTGACTCCCAGCCATGGTACCACCTTTCTTGCTCAGCAGCTGTCTCACTGGCAAGCTGCCACCCTTTATTCCTGATGATGATGATGAAGCCCCTTCTCCACCGGGCTCCCAAGTGCGATCAGCTTCATCATCATCGAATAGTGTCTTCACGTCACTGATGTCCTCCTTAACGGTCTCTGGGTCAGGAGCCTGACTGCTCGCAACACAACCTCCCATGCCAGTCTCTTCATCACTACTTGCCCGCCTAGCGGAGGAAGAGGCAGATGTCTCCTCCAGATCTTGGCTGGGCAGTAACTGCTGACTGTCCTCTAGTAGCTATTCCTCGCTGTAAAGTGTAGCTGAGCCTACAGGATATACTGCTTCTCATATTGAGGGAACAGAAAAAGACAGAGGCAGGTTGAGGACAGGTGAGGGCACAGGGTCTACTCCTGGGCCATGCCAACTAAGGGTTGTGTCTGACGACCCCATCAACTGTTGGCTGGGGTGTCTTATGTCACTTGGTTTGAAGTGGATGACCGTGCTAACCAATCAAGAACCGCTGGGATGATGGTCAAGACATGACCGCTAGATAATACCGGGAGCTCAGGCCTCTCGCTGCGACTCCTGCTGCCACGCCCCCTTACTGTACCCATTGGAATTCCACCCTCCATATGTTGGACTAACTATACGAACAGAGAAAGGCCATCAATGATTTCTTGATGATCCAAGCGGACAGGAGTACTCCCCTGTGTAAATTCGATGTCAGCCAGTGGCAACTCATGCGTGACAACTGCATTTTGCTCAGGCCCTTTGAAGACGCCACGTTATTTGTCAGTCACCAGGAGTATGCCTGCATCAGAAACATTAAAGCCTCTGCCACTCCTCTGTGAATGGCCTGGCACTTCTCTGTCTGATATACTTTTAGCTGAACTAAATAAATTAAAAGCAATTTATAACACCCCTTAAAGTGAAGTGCGTATATATTTTGTCTTTCTGTACTGAAGTAGGCCACTAAACACTTTTGCCACAGATAACTGCAGAACTGAAATGCATATATATCTTTCTTTCTGTACTGAAATAGGCCGCTAAATGCTTTCACCACAAATAACTGCAACAGTCAAATGCGTATATATTTTTCTTTTTGTACTGAAATAGGCCACAAAACACTTTCGCCAGAAATAACTGCAACAGTGAAGTGCATATATATTTTTCTTTTTGTACTGAAATAGGCCACAAAATGCTTTCACCACAAATAACTGCCACAGTGAAGTGAGTATTTATTTTTTCTTTCTGTACTGAAATAGGCCACTAAACGTTTCGCGACAAATCACTATATATTTTTCATTTTGTACTTAAATAGGCCACTAGATGCTTTCTCCACAAATAACTGCAACAGTGAAGTGCGTAAATATTTTTCTTTCTGTACTGAAATACGCCACTAAACACTTTTACCACATATAACTGCAGAAGTGAAATGCGTATATATTTTTTTCAGTACTGAAATAGGCCACTAATCACTTTCGCCACAAATAACTGCAACAGTGAATCGTGTATAGTTCTCTTTTTGCACTGAAATATGCCACTAAACACTTTAGCCACAAATAACTGCAACAGTGAAGTGCGCAGATATTTTAATTTTTGTGCTGAAATCGATCACTAAGCGCTTTCACCACATATAACTGCAGAAGTGAACTAAGAATATATTTTTCGTTTTTGTACTGAAATAGGCCACTAAATGTTTTTATCACATATAACTGCAGAAGTGAACTGAGAATATATTTTTCATTTTGTACTGAAATAGTTCACTTAAATGCTTTTACAGCAAATAACTGAAACAGTGAACTGAGTATATATTTTTCTTTTTGTACTGAAATACGTCACTAAACGTTTTCACCACATAACTGCAGAAGTGAACAGAGAGCATATTTATATTTTTATACTGGCAATTATGCCACTAAACACTTTTACCACATGTACTGTAACTGCAGAAGTGAACTGAGAATATATTTTTTGTTTTGTACTGAAATTGGCCACAAAACGCTTTCACCACAAATAACTTCAACAGTGAAGTGCATTTTATATTTTTCTTTCTGTTCTGAAATAGGCCACTAAATGCTTTCGCCACAAATAACTGCAGAAGTGAAATGCTTATAAATTTTTCTTTCTGTACTGAAATATGCCACAAAACGCTTTTAAAACAAATAATTGCAACAGTCAAATCAGTATATATTTTTCTTTTTGTACTAAAATATGCCACTGAACTCTTTCTCTACAAATAACTGCAACAGTGAAGTGCGTATATATTTATCATTCTGTACTGAAATAGGCCACTAAACAATTTTACCACATATAACTGCAGAAGTGAACTGAGAATATATTTTTCATTTTGTACTGAAATAGGCCACTAAACTCTTTTATAGCAAATAACTGCAACAGTGAACTGCGTATATATTTTTCTTTTAGTTCTGAAATACGTGACTAAACAATTTTACCACAAATAAATGAAACAGTCAAATGTGTATATATTTTTCTTTTTGTACTGAAATAGGCCACTAAACGCTTTCACCACATTTAACTGAAGAAGTAAAATGCGTATATATTTTTCTTTCTGTACTGAAATAGGCCACTAAATGCTTTGGCCACAAATAACTGCAACATTGAAGTGTGTAGATATTTTTCATTCTGTACTGAAATAGGCTATTAAATGCTTTCCAATAGAAATCGTGATGTGGTGTTAAACAGGCAGGATATGCTCAAACCCATATGCAGTTGTGCATGTATATATGGGAGCATATCCTGCACTTGTAGTCCGTTGCTGATGGCAATCAACAGCAAAAAAATGCATACAATGGAAGATGCCAGCAATGGACTACAAGTACCACAATAACCATCCTACATAAGGTAACGATTATATGGATGTGGAGAACAATCAAAAACTTAACAATAGCAAAGACAGGTGCACTCTGCGGTAATACTAAACCCTCACACTGATGTTAAAATTGAGAGGTTAGTTCAACATATCCTACTAGGAGGACATGTCTTAAGCACGGGCACCGCGCCAAGGTCTCTTAAGTAGCCCGAGGCCCTACCACTCACCTACCTGTGCCGCATGGGCGATACCAGGGGCCAGTTGGCGAATTACGGGAGCATAAGGCCTGACTCACAAACAACTTACCAGTTAGCTGGTAATATGTTTAAGTTTTTGATTGTTCTCCACATCCAAATAATCGTTACCTTATGTAGGATGGTTAAGCTGTTTGTGAGTCAGGCCTTATGCTCCCGTAATTCTAAATTTTAACATCAGTGTGAGGGTTTAGTATTACCGCAGAGTGCACCTGTCTTTGCTATTGTTAAGTTACTAAACGCTTTCACCACAAATAACTGCAACAGTGAAGTGCGTACATATTTTTCTTTCTGTACTGAAATAGGCCACTAAATGCTTTCACCACATTTGACTGCAGAAGTGAAATGCGTATATATCTTTCTTTCTGTTCTGAAATAGGCTAGTAAAAGTTTTCGCCACAAATAACTGCAACGGTGGAGTGCATATGTAGTTTTCTTTTTGTACTGAAATAGGCCATTATATGCTTTGGCCACGAATAACTGCAACATTGTAGTGCACAGATATTTTTCTTTCTGTACTGATATAGGCCACTAAACGCTTTCACCACATATACCTTCAGAAGTGAAATGCGTATATATTTTTCTTTCTTTACCGAAATAGGCCACTAAATGCTTTCACTACAAATAACTGCAACAGTAAAATGCATATATTTTTCTTTTTGTACTTAAGTAGGCCACTAAACACTTTCACCATAAATAACTACAACATTAAAATGCGTATATTTTTCTTTTTGTACTGAAAAAGGCCACTAAACACTTTAGCCACAAATAACTGCAAAAATGAAGTAAGTTGATATTTTTCTTATTGTACTGAAATATGCCGCTAAACGCTTTCACCACATATAACTGCAGAAGTGAACTGCGTATATATTTTTCTTTTTGTACTGAAATATGCCAGTACATGCTTTCACCATATATAACTGCAGAATTGAACTGAGAATATATTTTTCTTTTTGCAATGAAGTACGCCACTAAACGCTTTCACCACATATAGCTGTAGAAAGAAACTGCTTATATATTTTAATTTTTTTTACTGAAATACGCCACTAAACGCTTTCACTACATATAACTGCAGAAGTGAACTGTGTATATATTATTCTTTTTACAGATATAAGCCACTAAAGGCTTTTCAACATAGCACTTGCACCCCAAAAACAAATTGCTGGAATGACAGAGCTGTATAATGGCTATTTGGATCCCCAAATAATCTTTCCCTGCACTTGTAAATCACTTTTTTTTCACTATGAGGTTTTTACTATCACTGCCCCTAGCACCTTCTGACATCTCTCCCTGCACTAAGATGCTGTGAAATGAATCCTTCCTATCCTTTCCCTGCACTTATAAATTGCTTTTACTTTTTTTTTCACAATGAGGTTTTTCCTATTGCTGTCCCTGCACTCAGAATGCCGGAAAATGTCTGAATCCAAGATATCAACCGTATTTATAGGGCTGTGACATCACAGGGCTGGCTGCTGATTTGCTGCATGCATAGCATTATGGGTCATTCCGCCTTCCCAGAGTTCCTTGCCCCATGTCGTCACACGTGTAGCTGCCATTTTAGCCACCATTTTAGGAAAAATTGCGATTCGTTACCACGCAGCGTGAGGAAATTCCTATTTGTTGCGAAATTTTTTTCTGAAATTCGTAATGAATTCCACTTTGTCAGCTTCGATATGCTCATCTCCAGTAGCAAGGTAAGGTATATTGGACGAGCCACACAATGAAGTTCTGAAGTGGGAGACAAAACTTATATATGCCAAGAACACAGGTCTAAAGTTTTCACTTGTCAACTAGACAAAACCACAATCAAAATATTAAGCAGCCTATTCCCAGGAATTGCCTTAACACTAATTGCCTGTAAGTAGTGATTAATAAATCACTACTTACAGGAACAGATATTTAATTAAGCTAGCAAAATAGTATAGAGCAATCTTTTCACAAGTTAAGGATATGTTGACATTAAAAATGCTTGTTGGAAATAAGGCTGAAATATGGTGTACACATATCTGTGAAAATTATTTCATAATTATCATAACCTGATCTTATTTAAGGCATATGGGATAACTGACAGGTGAAAGAAGCACATTCTCCTATCAGTACTAAATAATAGACTCAGAACCAGAATTCGAGTAAACTGGGTGCCGACCACAGTCTTATTGAAGATATTTTGGATATATGTAAAATGCAGAAGCACAGACACTGCTGATTCAGAACATTAGGAATGGATGATCGTGGACATAGTAAGATTTCTTTATTGGGCATTAATGGCAATGCATTTCCATATAGTGTTTGCATCTTCATCATGCCAAGTGTATACACATTAGACAAGGCATTTGAATAAGCAGGGGGGCCAGTTACACTGTTCTTGGACCTCATTTGCATATATGTAATCAGATACATTTTCAGCAAAGTAATAATAAATACTAATAAACCAATATTACTCACAAAGCTTCAGTCAAAATGTAATTGCCTAGCAATAAGGAATATTTAGCTAATGGCCACAGCCTGCCTCAGTAAGTGGAGGTATTGATAATTACCTCCTGTCTTCTGCACTGGCTTTGTTGTGTCCATGTTCCAGTCCTGAGTCCTTGTTTACCTCCGACGCAACATGGGCATGGTGACATGTTCTGCTGCTGCTAATAACTGCTAATAACTCGTTTTAACGGTGACTCACGCTTGTGGCCGTGTCCATGCTGCATTGGCCTCAAAATTAATTTCCTTTGATGAGCCCCAGTCCAAGACTGTGAACATGAGGTTCAAGTCCAAAACCTAAACCAACCTAAAAGGTACACTAAAAGGTAGTTTTAATGAAAGATAGTTTTGATTAATGATAGTAATGTTCTCCCTTGTAGTTGTAGATTTAATACCAGGCCACTCCAAAACTTTACAGCATTTTGTGCACTCCAGAGACAGATGTATAGATGGGTATTTGCAATACATGTACACATTGCTTAACCCTGGAACCTCAAAAGGGTTACGAACCTGTAGCTATGATGCAATACCTCCTAGCACAAAAACATCACACTAGTACATTCCTTTTGAAAACATGCATTTTAAAGAAGCAGTGGGATTCAGCTTCATAGCCAGGAGCTAATTTCTAAAGATACAACAGATGTCGACAAAGTGTGCAAAGTAAAATCCAGGTCACATAATCACATAATATGTCTGCTCTGAATGCCCATAATTAGAAACAGTTTTTACTGATGCTTAGGCAAGAACTTTATAAGAACTTCACATTCTTGTCTCTTGTATTGTTATCTGTGTAGCAAGTTAAGAAGTATATTAGAAAAAATTCATCAAATTTCTCTATTCTCTAGATAACATACTTTACTGAAAACTACTACTGAATATGTTGCAGCGCCAGGTCTTACACTGTTTAAAGTATGTGACCCTTCTTTGTGCTTAAGGACTGTCCAGCTGTTAAGCCTGTGTAAGGGATCACTCTCTCTCTCATGGGGTCGCAATCACAGACTTCTCCTCTGACAATGAGGTTCAAGTCCAAAAGGTGCTTTATTTTGCAACTTCAGCACCATCACGCACATAAACTTCGAAAATAAACACATGCCCGTCCGGGCTCTACCTAATAAATGTGTTGTCTCTACCTCACCTATAGAGCACCGTTCACACATGGGATTAGATCCAGCTTCCTCAGCCATTTACGGTCCAGCAGCCTCCAGGCTGTGACCACGCCAGCACTCTTGGGGGGAGATGGTCCAGAAGTCCTCCTGAATCTAACCGTGTGACTAGTGGTGTAACTAGAGGTCTATGGGCCCCGGGGCAAACTTTGGATTGGGGCCCCCACCCCCATTAACCCGCAGCCCCATTACCGTGCCCCCTCCCCTGCCACTCGCTCTGTATACAGTATATACACTATATTTTTCACTTGGTCCCCACCCAGACTATATATATTTCATTTGACCGCCACCCAGACTGTATATATTTCATGTGGCCCCCAGACTGTATATATTTTATTTAGCCCCCAGACTGTATAGATTTCATTTGGCCCCCAGATTGGCTGCCCCCTCTCACTCTGTCAGTCTGTATAGATTCAATTTTTGTGGCCTGCTCTTATATGGCTGGTGCGGGCCCCCCTTTCGAAATTCAGTCCATAGGGCCACTACCAGGTGCCCCCAGTATGGCATAGCCCCTGTCAGGCTGCCACCCTCTCTGTATAGATTTTATTTTATTTGTGTGCCCCCCCCCCGGCCCTTTCTAAATTCAATTAATAGAGTGCCAGGTGCCCCCAGTATGGTGCGCAGCGTGTGCATACCTAAAAAAAAAAATACTTACCTCTGCTCTGCTCTGTTCTACGTTCGGTCGTCCCATCTTACTGACAGCATCATCACGTCTTCCCGCGAGACCTGTGACCTCCATCGCTGGGTCTCGCCGACATTGAGCCGAATGTGTGTATGTACACACATATTTTTAAATAGACAAAGTATAGGGAGAATGGGCTGGCTAAAAGCATTTGTGGGCCCCTTCCCCCCTCCCCTCGCCGGGCCCGGTCGCACCCTCTTTCTGTAGGCGTCACTGGGCCCCCCAAACTTCAGGCTTTACAAAACCCTGGCTGAGACCACACAGAGCATCTCAGGCTCCCCTCTCTCAGGCTTCCTCAGCCTTTCTCCCTCCAAGTCATACACAGAGGGTTGTTTTATCCTTCCTTGATTACAGCAGCAGGCATCACAATACATTTAGTGGAAGGGTGTGTACTGGCAGATCCCACTATCAAACCTATCCCCAAGTCCACATGAAATCCAGCCCAGAACAACATCTAGACAAAATTTTTTCCGTTATCTCATCCAGCTGAGGCAGCTGAGGCATCTGGGTGGGATATACACACCTCCCAGCACTTTTACTGTACACATCACCACACCTGTTTTTAGACATGTCAAATCAGTCTAGAAGTGTGGCCATACACATTAGATAATCGTTGGCCAAACTCACCAATTTCAGCCGGACCAGCCAACCTTGTAATATGTATGGAATGTCCTGAGTTTTTCCTCCCCAAAAGCAAACATGGGGGGAAAGAAAGATTAAGCTGCTTAATTTCAGCATTAGTCCTTGTTAGAGGTATCTGGTATGGCCATCCTTAGACCTCATTTATACTTGCATGTTTGATCAGTGGTTTACATCCCCAGCCAACAAAATGAGGGCATTCAAAACTCATAGTAAATTTAATGGAAGGATGTATATGTCTTATCGTTTTGTGTCCACACTTGATGTTTCCTTAAGAAACTAAAAGTTAAAGGAGTTGTGCAGCCAGTTGATATTATTGACCTATACTCAGGTTAGTTCAATCAATATCTGATAGTGGGCAGGGGCGGGTATGGGTCATTATTAGAGGAAATCCAGGTAGCATACTGCAAGTTGGGCTGGCTTGGTGTTGTGGCCCACATCTCACCTCCTAAGCCCCTGCTCCATATCCGTATTAGAGACAATTAGAGGACAGAATGTTGCAGCTATTGATGGCCACCACAGAGGGACAACTTCTGAGGAGATATTTTGTTCTGCATTGTGGTATTTGGTGCTGTGGCAAGGTACTATGTGCTACATGGTATAATTGACCCTGCCAACTTGTATTTGCACCATCTACTTGTGCTGCCCCACCTTCTGTCAGTTTGGACCCATCTATAATATTGGGATTACTTTTATTTATTTATTTTCTCCAGGGCCACTTTAAGTTCCCAATCTCTCCCTGTCGGTGGCTGTCCAACTCCCGTCATCCCCACCGATCAGCTGATCTAACAAGAGGTACTTCATCTTCAAAATTATACTGCATGCCATCTCATGGTGCAGTGCAAATACAAATGCTTGTTCAATGGATTATTATACTGCAACGCCGCTGCAAATGAGACGACACGCAGTGTGATCTTGAAGAGGAAGCAGTGCTCAAATGAGTGCTGCCTCATCTTCAAACAGCTGATTGGAGGGGTGCTCGGAGTTGGACTCCCACTGTTCACATATTGATGACCTATCCTGAGAATAAGTCATTAATATATACTAGATGCTCAACCCCTTTAAGATCAGATCAAAGGTTTAACATACAGAGCATGAAATCTAAATAGTTTTATATACATACACACATGTATTTCTTTGCTTACTTTATTTTGTAAGCTTTTTCTTTTTCCCATGCTCTAGATTCATATGCATTTTTATCAGAGGTGGATTGATCATTGACTATATAGGGAGAAATCCCTGTGGGCTGATCAATATATGGTGTCATGGGGCCGTCTGTCCCCCAAAAACAATTCAGTGGCGCAGCATTAAAAACCCACAACAGTCAATAGGCACAGTCTATATGTAAAAGTCACAACTTTTTCCTGGTAACATGATATAATAGCACTTTTCTTACTGCTTAATAGTGATGTCCCGACCGCTGCGGCGGTCGAACATATGCGATGTTCGCGTTCGCACCTATACTTTATCATTGAGCAAACTTTTTAGCCAATCAGCATACCCTCCCTCCCAGACCCTCCCACCTCCTATCAAAAAGCAAGGACGGCATCCACCTTAGATTCATTCTGAAGCTGCAGTGTTAGTAGTTGTAATCACAATGCGATTAATATAACCTGTATTAATCGCATTGCGATTACAACTTAGATCTGAGTTCCTAATGGTTGTATTGCTAGAATATAACGAAGATTGAGAATATAGCACTATATTCTCAATCTTCGTTATATTCTAGCAATACAACCATTAGGAACCCAGCTCCAAGTTGAATTCGCAATGCGATTAATGCAGGTTATATTAATCGCATTGCAAATTCAACTTACCACACTCTGCGTCAACTACGTAATTTTCCATGGGAGTTTTGCCATAGATTCCCCTCCGGCATGCCACAGTCCAGGTGTTAGTCCCCTTGAAACAACTTTTCCATCACTATTGTGGCCAGAAAGAGTCCCTGTGGATTTTAAAATTCATCTGTCTATTGAAGTCTATGGCGGTTCGCCCTGTTCGCCCATTCGCGAACATTTGCGTAAATTCGCGTTCGGCGCTTACGAACAGAAAATTTTATGTTTGCGACATCTCTTCTGCTTAACAGGTTTGCATTTAACGTGCCATGTGCTACTATGGCGCAGTATGTGTAATAACACAGCCCTCACTAAAGGGCTTTATATACTCTTAAAAAATAAAATAATGCACCAGATTAAAATGTTCGTTTGCTGCAAAACCCAGCATGCAGTTACAGTTAGTTGTCTGAGACAGATATGCAAAGAACACAAGAAGTCTATGTATCTCCAGAGCACCCCACCAACATTATAAGAAGGTAGAGACACTGCATATGCCTATTAAAAACTGAGGATTTTTTGAAAGTTGGGGTAGAAGAAAAGTGTTGCAAATTCCTAAAACTTACTTTGTGAATTATTAAAATTTTAAAACCTATATCTACAGTAATAAATTGTATACGTGTATCATTCTTCATGCACATATATATATATATATATATATATATATATATATCTATCATTGCAGATGTTCAGAAATGTAAAACATCTATTGCTAGGACCTTAAAGGGGTTCTCCAGGTCTACACCTAAAGCACCTCTTTCAAATAACCTGTGGAGAGAAGACTATTTGAACAGTACTTAAACTCTGTTCATTCTGTGACAGGAAAAAACAGCTTAAACTGCCAGATAAAAGTTATATAATGGGCAGAAATAGTGTATTCCCACATGGTAGCTGAAAATATTTCCTGAAAAAAAAGTTACACTTTAAGGGGAATGTGTCACCAGAAAATGCCCCTTTGTTTGAAACAAGTTTTTAGTCATGGCCCATGGGCCACATGGGCCATAGGTACAAAATACTGGATGGGACCTTATTGACTTCTATGGGAGAGTTCTGTAGGTTAGGAGGGAGTAGATAAGTTGTAACCATCACTTATTGTGAATGGTAGATCCTACATTATCTATACAGATGTGTTTTCTGGCAATACTAATGAAAAGTCTTGACATAGAAGTGTGTAGAATATTAATACTAGTATCCCTGTAACATTGTACAAGACATTTGAGATTTGTTGTAAGTTCTTGTAAATTATATCTGCATCATATTCATGTTATTTTGATACCATTCAACAAGCTTTCCTTTTTATTTCTAGTCTGAGATATCTGGCAGTGAGCATGCATACAGTACAAACAGCATGTTTTTACAACTGAACAAATTCGCTGAATCAAAGAAAAAATTTAATAATTTAGAGGAAAAACAGTATGACTATCAATTAAAAAAGGCATAGCTAAAATATGTTAAATTCAGATTTTTTATTCTATGTTGTCTCATCATATCTCTTGTGTTATATATCCACTGTTGTAAGGTGCAAGGTGCCGTTATCGATGGGAGGTACGTGTCACCGAGGTTCCTGGCCTCGGTGAGGTGAGAGCCAGGTTTTATGTGTCAGCAGCAGCTAGTGCTGCTTGACATTTATAGTTAGTTTGGCTGCAAAGCCAATCCGGGCCGGCTCTTACTGGGAGTAGGCAAAGAGTTGGGTGGGTGCCTACTCCCCACGGTCCAGGCCGGACTTTGCTGGGCATTAAAACACAGCCAGCACCAGCAGGTGGGTGTGATTGTCCTGGAGCTGCTGTTAGGCTGTGGAGTCACTTGTGTTTGGAAGTTCTCGGGGCTGGACGCAAGAGCCCAGCAAGGAGGAGTGCAGACGACCTGGAAGCCTGACGGCGACTGTCTTGCGGCTGGACTGACAGCCAGGTGCGAACCTGCACCTAAAACCTCCCAGGTGACTAGAACCTGATTTGGACTGTTTTTGTTTTGCCTCATGATTTCTGGTATGTGTGAACAAACACCAAGAGACTGTTTATATCGTTTGTTTTTGTGCAAGTGTGAATAAAACACTGTTCATTGCACCTTCTGGACTCCCTGTTTTGCCTCTGTACTGCACCCGCACCGCTATCTACCAGAGCGACTCCCCACATTTGGTGTCGGATGCGGGCATGCGCAGTGAGGCTGGCGTGAACGCCGAAGTTTGTTTGTTTTGCTGGGCACGAGTGCATGGAATATATTAAACCAGCAAAGCTACAAGTAGGAATTGCTGGCAACATGGAGGCGGCTGTGAAAGCTCTCATAGAGGCTAACGTGCAGCAGCGGGAGACCAACCAGCTACTATTACAGCACGTGATGGCTTTACAAGCTGCAGGAGCGTCCCACCATGTCCATGATGCCCGGAAGCGGTCCGTGCCGCGATCCCAAAAATGACCCCTCGGACGACGTTGAGACGTATCTGGCGGTCTTTGAGAAGGTAGCCGTGAGGGAGAAGTTACCCCGTGACCAGTGGGCCGAGGTGGTCGCTCCGTTCCTGGCATCCGGACCCCAGCAGGTTTTTTTGACCTAGCAGATGACCAGGCTGCTGATTACCCCACGGTGAAGGGGGAGATCCTGGCCAGACTGGGGGTAAATGTGTTGGTCCGGGCTCAGCTGGTCCACCAGTGGGACTTTAAATCGGCTGAACCCGCCAGGCCGCAGTACTATGAGTTGCTGCACAGGTTGCAAAAGTGGCTGCAGCCTGAGGTTCTAAGTCCGATGGCTATACTGGACCGTTTGCTGGCCGACATGTTCTGGAGGGCCCTACCTTACCCCCTTCAGCACTGGATCGGCCAGGTATCCCCCACTAATGCCATTGAAATGGTTGATCTGGTGGAGCGTTACGAGGCCACCAGAAACCTGCAGGGGAGTCTGGCTGGGAAGGGGCCAGTCAAACCCCGGAGGCCTCCACCCCAGTTCCGACGACCGGCGACAGAGAGACCTGCACGGAATGTGCCCCCTGCGGTCGCCACTCCCTGTATGCACGGAAGCTGTGTGCAACTGGCACCCGTGAGGTGCAGGACAATAACCACCTGTGTCAGGTAGAGGTGGGAGATTCTCTGGCGGTGGCCCTGCTGGACTCCGGGAGTCTAGTCTCCCTGGTAAGGGCTGCCCTGGTACGGCCTGTGGAGTATACCGGCCGTAAAATCGGGGTCCTGTACATCCACGGAGACCTAAAAGACTACCCACTGCACTAGTGACTTTGTCCACAGCGGCTGGTAAGTGGACCCACGAGGTGGCTGTCGCTACTAAACTCCCACATGAACTGATACTTGGGAGGGACTTCCCAGGTTTCCAGCGCTGTGGCCGGCAATAAAAGTATCTGATGGACCCGAGACAGGGTAACCCTAGTAGAGTGGCCTGATACCACTGGAAGGCCAGAACCCTGGGAGCCCGAATCTGAAGGGCCAGCGGTAGGGGTGACCACTGCTCCAGCGGTAGAGGGGAGGCAACCCCACTGAGGGTAATGGTGGGAGACACGGAGGACTTGCCACCGGGACCTGAGTTGGCAGACCTCAATGTCTCCGGGGAAAATTTTGGGACCGCACAACACCGGGACCAAACCCTAACCAGGGCCTGGGAAAGTGTTGTAATGATTGATGGTAAACCCCAGAAACCTGGGGCTGAATTAATGTTTCCACGATTTATTGTTCTTCAGGATATGTTGTATCGGGTGAACCAAATCCGAGGTGAGCCAGTTGAACAGTTGGTGGTGCCCACCGCATACCGCAAGCTTGTTATGGAGCTTGCCCACCAACATGTTCTTGGGGACACATGGGGTGGCAGAAAACGCAGGACCGCGTACTACAGCGATTTTACTGGCCCGGTTTGTTTAAGGAAGTAGAGGAGTTCTGTAAGTCCTGTCCGACCTGTCAGGTAAATAGCCCCCAGCCGCATTACAGAAGTCCCCTGGTCCCTCTCCCAATAATTGAGGTCCCATTCGAGCGTATTGCCATGGATCTGGTCGGACCCGTACCGAAGTCTGCTAGGGGTCACCAACATATCCTGGTGGTTCTGGACTATGCTACTCGGTATCCAGAGGCGGTGCCTCTGCGACATACCTCGGCTAAGCTCATTGCCAAAGAGTTAATGGAAATGTTTTCCCGTGTGGGCCTGCCAAAAGAGATTCTGACCGACCAAGGGACCCCTTTATGTCCAAAGTTATGAGGGAACTGTGTAAATTGTTGCGTATAAAGCAGTTACGGACGTCCGTTTACCATCCGCAAACAGACGGTCTTGTCGAAAGGTTCAACCAAACTCTAAAAATATGTTAAAAAGGGTGGTGTCCAGAGATGGGAAGGACTGGGACCTGCTTCTGCCCTATCTCATGTTCGCCGTGCGAGAGGTGCCCCAGGCCTCTACTGGGTTCTCGCCCTTCGAACTGCTTTATGGCAGACACCCTCGGGGCCTGTTGGATATCGCCAAGAAGCGTGGGAACAACAGCCTGTCCCCCACAAAAGTGTCATTGAGTATGTCACCCAGATGCAGGACCGGATGGAAAGGGTGTTGCCGCTGGTCCGGGAGCATATGGAGGCAGCGCAACAAGCCCAGAGTAGGGGTGTATAATCGTCAGGCTCGGGTACGGAACTTCAACCCGGGAGATCGGGTTTTGGTTCTGGTGCCCACCCTGACAGCAAGTTCCTAGCCAGGTGGCAGGGCCCCTATGAGGTTATCGAGAAGGTAGGGGAAGTAAATTACAAAGTACACCAGCCAGGGCGGCGCAAGCCGGAGCAGGTGTACCACGTGAATTTACTGAAGCCGTGGAAAGACAGGGACACGGCCGACGACAACAGCCCCCGGCCAGGGCTTCTAGGTGACAAGGGTCCAGCCCCACAGTTCGAGGCCTGCGAGCGGTAGCCACGGTAAAATTGCAGACAGCCTGTCTTCCAAACAAGTTCAGGAAGTCAGGGAGTTCATCAGTCGGAACACGGATGTGTTCTCGGACCTCCCTGGCCGCACGTCTCTCATCCAACATGACATCGTTACTGAGCCTCAGGCCAAAATCCGGTTAAAACCATACCGGGTACCCAAGGCTCGGCGACGGGCCATCGCGGAGGAAGTGCAATTAATGTTGAAGCTTGATGTCATTGAGGAATCGAAAAGTGAGTGGGCCAGTCCCATAGTTCTAATACCCAAGCCGGATGGGACGTTGCGGTTCTGCAACGATTTTCGCAAATTAAATGAAGTGTCCAAGTTCGATGCGTATCCCATGTCCCGGGTAGACGAGCTTGTTGAGAATTTAGGGCAAGCCCGTTACTTTTCTGTGCTAGACCTCACTAAAGGATACTGGCAAGTACCCTTAACGGAGGTGGCCAAGGAAAAAAACGCTTTTGTTACTACGCAGGGCCTGTATCATTACAAGGTGTTACCCTTTGGCCTGCATGGCGCCCCCGCCACCTTCCAAAGGTTAATGGATATTGTGCTGCGACCTCATCGTCGGTACGCCTCGGCCTACTTAGATGATGTAATCATCCACAGCACCGACTGGGAAAGCCATTTGCCCAAAGTGCAGGCGGTAGTAGATGCCCTGAGGAAAGCTGGTCTAACCGCCAATCCAAAGAAGTGTGCGATTGGGTTGGAAGAGACCAAATATCTGGGATATGTTATTGGGCGCGGAGTCATCAAGCCGCAGGTAACTAAGGTAGAGGCCATTCGTAACTGGCCCCGACCGGTCACCACCAGGCAGGTAAAGTCCTTCCTGGGAATTGTAGGGTACTACATGCGGTTTGTGCCCCACTTTGCCACAATAGCAGCGCCGTTGACAGACCTGTTGAAGGGGCGAAAGTCGGGGAAGGTTAGCTGGAATGAGAAGGCGGAGGAGGCTTTCTCCGCGTTGAAGTCGGTCCTGTGTGGGTTCCCGGTTTTGGTGACACCCGACTTCAACAGGGAGTTCGTCGTTCAGACGGATGCCTCGGAGGTAGGTCTCGGTGCAGTACTGTCTCAGGAGGTCAATGGGGAAGAACATCCCGTTGTCTTCCTGAGCCGTAAACTCACCCCAGCCGAGACCAGGTATAGTATAGTGGAGAGGGAGTGCCTGGCTATCAAGTGGGAACTCGAATCTCTCCGCTATTACCTGTTAGGGAGGAGGTTCCGTCTGGTGACCGACCATTCCCCTCTCAAGTGGATGAGCCAGGCCAAGGAGAGGAATGCTCGGGTCACCAGGTGGTTCCTATCCTTGCAAAATTTCAAATTTTCGGTAGAACACAGGGCAGGCCGCTGTCCTGGAGCTGCTGTTAGGCTGTGGAGTCACTTGTGTTTGGAAGTTCTCGGGGCTGGACGCAAGAGCCCAGCAAGGAGGAGTGCAGACAACCTGGAAGCCTGACGGCGACTGTCTTGCGGCTGGACTGACAGCCAGGTGCGAACCTGCACCTAAAACCTCCCAGGTGACTAGAACCTGATTTGGACTGTTTTTGTTTTGCCTCATGATTTCTGGTATGTGTGAACAAACACCAAGAGACTGTTTATATCGTTTGTTTTTGTGCAAGTGTGAATAAAACACTGTTCATTGCACCTTCTGGACTCCCTGTTTTGCCTCTGTACTGCACCCGCACCGCTATCTACCAGAGCGACTCCCCACACCACATAGTTCTGTGATAGCTAGACATATTGTTTTACATTACTTTTTTTCAACCATCTTAACTTTATTAAAGCTCTTTTGAGTTTAGTATTAAAAACCAAGTTAAAAGGAAACTGTGCGCAGAACTAAAGGCACCTATTAAAGATGAGCAAATCAATTCAGCCGAATTGGAATTCATCCCAAGTTTCCCAAAATGTATGGAAGTACACATTTTTTATGATTCCTTTTGGGCAAATCAGAGAGTAAGAGAGAGAACCTATTATGCTTTCCTGGGTTACTCAGTAATTATAAAGAGTACCGGAAAACTAGAGGAGCATACTGGGTACTCATGTCCCATAGTCTTTGCAGAAAAAAATATAAGTTCTAGGAGAGTAAAGTTGATCAAAATAGACGACTTGAACCAAAACGATCATTTATTGAGTCAAGTTTACCCAGAGATGGAATAAGCAGACCATAGGCCTTGGGCTGTTCAGAACTCCATCAAAATATGCATCAAAATCCACAAAATCCAAAAACATTTGAAATGCAAAACTGCATGAAAAACTATTTTTTTTAGGAAGTGTGTGGATGAGATTTTTTTAACTGCTGCCACTCTAAAATACTACAGATTTTCCACCCACAATTCTGTGGCCTTGTGTGGCTGTTCCCTTACAATCCCTACACCAGAACCCCTTTAACAAGTACAGATGAAACAACAGAAGCTCAAACAGACCACAAAAAACAGACCAAGAACAGAAGCCTTCCTAAATAAATATAGACCCCTAAAACCATACCACTTAAAATACAGGCCCAGGACTCTTTAAATAATTTTATACCCTAGACAAGATAAATTCTGACCAAAGGCAGACCCCCTGTATAAATTTAGAACCCAGAACTAAACAAACAGCAGAACACATACACTTACCGAGAAGCACCTCTTCTGCCTCTTTGGTCTGCTCTCCTGTATCTGAAAAACTTTAGAGGTCATGTCCTGCAGAAAGTTGCATAAGGCTTTTTTGTTATGGTTTTTACTGCAAAAACTGTGATAAAACTACAAAGTGCTTTAAGTCATAGGACCTGGGATCATTGCTCAAAACATCAGGCCCTGGAAGGCACATCAAACCCTCCATATTATAATCTACCAATGAATATTACAACCAACATTTAAGCCAACAGATGACAGATCATCATCATCTGCAAAGAAGTCATCCATGTTCGAAATATTCATCTATTTGCCAGAAGAATGATCTTCAACGATCTTTGTTCAAAGAAAGAATTTTCACATAAAAATCATTCATCCTTTCCTCAGTGTCACTGAACATGTATGGCCAGTCAAAACAACTGGACTAAAATGTGCATGGCTGTGTCTGCAAAACGATCCTTTGTTCAATGGTTGTTCATCCATTAACCTTCAGTACTTCTATCCAATGTCCCAACTCCAACCAGTATTTATACAAAGTTTGGGGGATAATCAAAAATATCAATTCCAACAAGGTCAATCCCCTTAAAACATAACCTTTAATAATATTAATAAAATATGGGGCCAATACCCCTATTATTACAATGACAGGGGAACACTCTCTGCACTCCACTGATCCTTGGCACCTGCATCCGATACAACCTATAAATGGGTGTTTGTACTTATATAGTAGATGATACGTGGGTGTAATGCTGTATAAGGGACATGGATATCTGTCCCTGGTTAAGCCCTCAGCTAAACCTCAGCCCAGGGATCTCTTCTGATGGTGGGGACTCCCTGTCCTCATACCTCATCTATATATCCTTATTAGTCCCTACCAGGACCACTCAGGCTACATACAGGACGCAAGTGGCAAGTACCAGGTTAGCAGAACCTGGTGCAGATTCACATATTCTGTCAACAGTATTCAAGGTTCGACTGAAATACATCAGCCTCATACGGTTCCTACTGTGACACTGGGACACAATATTTATCACATTAAATCACCCCTGTGGTGATATACCATCTAGGGTGCCGTTCGGCATATATGATGACAGCATCAAGGCTCAATAAGCATTTTTATGTCACCATTAGGCTCAAAGCCAATCCAATTTTAACCACTTTCTTTGTCAATGTCCAGTAGCGCTTTACACCAGTAGCTCATACGATACATGGCATGTACAGATGTAGCGCTTTCAACCATAAATACATATCATGACATAAACCGCGAGTGACCAAGCTTAATGAAACTTGATAAACAGACATAGATCTCAGCTGCTCCTTAATACTCACGTTACCCCATTCACATCAGTCCTATGTTCCTCCTGCATCAACACAGCCCAATGTGTCAGGTATTTAAATGTTCCAGCTCCCCTACGTCACCTCCTGATTGGGAGGTGCCGGTGAATTGACTCCTGCGCAGGCCAATCATGCCGCACAAGGCCTATTCAGTCTCTCCTACAGACACTCTGCTGATGCGACCGTCAGCCAGAGAAACACCTGTGCTCCCACCACGTCACTTCCTGCCGGTGGAACGCAAGGAAGTCGGTCTGTGGATCGCATACAGAGGCACACTGCGCATCACTTCCTGTCATTGGACTGCACAGGCTACGATCTATAAAGCGCAGGATCAACAGGCTCCATTACTTTGAAGCGGACATGTATTAATATCATGCAGCCTATAAAGCTGTAAATATTGCCATATAATGCATTTATGAGCAGCAGCAAGTGATGGTCAGTCATAGGGTTGACTAAGCTTATCATGGTGTCTATTCATCACGAATGGGGTGCAGGAACAGTCAAAGGTACACAAAGAGCCACATTATGGTGAGACGGCCAGCATTCAAAGGAGAGTTCCATATTACATTGTCGCCATCTGGTTATAGATGTGTGACATACTAGAAAAAATCAGCGCATGATACATGGCGAATATATATTCATCAGTTCGGATGCTTCCCACATCCAGCCAGCCATAGTTATAGGTGATGCCATAGAGTCAAGCAGACAGACAGGTATTCCGGACCATCTATTTATATGGGTGGTCCTACATCCAGGATTATAAAAAACAAGTGTATGTGATCCTCTCATTCAGACCAAGGGGGACTGGGATCTGAAACGATGGATCCATTTGCACTCCTTCTGGAGTATCTTCTGGTCCCAGTTCCCCCCTCTTGAAGAAGGCGGTATAACTTCCAAAATGGAGAATTTCAGGGCCCGGGGATCCCCACCCTGTTTTTCCAGCACATGGGATGCAACCGGGGTGTCTTTTTTCTTGTTGATGTCATTGACATGTTCTAAAAATCGCCTCCGTGCCTCCCTAGTAGTTTTACCTTCATAATCTAGGGGGCACGGACATTGGCATACATATATAGCCCCCCGGCTTCTGCAATTGTGGAAATCTCTAATCTCAAACACACAACCTGTTACTGAGCATGTTATAGTTTTTGAGGTCCGAATGAAATCACAGGCCTTACACCCCCCACACTTATACATCCCCCTGGGTTTTCGATCTAGCCACGTATTTTTACCCTGGGGAGGGATGTAATGGCTGTGAACCAGACGGTCCCTGATGTTCTTACCGCGTCTATATGTGACACCCGGGAATTGAGGCAGAATGTCTCCCAGGTCAGGGTCCATCAACAGGATGGGCCAATATCGTCTCAAAATACCCATTACCTCAGTGTTCGCCGAGTCGAAAGTTAAAATAATACGGGCCACCTGATCTGTGTCAGTTCCCCATACCCGTGGTGTTAATAAATGATCACGGTCCCATTGTGATGCATTCTTAAAGGCCTTTGTAAGAACAGTTTGAGGGTAACCTCTATCAGTGAATCTGTTACGGAGATCCCTGGCCTCCCTAAAGAAGGCTTCCTTGGTGGTACAGTTTTGTTGTACCCGGAGGTACTATCCCCTAGGGATACCCCGTTTGAGGGGTCCCGGGTGGTGGCTTTCCCAATGTAAAAGGGACTTGGTTGCCGTTGTTTTTCTATGCATATCAGCAACCAGTCTATCCTCCTGTTTGGAAACCTTTACGTCCAAAAATGCCAATGAGGTGGGATCAATCTCAAAGGTAAATTTAAGACCTATCTCTTTCTATTAAGTTCACCGATGAACGAGCGAAATTCCTCTGACCCACCTTTCCAGACCACAAACACGTCATGAATGTAACGTGTCCAGAAAATGATTTTCTCAGACCACCATGTGTTGTGGTCTGGAAAGACACACTAATCCTCCCACCAGCCCAGGAAGAGTTTGGCATAAGTGGAGGCACAGGGGCTCCCCATAGCCGTCCCCCTGAGCTGCCGGTAGAACCGGGTGTTAAAGAGAAAAAAATTGTGGGTCAGAGTGAATTTTAGTAGAGAGAGAATGAATTGGTTGTGTGTCCTGAATTGGGTCCCCCTAGTTTTCAAATAATGGTCAATTGCCAGCAGGCCTTTCTCATGGGGAATAGAACTATACAGGGACTCAACGTCCACACTTGCCAAATGGCAGTCCGGGTCTACTGTGATAGAATCTATTTTATTGATCCATCATGTCCCTCGTGTAGGCCGGAAGGGCCACGACAAACTCCCTCAGTACCCGGTCAATATAAACACCGCAATTCTGTGTTAGAGACCCAACCCCCAACACAATAGGGCGACCCTTCAGTGGGGTTGTGCCTTTTTGCACCTTTGGGAGGCCATAGAAGGTTGCCACACAGGGGTGCTTAGGGAGCAAATAATCATATTTAACGGGGGAGATTACTCTGTCCACAAGTCCCCTCTCTAAGATGGTCTTAAGTTCAACAGTGAACTTGACAGTTGTCTTTCAACAGATCCAAACACATGCGTTAATATAGCTCATGGTCCATTAAGACCAGGTTTCCTTCTTTATCAGAAGGTTTGATAATCACAATGGTATCCTGTTCAAGGGAGCATAGAGCCTTCATTTCAGTTTGGGTCAAATTGTACTTGCTAGGTTTAAAATCCTCTAGTCGTTCAAGATCAGAAGAGGCCATCAGCAAAAAGATCTTAATGCAGTCATAATTGAGTGGGGGTGGCGTTTTCGTACTTTTTGAAATGGTTTGTTTGACTAGGTTGCATCCTCTTTCTTGTCTCCTTGTAGGTTTTATCATGAAATCAAACTGCAGTGAATATCCCTTCATGCTTCCTCCTGTGCTGGCAATGTGAGATGTGCAATATCGACAGCACGCTACTGGATAGCACTCCCAACTAAGAGTGCCTGATCTGTTTGACACAATAGTGTTTGATACAATAGTGTTTGATACAATAGTGTTTTGTCCTCCTGATGAACCCTTGCTTGATTACAAGAGAGAAACGCGTTGAGGCTTTTTTTCTGTAATATACACAGGCTTATTGAGCCTTGGGCTGTCATCATATATGCCGAATGGCACCCTAGATGGTATGTCACCACAGGGGTGATTTAATGTGATAAATCTGGTGTCTCAGTGTCACAGTAGGAACCGTATGAGGCTGATGTATTTCAGTCAAACCTTGAATACTGTTGACAGAATATGTGAATCTGCACCAGGTTCTGCTAACCTGGTACTTGCCACTTGCGTCCTGTATGTAGCCTGAGTGGTCCTGGTAGGGACTAATAGGGATATATAGACGAGATATGAGGACAGGGAGTCCCCACCATCAGGGGAGGTCCCTGGGCTGAGGTTTAGCTGAGGGCTTAACCAGGGACAGATATCCATGTCCCTCATACAGCATTACACCCACGTATCATCTACTATATAAGTACAAACACCCATTTATAGGTCGTATCGGACGCAGGTGCCAAGGATCAGTGGAGTGCAGAGAGTGTTCCCTTGTCATTGTAATAATAGGGGTATTGGCCCCATATTTTATTAATGATCACGTTAACGTTTCCCCAGCTTTTCAGTAAAAGATTTTAGTATTACTCTGCACTTTACTTGCTATTTTTTGGCATGAACGATCAGGCTCAAACAAAAGCAATCTTTCAAAAGTAAAACTTCCTCTTTATTGTAGAAAAATGAAAACCAGTCTAAACCAATCCAATTGTAACATAATTTATCTTAAGTTGGATATACTACTCCTTATTCATAGCTTGCTTGTGCTTTTATACTTGTTTTCATATGATATCATGTACGTAAACCCTTTTTATAGGTAAAGTGCCCAGGAATTGATAGAATATATAGGTAGAAATTATAATAGTCAGTACTCAGTTTCTAGTATAGAGTATACAATGCAGGAAGGTCTACTCATTGACAAAATTGTTGCAGTTTGGGAACCATGTTTAAGTTGGTTGTTGTGGTGGACAATAATATTTTAACAGTGTTAAATCTTTTAGTTGTGAATAGGCTAATTTATCATTAGTATGAAGGGTTTGAGAATGCTGGCAGGAACAGTGGTTTAGCACAACACTTTCTTTGGTGTCAATAATGGGGCATTCCAGTCTCATAATATTAACAACCAATCCTCAGGCTAGGTCATCAATATTAGATCTGCCAAGTCTGACTCTTGGCACCCCTGCCGATCAGCTGTTTAAATGGACTGTGACACTAGTGCAAGAGCTGTGTCCTCTTCAGTATTTACCCGCATGCCGTCTACATTGTAGCGGTGAAGCGGTGTAATTACAGACCCATTCAAGTGATTGGGAGAGGAAGCTGTAATTTCATTGCACCCACACTAGAATGTAGATGGCATGCAGCTAAACATTGAAGAGAACCAGTGATGAGCGGCAGGGGCAATATTCGAATTTGCGATATTTCGCGAATATTTGGGCGAATATTCATCATATATTCGCTAATTCGAGAATTCGTGACCTCCAGTCATTATTTTCGGAAAATTTGTGATACAAATTCACAATACAAATTCCTCATATAAAAATTTGCGATCAACACCACTCCTAAAGTCAAAGATATTGCAGCCTTTTCATTGTCCCACAAGCAACAAACAGTGAGGAATCATGGGCACTGATGAAAAAAATTCTAGAATATTCGCGATTACGAAGATATAGCACTATATTCTAGATATTCGCGAATTCTCGAAGTGCCAATATTCGCGATAAAAATTCGCAATAACACTAAAGAGGACACATCTCTCACGCTGTCCCTTCAAACGGCTGATCATCAGGAGAGCCCAGAGTCAGACCTCCGCAAATCTGATATTGATGATCTATTCTGAGCATAGGTCATCAATTTCATAAAACCAGAATACCCCTTTAAAGAACACTGGATCCATCACTTATCCAAAAGTCATGTGTTTATGTGAAATTTGTATTAGTGGAGGAGACATGGGATATAATTCAAATATTTTTACTGATTTAATAAGATCATGGATGCATAATGCATTATTTCCTGCACGAACATAAAGTAGTCACTTCATTGTCTGTCTTCCTTCTCACCATCCACACAAAACTGTGTCTCCTTGTGTTCATTTCTGTTTTTAGAACAAAGGATGGTAGTGTGGATTATTTTACACTTCAGTCTCGTCAAATCACCAGCACCTCATTCCTTCACAAGCACTTGGCAGATTTAAAATATCGTTGGGCTAAAGCCAATAATCTATTCTTTAATCACAGGCTTCCAGAAACCTGTCTCCTGGGCCTTTCTTCTCTAAGAGGTCAGTTGTTCGGAACTAAATTATACCACATAACACATTCACATGCAAATAAGTATCATTATATGCACATGATATCAATTACGAGGAAAGTTCTAAAATGTATGTAAATTCGAGATTCCAGAAATATGACCTCTTTGGTGTCTCAGAAGGCCTACATTCTGGAGTCTTGTACTAAACAGCTCAAATGTTAAAACATTGCAAAAAGAACAACTGTGGCAGGCCAAACAAGCAAAAAGTTCTCAATATAATTCACTGTAGCATACACATGAGATAAAACAAGCTAACATCCATCTTATGGATGTGATATTTTGAACAAATTTTGGCACATCTTGCAATTGTTTGCCAAGCCTATTTCACTACTGTATAACCTACAAAGTAGAGACTTCATGAATCTCTAAGAACAGAATGAGGAAATAAAATGTTGTTTGTAGGTAATTACTCATAGGAATTTTGAAACTAATCCTGCACTTGTGGCCCGTTGCTAATGGCGATCCCCAGCAAAAACGCATATGGTGGAGGATGCCCGCAGTGTACCACAAGTACCACAATAGACATCCTACACAAAATGGCAATTTTGTGAATGTAATAAGTAATATAACAATATAGCAATAACAAATGACAAAACAGGTGCACACTGCGGTCTTACTAAGCCCTCAAACTGATGTTAAAATTGACTGGCTGATATGGCCCAGGCCTCACAGGTGCACCTAAATATAGCCTGTGGATGGAAAACAGGCTACATTTACATGGGAGTTTATACACCTCCAAACAATTATATATACACAACCAGAACTGAAAGGTGGCATGAAGCAGGGTGTGCTCAACCCAAAAATGCAGTTGTGCATATATATACAGGGGAGCAGATCCTGCACTTGTGGCCCGTTGTTAATGGCGATCCCCAGCAAAAATGCATACGGTGGAGGATGCCCGCAGCGGACCACAAGTACCACAATAGACATCCTACACAAGATGGCAATTGTGTGAATGTAATAAGTAATATAACAATATGGCAATAACAAATTACAAAACAGGTGCACACTGCGGTCTTACTATGCCCTCAAACTGATGTTAAAATTGAGAGATTAGTCAACATGTCCTGCAGTGGAGGACATGTCTTAAGCCCGAGCACCAAGCCAAGATTTCTCAAGTAGCTCGGGACCTAACACTCATCTACCTGTGCCATATGGGCAATACCAGGGGCCAGTGGGCAAAATTACAGGAATGTATTACGCCGACTGGCAGCAGACTTCTCAGTTACCTCCAGCATGTAACCATGCCTGCAATGGGAGGAGGGAGAAGGCTGTGAGCCCCACCCAAGACTGGCTGATATGGCCCAGGCCTCACAGGTGCACCTAAATATAGCCTGTGGATGGAAAACAGGCTACATTTACATGGGAGTTTATACACCTCCAAACAATTATATATACACAAACCAACTGAAAGGTGACATGAAGCAGGATGTGCTCAACCCAAAAATGCAGTTGTGCATATATATACAGGGCAGCAGATCCTGCACTTGTGGCCCGTTGCTGGGGATCGCCATCCTCCACTGCAGGACATGTTGACTAATCTCTCAATTTTAACATCAGTTTGAGGGCTTAGTAAGACCGCAGTGTGCACCTGTTTTGTCATTTGTTATTGTTACCTTGTATATTATTTAATTATTTGATTAAATTTGAACTTTAGAAATTTCTATTTTCGTATAATTTTTGCACTATTTTGTAAGAGAAAACTATCAAAGCATATAAATATGTAGAAAAAATGGATCTTTCACGCAATGAACCATAAGTGTTCTTCTTTTAATGTCCAGAAAGTTGGGAGGTATGCAACTGGTATTAAAGGCTGTGCATTAATTTAGTGTAGTAGGTTCAATAATAGTGCTCCATATATCACTAGAGTCTACAGCATATAATTATGGTACTCTATTTCTCACTGGAACACTAATATATCCTGTTGCCAGGCAGAGGTTGTTGCTCTTCCTTAGACTGTAACCGTTTTAATCACAAATGTCTGTATGAATTGGGGGCAGTACTAGTGATGCCACATAGTGTCATGGCTTATGGCTCTTTAGTTGGACACAAGCCTGGAATGTTGAGCTACTGAATAGTTTTGGGGGTAGCCAGTCTCATGACTTAATAACCTGGCTGACCCACCACTAGGATTTCTCTCTGTAGAGTCAATTATTAATCTGATCCTAACATGTCTAATACATATTGCTATAAAATCCAAAATGACACCTGTTACGTCTACTATTCTTCGTAACTTTTAATAAACACGATAACAAATCATGGTCTGCCGACTTTACAGCTGTCAGACCCATTGGCCCACATTTACTAATTCTGTCTAAAGTAAGATGGTGTAAACCTAAAATGATATTACGGTTAGATTAAGTTATCCCCTATCCACAGGGACCCTCACGATCATGAGAATGGGGGCCACATATCCCCCCGCGGCCCCCCTAAAATGAACAGAGCAGCCAGTCACACTTCAGCATGGCTGCTCCATTCATTTATATAGGATTTCCCTTATACTGCCCTATTGCACCTTTAACTGTCTAGTTTTAGTTTACACCACCTACTTCTTGGCTTAGTTTACTCCAAATAATGTGTCAAAATTCTTTTAAAGATAATTGCTCTTAAATAGTGTTGAGCGAACAGTTCGAGAATAGTTCGGGTTAGTACCGAATTTTGGGGTGTCCGTGACACGGACCCGAACCCGGACATTTTCAAAAAAGTTCGGGTTCGAGTTCGGAGTTCGGCATGTTCTCTCGGCGCATTTTGAAAGTACTATATAGCAGAATAGTACAGGCTTAAAGCTGAAATCGCATTGCGATTACAACTTTGAGCTACCGATCACCATGGGAACGCCTCCTCCAGTAGAATGTACTGTAGGATGTTTGAATTACGTTGAAATCGCAATGCGATTCTTATATATTTGCTTAATCGCATTGCGATTTCAACTTCTGAAATCCGACAGTACATTCTAGCATTTTTCCCATGGTGATGTAGGCGCTTCATTAGCACGGAATCCGGCTGAAGCAGAAATCGCAATGCCATTCTTAGAACTCAAATAAATCGCATCACACTACACGTTCTAATTGCATTCGATTTTAACTTTCCTGTTTGGATTTGTATCGCGATAATACAAAATTTGAATAATCGTGTGCGTGCTGTTCTAGCACGCAGTGCTATTCGTATCCCACTATTAAGTTCTAATCGCATTCGATGTTAACTTATGCATTTTTTTTTTTTTGCCAGGCATCAAATTGAATGCGATGCCTGTCAAAAAAAAAGCATAAGTTAAAATCGAATGCGATTAGAACTTAAGAGTGGGATACGAATAGCACTAGTGTTGTTGTTGAGCGCACATTTCGAGAATAGTTCCGGTCCGTACAGAATTTTGGGGTGTTCGTGACACGACCCGAACCCGAACATTTTCATAAAAATTCGGGTTCGGTTTTGTAGTTCGTCATTTTTGTGGCGCATTTTGAAAGGCTGCAAAGCAGCCAATCAACATGCATCATACTACTTGCCCTAAGATGCCATCGCAGCCATGCCTACTATTGGCAAGGCTGTGATTGGCCAAGTGCAGCATGTGACTCAGCCTCTTTATAAGCTTGTGCGCACGTCGCGATGTGCTCACTCCCGCTGTGATTAGACCAGGGATAGATGCAGCTGCTGTGAGGGCGAGATAGGCAGGGATAATTGAGGAAGAAAACCTGATAAGAAGTGAATGATCTAAACCTGTGCATCAGAACAACTCAGCTGAGCTGTTCACTGAAAGTTTATTTTTTTACACTGGCCAGATCGAGTTTTACCGGCACATGTAACTGGGCTGACCGGCGGCGGCCATTTTGGGACCTGTGGTGCGCCAGCTCAAGCTGCCACAGAGTCCAAAGAAAAGCTCCAAAGAATTGAAAAATCTACTCCTGTGACACAGAACAACAGCGATTCAGCTGCTCAGTCAAAGTCAATTTTTTTCTGGCTGGGCAGACCATTTTCTGGCACATGTTACTGGGCTGATAGGCGGCGGCCATTTTGGGACTTGTGGTGCTACAGCAAAAGCTGCCACAGCGTCCATTAATCTCATGTAATAGTCGATTTTTTCATAGATATACTACATCAGGGGTTTGGCTGTGCTTGTGTCACCCCTACTAACTGCCAATATATTTAATATATCAGTGGTGAAACTGAAAGTAACCCACTTGGATAGCAAATCCCATGAATGTGCTGTTCCAGCTAGGCTAGCCAGTGTCACTACAGCCAGGTCCAATACTGTCAGCCAGAAATTAAATTTTTTTTTTTTTTGCCAGAAATATAAATTAAAAAAATCTTTCCCTGTAACAAACATAATTCTGGTGTTAGACCAGAAGAAGCACTCCTTCAGTAAATAATACTGTAAAAAGGTTTAGGCAATAATTCTCCCAGTGTGGGCAATTTATGTACCAAAACGAGCATTTTAAAAATTCCGGTGTTCTGAAATACCAGCAGTCCTCTTGTAATTAATACCAGAAAAAGGCATTATAGTGTCCAGTGTTGTCATTTTGGTTCCAAAAAGGCCAATTTAATCAATCTGGTGTTGGTGACACCCGAAATAGTAGGCCGCACGTAGTTACTCCTTTGAAAAGGAAATAGTTCTCCCACTGTGGGAATTCATTTAACATAAGTAGCATTTACAAAATTCTGGTGTCCAATTTGCCGCAGTCCTCTTGTAATTAATACCAGAAAAAGGCATTATAGTGTCCAGTGTTGTCATTTTGGTTCCAAAAAGGCCAATTTAATCAATCTGGTGTTGGTGACACCCGAAATAGTAGGCCGCACGTTGTTACTCCTGTAAAAGGAAATAGTTCTCCCACTGTGGGAATTCATTTAACATAAGTAGCATTTAAAAATTCTGGTGTCCAATTTGCAGCAGTCCTCTTGTAATTAATACCAGAAAAAGGCATTATAGTGTCCAGTGTTGTCATTTTGGTTCCAAAAGGCCAATTTAATCAATCTGGTGTTGGTGACACCCGAAATAGTAGGCCGCACGTTGTTACTCCTGTAAAAGGAAATAGTTCTCCCACTGTGGGAATTCATTTAACATAAGTAGCATTTAAAAATTCTGGTGTCCAATTTGCAGCAGTCCTCTTGTAATTAATACCAGAAAAAGGCATTATAGTGTCCAGTGTTGTCATTTTGGTTCCAAAAAGGCCAATTTAATCAATCTGGTGTTGGTGACACCCGAAATAGTAGGCCGCATGTTGTTACTCCTGTAAAAAGGAAATAGTTCTCCCACTGTGGGAATTCATTTAACATAAGTAGCATTTAAAAAATTCTGGTGTCCAATTTGCAGCAGTCCTCTTGTAATTAATACCAGAAAAAGGCATTATAGTGTCCAGTGTTGTCATTTTGGTTCCAAAAAAGGCCAATTTAATCAATCTGGTGTTTGTTAGACCAGAAAAACTAGGCCTCACGTTTTCACTCCTCTAAAAAGGAATTATATTTCCCCGTGTGGGGATCTTTGTACCAAAACTAGCATTATAAAAAATCTGGTGTCCAATTAGCAGCAGTGTTCTTGTAATTAATACCGCCAAAAGGCATTATTGTCCAGTGTTGTAATTTTGGTGAAAAAAGGCCAATTTAATCAATCTGGTGTCTGTTAGACCAGAAAAACTAGGCCTCACGTTTTCACTCCTGTAAAAGGAATTATATTTCCACGTGTGGGAATCTAAGTACCAAAACTAGCATTATAAAAATCTGGTGTCCAATTAGCAGCAGTGTTCTTGTAATTAATACCGCCAAAAGGCATTATTGTCCAGTGTTGTAATTTTGGTGAAAAAAGGCCAATTTAATCAATCTGGTGTCTGTTAGACCAGAAAAACTAGGCCTCACGTTTTCACTCCTGTAAAAGGAATTATATTTCCCGTGTGGGAATCTAAGTACCAAAACTAGCATTATAAAAAATCTGGTGTCCAATTAGCAGCAGTGTTCTTGTAATTAATACCGCCAAAAGGCATTATTGTCCAGTGTTGTAATTTTGGTGAAAAAAGGCCAATTTAATCAATCTGGTGTTTGTTAGACCAGAAAAACTAGGCCTCACGTTTTCACTCCTGTAAAAGGAATTATATTTCCCCGTGTGGGAATCTAAGTACCAAAACTAGCATTATAAAAAATCTGGTGTCCAATTAGCAGCAGTGTTCTTGTAATTAATACCGCCAAAAGGAATTATATCTTCCAGTGTGGGAATTTTGGGGCTAAAAATAATATATTTTATTGTGGTGCGAGTTGAATCGCAACAATGAGGAAACATTCTATTAAGGGACGAGGACGCGGTCGTGGTGGTGTCCGTGGAGCCTCTGTTGCTGGCAGAGGACGTGGCCGTTCGGCCTCAGGCGCACAAAGTAGTGAAACAACTCCCTCAAGTAGCCGGCAGAATTTACAGCGATATTTGGTGGGGCTCAATGCCGTTATGAGGATGGTAAGGCCTGAGCAGGTACAGGCATTAGTCTATTGGGTGGCCGACAGTGCTTCCAGCACGTTCACCACATTGTCTTCCGCCCAGTCTTCTGCGGAAAGCGCACAGGTGGCACCTGAAAACCAAGCCCATCAGTCTGTCACATCACCCCCATGCATATCAGGGAAACTGGCTGAGCCTCAAGTTATGCAGCAGTCTCTTCTTCTGTTTGAAGACTCTGCTCCCACGGTTTTCCAGGGGCGTCCACCTATCCCTTCCCCAGCGGTGGAAGACATTCCATGCACTGACGCACAACCACTTATGTATCCAGATGATGAGGACATGGGAATACCACCACAGCAGAGTGACCGAGTGTCTGATGATGACGAAACACAGGTGCCCACTGCCGCGTCTTATTGCAGTGTGCAGACTGAACAGGAGGAGGTCAGGGAGGAAGACTGGGTGGAAGACGATGCAGAGGACGATGAGGTCTTAGACCCCACATGGACTGAAGGTCGTGCCGCTGACTTAAATAGTTCAGAGGAAGAGGCAGTGGTGAGACCGAGACAACAGCGAAGCCAAAGAGGGAGCAGGGGGCAAAAGCAGAACAACCGCCGTCCAGAGAGTTCGCCTGCTATTGGCCAGCGCCAACAGGGACCCAGCACCCCAAAGGCATCTTCAAGGAGTTCCCTGGCATGGCACTTCTTCAAACAATGTGCTGAGGACAAGACCAGAGTGGTTTGCACGCTGTGCCATCATGACCCTGAGGCGAGGCATTAACGTTCTTAACCTGAGCACCACCTGCATGATCAGGCATCTACATGCAAAGCATGAACTGCAGTGGAGTACACACCTTAAAAACAAGGAACCCGCTCAGGCTCCCCTGCTCCCTCTACCGCTGCTGCCTCGGCTTCCGCCTCGAGAGGAATGTTGCCACCTGCCGAGCAGCAAACAGAGGATGTGCCACCGCCACCACCACCACCACCGCCACCGTCACCTAGCGTCTCCACTATTTCACACAGCAGCGTTCAGCTCTCCATCTCTCAAACCTTTGAGAGGAAGCGCAAATTCCCACCTAGTCACCCTCGAGCCCTTGGCCTGAATGCCAGCATTTCTAAACTACTGGCCTTTGAAATGCTGTCATTCCGGCTGGTGGACACAGACAGCTTCAAACAGCTGATGGCCATGGCTGTCCCCCAGTATGTGGTTCCCAGCCGCCACTACTTCTCCAAGACAGCCGTGCCTTCCCTGCACATGCAAGGGTCCGATAAAATCAAGTGTTCACTGCGCAACGCCATTTGTGGCAAGGTCCACCTAACCACAGATACGTGGACCAGTAAGCACGGACAGGGACGCTATATCTCCCTAACTGCACACTGGGTAAATGTAGTGGCGGCTGGGCCCCAGGCAGAGAGTTCCTTGGCGCACGTCCTTCCGCCGCCAAGGATCACAGGGCATCATTCTTTGCCTCCTGTAGCCTCCTCCTCCTACTCGGCTTCCTCCTTCACTGCTTCCACCAGCTCCTCCTGTCAGCCACACACCTTCACCACCAACTTCAGCACAGCCCGGGGTAAACGTCAGCAGGCCATTCTGAAACTCTTATGTTTGGGGGACAGGCCCCACACCGCGCAGGAGTTGTGGCGGGGTATTGAACAACAGACGGACGAGTGGTTGCTGCCGGTGGGCCTCAAGCCAGGCCTGGTGGTATGCGATAATGGGCGAAATCTCGTGGCAGCTCTGGGACTAGCCGGTTTGACGCACATCCCTTGCCTGGCGCATGTGCTGAATTTGGTGGTGCAGAGTTTCATTCACCACTACCCCAACATGTCAGAGCTGCTGCATAAAGTGCGGGCCGTCTGTGCGCGCTTCCGCCGTTCACATCCTGCCGCTGCTCGCCTGTCTGCACTACAGCGGAACTTCGGCCTTCCCGCTCACCGCCTCATATGCGACGTGCCCACCCGGTGGAACTCCACCTTGCACATGCTGGAGAGACTGTGCGAGCAGCAGCAGGTCATAGTGGAGTTTCAGCTGCAGCACGCTCGCGTCAGTCGTACTGCGGAACGGCACCACTTCACCACCAATGATTGGGCCTCCATGCGAGACCTGTGTGCCCTGCTGCACTGCTTTGAGTACTCCACCAAAATGGCCAGTGGCGATGACACTGTTATCAGCGTTACAATACCAATTCTATGTCTCCTAGAGAAAACGCTTAGGGCAATGATGGAAGAGGAGGTGGCCCAGGTGGGAGGAGGAGGAGGAGGAGGAGGGCTCATTTCTAAGACTTTCAGGCCAGTCTGTTAGAAGTAGCTCAGAGGAGGTTTTTTGAAGCAGCAGAGGGCAGGTTCACAAGTCGCCAGCCAAGGCACTCTAATGGAGGACGAGGAGGATGAGGAGGAGGTGGAGGAGGACGAGGATGAAGCAGGTTCACAGCGGGGTGGCAGCCCACACAGCTCAGGTCCATCACTAGTGCGTGGCTGGGGGATACGGTGGACGATGACGATACGCCTCCCACAGAGGACAGCTTGTCCTTACCTCTGGGGAGCCTGGCACACATGAGCGATTACATGCTGCAGTGCCTGCGCAACGACAGCAGAGTTGCCCACATTTTAACGTGTGCTGACTACTGGGTGGCCACCCTGCTGGATCCCCGGTACAAAGACAATGTGCCCACTTTACTTCCTGCACTGGAGCGTGATAGGAAGATGCGCGAGTACAAGCGCACGCTGGTAGACGCGCTCCTGAGAGCATTCCCAACTGTCACAGGGGAACAGGTGGAAGGCCAAGGCAGAGGAGGAGCTAGAGGTCGCCCACGCAGCAGTATCATGGCCAGCTCCTCTGAGGGCAGGGTTAGCATGGCAGAAATGTGGACAAGTTTTGTCTCCACGCCACAGCTAACTGCCCCACCACCTGATACGGAACGTGTTAGCAGGAGGCAGCATTCCACTAACATGGTTGAACAGTATGTCTGCACAGCCCTCCACGTACTGACGGATGGTTCGGCCCCATTCAACTTCTGGGTTTCAAAATTGTCCACGTGGCCAGAGTTAGCATGTTATGCCTTGGAGGTGCTTTCCTGCCCGGCGGCCAGCGTTTTATTAGAACGCGTATTCAGCATGGCGGGGGGCGTCATTACTGACAAGCGCAGCCGCCTGTCCACAGCCAATGTGGACAAGCTGACGTTCATAAAGATGAACCAGGCATGGATCTCACAGGACCTGTCCCTCCCTTGTGCAGAGTAGTCCTTAATAACTGCCTAAAACATGTCTTGTTGTACTACGGGCCACTTCTTTATTTAATACAAATTTTACGTAACCCACAGTTGAATGAAACTCTCCTCTGTCTGGGCGCCGGGGCCTAACTAGATGAAAGTGGCCTGTTAAACTATCGGGTGACATAAAGCCATAACCTCTGCCATGCTACCTCTGTCCTCTGTCTGGGTGCTGAGGCCTAAGTCAAATAAAGCGGTCTTCTGCTGTGCTGGGGGATTTGAAGCTAATCTCTGAACTCTCTCCTCTGTCTGGGTCCAAAGGCCTAAGTCACTGAAAGAGGCCTTCTCCTGTGGTGTGTGATATGATGCCTGAATTTGTGCTGTGGGACCTCTCTCCTCTTCCTGCGTGCAGGGGTCAAAGTATCTAAAAGTGTCCTTCTCTTGCGGTGGTTGATATGATGCCTGAATATGTGCTGTGGGGCCTCTCTCCTCTGTTTGGGTGAAGGGGTCAAAGTAACTTTATGGTGGCTTCTCCTGTGGTGGTTGATATTATGCCTGATTCTCTGCTGTGGAACCTCTCTCCTCTTCCTGGGTGCAGGGGTCAAAGTATCTAAAAGTGTCCTTCTTTTGCGGTGGTTGATATGATGCCTGAATATGTGCTGTGTGGCCTCTCTCCTCTGTCTGGGTGAAGGGGTCAAAGTATCTAAATGGTGGCCTACTCCTGTGGTGGTTGATATGATGCCTGAATATGTGCTGTGGGGCCTCTCTCCTCTGTTTGGGTGAAGGGGTCAAAGTAACTTTATGGTGGCTTCTCCTGTGGTGGTTGATATTATGCCTGATTCTCTGCTGTGGAACCTCTCACCTCTTCCTGGGTGCAGGGGTCAAAGTATCTAAAAGTGTCCTTCTCTTGCGGTGGTTGATATGATGCCTGAATATGTGCTGTGTGGCCTCTCTCCTCTGTCTGGGTGAAGGGGTCAAAGTAACTAAATGGTTGCCTACTCCTGTGGTGGTTGATATGATGCCTGAATATGTGCTGTGGGGCCTCTCTCCTCTGTTTGGGTGAAGGGGTCAAAGTAACTTTATGGTGGCTTCTCCTGTGGTGGTTGATATTATGCCTGATTCTCTGCTGTGGAACCTCTCTCCTCTTCCTGGGTGCAGGGGTCAAAGTATCTAAAAGTGTCCTTCTCTTGCGGTGGTTGATATGATGCCTGAATATGTGCTGTGTGGCCTCTCTCTTCTGTCTGGGTGAAGTGGTCAAAGTAACTAAATGGTGGCCTACTCCTGTGGTGGTTGATATGATGCCTGATTCTCTGCTGTGGGACCTCTCTCCTTTGTCTGGGTGCTGGGGTCGAAATAATAGTAAGTGACCTTCTCCATTGGTGGGTGACTTGAAGCCTGATTCTGTGCTATGGGACCTCACTCCAATTAATATTGTTTAATTTTTATTTATCTTATGTTAACTCATCATTTCCCTATCTACATTTGTTTGCAGGGGATTTACCTACATTTTGCTGCCTTTTGCAACCCTCTAGCCCTTTCCGGGTGTGTTTTACAGCCTTACCAAAAACCTTACCAGATCTAGCACATAAACCAGTTGAACTTGAAACCCTTGAAAGATTACAGTAATGAAAAATAATTATTAATATGGGCAACACTATCTGTACCCTTTGTTTCCAATCAAACAAAACGCAATAAATTTGATTTAACATTATAGTTTTATAAAATAATCTTTAACAAAATAGAATTATTTTTTAACATAAATATATAAATAACCAAAAAAATTAGGGTAATTTTTTAATTTTTCTCTGCTCCTCCAGCAGATCATCGATGTCCTTAAGATGAGCCTCCTCCATGGCTCGCATTTGGTGGGAGAACTGCATCTTGAGCTGCCTCATCTTCCTGGTTTGCTGCTCCCTGAACTGCTGCATTCGCAGCTGGTGCTTCCTTCCCATTGTTTTTATTTTTTTAACATGATGTTGTCAGCTGTAAAATAAATGAAATAAAATTTGGAAATGTACATTAAAATACAATCATTAATTGTTATATAAAGCTGAGATGATATTTTTTTCTTGAAATCTGTTATATATTGGTTTAGGTAGGATTAATAATAGTTCCTTTTAGTTTTGGGTTATTGACTTAGTAGTTACGTTAATGGTTTTGATGTTGATCAATTACTTTTTAGTGTTTATTTTTATATTACTGTTATGTGTTGTACTTTATTTGTTGCCTGTTTTATTATATTTTCTTCATTTAAAAAAATAATATAGTTTGTTAAAATATATTCTTAGAAAAATTTATATATTGCATGCTTGTTATATCGTACTTCCAAAAATGGATGTGGCAGTTAGATACGTTATGGAAATCAGTACTCCCACCCGTAACATTAGCTTTCTGGGACACTGAATAAATAAAAATATCCACATCATCCATTTACCTTCTTGTCGGGGGTAGTGACCATCTCCTCTTCTGCCTCCTCAGAGTCATCACCCTCCTCCACTGCAGCAGGTGGGCTATGGGCCCGATAGCCTGATGGCCCTGCCTCTTCCTGCTCCTCCTCGTCCGAGTGGTCTGTCTCCTCCTCCACCTCCACCGCCTTCTTCTTTTTAGAGAGCTTGGCTCTCACTTTGGGAAGCGGAGCATCTGTAATGATGATGACCAAATTTTTAAAAATGCCAAGATAAACAAGTAAAGCCAAATTACAGTTAAAGGTACACAAATTAATCTATGGTAGTGTCTGGATGGCATAATAATTAACTACACCTATCTTTCTTCTCCTTTTGGCTTAGATCAAGTGTAGTATCATCAGTGTCTGCCTTGACCTGCCGGACCAGGACCCTGTGGGTACCCCCTGCACTCTGCCTTTGAGCATCGTTGATTAAGTTCAGCTTCAACTCACTGCTGCTATTGGGTGTTGGGCCACTCCCCAGGGAACAAGAGTGATTCGAGTCTATGACTTCATTTGGGCATGTGGCCTAATTGTCCTGATCGATGCTTGTTGTCTACACTCGTCCAGACGTGCGAGGAGTTTGGACAAGCTTCAGGGGCCAAAGTCAACTGTGTAAAGTCAAAAAACATATGTGGCCCAGAAAGAGGTCTCATATTGCCACCTTTAGCACCCTTTCCCATCAGTTCAACACCACTGTACTAAGTGATTTATTGTAAAGGGTTAAAAATACTTATTTCTCTCACCAACATATTGTTATCTATCTGCTCAGTTATGCAAATAAGTATTGTACCTGGAAAAGATTTATCTCGGATCTTAGTGATCAGATCCATCCTGTGGCGCTTCAGATCTGACCACTTTTTTAGAATCGCATCCTTCCGATGAGTGCACCCATGCTTCTGCCACAGATGGAAAGCAATTCTACGCACTATGGCATGCTTTTCGCCCCTTGACCTTCTGCGGTCGTACCCCTTCTCCAACATTTCCTGCAAGATAACAATTAAATCATGTAATCCCACAGTTCTAAAATACAATTATTAGTTATCATAGTCATAAGAACCATCAAAAATAACATTTAATATCAAAACAGTCAAAGAGTAGAACATCGCCATCCCTTTAAAAGTGACTTGAACATTGCCGCCCCTTTAAAAGTGACTTGAACACTGCAGCCCCTTTAAAAGTGACTTGAACATCGCCATCCCTTTAAAACTGACTTGAACATCGCCAATTCTCCATCCCTTTAAAAGTGACTTGAACATTGCCGCCCCTTTAAAAGTGACTTGAACACTGCAGCCCCTTTAAAAGTGACTTGAACATCGCCATCCCTTTAAAACTGACTTGAACATCGCCAATTCTCCATCCCTTTAAAAGTGACTTGAACATTGCCGCCCCTTTAAAAGTGACTTGAACACTGCAGCCCCTTTAAAAGTGACTTGAACATCGCCATCCCTTTAAAACTGACTTGAACATCGCCATCCCTTTAAAAGTGACTTGAACATTGCGATCCCTTTAAAAGTGACTTGAATATTGCCGCCCCTTTAAAAGTCACTTGAACATCGCCATCCCTTTAAAAGTGACTTGAACATTACGATCCCTTTAAAAGTGACTTGAATATTGCCGCCCCTTTAAAAGTGACTTGAACATCGCCATCCCTTTAAAAGTGACTTGAACATCGTCATCCCTTTAAAAGTGACTTGAACATTGCCACCCCTTTAACAGTGTCTTTCACTAATCACTCATGTAGTTGTGCAGTCTGCTAAAGCCTGTGATGAGTTTATGTCACCAAGCAGTAGGACATGTGACAGTGTAAGGCAGTTATGAGATCAGTGAAGGCCTGCAGGCTTCTTGGCTAATAAAAATCATTAATAAATAAGTTTAAATCACATTACTGATTTACACACTAACTAAGTTCAATTACTTACAGTTATTAAGAAATCCAGCTCTTCTTTAGAGAAATTACTTTTCGCCATAATCGCTGGGACACTCACCAATCTCCACTCTCGTCTCTCTCGATCCGATCCGAGGTAACGCACACACGTACAGATGCACGTACACGATTCTTGAATAGTTGTATTATCGCGATAATAAAACTAACAGTGTAAAGTTGACTGTATTGCTCTAAGTTATATTCGCGTACGAATGTAACTTCTATTACAGCACACCAATACTAAAACTGACTAAGAAACAGCTTTAAGTTCTATTCGAACGCGATTATGCGATTCTTATATATTTGCTTAATCGCATTGCGATTTCAACTTAGCATTGCTAAATAATTCCATCCATATCGTTAACTTACTGAGTCAGTAAGTTAACGATATGGATGGAATTATTTAGCAATGCTAAGTTGAATCGCAATGCGATAGCAAATATAAGAATCGCATTGCGATTTCAACTTAATTCTCAGATCCGACAGTACATTCTACTGGAGGAGCGTTTCCATGGTGATCGTTAGCTCAAAGTTGTAATCGCAATGCGTTTATTGCGGTATATTATCCCTCTGGGTGTCTTTTACAGGTTAATTTTTATTTATTTTATTTTATTTTAATTCATTTCCCTATCTACATTTGTTTGCAGGGGATTTACCTACATTTTGCTGCCTTTTGCAGCCCTCTAGCCCTTTCCGGGAGTCTTTTACAGGCTTTTTAGTGCCCAAAAGTTCGGGTCCCCATTGACTTCTATGGGGTTCGGGTTCGGGATGAAGTTCGGGTTGAGTTCGGATCACGAACCCGGACATTTTCCGGAAGTTCGGCCGAACCTCTCGAACCCGAACATTCAGGTGTTCGCTCATCTCTACTCTTAAACTCAGACTCATTTTATTGACTAAATCTCCCCAGTGTATACAGTGGCATTCAGGTATTGATCAGCAGGCGAAAATAGAAAAAACTTCAGAACAATCATGCTCAATATCCAAAATAAAATATCCAGTCTTCGTAACTAATGATAAAATTATGAAGTCAGCTAAGTACAAAATGTACAGTCATCAGCAGTATGTCTGTTTAAAGGGGTTGTCCATCTTTTATTAAGTGATGACCTATCTTCAGGATAGGCCGTCAGTAGCTAATTGGCAAAACCAACAACCAATCAGCTTTTTTGCCATAGCTCCAGTGTAGGAAGCAGACAGCTCCATCTACTTTGTAGCAATGATATAACAAATATAGATTTTTAGGAATTAGTATGAGCAGGTACTGTCTTTTTGAACAAGGGTACATTAACATATCAAAGGCAGTAAACAGTTGTTATTGTTAACTATCTAAAGAATGACTTCTATTAATCTTTAAGCGTAAGCCAGAAATTGCTAGACAACCATAAGGAACAACCGTTCAGATTTGTCCAAACCATATTCTAGAAGGTGCTAGAACTGGCTGTTAAGCATGTAAAAGGCCAAGATTTGAGACCAAAAAAAGAGAGAAGAGAGATAGGAAGAAGAAGAGAGAAAAAAAGAGGAGAGACAAGGAAGAAAAGGAGAGGCAGAAGAGACAAGAAAACACAGACAAAAAGAAAAGTGCCATAGAAACCTGGAGGGAAAGAAAGGGACTGAAGAGACCCAAAAAGACTTATGTATGGTACTTACTGTATTCTGTAAGGATTAAGGAATTTATTTGTTTAGTCACCAAATATTTTTAGGAGTTTGTAATTTTGTAGTCTAAGTAATTGTAAATATTATTGTATAAAAGTCTCTCCGTATGTGATATTTATTTGTTTTTGTTCCTTTTGTTCCTTTAAACTTCCCTATATACTTATCTATAATAATAATTGTAATAGCAATATTTCCACACTGAACAATATGCATATTTTATAGTTTCACTCTTGTATCTCATTTATTACACCCAACTTAAAGAATCAGACCCAGTAAGCGGGTATATTATATATAATATATATTTATATATAATAATTTCTTACACTGCTCTTGCGGCTAACTTTGGGTGCAGTTATATTAGCCAAATAAAAAAACGCACACAACCATGATAAACTCTGTGTTTGAAACCTGAACAGTCACATTAACACTGGAAAAACTCTCCGGAAACTATCACTTTTTAATGTAGATTTAGAACTATTTCTCATCTAAATAAAAAAGGAAGAATATATCAAACCCTGCATCCCAGAATTCTGGCCTCAAAATGTTTTAAAACAGTGTTTTGGGATTAATTGTGCCCAAATTTTGTATTTTTAACCACTTCCAGACCAACGCCATAATAGTATGGCACGGCAGGACGTGACTTGCTGCTAAGCGCAGTAGTATTACTGCGAGCTAATCGGGCAGGTGCAGAAGCTGTTCCCGTTAGCCGGACCCCTGCTGTATGCGCCGGAATCAGTGAAAACACAGATGCCGCCGCATTAACCCCTTCTATGCCGCAGTCATATGCTGACTATGACGCTGACTGCGACATAGAAGGGGTTTGCTGTGGGTGAAGGAGCCCATCGAGTTCCGGCGCGATGGGTGATGCCATGCAGAAGCTGCCCAATGCCTTGCACTGCATCTGGACCTGCATTCTACGGATGCCCAGGAGATCCAGCCTCAGAGTGCGTCTCCTAGGCAACCTGTTAGTGTATTACTCTATATTATACACTAACAGGCAATGCATTACAATACAGATAAATTGTAATGCTTTGCAGAGGGGATCAGACCCCCAAAAGTTAAAGTCATAAACAAAGTAAAAAAAGAAAAAAAGTGTTTTTAATAAAAAAAATAAAGTTTCAAGTAAAAAAAGAAAAAAAAGCCCCTTTCCCCTGATTTTATAAGAAAAAAAAACACACACATATTAGGTATTGCCATGTCCCTAAAGACCGGCTATATAAATATGATGCCAAAGAGCAGTCGGCACTCTGTTCGGTGTTCGGTGGTGCGCGCGTCAGGGTCGGCGTTCCACGTGTACGTATATGAAGAAAAGACCAGTACTCACCTCTTGATGCTAAACTTTAGCATCAAGAGGTGAGTGCCGGTCTTTTCTTCATATACGGCTATATAAATATATCACATGGTCCACCTCGTCCAATAAACACCATAAAAAATAAAAATAAAAACTGCAAAAAAAGCCCACTTTTGTCACCTACCATCACTAAAAGAGCAACACCAAGCGATGAAAAAGGTGTATGTCCCATAAAATGATACCAATAAAACCGTCACCTCATCCTGCCAAAAATGAGCCCTTACATAAGAAAATCGCTCAAAAAATAAAAAAAATCTAAAAAAACTATATCTTTGTTTCAAATATGCTATTATTGTGTTAAATCGAAATAAATACAAAAATGTATACATATTAAGTATCGCCGCGTCCGTAACAACCAGCTCTATAAAAATATCAGATAACCTAACCCCTCAGGTGAACACTGCAACAAAATAAAAAATAAAAACTGTATAAAAAAGCCATTTTTGTCATCATACATCACAAAAATTGCAACACCAAGCAATCAAAAAGGTGTATGCCCCTCAAAATAGTACCAATCAAACCGCCACCTCATCCTGCAAGACATGTGAACCTACCTCAGACAGTCGGTCAAAAAATATAAAAGCTATGGTTCTCAGACTATGGAGACACTAAAACATATTTTTTTTCAGAAATGCTGTTATTGTGTAAAACTTAAATAAAAACTTAAAAAGTACACACATTAGGTATTGCCACATCTGTATTGATCTACTCTATAAAAATATCACATGAACTATCCGCTCAGGTGAACACTGCAAAAATAAATAAAAACTGTGCTAAAATTACAAAATTTTTGTCACCTTGCCCCATAAAGTGTAATAATGAATGATCAAAAAAATCACATGTACCCAAAAATGGTACCAATAACAACATCAACTCTTCTGCAAAAAAACAGCCCCTGCACAACACCATCAGCAGAAAAATAAAAAAAAATAAGGCGTTCAGAAAATAGAGACACAAAAACATATTTTTTTTTCAAAAATGCTTTATTATGTAAAACTGAAACAAGCAAACAAAGAAAGTAGACATATTTGATATAGTTACGTCCGTAACAACCTGATATATAAAAATAGCACATGATCTACCCTGTCAGATGAATATTGTAAACAATAAAAACTGTGCCAAAACAGCCATTTTTTGGTTACCTTGCCTCACAAAAACGTAATATAGAGCAATTAAAAATCATATGTACCCCAAAATAGTACCAATAAAACTGGCACCGTAACCCCTAGTTTCCAAAATGGGGTCACTTTTTGGGAGTTCCTACTGTAAGGGTTGATCAGGGGGGCTTCAAATGGGACATTGCATCTACAAACTTTAGTGATGAGCGGGAGGTGCCAAATTCGATTTTGTGATATTTTGCGAATATTCGATTGAATATTCGTCATCTATTCATCAAAATTGAGTATTTGTCATTATTCTATTTATCGCGAATAATATGCGATTAAATTATTCGTGTATCGCAAATTGAACTTTGAACGGGGTATAAAGGCAACTTTTCTATTGGTTGGCTATCTAGAATTAATGAAGATAACGAATATAGCGCTATATTCTCTTTGCTAATTCTAGCAAGCCAACCAATAGGAAAGTTATACCCCGTTCAAAGTTTCATTCGCTGTACTCAAATATTACGTAATGTAATATTCGCATACTGCGAGTGAAACTTTGAATATAGCGCTATATTCTCTATCTTTGTTAATTCTAGCAAGCCAACCAATAGGAAAGTTATACCCCATTCAAAGTTTCATTCACACTATTCGCATAGTGCGAATGAAACTTTGAACAGGGTATAACTTTCCTATTGGTTGGCTTGCTAGAATCAACGAATATAGAGAATATAGCACTATATTCGTTATATTCGTTAAGAACGAAGATAGCAAAATATTCTCTATCTTTGCTATTAACAAAGATTAAGAATATAGCGCTATATTCATCTTATCTCGTTATCTTTGTTAATTCTAGCAAGCCAAGTAAACTTGCCTAACAGCTCTAAGTTGGATGCGCAATGCGAGAATATTAAGTAATATTACTCGCATTACGCATCCAACTTAAAGCGATGTACCTTATTTTTGTTTGGCTCGGTAGAATTAACGAATATGACGAATACGAAGATAGCACTATATTCCCAATATTCGATAATTATAGCAAGCCAATAGGTAAGTTCACTGTACCCAGCTCTAAGTTGGATGCGCAATGCGAGAATATTACTTTGCCTATTTTTTGCAATAAATAGAATAATGACTCAGTATTCTATTTATTGCAAAAAATAGGCAAAGTAATATTCTCGCATTATGCATCCAACTTAGAGCTGTCTATAGGCAACTTTCCTATTGTCTTGATAGAATTAGCGAATATAGAGAATATAGTGCTATATTCGTATTCGTCATATTCGTTAATTCTTTCTACCCAGCCAAACAATAAGTAAGTTGCATATACCCCGCGCTCGAAGTTGGATGCGCAATGCGAGTATTATTACTTAATATTCTCACATTGTGCATCCAACTTAGAGCCGTGTATAGGCAAGTTTACTTGGCTTGCTAGAATTAACAAAGATAACAAATACGAATATAGCGCTATATTCTCTATCTTCATTAATTCTAGCAAGCCAACCAATAGGAAAGTTATACCCCATTCATAGTTTCATTTGCAATACGGGAATATTACATTCCATAATATTTGCGTACTTTCCTATTGGTTGGCTGGCTAGAATTAACGAAGATAGAGAACATAGCGCTATATTCTCTATCATCGTTAATGGTATCTTGGGTTCAGATTAAAAAAATAATAAATAATAACAATATGCGTTTTTTACCAATGTATAGCACTATATTCTAAATATTCGCGAATTAGCGAAGTGCCGATATTCGTAAAAAAAGTTTGCAATTCAAATATTCGTGCTCAACACTACTAAAAACCAGTCCAGCAAAATCTTCCTTCCAAAAACCATATGGCGTTCCTTTCCTTCTGCGCCCTGTTGTGTGCTGTTATATCAGTTTACGACCACATGTGGGTTGTTTCTGTAAACCGCAGAATCAGGGTAATAAATATTGAGTGTTGTTTGGCTGTTAACCCTCGATGTATTAAAGAAAATGATTAAAATGGAAAATCTGCCAAAAAAGTGAAATTTTGAAATGTAATCTCCATTTTCCGTTATTTCTTGTGGAACACCTAAAGGGTTAGCAAAGTTTGTAAAATCAGTTTTGAGTAGCTTGAGGGGTGTAGTTTCTACAATGGGATCATTTATGGGGGGGTTTCCACTATATAAGCCCCACAAAGTGACTTCAGACCTGAACTGGTCCTTAAAAAGTGGGTTTTGGAAATTTTCTTAAAAATTTTAAGAATTGCATCTAAAATTCTAAGCCTTCTAACGTCCGAAAAAATAAAATGACGTTTAAAAATAATGCCAACATGTTAAGTAATAAATATTTTATGAGGTATCACTTTCTGTTATAAAAGCAGAGAAAGAGAAATTTTGAAAATTACAAATTTTTAAAAATCATTGGTAAGTAATTGGGATTTTTTCATAAATAAAGGTGAAATATATTGATCAAATTTATGACTATCATGAAGTACAATGTGTCATGAGTAGGGATGAGCAAACCCGAACTGCATAGTTTGGGTTTATACCGAATTTTGGGGTGTTCGGGACCCGGACCCGAACATTTTAAAAAAAGACAGATCCATGCCTACTAATGGCATGGCTGTGATTGGCCAAGTGCAGCATGTGACCACGCCTCTATTTAAGCTTAAGCCACCTAGCGCCGCACATCACACTGCTCTGATTAGTGTAGGGAGAGGACGCAGCTTCTGTGAGGGCGAGATTAGGCAGGGAAAAGTCAGCAAAAACACCTAATGAAATGATCGATCTACAGCTGTGAATCATTCAACTTCTGCTAGTTAATTGCTCACTGGTTTTTAGGCTGCACAGAGCGTTTTTTTTCCTGTCACATTGATCGGCGGCCATTTTGTGTCTTGTGGTGCACCAGCACAAGCTGCCACCAAGTCCATCAATCCATCAATACTAGGTTATTTTTTTATATATCCTACATCAGGGACTTGGCTGTGCTTATTGTCACCCCTAGAAACTCATGATAGAAATTTCTATATTATATTAAGAGGTTAAATTCAATTGCCAAAATAGCAATCCCCTAAATCTGGTGTTCCAGCTGTGGCTAGCCAAGTTTAATACTGACTGCTGTCTGGCAAAGGATCGATTTTTTTCTGTGGTGAAATTCAATTGCCAAAATAGCAATCCCCTAAATCTGGTGTCCCAGCAGTGGCTGGCAAAGTTTATTAGTGTCCTGCAAAGGATAGATAATTTTCTGGGGTGAAATTCAATTGCCAAAATAGCAATACCGTAAATCTGGTGTCCTAGCAGTGGCTGGCCAAGTTTAATAGTGTCCGTCAAAGGATATATTATTTTCTGCGGTGAAATTCAGTTGCAAAAATAGAAATACCGTACATCTGGTGTTCCAGCTGTGGCTGGGCAAGTTTAATAGTGTCCGCCAAAACATATATTTTGTTCTGGGGTGAAATATAATTGCCAAAATATCAATACCATAAATCAGTGGTTTCAGCTGTGGCTGGCTAAGTTTAATAGTGTACGTCACAGGATAGATTTTGTTCTGGGGTGAAATTTAATTGCCAAAGAAGCAATACCCTGAATCTGGTGTTCCAGCTGTGACTGGACAATTTCCCTAGTGTCCGTCAAGGGATGTATTATTTTCTGGGGTGAAATTCAATTGCCAAAATAGCAGTAGCATAAATCAGTGGTTTCAGCTGTGGCTGGCCAAGTTTAATAGTGTCCGTCATAGGATAGATTTTGTTCTGGGGTGAAATTGATTTGCCAACATAGCAATACCCTGAATCTGGTGTTCGAGCTGTGACTGGACAATTTCCCTAGAGTCCGTCAAAGGATATATTATTTTCTGGGGTGAAATACAGTTGCAAAAATAGAAATACAGTACATCTGTTGTTCCAGCTGTTGGAGGCCTAGTTTAAATCTGTCCGTAAAAGGGTATATTTTTTTCTGGGGTGAAATTTAATTGCCAAAATAGCAATTCCCTGAATCTGGTGTTCCAGCTGTGACTGAACAATTTCCCTAGTGTCCGTCAAAGGATATATTATTTTCTGGGGTGAAATACAGTTGCAAAAATAGAAATACAGTAAATCTGGTGTTCTAGCTGTTGCAGGCCTAGTTTAAATCTGTCTGTAAAAGGGTATATTTTTTTCTGGGGCGAAATTGAATTGCAAAAATAGCAATACCCTGAATCTGGTGTTCCAGCTGTGACTGAACAATTTCCCTAGTGTCCGTCAAAGGATATATTATTTTCTGGGGTGAAATACAGTTGCAAAAATAGAAATACAGTAAATATGGTGTTCTAGCTGTTGCAGGCCTAGTTTAAATCTGTCTGTAAAAGGGTATATTTTTTTCTGGGGCGAAATTGAATTGCAAAAATAGCAATACCCTGAATCTGGTGTTCCAGCTGTTGCAGGCCTAGTTTAAATCTGTCCGTAAAAGGGTATATTTTTTTCCGGGTGAAATTTATTTGCCAAAATATCAATACCCTGAATCTGGTGTTCCAGCTGTGACAGGACAATTTCCCTAGTGTCCTTCAAAGGATATATTATTTTCTGGGGTGAAATACAGTTGCAAAAATAGAAATACAGTAAATCTGGTGTTCCAACTGTGCCTGGACAAGTTTAACCACCTCAGCCCCCCTAGCTTAAACACCCTGAATGACCAGGCCACTTTTTACAATTCTGCACTACACTATTTCACCGTTTATTGCTCCGTCATACAACTTACCACCCAAATGAATTTTGCCTGCTTTTCTTCTCACTGATAGAGCTTTCATTTGGTGGTATGTCATTGCTGCTGACATTTTAACTTTTTTTGATATTTTACTTTTTTTAACGAAATTTTCACTTTTTGTTGGAAAATTTGCCAAATAAAACTACATTTTTCTATAAACTTTTCTCCAAATTTATTGTTCTACATGTCTTTGATAAAAAAAATGCAATAAGTCTATATTTATTGGTTTGGGTAAAAGTTATAGCGTTTACAAACTATGGTGCAAAAAATTGAATTTCCGCACTTTGACTTTCTGAGCACCCTTCCTGTTTCCTGAGGTACTACAATGCCCAGACAGTAAAAACACCCCATAAATGACCCCATTTCGGAAAGTAGGCACCCTAAGGTATTCACTGAGCGGCATAGTGAGTTCATAGAAGTTTTTATTTTTTGTCACAAGTTATCGGAAAAAGATTTTTTTTTCAAAACATTTCAATTTCCGCTAACTTGTGACAAAAAATAAAAATTTCCATGAACTCACTATGCCCATCACCGAATACCTTAAGGTGTCTACTTTCCGAAATGGGGTCACTTGTGTGGTATTTATACTGCCCTGACATTTTAGGGGCCACTAAAGCATGAGAAGAAGTCTGGAATCCAAATGCGTAAAAATGCCCTGTGAAATCCTAAAGGTACTCATTGAATTTAGGGCCCCTTTGCGCATCTTGGCTGAAAAAAAATTTCACACATGTGGTATCGCCGTACTCAGGAGAAGTAGGGCAATGTGTTTTGGGGTGTATTATTACATATACCCATACTGTGTGTGAAAAATATCTCTGTAAATGACAACTTTTTCCATTTTTTATACAAAGTTGTCAATTTACAGAGGTATTTCTCTCACCCAGCATGGGTATATGTAAAAATACACCCCAAAACACATTGCCCTACTTTTCCTGAGTACGGCAATACCACATGTGTGCCACTTTTTTTGCAGCCAAGATGCGCAAAGGGGCCCTAATTCCAATGAGTACCTCTTAGGATGGCATTTTTACGCATTTTTCTTCTCACGCTTTAGGGCCCCTAAAATGCCAGGGCAGTAAAAATACCCCAAATGGGACCCCATTTTAGAAAGAAAACACCCCAAGGTATTCTGTGAGGGGCATGGCGAGTTCATAAAAGATATTTTTTTTGGGCACAAGTTAGCGGAATTTGATTTTTTTTTTTTTTTTCACAAAATCTCCATTTCCGCTAACTTGTGACAAAAAGTTCAATCTTTCATGGACTCAATATGCCCCTCAGCGAATACCTTGGGGTGTCTTCTTTCCAAAATGGGGTCACATGTGATGTGTTTGTGCTGCCATGTAGAGATGAGCAAACTTTAAAAAAAAGTTCGGCGTTCGGCATTTGGGTTGTGGTAATCGCCGCATCCCGTTATGGATTCCACTACCGCGGACTATCGCGGCATATGGAATCCATAAGGGGCGGCTTCCACGAACCCGAACTGTTGAACAGCCGAAGGACCTGGGGTGACGTCACCATCATGTGATCAGTGCAGGGGGCGTGGCTCAGCACTGGATTTGATCCCGTGCTGAGCCACGCCCCCTGCACTGATCACATGATGGTGATGTCACCCCAGGTCCTTCGGCTGTTCAAAAGTTCGGGTTCGTGGAAGCCGCCCATTATGGATTCCATATGCCGGGATAGTCCGCTGTAGTGAAATCCATAACAGGATGCGGCGATTACCACAAACCGAACGCCGAACTTTTTTTTAAAGTTCGCTCATCTCTACTGCCATGGCATTTGAGGGCATTCTCCTTATATTGAGCATACAGGTAATGAGATTTCTTTTCCTTTCAGCCTCTGGGCTGAAAGAAAAAATGAACGGCACAGATTTCTTCATTCGCATCGATCTATGTGGATGAAAAAATCTCTGCCAAAAAATATGCAAGTAAAAAAAGAGGGGCCTGGCGATTGCCAGGACATAGGGGCTCCGCCCAAACATCCATACCCACTTCAGCTCCTATGTCCTGGCAAACGTGATTTCTCCATTTACATCGATCAATCGATCGTTGTGGAGGAAGACATCTTTGCCAGATTTTTGATACAAAGTGTTTGCCAAAGCATATGAACTCCAACACCTCTCCTCAGCTCAAATGCCTGGGCAAACGTACCTGTACTGCAGAGGAGAAATCTCGACTTGCAGCGCCGCATACCGACTTCACGTGTCTTCTGACAGCAGCGCAATGCTTCTGTCAGAATACACATCAGTGCTGCAGCGTTTTCGTCGGTTGGTCCGTTGGTCTACCTGGAAAATAAAGGGAGGTTAGGGGGAAAAAAAAAAAGAAGAAAAAAACGGCAGCAGGCTTATAAACTTGAAAGTTACAAACTTTATAAAACCTGAACATAAAACATTTTTATGTGCCAACTGCTGAGTCTTTTTGCAGTGTGCAGACCGAAGAGGAGGTCAGGGAGGAAGACTGTGTGGAAGACGATGCAGGGGACGATGAGGTCCTAGACCCCACATGGAATGAAGGTCATGCCACTGACTTTCATAGTTCAGAGGAAGAGACAGTGGTGAGACCGAGCAAACAGCGTAGCAAAAGAGGGAGCAGGGGGCAAAAGCAGAACAGAGTTCGCCTGCTACTGGTTACCGCCACCAGGGACCGAGCACCCCAAAGGCAGCTTCAAGAAGTTCCCTGGCATGATACTTCTTTAAACAATGTGCTGACGACAAGACCCGAGTGGTTTGCACGCTGTGCCATCAGAGCCTGAAGCGAGGCATTAACGTTCTGAACCTTAGCACAACTTGCATGACCAGGCATCTACATGCAAAGCATGAACTGCAGTGGAGTAAACACCTTAAAAACAAGGAACTCACTCAGGCTCCCCCTGCTCCCTCTTCTGCTGCTGCTGCCTTGGCATTTTCCTCTGCCTCGGGAGGAATGTTGGCACCTGCCGCCCAACAAAAGAGGATGTGCCATGGACACCACCACCTGCGTCACCAAGCATCTCCACAATGTCACACGGCAGCGTTCAGCTCTCCATCTCACAAACCTTGGAGAGAAAGCGTAAATTCCCACCTAGCCACCCTCGAGCCCTGGGCCTGAATGCCAGCATTTCTAAACTACTGGCCTTTGAAATGCTGTCATTCAGGCTGGTGGACACAGACAGCTTCAAACAGCTGATGTCCATGGCTGTCCTACAGTATTTTGTTCCCAGCCGCCACTACTTCTCCAAGACAGCCGTGCCTTCCCTGCACAATCAAGTATCCGATAAAATCAAGTGTGCACTGCGCAACGCCATCTGTGGCAAGACCTACCTAACCACAGATACGTGGACCAGTAAGCACGGCCAGGGACGCTATATCTCCCTAACTGCACACTGGGTAAATGTAGTGGCGGCTGGGCCACAGGTGGAGAGTTCCTTGGCGCACATCCATCCGCTGCAAAGGATTGCAGGGCATCATTCTTTGCCTCCTGTAGCCTTCTCCTCCTACTCGGCTTCCTCCTCCTCTGCTTCCACCAGCTCATCCAGTCAGCCACACACCTTCACCACAAACTTCAGCACAGCCCGGGGTAAACATCAGAAGGCCGTTCTGAAACTCATATGTTTGGGGGACAGGCCCCACACCACGCAGGAGTTGTGGCGGGGTATTGAACAACAGACCGACCAGACGTTGCTGCCGGTGGGCCTCAAGCCCGGCCTGGTGGTGTTTGATAATGGGCAAAATCTCATTGCAGCTTTGGGACTAGCTGGTTTGACGCACATCCCTTGCCTGGCGCATGTGCTGAATTTGGTGGTGCAGAAGTTCATTCACAACTACCCCGACATGTCAGAGCTGCTGCATAAAGTGCGGGCCGTGTGTCTGCGCTTCCGGCGTTCACATCCTGCCACTGCTCACCTGTCTGCGCTACAGCGTAACTTCGGCCTTCCCGCTCACCGCCTCATATGCGACATGCCCACCAGGTGGAACTCCACCTTGCACATGATGGATAGACTGTGCGAGCAGCAGCAGGCCATAGTGGAGTTTCAGCTACAGCACGCACGGGTCAGTACCACTGCGGAAAAGCACCACTTCACCACCAATGACTGGGCCTCCATGCAAGACCTGTGTGCCCTGTTGCGCTGTTTCGAGTACTCCACCAACATGGCCAGTGGCGATGACGTGGTTATCAGCGTTACAATACTACTTCTATGTCTCCTTGAAAAAACGCTTAGGGCGATGATGGAAGAGGAGGTGGCCCAGGAGAAAGAGGAGGAGGATGAGGGGTCATTTTTAGCACTTTTAGGCCAGTCTGTTAGAAGGGCCTCAGAGGGAGGTTTTTTGCAACAGCAGAGGCCAGGTACAAATTTGGCCAGCCAGGGCCCACTATTGGAGGACGAGGAGGATGTGGAGGAAGATGAGGATGAAGCAGGTTCACAGCAGACGATATGCCTCCAACAGAGGACAGCTTGTCTTTACCTCTGGGCAGCCTGGCACACATGAGCGACTACATGCTGCAGTACCTGCGCAACGACAGTAGAGTTGCCCACATTTTAACGTGTGCGGACTACTGGGTTGCCACCTTGCTGGATCCCGGTACAAAGACAATGTGCCCACCTTACTTCCTGCACTGGAGCGTGATAGGAAGATGCGCTCCTGAGAGCATTCCCAAATGTCACAGGGGAACAAGTGGAAGCCCAAGGCGAAGGCAGAGGAGGTGCGAGAAGTCGCCAACGCAGCTGTGTCACGGCCAGTTCCTCTGAGGGCAGGGTTAGCATGGCAGAAATGTGGAAAAGTTTTGTCACAACGCCACAGCTAACTGCACCACCACCTGATACGGAACGTGTTAGCAGGAGGCAGCATTTCACTGACATGGTTGAACAGTACATGTGAACACCACTCCACGTATTGACTGATGGTTCGGCCCCATTCAACTTCTGGGTCTCCAAACTGTCCACGTGGCCAGAACTAGCCTTTTATGCCTTGGAGGTGCTGGACGGCCCGGCGGGCAGCTTTTTGTCTGAACGTGTATTCAGCACGGCAGGGGGCGTCATTACTGACAAACGCAGCCGCCTGTCCACAGCCAACGTGGACAAGCTGACGTTCATAAAAATGAACCAGGCATGGATCCCACAGGACCTGTCCATCCCTTGTGCAGAATAGACATTTATAACTGCCTCCTGCTCAACCATATATTCTTGTATTTCAGGGCACCTCTTTATTTAATCCTCTTTTTTTAATTTTACCATTATATTGCGGTGCAACCAAAAGTTGAATGAACCTCTCCTCCGTCTAGGTGCCAGGGGCCTAATTATCTGAAAGTGGCCTGTTCCAGTGGTGGGTGACATGACGCCTGATTCTCTGCTATGCGACCTCTGTGCTCTGTCTGGGTGCCGTGGGCTAAATATCTGGAATAGTCCTCTTCTAAATTGATGGGTGACATGAAGCCATATTTTTTGCTATGCAACCTCTCTCCACCGTCTGGGTTCCAGCGGCCTAATTATCGAAAAGTGGCCTTTTCTATTGGTGGGTGACATGACACCTGATTCTCAGCTATGCGACCTCTGTCCTCTGTCTGGGTGCTGGAGCCTAAATAAATGAAAGTGGCCTTCTCCATTGGTGGGTGACTTGAAGCTTGATTCTCTGCTATAAGACCTCTCTCCAATTGATATTGCTTAATTTTTATTTATTTTATTTTACTTTAATTCATTTCCTTGTCCACATTTATTTGCAGGTAATTTACCTACATTTTGCTGCCTTTTGCAGCCCTCTAGCCCTTTCCTGGACTATTTTACAGCCTTTTTAGTGCCCAAAAGTTCGTGTCCCCATTGACTTCAATGGGGTTCGGGTTCGGGATGAAGTTCGGGTCGAGTTCGGATCCCAAACCTGAACATTTTCAGGAAGTTCGGCCGAACTTCTCGAACCCGAACATCCAGGTGTTCTCTCAACTCTAGTCATGAGAAAACATTCTCAGAATGGCTTGGATAAATAAAAGTGTTCCAAAGTTATTACCACATGAAGTGACACATGTCAGATTTTCAAAAATTGGCTTGGGAAGGAAGGTGAAAAATGGCCCGGGGTTGAAAGGGTTAAACAACTCTCTTCAGTTTTGATATGTAGGTGGTGTAAATATGAAAAATATCAAAAAATTTTGGCACAAGTAAACCCGACATATTGCAAAATCCAAAACTCTTACTAGGGGGTGGTATAGATAAACTGGAGTAGTATTATAGACTAAAGTGTTATGTTTAAAGATTTTTTACCTTTGTGATAAGTGTATATTGGAGTGCACATTGTGCATGATGCGTGTTGCACGCCTGTAGTTGAGGGCAGTTGGGATTCTGTGAAAGGCAGTTGCATACTGTACCATCAATTAGGACCTGCAAGGGTATATTGCATTCCCTACACATTCCGAGTATTGTGTATAGGCGGGGCAGGTTGTGGCACAGAGTAGTCGTTAGAGACCCATAGCAGCATGGTCAAACAGATAGTCAACAGCAATTTTGGTACAACCTAACTTGGTGGTACCTTTTATTAAAGGAGAGGTTCCAAATTCTGATTAAAGGACTGTTCAGACAAGTTATACCACTGCTACACAAAGTTATTTGTTCAACTGCAAATGTCTGCGCCTTTTAGGCAGCCCTTCGAATATGGTTAAAGAGGACCCCTCAGAGTATACCGTTATTTTTAGATTTTGATCCCTAGCACTCATCACTCCCATGTTCGGTTCTCTGATAATTTGGTCAAGAGAAAACAAAACCGTATATTTGTGCTGAGAGTGTGGATAGGGGCACAGATGACGTCCCTACCACTATTCCCTAGTTCAGTAATGCAAAAAACAAAAAGTAGGGAAAGAACCTAAAACTTAACTTTTAATAGTTATGATAAAATAAGAACCCCTAAATGAATCCAAACATAGATGACAGACGTAAGAAAAATGGAACCGTCTTACCAGTTCCCGGCTAGGAAGGATGGACTCAGTCAGGTCTTTTTATATGAGGATGCCAGATGGTACCTTTCTGGTCGTCCTCAATGTCAGCAGTCCTCCAAAACAGAACGGGATCAGGTGGGCGGAGCCGTAGTGGAGGGTAAACAGAAGGGGGATCAGATCAGTATAACAGGACAGGGATCTATCCCTATTTATCCCTGCTAGATCTATACCACCCTAATGATCCTCACTAATGCGGAGTCATCGCCCTGATAAGAGCGGCCCCACCCGGAACCTGTCCCTGTTACAAATCCCTAATCAAGCCCTAAATGAAGGGAAGGGAGACAAAGATGACTAGCTAACTCCTCACTAGAAATGCAAAGCTAGCTCAACTAATGTTGACGAGGAGGGCTAGATAAGATGAGTCATGGCAAGATCCCAACGCGTTTCATCCTATTGCATGAGATAAACCCCAGAATCGTCAGGGGACCAGGGCACATCTGTGTGTATGTGTCAGGGCAGCATGGTTAGCTGATATAAGGCGGCCCTTATATCCCCTGTTTGGATTAATTTAGGGGTTCTTATTTTATCATAACTATTAAAAGTTAAGTTTTAGGTTCTTTCCCTACTTTTTGTTTTTTGCTGATAATTTGGTCCCCAAATACCTCAATCAATCATTACAGATCACTTGCAGATTTTTCATTTAAGGTACCAAATTTTACATTGTTTTCAGTAATTGGACAGCATCAGAGGGAAGAAAATCACTCCCTCTTGAGTGAAGACCCCTTGTAGCTGCCCTTTGGCAATGCATGGTATCAATTCAGATATTCGGGTTGAACTATCAGAGCTCTGAACTTCAGAACACTCAATGGATCATAAAAAATGTACTGAGTTTACATTGATTACAGTGGTGACAGGTTCTAAACAATATGTTGATGTCATTTGCTGTCATGTGACATACCTCTAACCATTTCTGTGACAAATGTCATCAGGAAGGACCCTCTAAATACGTTACTGTTTTAATTTTAGAATTAGTTTGTTTTTTTTGCATATTGGCGAGCAGAAGAGAAGGGTGGAGTGGATGGGGACAGTATAATTTACTGTTTTATATACCGGAGCACTGAGAAAAAGTAGAAGTGATGTGGGGACTTTTAGTTATTTAAATATCAGGGCACAGAATATGAGAGATAGGCCATTTAGATTAGACAAAGTACCATAGAAAGATGAGGCACCTTTACTGCTTGGGCTAAGTATTCCTCATGGACACTTTGACCAAGCTGTATTTCACTTTATTATGCCTTGTATCAGTCTGAGAAGATGGAAGAGGTTGCAGATGGAAGGTATTGCTAATATGTACCAGCTTTCCCTGCATTCATACTTCTGTCCTAGTTGTGTTCAGGCAAAAAAGCAATGGAGTACGACCCAGCACTTTGAGAACAAAATCCGGGATTTCTTAAACATGTGGCTGATCATATAACACACAGTTCACTTTATGATTATACATTTCAAACTTCCTTGTTCTTAATCACAGCATAAAAATCTATTATTACACAAAATACTTGAAACCACAATAGACCTATAAAAATTGGCCAAGCCCTAAAGTGGCCAATAATAAATAGATCTAGAAATGAAATATTTCATATTAGGAATGCTGTTACAAAACATCACACCGAAAGCCAATGGTGTTTGTTTAGTTCAATAGCTGTATAGCAGATCATGCCTCCAGTTCATGCTCATTGGATACATCTTATTTAAACATAGAATCCAGAAAGCATCCCTATTTAGGAGTTGGCGCTTTTAATCCCCATTCATTTTTTTTTTGTTTATATTTGTTTCAAAACCATAAACAAATGAAATAAAGAGTCCATCCAGATCCTAATAAAGAAGCCTGGCACTTCTGGTACATCTGCAAATAAAGGTCTCTTGTCTCACAGAGAACAAAGTTCTAACCAGTGAGTTTAATGAAGATTAGGATAAAGATTACAAGATAGTAAGGTGTTTAAGAAAAACAGAAATAAGTTGGAAACATGCTCATCAAGGACGTCCACTCTGAGAGATGGTTACAGTTCTGGCTTTTTGCCTGAAACGATGGGCTTTAAAGGGGTAGTCTCACCAAGACATTGGTGGTACATCGCTAGCATATGCCACCAATGTCAGATAAGTGTGGGTCCCAGAGGTGGGTCGCATTTATCCCTGAAAGGGGTCCCCCAAAGTGCATGAGGGCACACCGTGCAAGTGTGGCCGCCCTTCATTCACATCTATGGGAGTAATGCACGGTCAGTCATCTACTTTCGGAACTATCATAGAAGTAAATGGAGAACAGGACGTGCATGTGCTGTGCACTATCCTTTGGGGACCCTGTTCCAGAGGTGGGACCCGCACCAATCTTTCATTGATGGTATATCCCCCAATATTCCACCAATGTCTCAGATAACTAAACCCTTTTCAGACATTTTTCTGCCCATCTACCATTTGGACATTCTTCTTATAATTTGCTCACTTACAGTAAGAGTACCTGGCGTAAATGACATTTGAAATCTACTCCAGCCAGATGATGGATGTCAGCAAATGTCAGTGCAAGGACTGCAAGAGGATGCACCTAATTTATGAAGAGACCTATGCCTTGTCATAAATGAAGCACATTCTCTAGCAGAGCAGGGGATATCAGATGGTCCCCATACTGTGTTTAACCAACTACCTCTTTTCCCTGAGTCCAGCGCAGGCAGTGGGAAAAAAAGCTAACTGTTCTGCCAGAGCTATGCGCAGGCAGAAAATGGAGGGGGGAGGGCTGCCTAAGATGCTGCCATCTCCTGAATAGTAGCAGGCTTTCATACAAGACCAAAATGACCAAGCAACAGAGGAGAAATCACTGTTAGAAATCAAGTCAGGAATAATCTGCTTTTACTTTCACATTCAGCTTCATTCACAGCATCCCGATTTATATCAGTGATATCTTCCCCGTACTGAATTTACTGCGGTCATTCTGGTATTGTCTGAAAGCTTGAAATGCCAGATTTCAAACAATACAAGCCCATATCTATAGCTGGTACCAAACCAAAGATATGAACAGTTAAAGCAGCCCCCCTCCCTCCTCTTCAATGTGGAGGAGAATGAGGGAGCAGCTGCAGAGCTGACAGGCTGCAGGAGGAGAAAAAAACCATGAAAAATATATAGAAATGTGTCATTTTCATCACTGTACTGACCCACAAAATAAAATGACGTTGTTTTTACCACACAGTTAAAAAATTCCACAAAATAATGTAAAAATCTCAGTTTTTTTATCTTTCCAAAATGTAACAATAGCAAAGACAGGTGCACTCTGCGGTAATAATAAACCCTCACACTGATGTTAAAATTGAGAGGTTAGTTCGACATATCCTACTAGGAGGACATGTTTTAAGCTCGGGCACTGCACCAAGGTCTCTCGAGTAGCTCGAGGCCCTACCACTCACCTACCTGTGCCGTATGGGCGATACCAGGGGCCAGTGGGCGAATTGCGGGAGGATAAGGCCTGACTAACAAACAGCTTCCCAGTAACCTCCAGCATGTAGCCATGCTTGCAATGGGAGGTTCCTGTGAGCCCCGCCCGAGACTGGCCGATATGGCCCAGGGCCTAACAGGTGCACCTAAATGTAGCCTGTAGATGAAGAGCAGGCACATTTAAATTGGAGTTTATACACCTCTAAACATAACAATATACAAATCATTAGAAAACTTTTTTATCTTTCTCCCTAAAAATAAAATAATAAAAGTTATTTGTAGTCGGATCGGCTATCCGAAAGGTGTACCTAACCTATCTAACCCTATCTACAACAAGCAGTAGAATTATGCCATAACTGCTGCGGTAGGGCAGCCTAAAGGGGGCAAAAAGAGCAGACCTTAGTTTAGAGCAAAATATATACATACCATTACTACACCCACTCTAAACGTAAAAGACATTCCCCGATGAAGGTGCGGAATATACCGTACATATCAGAGTGACTACCATCAACCTTACCTCTGTCGTGTGCATCGGCACATCATTCTTGGAGGTGGCTAATGCTGATGCGATTGAAGGAGTGGCCGTTAACCAGAACCTATTACTCCGATGTATACTAACAACGTATGAACATATTACGAGAAGGTCTGGATCCTGAGAGCTGCAGACTGAAACAAACAACGGTGAATCTGTTGGAAGGCCTAAATGAATACTAAGCATTCGCCGTGGGCCCTGACTGGGCACCAACTGTTCCTGGTTGCAAACTACTACTCCTCTACTTATTCCCCAGGCCACACCATATATAAATATATATATATATAGGCCCCAAAAAGTTAGAACATGGCGTATGTCTACTTACTCTATTAGTAGGTTAAGTGGAATATGCGAACACGCCAGGCCTGGGGAACCATCAACACGGATACATGGCTATGTCAATAAACGAGCTAATGTCGCCTGTAGTGAGGACAGAGAACGTACACTCCATCCCTGCAGTGGTGACAGGAAATAAGCTAAAGGTCGTGATAACCATGAATGCTGCGCCTGTAGTCGTGATAGGACTTGTCGAGTCTGTAGCTGTGAGACATTGTGAATTGCACCTTATTACTGTACCTCCTACTGGAAGGCTGACCGATACCCAGGACTTAGGCCCGACACCAACACCCTCAGCCCAAGTGGCGAGCGAGGACATGGAAACTACTTGTAGTGGGGCCACGAGGCCGACCTCAAATGGTGAAGTCATATATGAAAACATTTAATCGTAGAAGCCATGCGTGAGAGACTAATGGCGGTGCCACGCGTGAGAGACACTAACGGCGGAGTCATGTGTGTAAAACATGAACGGAGAAGCCATGCGTGAGAGACTAATGGCGAGGTCAAATGTCAAACACTAACTGGAGAAACCATGCGTGAGAGACTAATGGCGGTGCCATGCGTAAGAGACTCCAATGGCGAAGTCATATGAAAACACTTGATGAGATAAGCCATGCGTGAGAGACTCTAATGGCGGACACTTGAATGGCGAAGCCATGCGTGAGAGACTGATGGCGGAGCCATATGTGTAACACTAAATCGGAGAAGCCATGCGTGGGAGACACGTGGCAGAGTCATATGTGCAATACCTAATTGGAGGAGCCATGCGTGAGAGACTGTAATGGCAGTGCCATGCGTGAGAGACTCTAATGGCAGTGCCATGCGTGAGAGACTCTAATGGCGGACACTTAATTGGAGAAGCCATGTGCGGGAGACTGATGTCGGAGTCATATGTGTAACCCTAAATCGGAGAAGCCATGCGTGAGAGACTCTAATGGCGGCGCCATGCGTGAGAGACTCTAATGGCGAAGTCATACGTGTAACACTAAACAGGAGAAGCCATGCGTGAGAGACTCTAATGGCAGTGCCATGCGTGAGAGACTCTAATGGCGGACACTTAATTGGAGAAGCCATGCGTGAGAGACTAATGGCGGCGCCATGCGTGAGAGACTCTAATGGCGGAGTCATACGTGTAACACTAAACCGGAGAAGCCATGCGTGAGAGACTCTAATGGCAGTGCCATGCGTGAGAGACTCTAATGGCGGACACTTAATTGGAGAACCTATACGTGAGAGACTAATAGCAGTGCCATGCGTGAGGGACTCTAAAAGCGGAGTCATAAGTGTAACACTGAATCGGAGAAGCCATGAGTGAGAGACTAATGGTGGTGCCATGCGTGAGAGACTCTAATGGCGGAGTCATACGTGTAACACTAAATCGGAGAAGCCATGCTTGAGAGACTCTAGTGGCGGACACCTAATTGGAGAAGCCATGCGTGAGAGACTCTAATGGCAGTGCCATGCGTGAGAGACTCTAATGGCGGACACCTAATTGGAGAAGCCATGCGTGAGAGACTCAACTGGCTGTGCCATACGTGAGAGACACTAATAGCGGAGTCATATGAGCAACACTAAATCGGAGAAGCCATGCGCGAGAGACTCTAATGGCAGTGCCATGCGTGAGAGACTCTAATGGCGGACACTTAATTGGAGAAGCCATGCGTGAGCGACTCTAAAGGCAGTGCCATGCGTGAGAGACTCTAATGGCGGAGTCATACGTGTAACACAAATCGGAGAAGCCCTGCATGAGAGACTAACGGCGGACACTTAATTGGAGAAGCCATGCGTGAGCGACTCTAAAGGCAGTGCCATGCGTGAGAGACTCTAATGGCGGAGTCATACGTGTAACACAAATCGGAGAAGCCCTGCGTGAGAGACTAACGGCGGACCCCTAATTGGAGAAGCCATGAGTGAGAGACTGATGGCGGAGTCATATGTGTAACACTTAATTGTAGAAGCATTGCATGAGAGACTATAACGGCGGAGTCATGTGTGTAAAACATAAAACGGAGAGGCCATGCGTGAGAGACTAGTGGCGGTATCATGCGTGAGAGACTCTAAGGGCGGAGTCATATGTCAAACACTAAATCAGCGAAGCCATGCAAGAGGGACTCTAATGGCGGACACTTAATCGGAGAAGCATTGCTTGAGAGACTTATAATGGCGGAGACATATGTGTAACACTTATTTGGAGAAGCCATGCGCGAGAGACTCTAATGGCAGTGCCACGCGAGAGAGACTCTAATGGCGGAGTCATACGTGTAACACTAAATCGGAGAAGCCATGCGTGAGAGACTAACGGCGGACACCTAATTGGAGAAGCCATGCGTGAGAGACTCTAATGGCAGTGCCAAGCGTGAGAGACTCTAATGGCAGTGCCATGCGTGAGAGACTCTAATGGCAGTGCTAAGCGTGAGAGACTAATGGCGGACACTTAATTGGAGAAGCCATGCGTGAGAGACTCTAATGGCAGTGCCATGCGTGAGAGACTCTAATGGCGGAGTCATACGTGTAACACTAAATCGGAGAAGCCATGAGTGCGAGACTGATGGCGGAGTCATATGTGTAACACTTAATTGTAGAAGCATTGCATGAGAGACTATAACGGCGGAGTCATGTGTGTAATCATAGAACGGAGAGGCCATGCGTGAGAGACTAGTGGCGGTGTCATGCGTGAGAGACTCTAAGGGCGGAGTCATATGTCAACACTAAATCAGCGAAGCCATGCGAGAGGGACTGTAACGGCGGACGCTTAATCGGAGAAGCATTGCTTGAGAGACTTATAATGGCGGAGTCATATGTGTAACGCTTATTAGGAGAAGCCATGCGCGAGAGACTCTAATGGCAGTGCCATGCGTGAGAGACTCTAATGGCGGAGTCATATGTGTAACTCTGAATCGCGAAGTCATGCGCGAGACTCTAATGGCGGAGTCATGTGAGTAAAACAAACAGAGAAGACGTGCGTGGGAGACTAATGGCGGAGCCATACATGCGAGACTAATGGCAGATTTATTATTATTTTTTATAAAGCACTTTAGCGGCACCAGTATGACTTGGGAACTCGCGTAACCATGAATCCCTCTGACAGGGAACCTAAGAGGCTAAAAACCTACGACCATATGGTACCCCTAACGAACAACATGAAGGACGGTCAAAGGGCCACCCGGAGCCATGAGGCCGAAGCGATCATCAGGCCCCCCGAAGCCTTTTTTTTTTTTTTTTCCTTTTAAATGAACAGAAAAAGTAGAAGTAGGCCTTCGGATAGTAACAACCAAGAACGCAGCTATTATGTTAATCGGGAGAGCAGTGTCAGAGCGGTGTGCAGACTGTCCTAGTGAAAATACTGGCTTAACCATGATGTCAAAAAATAAATAAAAGGAAAATGTAGCTATAGGCAGAAGCAGTGTCTAACGCATGGTGTAAGAACAGGTGGGTGACAGCAGCTCTGGATGTGAGTAGTGCCCAGCACGTGGTATGGGCGCAGCTCTGCGTTTGAGCATGATATAAAGCAGCCGTATGAATGCAATCTAAAGCGAGTAGAGTATTAACGTGATACAACAGAAGCATGAACGCAGCTCTGGTAGTGAATGGAGTATAGGAAAAATGTTAATGCAGACACACAGACGTAGTTCTTGCAGGTAACGAACCTAGCCATGATCATTAGTGCCCAACCCCCTTCGCCCCAGAGCGCTACAAGTCACAGACCGTGTAATGCCAGTACTCGCCTGGCACCTTCTGCAATTGCCCAGGTGCGAATGAACCTCCACATAATGCTGCAGGAATATATATATATATTTTTTCAAATGATGGTCACCACAACCCCATCTCGTGTTCCAGAGCATCAGTACTCAATACAGGCGCCTTTAACAACCTGCTACGGCCCCATATATGGGCCACTGATACACATACACCAACACCTTGCGTGTCTGGCGCTAACTGCGGACGTGCGCCCCACATGTACAACAGTGACAGAACCATTAGACTTTTTTTTTTTTTTTATATGACCCTTGATACACGAGCCTTCCAGAGAGATAACTACGTAATACCATCGCTTAAACGCAGCGTGTGTAACTTGGAGACACGTGTCCCGTATGATACAGATATCAGAAAACACGCGACCATACCTACTCTAGGCGCATGCAACACCAATAACTATATGCAATAGCCCCCAACAATCCCTTAGACAGCTGGACAAAATACTAACAACAGTCACTTGACCATTAGTGCCCAACTTTGCTTCGACCCAGAGTATTACGAATCACATACCGCAGTGTGGGTCTCATGCCAACAAGTGTGATTCTACAGTGAATGCCAGCGCTCGCCTGGCACTTTGTCGCTGCCCAGGCGTGAATGAGCCTGCACACGATGCAGCTGCGCTCCATGTCGCGGACCACAGCGTGGGTCCCGTGCGAACCATTCCGATCCTACCATGAATACCAGTGCCTTCCTGAGAGATTCTGCCATCGTCCAGCCGTAAGGAGCCTCCACACCATGCTGCAGTATCCTGGAGCTGACCCAGAGGTAGTGAAATCAGCTGAAACGGCGTCAGCCTGGGCTCACAGGAGCCTGTAAATAGCCTAGCAATCAGCCAGCCTAGGCCCGCAGGTGCATGTAACGAGTCTTGTGATCCGCCTCCCCTCCCACAAATGCAGCAAATATATTTGCTTAAACTTAATACACTATATAACCCAAAATGGTTAATAAAAAACCTACAACTTATCCCGCTAAATGAAAAAAATTTTGAAGAAAAAATTAAAAAGTTTTATGACTGCTAACACAAAGAGGGAAAATATTATTGGTTCTTATAAGGCTAAAATGAATGATGTCACTAAGGGGTTAGAAATGCAATAGTGTCCCCTGAGTGGTGCGTCAACAAGATTTACTGCAGACACATATTAAAAATCTACAATAAAAAAGTGAAATTTTTGGGAGGGTTTTTCCATTTTTAAATGTGACTGTTAGAAGGTTAAGATACATACTGTGGAATTACCATCTTGCTTCCCGAGTTGCATCCACTATGTTAGACACTAAACAACCCTTTACATAGGCTGACTGACCAGGCAATTATCAGGAATGAACCATCATTGCCTCACCATGAGTAGAAATAAGAGCAGTATTTACACCTTCACAATCACCCTTGTATGGGGCTGAGCGATCACTACTAGGATTGCTCTTCCCCATAGATTTGCTGTTTCTGGGCAGTTAATCTGGAACTAAGATTCAGCTGGACTATCCAACGATGACTCCAATGCTCTTTTTTTTTTTTTTAAAGAGCATGAAACAAATACCATAAGAGAGATCACTAGTGTTTTTATGGTACACCTTTAGCTTCTGTCATCAGTCCTGAGTCTGCTGACCTTACAGCAAGAATGCTTGGAATACAATGATATAAACAACTGAACATACTGTATTAGTGACCAATACCTTCAATGCTCATACTTTTGATATGTAAATTGCATATTCATATGTGAGTCTCCGTTGAATTTAAATAGCCATTGTTATTTTAAAAAAATGCCTTACCTTATCCCATAGGATATCGTTTGACATGCCAACACATAATTTGTACTATATAAGTTAATAAAATGCATATATTATTTGGAAAGGCATGCAATTCTTATGGGTATTTATTTTTTTTCCCTTGCTTTAAGCTATTGAACCTTCTTGAGTCAGCTCAATCAATCAACATTTCATCCATCTCCCTTGAGAGTAATTTTCCATTACATGAGTCATATACTGTGTAGTGGTGCCTCAGAAATTAAGTTGTATAAGTAAAACTCTGCTAAAAGTTAATTGCATGAATGTTACAAAAGCTAGCCACCGCCATTTCTCTCTTCTTATCAGGCAGACCAGACCCACTTCCAGCTGCGACTACTCCGGCGGGCCCGCTCTGTCTCCCTTCATAGGCGTCAGCCTGCCCATTAGCTAGGTCCCTCCTCCACTGCCTGAAGGGTACATCCTTCCTCAGACCCCCAAAAGGCGAGCACTCGCTTGCCCTAATCTTTATAAGTCAATAGCTGGCTACCTATGGATATTTAAGGTACCTTTCTCAGTGGGAAGGTGCCTGAGCAATAAGGTTCTTTATCTTGCTAAGTTTCATGGAAGAGTTTGATATTCTGATGTTTGCTTGGGTGCTGACCTTTGCCCGTTTTCCCGTATTGACCCTCTGCTGCCTGACCTGACCCATCCCTAAATATCGTACTGACCATGAGCTGCCTGCCATGACCTCTGACTTGTTTCACAGATTTGCAAAAACTCTGCCTGTCCTGACCTTGACTCTGTTACTGACTATGAGTTTGCCTGATCCCTCTGTTCCTTGCAATGGTGTCTCTGATCTCTGTGGGACAGCTCTCAACAATACTGGGTCTTCTCCAAGAGGTAGTGGCCTGGTGGATCCCCTGCAGCAAAGTCAAGATCCTAGTGTAGGGTTTAAAGGGCGAATATCAGGGGACTGCCAGGACAAGTCAAACCAGTTGGTTGACACAGTGGTTCCACATCCACAATGAGGAAAATCCCAATATGCATGGATGTACTGTATGGCATCTCTTTAATTAAAATTCATCTTGGCTTCAGATCCGAGGTACTAGTTGGACCTGAAGCCGAGTTAGGTTTAAAGTTTTAAACTGGTTTTCCACTTCAAAAATCAACTACCGAAGATTTTCGACTAAGTCATGCACGACTAGATTAATAATTTACTTCGGCTCATTGGAGCCCATACATTCTAATACTGTATGGAAATAAATCTCTGTACAGTATTATTCCAAAGTTTTTAATGAAGGGACTTCGGATGAAGCATCTGAAGCTCACTTCGCTCAACTCTCTTTACCACCATGAACGCTGGACATCATAAGAGATACATTTTTGTAATTGGGTCATGCAGTCTGAAATTTTAAAGGAGCACAGAAATGTTTTAGCATAGAACTGGGTATAGGTGGAGAAGTTAATATAAGTGAAAATACTTATAAAGTCAGTTAGTACCTTGCAAAAATGTAGTTAGCTAATTGGCCAAGCTTTTAGGTGTTTTGAAGGTCAATTAAAAGCACATAATATATTGTTGAATGTATATAGCGACCCAATCAGGGGCGGACTGAGAACTTAGTGTCTCTGGAAAGAATAAATAAAAGTGGCCCCATTTTGTAGGCAGGTCCAAATTAACAGAAGGCAGGGCAACACAAGTAGGTGGTGTCAACAATACCATAGTGTAAAATACCATCCAAGCAGAACCAAATAACAAAGTATGGCACAATATACTGCCCCGATAGCTGGCCCTCTGTGGTGGCCATCAATAGCTACTATAGTCTGTCTTTGGAGAAGGGGGCTTAGGAGGTGATGTGCGGACCATAGTAGTTGAATTTAGGAGGGCATCTGTGGTCGCTGGCTAGGTACATGAGTACCTGATTCTCACAGCGTTTATTACTGCTGAGAGCTCATTATGTACCTGGTAGCGGCAGAGAGGAGGACTTGGGTGGCCCTTTGGGGCATCGGGCAAACGGGAAATTTCCCTATAGGGTCTATGGCCAATCTGCCCCTGGACCCAAGATACTGTAGAGTGATATGTTTTACTTTATCTTCCAGATCTGGTTTATCTGTCAAAAATTACAAGTGCATAACCTGAACGGCCATTTCTCTGGACAGGACAATGTTTAGCCTATTGGACTTCCTGATCATGTTGTCGGTGTTACCGTAATGTTCATAATAGCTCTTATTACATCCAATTTTATGATAACATTAGATACTGAATTATAGTGCCTGGGAGTCAGAGGTTGGAGGCACATTAATACAATACGAAATACACATGTTTAATATACTGTGGTTTTTTAAGTACCACTGAGCTCAGGCATGTGTAATACAAGGACTCTGTTCCTTCAGAGACTCTGCCTTCTTACTCATTATTGAATTATAAGCAAGTAACCTTTATTAATGCTATTTTGAATATTATGTTACTAGTATGCATAGCACATATACATTTCTCAGAGAAAAATCTATTGCATACCATAGACTGTAACATCTGTGAATATAGAATAAATATAGCTTGATAATATAAATATAATCCCTGCTCCACGGGCAACCCAGGAATTTCTGACAATATCATTCCACAGGCCTTACTACCTGGCTGTCTGTTTATATGTACAAGAGATGCTGGGGGGCATCCTTAAACATAGTTTGTAGATTAAATAATCTGTGGGTATGGTTTGAGGAGAGAGACATAACCAAAGTATATACCAGTGTATTGGAGAAACTACACTTAAAAATTAACATTAAAATATGGTAGGTAAAATGTAGACATAAAGCCTAGTAAGAAGACAGTCTAAGTAAGACCTAGCACAAAGGAGATGAAAATCAGGAGGCATTTTTGAAGACTATTACATTGGGTTTGAAAAGTGCAAAACATTTATTTTATTTGCCTTAAATTCACACTTTTTTTAAAAACTTTTGGATGGATTTATAGCAGGAGATACACTATATGGTCAAAAGTATTAGGATGCCTTCACATTACACCTATATGAGCTTTTATGAATCCCATTCTAAATCCATAGACATTAATGAGGGAGGGGGGGGGGTTCTACCTATTTGCAGCTAAAACATCTTCCACTCTTCTGGGAAGGCTTTCTAGAGGATTTTGGAATGTGTCTGTGCAAATTTTGCCCATTCATCCAGAAGAGCATTTGGTAGGTCAGATAATGATGTTGACCGTGATGGTCTGGCCCAATCTCTGTTGTAGTTCATCCCACAATTGTTTGATGAGGTTGAGATCAGGGATCTATGTGGACCAGTCAAGTTCTTACACAGAAGACTAGCGAACCTTGCTTTGTGCACTGGGACAAGGTCATGCTGGGACAGAAAAGGATCTTCCATAAACTGTTTCCACAAAGTTGGAACTTGGAAGCATACAATTGTCCAAAATTTAAGATTTCACTTCACTGGAACTAAGGTGCCTAAGCCAAACCCTGAAATCGAACCCCACAGTATTATCTCTAATCCACCAGACTTTATAGTTGGCATAATGCAGTCAGACAGGTAACGTTCTCCTGGCTTTTTGCAAAATCTAAACTTGTCCCTCAGACTACCAGATTCCTCACTCCACAGAGCATGCAGAGTCCAGTGATGGCATGTTTTACACCACTCCATCTGACTATTGGCCTTGTGTTTGGTGATGTAAGGCTTGCATGTAGCTGCTCAGCAATAGAAACCCATGCCATTAAGCTCCTGGCAAACAGTTTTTGTGCTGATGGTAATGGCAGAGGAAGTTTGGAACGCTGCATTTATTGTGTCAGCAGAGCATTGGTGACTTTTATACACTATGTACTTCAGGACTCTACAACCCCGCTCTGTAACTTGAAACTTTGTATAACACCATTCACAGATTATTGTGGAATATTTAAATGGGAACAAATTTCACTAACTGATTTATTGCAAGAGTACACAGAGCACTGTCTCTCTATAGAGAGAGAAAGAGAGGAGAGAGAGAGAGAGAGAGAATAAACAAGCTCACCCTATTCTGCCTTCCCTCCTGATTGGCTATAAGGGTGACTTCAAGGCATTATGGACAAGCCTGCCAGAGAGGGCCCCATTTATAGTCATGTAATCCTCATTATTCTTTTTCCCTGGCCATTTTCCCTTATATAGTGTACTGAATTTGATATGCAAAATGGCAGGTGTGGTTTTGTGTGCTTTTTCCAAATAAATCGACAAATCTTCGGCTTTATCTAGAAGTAGAGTTTTCAATTAAGAATTGGTTTTCTTATCTCTGTACAGTACCATGCTTGAAATACAGTGAGCAGGCAGTCAAAACCATTTCCAGTGTTTCAAGTCTGAGAATAGGAAGTGGAAAGCACAGCATTGCTGGAACAGCAGTGGCAAGGGAGTGGTGAGTAATGAGTATTTGTTATTTTAAAGCCATTCTGCCTCAAAGTTTTTTTGGGACTAGTTCAATTTAATTAAACGAGCATATAGATGATCAACACCAATGCACAGGTCAACACACAAAAGTATCTCTGAGGGATAACAAATTTATGCTTATATCAGTTTCCCTTTATTTCTGTGTTCACAAAAACGTTTCAATTTTCTTTTTTTATTGGGGACTGATTATATTCTAACTAGCAGCATATATTGCATATGTCTACTACAACAATAGACACAGTAGCACTCAAAAATATCTGGGAGTGTCAACGAATTTAGACCAAAGTCTGGTTCACTATTTGACAGTTTTGTAATTTTTATTTTTTTTGGAGGGGGGGAGATGATGATTATATCCAAACTACAAGCATATATACGTATTTACTACACCAATACATAGAGTAGTGCACAACATTAGGGTTACATGTGGGTAGTAGCAGCACCATCTATCCAGCCAGAAGTAGTGGCAGACCACGATTTTCGCAGCTGGATTTGAAAAGGCGCAACATAGTTGAGGAAAAAGAGAATTATATAGTTGATTGGATGGCACCCTCATCCTCTCAGTTGCAGCAGGATGACGTGGAGGTGACTTCAGAGTCAGACACCATGCCATGGAGCCAGGGGTCACTCCTCCTGCTCCTCCTTGCAGCCTCAAAGAAGACTTTCAGTGGAGTCCTCTCAGTCTTCACTGCCCCTTCCTAGAGGGATGCCTTCCTTTTTCCTAAAAGGTGCAAGAAAACCCCACCATGCCCTATGGCAGATAGTCAAGAGAGTCTCCCTATTGACGACTTGTGTGAGAGCAGTAGCTGGTCTCCCTGAGATCAGCTTTTGTTTTGTTTGAGTAGTCTCCAAGGCATTGCTCCCGGTTAGCAAGAATCCTACTCCACACTGATGAGGGGCAACACCCCGAAACAGCTGTCTGTGGATGGATAACTGGCTTAGGTTTTCCCCGTCACATCTTTAAAGCTTATAAAAAGGCGGGATGTTGACATAGGGGCCACTTAATATGGTGGATTTGGTGATCTCTGTAATGGAGACACCCCTTTGCTCGGTTTTCCTTCCTTTGAGGGATATCTGGCTTTCATTGTGTTGTAGACCCATAACTGGGGCTCCACATTTATTTTGCATATTACTGTTTTCCAGGGAGCTTTGCACTTTGGATTGCTGTGTTGAGACTCTTAAATGAGGCTCCACTGTGATTTTTGTAGCTGGTCTCCCTGAGATCAGCTATTGTTTTGTTCATCCCCAACAGCAGCTAGGCACAGGGTCGCTTACACGACTCCTCCTTCCTATCACATGTGTCAGGTCAAGCGTTGCCAAGCTTTTTTGGAGCTGATTGGCCTGGAAGAGAGTAGCCACACCAGTGAGCTGTTGCTCAAGTACATCAAGCAGTAAACATCCTGCCAGCTGTAACCCCGCCAACTCCAACTGGGCAAGGTGGTCAGTGACAGTAGTTGCTACATTGTGGCCGCCCTGGACCTGGGCAAAAAAACACATGCTCCCTATTGTTGGAGCGCTTTCTAAATAAGTACACTGGCTTGCACAAGGTGCTGGTAAAGTCCATTAGTGATGAGCGGCAGGGGCAATATTAGAATTCGCGAATATTTGGGTGAATATTCGCCATATATTCGAAAATTCGTGAATTTGTAATCTCCAGTCATTATTTTCTTGATTGCGAAAATTCGCATATAAAAATTTGCATAAAATGAGCATAAAAATCTTCATAAATTTATGCTAATTTTATGCGTATTTTTATATGCGAATTTTCGCAATCAAGAAAATGATGACATTACTTTCTTGATTGCGAAAATTTGCATATAAATCATTTGCATTAAAAATTTGCATAAACTGGTATTTAAAAGGTATCTTTTAAATACCAGTTTATGTGAATGTTTATGCTAATTGTATGCGAAAATTTGAATATAAACATTTGCATAAACTGCTATTTAAAAACCGAATATTCGCAATTGCGAATATATTTCACAATATTCTAAATAGAGATGGCCCGAACTATTCGCCGGCGAACAGTTCCCGGCGAACATAGCTTGTTCGCGTTCGCCTCTGCCGGGCGAACATATTCGATGTTCGCGTTCGCCCCTATACTTTATCATTGAGCAAACTTTGACCCTGTACCTCACAGTCAGCAGACACATTCCAGCCAATCAGCATACCCTCCCTCCCAGACCCTCCCACCTCCTATCTAAACGCAAGGATAGGATCCATCTTACATTCATTCTGAAGCTGCAGTGTTAGTAATTGTAAATCGCAATGCGATTAATATAACCTGTATTATTCGCATTATGACATAACTTAGATCTGAGTTCCAATGGTTGTATTGCTAGAATATATTAACGAAGATAACAAATATAGCGCTATATTCTCAATCTTCATTATATTCTAGCAATAAAACCATTAGGAACTCAGATCTAAGTTGAATTTGCAATGCGATTAATATAACCTGCATTAATCGCATTGCGAATTCAACTTAGAGCTGAGTTCTAATGGTTGTTGCATTGCTAGAATATACGTTATATTCTAGCAATACAACCATTAGGAACTCAGCTTTAGTTGTAATCGCAATGCGAATAATACTTAGAATTATTAATCGCTTGCGAATCCATTTGATGCCTCTGTTTGATTGTATATGACGGTTGACTATGACTACCACCAACGTTCTGCTGCCTCCAAAGCAAGATATCTGAACCCCCAGGGGCCATTTGGGCATTTTTAATAGAAAACGCATAAAACGCATAAAAACAGCATCTGCGTTTTATAATTTTTTCATTTTTTAGTTTATTCTTTTGTGTATTTTGCCACATTTGGTTGCATATTTACATTTGGTATAGGCAAATATGGTAGTCTAGATCATGTGTCTATACCAAAACCTAGGATCATTGTTTGACAGCATATTTTCTAAGCCATGTAGCTGAATATAGATTTGGGCAGAGTAATGATCTAGACTACCATATTTGCCTATACCAAATGTATATATGCAACCAAATGTGGCAAAATACACAAAAATTAAACTAAAAATTAAAAATTAAAAACGCAAATGCGTTTTGATGCGTTTTCATCAAAAACGCCCAAATGGCCCCTGGGGTTCAGATATCTTGCCTCGGGGGCAGCAGAACATTGGTGGTAGTCATAGTCAACCGTCATATACAATCAAATAGAGGCATTAAATGGATTCGCAAAGCGATTAATAATTGTAAGTATTATTCGCATTGCGATTACAACGTAGAGCTGAGTTCCTAATGGTTGTATTGCTAGAATATAACGTATATTCTAGCAATACAACAACCATTAGGAACTCAGCTCTAAGTTGAATTCGCAATGCGATTAATGCAGGTTATATTAATCGCATTGCAAATTCAACTTAGATCTGGGTTTCCTAATGGTTGTATTGCTAGAATTATATAACGAAGATTGAGAATATAGAGCTAAATTCCCAATCTTAGTTATATTCTAGCAATACAACCATTAGGAACCCATCTCTAAGTTAAGTTCGCAAATATGATGTCCCAACTCCCAAACTATTCACCGCGAGTAGTTCCCGCGAACATAGCTTGTGCGCTGCTCGTCGCGGCGGGCGAACATATGCGATGTTAGGTCCACCCCCTATCATTGAGTAAACTTTGACCCTGTACCTCACAGTCAGCAGACACATTCCAGCCAATTAGCATACCCTCCCTCCCAGACCCTCCCATCTCCTGGACACAGCATCCATTTTAGATTCATTCGGAAGCTGCAGTCTTAGTGAGAGGAGGGACAGTGTAGCTGCTGCTGAGATTTAATAGGGAAATTGATAGCTAGGCTAGTTTATTCAGTGTCCACTCCAGTCCTGAAAGACTCATCAGATCTCTGCTGTAAGGACTGCGTCCTGACAGCACCCCAAAAAGCCCTTTTAGGGCTAGTACATCAGTCTCCCTCCCAGACCCTCCCACCTCCCATCAAAAAGCAAGGATGGCATCCATCTTAGTAGTTGTAATCGCAATGCGATTAATACAGGTTATATTAATCGCATTGCGAATTCAACTTAGAGCTGGGTTCCTATTCTCAATCTTCGTTATATTCTAGCAATACAACCATTAGGAACTCAGATCTAAGTTGTAATCACAATGCGATTAATATAACCTGTATTAATCGCATTGCGATTACAACTTACCACACTCTGCGTCAACTAGATATTTTTCCATGGGAGTTTTGCCATGGATCCCCCTCCGGCATGCCACAGTCCAGGTGTTAGTCCCCTTGAAACAGCTTTTCCATCACTATTGTGGCCAGAAGGAGTCCCTTTGTTTTTTAAAATTCGCCTGTCTATTGAAGTCTATGGCGGTTCGCACTCTTCGCATGTTCGCGAACATTTGCGGAAGTTCGCGTTCGCTGTCGCGAACTGAAAATTTTATGTTCGCGACATCACTAATTCTAAATATTCGCGAATTCTCGAAGTGCTGATATTCGCAATTATAATTCGCAATTCGAAAATTTGTGATCAACACTAAAGTCCATGAGACTGCCCAAGCATTTCAGCCACTCTTATGTGGTGAGGAACGCTCCTCTATACCTGCAGCAACAGAACAGCCTGCCACTACACCGCTTAATTAGAGTCGCGCCAGCTCGCTGGAATTCGAAATTGCACATGCTCTAGCGTTATGATCAGTGGAAAGCCATGAACGATTTTGTCATGCACCAGACATCCTTATCAGCAGGGAGCATGTGTTGCTTTGAGGTCAGGAAGTGGCAGCTCATCCAAAACGCATGTCAGGTGCTGAAGTCCTGCGAAGAGGCCACAAAGTTTGTCAGCAAGAAAAACTCTGGCATGAACAACATCATCCCTCTGATATGTATCTTAGAACACACGCTGATCCTCATGCACCAGGGGACCACGACAGAAGTAGAGCAGCTGACTTATCTTGCTGTCCGTCCTAGCTGTTGGGGACGCACAAAGGTAATCTGCAATGGAGGAGGAGGATGTCAAACATGAGGATGAGGAAGATGAGTATGAGAAGCTGCAACGGCAAGAAGAGAAGTCAGAGGTAGAGAAGCAAAGAAGACAATGATGAGGATGGCATCGACCTAAACACCCAATCGTCTCAGTGGGGGGAGGAGCCGGAAAGAAGCGGCTCCTCGGGCGTGCTGGCCAGAATGGCCACCTGTATGTTGGCTTGCTTACGGAGTGACAGGCGTATCGTTGACATCAAGCAGTCTGTTGATTTCTGGATAGCCATGCTTTTAGACCCTCGCTACCAAGAGAAAATGGGGAAATGTTTTCCTATGGCAGAAAGGAATGGCAAATTACATTACTACCAGGAAACACTGAGTATGCAGCTTGCCGCAGGTTACGGCGAGCAGATGCCTGCCTCCATCATGTCTGAAAGGGAGGCCCCCTTTCCACCCCCCGCAGAGTAACCCATCTCCCACCACCAGAAGCAGCAGAAGCCTCATCAGCAGTAGCAGCAGTAGGGCAGCACTAGCCATTTCAGTGTCCTCACATGATGGAGCAGTTTATCCATGTGTCACACCTGGCTAAGGCCGTTAGGTTAAAATGATTGACATTTTTATAATTTTAGTGGATTATTGCATCAATTCCATCCCATTTTGTCACAGTCCAGGCAAAGCTGGAGTCAGCAATGCATCATGCCACTACCATTAATACCTGAGGATAAGTTCAATGTACTTACTTGCCACATTGTTGAAATTCTTTAATTTTCTTGGGGGGGGGGAGGGGGGTAAATAAGTTTAAGGCACAGCATAAATGAATGTTATCACTGCATCAATACCAGCAGTTTTTCAATGTCCAGGCAAAGCTGCATTATGCTGCTAATGCCTCAATCGTCATTTTCCGTGTACTCACTTTCCACACAGTTGAAATTTTAAAATTTCCTTTTGGGGGGTGGGGGGGGGGGTTAAATTTGTTTAAAGTATAACTGTCAAATTTTTTTTTTTTTTACTATTGGATTCTGGTGATTAATATTACCTTGTTGGCCCTGTTTTAATTTCTGATTGTTTAATAAATAACCCCTAAAAGCCACCTAAAAGTCCCCAGTATTGGCTATTGTTACCTGAGATAAAATCAGGTTGCCATGCTCCTTCCGTCTACCAGATAGAGGACGGAGCACGCTGCGTGCACTGGGAACTGATAGTGAGTCAGCATTGTAAGGGAATGTATAAAAAGCCAGGTTCTTCCTGACAGGAGATAACAGTGCTGGGCTGTGTGTGTGAACTTCTCCACATGCCTGTGCTTGGCAGACACTCCCTTAGCAGTGAAGGATGTAGAGCCCAGTGTATAAATGACAGCCTTATCTGATAAGAGGAGAGCTTGTAGAAGGACTACAGGCTTCAGCCAGACATGGGAACTTCACTGCAAGACCCCCCTATACAGTGCTGGTCTTCACTAACTTCACTGCAGGTGTCCTATGGATTAGACTCAGGGCTGAGGGCGGCCATTTTAACAGAATAGTGAAATTGCAGTTTTATGCAGACTGGTTGCTAAGGGCTGAATCTTATTAAATAAGGTGTAAGTAAGTCTAATAGTTATTGATTCAGGAATATTATCATATTAGTAACTACATATATGAAAACTGAAATTTGGGTCTAAATGTGACAGTTATCCTTTAAGGCACAGCATAAATGTACGTGATTTCTTATTAAAAGTTTCTCACAGTCCAGGCAGGCTGAATGCGATCAATAGACTACTCCTTGCTGCTGGTGCTCCATCTTGCTACTCTTGCTGTCTGTCTGCTTACCTTACATCACGTTCTGTACAGCTACTGCTGTGGCCTGCTTCATGCCACTAATGCCACTTGCCAACAACCATGTTCCCTCAAGCCACTTTTTTTTTTAATCCCATAACAACATGTGTTTAAACATAATCTGCCTCCAATAAGGGACAATTTTTGTAAGCTTTGGATTATTAAACACGCTGTATGTTAAGGCCATCAAACATACATTTACCCATAGCTATGTATGTCAGTGTCATTCAGATTTCATTTACTATTGTTGTCATTGTGTGCCACAGCTTGGGGAAGGGGGAGGGAAAAAGTCATAAAAAATATACAAAAAGAGATAACAAGTTTTCTAGAAGGAGGCTAGAAGTGGTTATATGCCAACTTTCAGGGCAACTTTAGCAACTTCATTTTGGCCGGAACTGATTGGGTTCCAAACCAAATGTTTATAAAAAATGAATCTCGACTGGTTTGCTCATCTCTAGTCCATACTTGTCCTTTTATCACTCAGTGACATCGAGGGTGAATTTATTAGTGCTTTAACAACATTTTTGTGGCATTAAAACATTGCAACTTATGGCACACGCAATATTTGTGACTTTTTGAGCTTCTCAACTCTTTTCTAAAGGGGATGGGGCATAGCAGGATGTTTCAGCGCCCCAACCTGGAGTGAATTATAGCTCAAATCTATGCCAGCCCCTAACTGGCAAAGATTTGAGTTTCTCCATAGAGGGCATCTGCCTCTTAATAAATTAGGTGAATCAAGCTTCGGATCGTAGATCCGAAGTCGATTACTTCAAAAACTTTGTCTTTAATGCTGTTTCGGTACAGCATTAAAATAAATTGGCTCAGTGGAGCTAAACTTCGTTTAGGTGCATCCCACGCCAGTACACATGTTTATCTCCCATGCGCTGGCATATATGGTAATATACTCAAGCATATAGTACATGATATTGAACTTAAGTATTAATTTATATTGAGTGTAAGTAATGTTAGGGTATATATATATATATATATATATATATATATATATTTCTTATATTTTTCCACCCTTTAAGAAGCGCCTGCCCATTAGACACACCTAGGTTTTAGAGAATGAAAATAAGATAAAATATGTTTCATTAGACCTGAGCTCAGACCCCAAATTAGACCTCCAATGTGAATCAGACCCCAGAACAGACTCCCAATGTTAATAAGTCCCCCAATCAGACTTGAGATCAGACCTCCATGTGAATGACCGCCAATCAGACCTCAGATCAGACCTCAATAAGTCCCCTAATCAGACCTCCATGTGAATGACTGTTATTCGAACGTCAGAACAAACCTCAATAAGTCCCCCAATCAGACCTCAGATCAGAGCTCCATGTAAATGACCCCCAATCAGATCTCAGATCAGACCTCAATAAGTGCCCCAATTAGGCTTGAGTGAATCAAGCTTCGGATCATAGATCCAAAGTCGATTACTTAAAAAAAAACATTGTGTTTAATGCTGTTTCCTTACAGCACTAAAATGAATTGGCTCAGTGGAGATAAACTTTGCCTCCCTCGAAGTCTCACAAGACTTCAGTGAATTACTACTGTATTCATATCTGCGTACCTGCAAGTACCAGCAAGTACCAAAGCCCACTTTGAATTCCGCCCATTCACAGCACAGCGAGCAGCCGAGGACCAGGAACTGGTAAGTACGGAGCCAGGGGAGCACTACCTTCATGGCTCCCATTCCTCCTGTATAGTGATGCGAAATACACTTAGAGCTGGGTTCCTAATGGTTGTATTGCTAAAATATAACGAAGATTGAGAATATAGCGCTATATTCTCAATCTTCGTTATGTGCTAGCAGTATAACCATTAGGAACCCAGCTCTAAGTTGAATTCGCAATGCGATTAATACAGGTTATATTAATCGCATTGCGATTACAACTACTAACACTGCAGCTTCAGAATGAATCTAAGATGGATGCTGTCCTTGCTTTTTGAGAGGAGGTGGGAGGGTCTGGGAGGGAGACTGATGTACTAGCCCTAAAAAGGGCTTTTTGGGGTGCTGTCAGGACGCCGTCCTCACAGCAGAGATCTAATGAGTCTTTCAGGACTGGAGTGGACACTGAATACACTAGCCTAGCTATCGATTTCCCTATTAAATCAGTAGCAGCTACACTGTCCCTCCTCTCACTAAGACTGCAGCTTCCGAATGAATCTAAAATGGATGCTGTCCAGGAGATGGAAGGGAGGGTATGCTGATTGACCGGAATGTGTCTGCTGACTGTGAGGTAGAGGGTCAAAGTTTACTCAATGATAGGGGGTGGACCGAACATCGCAGGCATGCTGGGAGTTGTAGTTTCGCAACAGCTGGAGGCACACTGGTTGGGAAACACAGGTCTAGATCATTACTCTGCCCAAATCTATATTCAGCTATATGGCTTAGAAAATATGCTGTCAAACAATGATCCTAGGTTTTGGTATAGACACATGATCTAGACAACCATATTTTCCTATACCAAATGTAAATATGCAACCAAATGTGGCAAAATACACAAAAAATAAAATTAAAAATTTAAAAATTATAAAAACCTGATGCGTTTTCTTTCAAAAACGCCCAAATGGCCCCTCGGGGGTTCAGATATCTTGCTTTGGAGGCAGCAGAACGTTGGTGGTAGTCATAGTCAACCGTCATCTACAATCAAATAGAGGCATCAAATGGATTCGGAAAGCAATTAATAATTGTAAGTATTATTCGCATTCTGATTACAACTTAGAACTGAGTTCCTAATGGTTGTATTGCTAGAATATAAGGTATATTCTAGCAATACAACAACCATTAGGAACTCAGCTCTAAGTTGAATTCGCAATGCGATCAATGCAGGTTATATTAATCGCATTGCGATTAAACTTAGATCTGAGTTCCTAATGGTTGTTGTATTGCTAGAATATAACGAAGATTGAGAACATAGTGCTATATTTGTTATCTTCGTTATATTCTAGCAATACAACCATTAGGAACTCAGATCTAAGTTGTAATCACAATGCGAATAATACAGGTTATATTAATCGCATTGCGATTTACAATTACTAACACTGCAGCTTCAGAATGAATCTAAGATGTATGCTGTCCTTGCATTTAGATAGGCGGTGGGAGGGTCTGGGAGGGAGGGTATGCTGATTGGCTGGAAAGTGTCTGCTGACTGTGAGGTACAGGGTCAAAGTTTACTCAATGATAAAGTATAGGGGCGAACGCAAACATTGAATATGTTTGCCCGCCGCGGCGGACGCGAACAAGCTCTCATTGGTATTCACCCCATAAAACGCACTGACATTTTCCCACTTTGGGTGCCTCTTTTAGGGCGAAAAATACAGTATATATATTGTGACACAGTGAGAGGTTTGGTGGTAAAAAACAGGTATTTTCCTCTCAGCCTGTGCTGCTGCCTTTAAAAGACAGCTGGGTTTATACAAAGGTCTCTCTCTCTGTGTTTGGGATCTGAGCCCTGTGCTGGGCTGAAAAGCTGAGACCTGTGTGTCAGGAGAGCAGGCCATGTAAAGACTGTCAGTGGACTTTTTGTGTTGCCGAGCATTCAGCCAGGTGTGAACTGATACCTAGGATTTGAGGTGATTAACCTGGAAACTGCTGGCGTTCTGTGGAGCTCTCAGGGCTGGAAGCAAGAGCTTGCAAAGAGGTGTGCAGTCTGCCTGGAAGCCTGAGGTTGGACTTTCCTGCGGCTGGGCTGACAGCCGGGTGTGAACACGCACCTAAACCACACAGGTGATTTGATCCCGTCTTGGACTTTTGTTTTGCCTCAAGTTTTTGCTATGTGTGTGAAGTAACACTAAGTGACTGTTTTGAGTTTTGTTTGTGCAAGTGTGAAATACAACACTGTTTGCGGCACTACCTGGACTCTCTTTGCCTCTGTACTGCACCCGCACCGCTGTCTACCAGAGCAACTCCCCACAATATATATATATATATATATATATATATAAATGAATTTCTGTCTAGACGTTCTCTATGCGCGACGAAACGACTGGACCAATCTTCACCAAATTCGGCACACAGGTACATCAGATGTCCGGGAAGGTTTTAGACCAGGTCTCAGCTCTCTAGGACTTACAGTTCCTGAGATATTCCCAAACAATGGCCTGCATTATAGCCAATACAAGCCTACAAGCCTTTGACTTAAATCCTAACTGTCATTTACTGCTCCCTGGCAGTTCGTCTCCACACACACAGTTTTACTCCAAGTAACCATAACAACCCCCAGGCATGTTTCCTCACTGCTCTGGATGACGTTTAAAGGAAATCTGTCACCAGGATAATCACTACAGAAGTAAAGCCAGGGCCTAATAGCACTTAGTACCTTATTTCCTGAGGTTTCCATAACAACTCGGCCATTTTTCTTCACTGCTGCAGGTTAGCTTTAAAGGGGCAGGGCGCTGTGGATTACACTGTTAAGGGAGCGGAGTGCTATGGAGGTCACAGTTCAGGGGAAAAGTAGAGTGGCCATTCAAGTCACCCTTAAAACCCCGCCCCCAGGTCCAGATAAGCCACACCTCTGATTTGGTTAGGCCATGCCCCCTCTCCTCCTGAGTTAGGAGGGATGGTAATTTTCTTCCTGCGGCTCACATTCAGACACAACAGTGCTGCTGTCTTAGAGAGAGCTGTTTAAAAGGACACACCCCCAATCCTGTTAGGCCACCCCCCCTCCCACTAAGTGAACAGGGATTGAAAAAATACAGTTAAAAATTAACTTTTAGGTCCGCTAAGCCACACCCCTGATACGTTTAGGACACACCCCTCCCCCTCTGCAGCCAATGAGTATTGACAAAATCAACTTCTGTCAGCTGCAGAGGTGGGAGAGACGATGACTTTCTCTTTGCAGCTCACATTTAGAGAGGACAGTGCTGCTGTCTTAGATTGAGATGTTCAAATGAACACGCCCCAATCCAGTTAGGCCACGCCCCCTCCCACTTAGGAAACAGGGGTTGAAAAAATAAAGTTAAAAATCAACTACTAGGTACACAGCTCAGAAGACAGGATATGATTAGATACACAGCTCAGCAGACAGTATCACACAGGATAGAATATTGGATACACGCTCAACAGACAGTATTACACAGGATAGGATTAGATACACAGCTCAGCAGATAGTATCACACAGGATAGAATATTAGATAAAAGCTCAACAGACAGTATCACACAGGATAGGATTAGATACACAGTTAGCAGACAGTATCATACAACATAAGGTTAGATACACAGCTCAGCAGATAGTATCACACAGGATAGAATATTAGATAAAGCTCAGCAGACAGTATCACACAGGATAGGATTAGATACACAGTTAGCAGACAGTATCATACAACATAAGGTTAGATACACAGCTCAGCAGATAGTATCACACAGGCTAGGATTAGATACACAGCTCAGCAGACAGTATCACACAACATAAACACAGCTGAGCAGATGGTATCACCCAGCACAGGATTAGATACACAGCTCAGCAGACAGTGGGGCGGGGTGCTGTAGAGGTCACTGTTATGGGGGATACTGTTGATATCTTTTCATGGCACACGGAAACATGAAACGAAATAGATGAAATATACCCGTACGAAGCCGGGTCCTTCTGCTAGTATTATATATATATATATATATATATATATAAATGAGTTTCTGTCTGTCTGGACGTCTGTCTGTCTGTTCTTTATGCCCGACCAAACGACTGTACCGATCTTCACCAAATTTGGCACACAGGTAAACCGGGAAGGTTATAGACCGGGTCTCAGCTCTCTAGGATGTACTGTTCCTGAGATGTTCACAAAAAATTTCCTGCATTAGCCAATAGAAGCCTGCAAGTCTCTAACTGCCATACACACAGTCAAATGTCCCTTATCAGCCAATAGAAGCTCGCAGTCCTTCGAAGCACACAGGTCCTTCGTCTCCACATAGACACAGTTTTACACCAGGTTTCCATAACAACCCTGCCATTTTTATTCACTTCTGCAGGTCAGCTTTAAAGGAGCAGGGTGCTATGAATGACACTCTTAAGGTAGCTGTGGAGGTCTCAGTTCAGGGGGCAGGTAGAGTGACCATTCAGGCCACCCTCAAAAGACAGACTTAAAACTCCACCACCAGGCCCCGCTAAGCTAAGCCCCGACCCAGTTAGACCACCCCCTCCCACTCCTCAGCCGACAGGGATCGAAAAAATGAAGTTAAAAATCAACTTCTAGGTCCTGATAAGCCACGCCTCTGATCAGGTTAAACCCTGCCCCCTCCCACTCCTTAGCTGACAGGGATTAAAAAATTAAGTTAAAAATCAACTTCTGTCAGCTGCAGATGTGGGAGGGATGGTGACTTTCTCTCTGCAGCTCAGTCTCAGACAGCACAGTGCTGCTGTCTTAGAGTGAACTGTTCAAAAAGAAAAGCACCCCTGATCCGGTTATGCCACGTCCTCTCCCACATCTCAGCCGACACGGATTGAAAAAATGAAGTTAAAAATCAACTTCTAGGTCCTACTAAGCCACGCCCCTTACCTGTTAGGTCACGCCCCTCCTGATCTTCAGCTGAGAGGGATTGAAAAAAAAGTTAAAAATCAACTTCTGTCAGCTGCAAGGGTGGGAGAGAGGGTGACTTTCTCCCTGCAGCTTATGCTCAGACAGCACTGTGCTGCTGTCTGAGAGTGAGCTGTTCAAAAGGACATCCCTGTGTCCATCCAGGCCCTACGCCAGGCAGAGGACAGAGAGTCTGAAAGCCGGACTTTCGAGCCTGAAACTGGGCCTCTGGCCACCCTAGGGGCAGACTGCTGTGGAGGTCACAGTTAAGGGGATGGTCCGCTATGGAGGTCAGTGTTAAGTTACAGATTGTTGTAAAGGCAACTGTTAAGGGGGCGGGCCAAAGGTCTTTCACTCACATCTCAACTGCAATACACACAATAAAATGATCCTTATCAGCCAATAGAATCTCGAAGGCCCTTAGTCTCACATACACACAGTTTTCCATAACAATCAAGCCATTTTTCTTCACTGCTGTAGGTCACCTTTAAAGGGGCAGGGTACTGTGGATGACATGGTTAAGGAATTGGAGTGCTGTTGAGGTCACAGTTGAGGGGGGAGGCTGCTGTGGAGGTCACAATTATGGGGACTGACTGCTATTGAGGACAGTGTTAAGGGGCAGAGAGCTGTAGCCACTGTTAAGGGAGTGGGTTATTGTGGAAATCACTGTTAAGGAGATGGGGTACTGTGGAGGTCACTAACAAAGAGGTGGCTGATGTGAAGATCACTGTTAAAGGATTGACCGGTCACTGTTAAAGGGGCAGGCACTATTGAGGTAACTATTAAGGAGGCAGGAGACTGTGGAGGTCACTATTAAAGGGGTAGGCACTGTTGATGTCTCTGTTAAGGGGGCAGGGAATGGTGGCAGTCACTGTTAAAGGGGCGGACACTGTGGAGGTCTCTGTTAAGGGGATAGGGAATGGTGGAGGTCACAATTAAAGGGACAGTCAATCATGGAGATCAGTGTTAAGGGGCAGGGTGCTGTAGAGTTCACTGTTAAGAGGGCGGGTTGTTGTGGATGTCACATTTTATGGGAACAGAGCTCTGTGGAGGTCACTGGTAATGGGGGCGCATTATTGTGGAAATCACTGTTAACGAGACAGGGTACTGTGGGGGTCACTAATAAATGGCTTGCCACTGTGGAGGTCACTGTTAAAGGGGCAGGTGCTGTGGAGGTTACTGTTAAGGGGCGAGGGGCTGTGGAGGTCACTATTAAAGGGGCAGCTGCTGTGGAGTTCACTGTTTAGGGGGCGGGTTATTGTGGAAATCACTGTTAAGGAGAATAGGTACTGTGGAGGTCACTTATGGAGGGGCGGCCGCTTTGCAGGTCACTGTTAAGGGAGTGCAGTACTGTAGAGGTCAAGAGGTTAAGAGGGCGGGGTAATGTAGCAGTTACTGTTAAAGGGGCAGGCTCTGTGGAGGTTTCTGTTAAGGGGGCAGGGAATGGTGGAGGTCACAGTTAAGGGGACTGTCCCCTATGAAGGTCAGTGTTAATGGGTGGGGTGCTGTAAAGGTCACTGTTAAGAGGAGGTGGACTGCTGTGGAGGACCCATTTTAAGGAGGCAGGGCACTGTGGAGGTCAGTATTAAGGGGTGGGGGGCTGTTGAGGTCACTGTTAAGGGAGCAGGGTAATGTGGCAGTCACTGTTAAAGGGGCAGGCTCTGTGGAGGTCAATGTTAAGGGGGCAGGGAATGAAGGTCAGTGTTAAGGGGCAGGGTTCTGTAGAGGTCACTGTTAAGAGGAGGTGTGTTAAGAGGAGGAACTGGGGGGTCAGTATTAAGGGGTGTGGGGCTGTGGAGGTTACTGTTAAGGGGGAAGGATGCTGTAGAGGTCACGTCATGGTGACACACAAGCATCAAGTGAAATAGATGAAATATACCTGTGCAAAGCGGGGTTCTTCTGCTAGTATATATATATATATATATATATATATATATATTGTATATGTATATATATATATATATATATATATATATATATTGTTCATTTGCATTTACAGATGTGAATAAACAGAAAAAAAAAGCACTTGTACAGGTACTCCCCCACAAATATATTAAATGTTGAAATATAAACCTGGTATGAGATCTTTCTGTTTGAAACTAAAGCTTTTGCCTTCCTACAGTGGCCTTTAACCTGGCCCTTTCCTCCAATCTTAGAGAAGTTGGAGTTGATGGAACATATAATGACTCCTTTCCTGTGTAGTAAAGTCAGCAATAAAGCTTAGTAATTAAGGTGGCTGGGGAGGCCCATCCCAGCATGCCAGTGGTGTGGCAAACACTCTTCAAACTTCAAACAATATCAAAGTCACTAAGAAACGGGCCTAGTTTAGGGCTGGTTTGAATTAAACCTCTCTTCCACACGCACATTTCAAATCCAGGCTCAAACAAGAAAGCTCAAACCTTCTGGTTTTCATTAAAACCAATTATCTTATCTGTTTCATCTCAAGCCTGACCCTAAGGCTTGCAAACAGCCATTCGGTGCATTTTGTGCGCTTGTTTGAGAAAGCCTGCAGCCAGCCAATGGCCTGAGGACCGGCTAATTAAAACACAGTTGCCCCCTGCTTCAGATGATTAAATATTTTTAAATAATTTTTCCATTCATCGCCTCGAGCGCCACAGATCCAATCGACGTAGTCATCTATTTCGTTTGTGGGAAACCAGACTCATAGAAAGAATTTGGGAAGACGGATACTTTGTACAGAATGAAGTTTATAAATATGCGTACCGCTTCTGATGCAATTAAGTCCTAATGATCCCGTATTGTTTAATCTGATAAAATCTTACAAAGAGTCACATCATAAAGGAAATAATCATATTTCACTAGATGTCAATACTTCATCTCTATAACCCAGGGTTGGAGGATTTAATGAGATCATAGAACTTGTTGATGTGCTAGTAAAGATTAATAATCACATTTAGCCAAATCGTGATTAGAATCAAATTCCTCGACTCTAGTTTACATTTGAAAGAGAAACTGCTAAAATATCCGGACTAGTAGCATGCCAAGGAACATTACTAAAGGATACTGTGAGTCATTTCTGTAAAGATCAAAACTCAAAGAAATGGAGAATAAAAGACAATTTTCATCAATCAGTAAACTGGAGGAAAGTTCTTCTTATATAATATTTATAGGAAATGCTTATAACATGTGTTGATGTATTGGATCAGATAGCCCACACAAATTCATCAAGAGATTTACAAACTATGCTAGCTGTGCAGTGTCCAGAGAATAGAATTGTCTTCTCTATTTTTCATTGTAGGTATATGACTCTTACCAGGCAGCTATTATCTTTCTATGGCTACATATAAAAGGATGCAGGATGACAACTTTTGCCATGTTTAAAGGAAGAAAATCCTTAACCCTAACCCTTTTACTCCCTAGAACATCAGCCGTATTATTATTATTATTATTATTATTATTATTATTATTATTATTAACTTTCTCTCCTTGATGAGATTTTTCTGATACATCACCAACTCTTGACTCGACCTGAAACTATTTTTCTTGTACTCCTTACATTTGTTTCTCTTTGCTGGATAACTAAAAAAAAAAATTAAGAATAAATATTATTTCCTTCACTATCCAGAACACCAAGGAATAAATTATATTAACCTCTAAAATCATCTAGGACCACCATGAATATTATCATTAACCCTCAATCCACTCTTGGTAGAAGACCATCTTTTCTTGTAGCAGTCCATACCATAGAATAGCAAGAAAAGTCCACAATAAAAACCACAGTCTATTGTTTAAAAAATAGTCAGTCAGTCTAGAAAATTGCAGAGCCTATGGTTCTATGGTGAAAGATCAGAGAGGATTTCCATAAGAAAGGCTGACCAAGTTAGGCTGGCTTCTCGCTTTTTATTGCAGTGTGCCTTTTTTTTTTATCTACAACTGATCTGAAGATGTTGAGAAACTGAAACTTACATCTTTTTTTCAATCTGTCATTATTGACATATATGATTGAAATGAATTCTTGATGAATGGGGCAAGTATAGATCGTATTCTTTGGTGCGATGAATCCAGATTTTTAGTTCCTACTGCTATACTGTATAGAGGAGAGCTGATAATACCTGAATGTGTGATTCCCACCATGAAGTTTGAGGAAGAGGTGTGAAGGCAGGGGGAAGTTGCTGGTGACATTGTTAGTGTGAAGGTAGGGAGATGTTGCTGGTGACACTGTTGGTGTGAAGGTGGGGGTTGCTGGTGACACTGTTGATGACATTGTAGACTTTAACAGATGCTTAAAGAATAACTGCACTAACTAAACAGTGACTGCAGGTCTGAGTGCCAAGATGACCATGATCGCTTACAGAGCGCTGTCTATCCTTGCTGCTGGAAAAGGACAGAAGCCGGACTTGTAGACATTCTATCGAGTCTGTCTTCAGCAGCGAGGAGAGAATGCTCTTTGTAAGAGCTTCCAACTCTATGTTTTAGCAATCGTTGGGGGTATCAGTACTTGGACCTGCACTGATCTAATCCTTTGATATGTAACTATGACATACCAAAAGTACAGTTACACTTTAACTAGTTTGCAGTGAAGTGACTTGAAATCCCGTTGGTTGGCATTCACTTAGTCCATCAGTCAGTACATCATTTCATATTCACAGTTTTGATTGTTTTGCTATTATTCCAAACTGTAAAAGTAGTAAAAATAAAGAAACACATTAAAATCATCTCTTTTACCCCTGTACTATTATTGGTGCAGGTGCATGGATTTTTCACATTTGCATACTAATGAGAAGCAGTCCATTTCTATCAGTTTCTTAGGTAATACATGATTAGAGGAATTGCATTTCTATCGATCTTCAGGGGTTAATATCTATCAGAAGCGGTCTCATGTGCTGGTGCTTGGTCATATGGGAGTGAGGGGAGGTTTCCGTGATCTCTAAACTGTGAAATATTTCCTTCCATAAGACGGCAAGTGCTTTGACTTTGGTGAGCAGCAGCATAAGATAAACTACACCACATGTAGATGAAAAGCACAGGGATTTAACAGTAAGGCTGTCTAAATTCATTCCAGACTGTCTCTATGTTTACGGAGCTCCCTCAACAGCTCCTGCACATCTTGAAGACTGATTTTATATAAAGTTACACTAATCAACTTAGTCATCATTGTCTCCAGCATAAACAGCAGTATATACTGTAAAAGATCTGCAGAATACACAGAAAATACTTTGATGTGTCACCTTGAAAAAATGTGCATTTTAGAGGATTATGGTTAAGACTACCCTAGGTTGAGATTGGTGCCCGAGCTGTTGTTTGCGCTAGTATTACATTGTGACTAGTGTTGAGCGAATCGAAGTCCACTTGATCAGAATTTCAGGGAAAATTTGATTTGCCGTAAAGCCTAATTTCCTTGTGATAACCGATTTTCCGTTGCAACATTTTGCGCTAGATCTTCAATCAAGATGTTGCCGGCCAGCTCTTCGCAATCAAACGGATGAGGTAAGTATGAGTTTTATTTTATTTTACACTGTATTTTTTCTGTCATGATCAGCTATGAACGCGGCATCTCACGGGTACAATGACGGGGGCCGCGCAATCGTGGCTCTCTGTCATTGCACCCACCACTTACAAAGAAATGCACTTCGTGATAAAGTCATTTGTCACAAAGCAAATTTTTGGGAAAAATTTGGCGAAGCAGTCAAATAAAATATTTCAATACTTCACTCATCACTAATTGTGGAGGTAAGTAGCACAGCTATAGCACAAGATGACCAGGACTGTCAAATCTGGACACAACAAACTGCATATTCCCCTAAGGACGCATGCACATGGTAGAGACCTGTGCATGGAGCCTGCATGGCGACACATCAAGCTTATATGTCTCCTTTAGTAGCATGCAGTATAACTACCACATACCTCTTTACAGGCCCCAAAGGAGTCAATGAAGATGGATATATTCTGCGCTCGAATGTTTCTAGGGGAGAATTTCCCAAAACAGAATCCTACAGAACATTTCACTATATAATTTTTTATAAAAAATAGTTAAGACAATACTCTGGTTCACAGTAAACATCTAATATATAAATCTGAGTGTATGTATGTATGTCCGCTAAAGGAATCCGCACCGTCACATTTACAATCACGAAATTTAGCACACAGGTACATCAGGTGTCCGGGAAGGTTTTAGACCAGGTCTCCGCTCTCTGTACTGTTCCTGAGATATTCCCAAAAAAATGCATTAGCCAACAGAAGCCTGGTCACATGACCCTTATCAGCCAATAGAAGCTCACTGGAAGTTCATCTCAACATGCACAGTTTTACTCCAGGTAACCATAACAACCCAGCCATGTTTCTTCACTGCTCTAGATGAGTTTTAAACTAAATATGTCACCAGGATAATCGCTATAGAAGTAAAGCCATGGCCTAATAGCACTTAGCACCTTATTTCCTGAGGTTTCCATAACAGAGGTGGGAGGGACGGTGACTTTCTCCCTGCAGCTCACAATCAGACAGCACAGTACTGCTGTCTTAGAGTGAGTTGTTCAAAACGACATGCCACCGATCCAGTTAGGTCACACCCCCTCCTACTCAGCCAACAGGGATTGAAAAAATTGAGTTAAAAATCAACTTCTACGTCCCGCTAAGCCACACCCCAATCTGGTTAGGCCACGCCCCCTCCCACTTCTCAGCCGACAGGGATTAAAAAGATGAAGTTAAAAATCAACTTCTGTCAGCTGCAGGGGTGGGAGGGACGGTGACTTTCTCCCTGCAGCTCACACTCAGAAAAAACAGTGCTGCTGTCTTAGGCTGAGTTTACATCAGCGTTCAGCCTTTCCGATCTCCTTCTCCGCTATAGGAGCAGGAGAACGGAAATGACGGATTCTGCACATAACTAAGCCGAACAGAGCCTACTGGCCCCATATACTATAATGGGGTCCGCTAGGATACCACTCAGAAAATTATTTTGGAGAGGAGAGAAAAGTTGTGCATGTGGGACTTGTCTGTCCACTTAAAAAATCTTCCTCTGAGCGGAAATCTAACGGACCCCATTATAATCTACGGGGTCCGTAGGCTCAGTTATGTGCCGAATCCATCCTTTCCGTTCTCCTGCTCCTATAATGGAGCAGGAGAATGGAAAGGCTGAATGCTGATGTGAACTTAGCCTAAGTGTTCCAGTTAGGCCACGCCCTCTAACACTCCTCACCCAAAAGGGGCTGAAAAAATAAAGTTAAAAATCAACCTCTGTCAGCTGCAGAGGTGGGAGGGACGGTAACTTTCTCCCTGCAGCTCACACTCAGACAGAACAGTGCTGCTGTCTTAGGATGAGCTGTTCAAAAGGACACCCCCCCAATCCAGTTAGACCACACCCCCTCCCACTCCTCAGCCACCAGGGATTGAAAAAATGAAGTTAAAAATCAACTTCTGGGTCCCGCTAAGCCACACCCCTAACCCAGTTAGGTCACACCCCCTTCCCTCTGCAGCCAACGGGGATTGCCAAAATGAAGTTAATAATCAACTTCTGTCAGCTGCAGAGGTGGGAGGGAGAGTGACTTTCTCTCTGCGGCTCACTCTCAGACAGGACAGTGCTGCTGTCTTAAGGTGACCTGTTAATAAGGCCATGCCCCCTATCTGGTTAAGCCACTCCCGCTCTTCAGCTGACAGGGATTGAAAAAATGAAGTTAAAAATCAACTTCTAGGTCCCGCTAAGCCACATCCCTGACCTGGTTAGGCCACGCCCCATCCCCCTACGCAGCCAACGGAAGTTAAAAATCAACTTCTGTCAGCTGCAGGGGTGGGAGTGAGGGTGACTTTTTCCTTGCAGCTCACGCTCAGACAGCACCGTGCTGCTGTCTGAGAGTGATCTGTTCAAAAGGACATCCCTGTGTCTGTCTGGGGAAGGCTGCTGTAAAGGTCAAAGTTAAGGGGGTGGGCTGCTGTGGAGGTCCAATTTTAAAGGATGGAGCACTGTGGGGGTCAGTGTTAAGGTTTGGGGGCTTTGGAGGTCACTGTTAAGGGGCGGGGTGCTTTAGATGTCACTGTTATAGTGAGTAGTGTTGATATCTTTTAACGACACACACAAACATTAAATGAAATAGATTAAATATACCCGGTCAAAGCCGGGTCCTTCATCTAGTTTTACTATATATGTAGAAAGTATAGATAAAGGGAATCTGTCACCGAGAACATGCAGTGCACTCTGCAGGCAGCATGCTATAAAGCAGGAGGAGCTGAGCAGATTGGCATGTAGTTTTTGGGGAAAAAAATCCTCATTCAAACTTCTGCTCTTTCTATGTTTAGAGGAATACATTACACATTTTACTGAATCATTAGAAATCTACTATATATATACATCTGCTCAGTTCCTCCTGCTTTATAACATGCCACCTGCATACTGCACTGGGTTTCCATGGTGAGAAGCTAGTTTTATCATACATAGTGCATTTTTAGTGTTGCTGCCATGGTTCATCTCATTCCCTCCTTCTTGTGTATGAAGAACTGCCAGATTTGCAGACTATGCATTGCATGCTTCGGTAGTCTGAGATAGTGATCAGCAGCATAGGCAATATTCTTTTTTGCGATATTTCGCACATTTTTGGCCTAATATTCACCATAAATTCTCAAATTTGTGAATTCGTGAATCGTGATTTCCAATCATTTTTTTATTGATTGCAAAAGTCGGCAATTTAATATGCGATTATTGCGCGCGCAATACAGGTGTGGCTTACTTTTGCTACATTTTTCAAGCTGAGACTGGAGAAAATGGTTGGAAGCAACTTCTGTGGCTGTGAGGAAGAACTCCTTATCACTGTAAGTAGTTTTACATTACAGCACTGTTTTCGATTACATTTTGCATGCATGGCAGAACTATAGCTTTATATGCAGATAGAGTGCTCCAATATATTCGCTATCACTGCACATTAATTCCTATCAAACTGCCTAACACGCTGCACTGGAACCTATCAGCTACACTATATCACTATCTAACCTACACTGAATATCTCCCGCTAACTCTCTGTATTATCTATATGAGCTAACTATCTAACGTAATTAAAAAAAGATCCAAACTGACACAGTTTAGCATTCAGCTTCATAACTGAGTGGATAAGGTCCTTGCCTTTAATGTAAAAGGTTGTGAGTTCAAATCCGAATCCGATTCGATTTAAATACACTGGGTGTCCCCAAGCACTAACTCCATATATGTACATAGCTATATATGGAGTCAGAGTAGGGACTCCTAAGCCGAACTAGAGTCCTGACACCCTCCTTTTTTCAGAGCAGGGGGTACCTGGTTTACTGCTCAGGTTCTCCCATTGACTTCCATTATGCTCGGGTGCTCTGTGGAGCATCCGAGCATCGCAAAGTGTTCTACTCGAGCACCAGAGCACACGTGCACCAGCTTGAGCAACACTAGTTGCTAGGGATGTTGCTAAGCTTAGACAAAGATATTGCAGCCTTCTCATTGGCCCACAAGCAATAAGGAGTGTGGGTACTGATAAAAAAAAAAAATAGAATATTCAAAGATATAGCACTATATTCTAGATCTTCACGAATTCAGGAAGTGCCAATATTCGTGATTAGAATTTTCGCGATCAACACTAGTCTGAGATGTGCCCCCTTCTCTCAGGGCAAGAGACCAGCAGCAGAAGATATAGAATGGATACATTTCTGATAACATCAGCAATATTCTTCAAAAGTCGATTTGACTGCTTTAACAGATTTTACAAAAAAATTTGCTTTGTGACAAATTGCTTATTTTTGGTAAGTAGCAGGTGCAATGATAGGGAGCTGCGATAGCACCGCTCAGCATTTTTGTACCCCTCAGATGCCGCGTTCGTACATGATCGCGGCATTTGAGAGTAAAAACGGTGTATAATTACCAGAGAAAAAAAAATCATACATACTGCCTCCATTTGCCGCCGCCATCTTGCTTGAAAATCTGGTGCGATATCTTGCGCAGCCTGAGATGACGTCGTCATGCCAGCATTGAATTTCGGCTGAGATCTTTAATCAAGATGGCAGTGGCCAGCCCATTGCGAGCAAATGGAGGACATGAATATGATTTTTTTGTTTTTTACACTATTTCAGGTTAAGTCGGTTCGCTACCACGAAGCACGAGGAAATTCGGCTTTGAGGCAAATCGAATTTATCCTGAAATTCGGATTGAATTCCACTTTGTTGGATGTGATTCGCTTATCTCTAATTATGATCTTGTTCTGATGTAAACAACCTTTGTATGTGTTTCAAAAATGATGTTGTCATAGTCTCAAGAATAACTCACTAGGCAGCCCTAGCTATCCCGTGAAAGGAGTATTCTCATCTCAGCCATTCATGGTTAAGATTGGAATGCCCATTGTATGTGGCAGCCATAGGTGGCTGAGGTTATGGAAATAGCATAGTGGGTTGTGTGACACAGTGTTGGTGGCTCCAGAAACAGTGGGGGTGGTTTGCTCATCTGTTGCCATAATACTGGCTGCCGCCTATGACTTGTATTCTGAATGGTTGCGAAAGGTACATTCAACTAAGATTACTTCATTCCTTACTCCTGTTTTGAACAGTATTTTCCGAAAGGTTTCAACCATTGGTGACCGCTGACCTTGTATATTTTTGTTGCCAACACAATATTTTTGGAGTTGACATACATACCGCAGCTACAAAGAAAAATGCTCCGTACTAAGACATTTGTCAGGAAGACATCTGATCTGTGTTTTGCCAGACCTAGCAGTCCTGATATCATAACCCTACTGCAGTGAGTCCATGTAGGACTGAGTGCTGGATCAAAATATCAAGAGATGGGAAATGAGAAAACATTGCTTCTGCATTATCTTTGGACACTTCTATGGCTTCACCTGCCCCAATGTGTAGCCCCATGAAGGACCAATTTAAGGGCAATGTCACTCTACAATCTATTCCATATAAATAACAAGTAAAATATATATTATTAATGTATTTGTACTAGATTTTGTGCTTTATTTTGTTGCCCGCAGGGTGACCAAAAAAATGTTTTTCAGTTGCATGATGGATATATTCCTTTTTTTGGAAACAGAACCAAGACTTAACAATTGTTTTTCTTATTGAAGAACATTGGAAGTTTTCCAAGCCAAAGAAAACGTTCTTACTTTATTTGCATTTCTGAAAAGGGTATTGGGGCTTTTGTATAGAGTTATATAAGCATTTTAATTGTGTTTAAATAGGAAAGATACACTCCAATGTAAAACCATTTTACAGTACGTCCTGGGATCCATTACGGAGATTGTTGTGAAAGCTGCTATTAGGTCATCTTCTACAAATGACCTTACAATAAAAGTAATGAACAAAGAAAACAATTATGCAACAGACAAAACAACAGGGTGCTGTTCTGTGCATCTGTTATACTTTGGACATGCTCCAGGGAAAAATAGGACCACATTCATACCAAGACATTGTACTCTGCAAACAGTGTAGTTATTAACATCAACACAACAGTGTCTGCAGTCCGCAAACAGGGACGAGGATCAAAAATGTCGCTAGTCAGAACACATGTAAACTAGATCTTATTATGTATTCATGTGTATGGCGGGGATGGCATTGAGAGAGATAGCTGTCTGAAGTGTATGGCCACCAATGTGCTTTCAGCATCCATGTGTCCATTTCACATAAGATAGAACATCATGTTCCATACTTTCAGCAAAGTACAGACAAGGAACCCATTGAAGTCAATGGGTTCACAACAAAATGCAGAATGCACACAGACTGCATCGTATTTTATGGATCCACAGTTTGCGTGTGGCAAAACGTACACGCATAAAAGCTAATAGTGGACATGATTGAATTAAGAAAGATATTTAAGACATTTGGACTACATACTCAATCTCACTGCAAGCCTTCTTCTTTGACAATATGGTGACCTTGTTTGGAGACTTATGCTGGCTATACACTACAGATAGCTATCTACCTCGATCCCCTCCCCACTATACACATGGATACATAGTATTATCTAGTTTACATTTGATCTGAATAGGGACAAGGGAATAAGCCACAGCCAGACAGATTTGGAGGTTAATCTCCCCTGAGGATCAAAGGATCAGGCATGTTTACATCTAACACCCTGCTCTTTTATTCTGTGCACCCACACACCCATAAGACGCAAGGCAAGTGCCACCAAATTCACTAGGTGCGACCAAGAGTATGGTCAGTTTTAGAGATGAGCGAATCGAAGTTGACGAAGTGGAATTCAATCCGAAGTTCAGGAAAAATTCGATTTGCACCGAATCTGAATTTCCTCATGCTTCGTGATAACGAATCACATTTTTTTTCCTTAAATGGCTGCTGTATGTGTGAGGACATGGAGCAAGGAACTCTGGGAACGCAGGATCACCCATAATGCAATGCATGCAGCCAATCAGCAGCCAGCCAGCCCTGTGATGTCACAGCCCTCAGCCATCTTGGATTCTGCCATTTACCAGTGTACTTAAGGCAGGGAGAGACGTCAGCAGGCGCTAGGGACAGTGATAGGAAAGACTTCATTTTGCTAAAAAAAAACGATTTACAAGTTCAAGGAAAGATTATTCAAGGTGTAGGCAAAAGATAGGGAGGGAATGGATAGGGAGGAATCATTCCACATTATATAGAAAGGGGTTTAGTAGAGGAGTTTACAGCCTGGGTAATAGTTACAATCCTATTAAACCTTGCTGCACTGACTGGGGATCCAAATTGCCATTATACAGCTCTGTAATTCCAGAAAAGCGTTCATTTTATTGGGGTGCAAGTACTGTTTGATACAGCCCTTAACAGGGTTTGTGTGGTGTAATGGGGAAAATTACAGCCCTTTTTGGCATGTATTAGTGAAAAAAAAAATGGCTTATTAGCCGCTGTGTGGTAAAATGAGAAAATTACAGACTTTTTTGAGGTGTTTTAATTTCCAATTTATTTATTTGATATAACAGTATGTCAAACAGAGAACTGCCAAGCCCTGCACAGGGGAGTGGCAGAGGACTAAATGTTTCTGGCGCAGGCACTGGTCACAGCAGAGTAAGGGGGCGTAGCAGCAGGAGTCGCAGTGAGAGTCCTGAGCTCCCGGTGTCATCTAGTGGTCGTGTCTTGACCAGCAACCCCACTGTTCTTGAATGGTTGACTAGGTCATCCACTTCGTCCCAAGTGACATTAGACACCCCCGGCCAAGAGTCGGTGGGTTTGTCAGACACAACCCTTAGTTCGCATGGCCCAGGAACAGGCCCTGGGCCCTCACCTGTCTTCAACCTGTCTCTGTCCTTTTCTGTTAACTCAGCTAGAGAAGTATTATATGCTGTGGGCTCAGCCCCACTTTACAGCAAGGATGAGCTACTAGAGGACAGTCAGCAGCTACTGGCCAGCCAAGATGTGGAGCCAAGAGACATTCTCTGTTTCCTCTGCTAGGTGGGCAAGTAGTAATGAGGAGAGTGGCGTGGAAGCTGGTGTTGCGAGCGGTAAGGCTCCTGACCAAGAGATCATTGAGGAGGACATCGCATTTGTGAGCTGGGTGAATTAGGGGCTTCATCTTCAGAGAAGAGGGTGGCAGCTTGCCCGTGAGGCAGCGGCGGAGCCAGCAAGTTGCTATTGTGGCCGGAAGTCAGCAGGGTGGCAGCAGTGGGAGATCGGTAGCCAAACGTGCACTGGGTAGACCACCCACGTCTCAGGAGCGTACCTGCCCGGAAAGTAGTGGTGCAGGGGTTCATGGAAGCAGCGTCGGTAGAAGTCAGTGAGTGTGAAGTGTTGGCGGTATGTAGAGTCTGTGGGCAGAAATTGAAGCATGGCCCTGTGTCAACATATGCAGCTTCACCATAAAGTGGCCTGGGAGAACCGTGGCTCCGATGCGGTGGTCCAGCCTGCTGCAGCAACCAATGCATAACCCTGTGGCACGCAGCCAATTTCAGGCAGTCAAAGCTCCACCACCTCAGCTGAAAGGAGCTGTCTGTCCTTCCCATCATGTGCTGGTCCTGATGCTGTGACAACAGTATGTGTGCATTCATCCAACAGCTCAGAAGCTGAATGTGCTCCTGGCCAAGTTGCTGGTGCTGCAGTCCCTCCCTTTCCAAGTGGTGGACTCTGCACCTTTCAGAGAACTGATGGCTTGTGCCGAGCCAAGGTGAAGAGTCCCAAGCCATCATTTATTTGCCAAAATAAAAAATGTGTCGTGTACACACATGTAGAACAGAAGGTGGGACAGTCCTTGAGCTTGCCGGTGTCTGCCAAAGTGCATGTCAGCGCCGACGTGTGGAGCTGTAACTACGGTCAGAGACAATACATGTCCTTTATGGCCCACTGGGTGAATGTGGTTCCTGCACAGCCACACCAGCAACTTGGCCAGGTGACGCCGCTTATGCCTCCACGTTCTCATGCCGTTGGTCCTGCGACAATGTCCGCCTCTGTCTCCTCATCCTCCACCGTGTCCTCAGCCTCCACTGCAGGGACAATTCACAGTGCCCCTCCAGCATACAACATGTGCAGGGCACGGCAGTGTCACATTGTTCTGCACATTGTTTGCCTGGGAGAACGGAGTCACACAGGGGAGGAACTGATCCGTGTCCTTCATCAAGAAATCAAATCCTGGCTTTCTCCGCGACAACTCAAAATCGGAACCATGGTGACCAACAATGGGAACAACATGGTGTCAGCGCTGCATCAAGGAGAGCTGAGCCATGCGCCCTGCATGGCACACGTGTTCAATCTGGTTGTCAAGCCATTCATGAAAGTCTTCCACCTATCTGCAAGACATCCTAAAAATGGCCAGGAAACTTTGCATGCACTTCAGCCTCTCGTACACAGCAAAGCAAACCCTCCTTGAGCTTGCATCCCCAAAAATGGGCTTATATGCAATGTTTTTACCAGTTGGAATTCCACCTTCAATATGTTGGACCCACTATACAAACAGATAAAGGCCATAAACGATTTCTGTAACTTTGATGTCAGCCAGTGGCAGCTCATGTGTGACATCTGCCGTTTGCTCAGGCCCTTTGAGGAGGCCATCTTATTTGTCAGTCGCCAGGACTACGCAATGAACGATGTCATTCCACTGCTTCATGTCCTGGAACAGATGCTGGTAAATCTGGCTGGTCAGGGGACGGGGGACGTGGCGCCTAGATCTCATGGCCACATGAGCCCTGTGGGGGCTGAACTGCAGGAGGAGCAGGACATTGGAGCACAAGCAATGCGTAGCGACATAGGTGGTACACAAAGGTGACAGGATAGGAGGAGCAGAAGGAGCCAGAGGAGCTACAGGGCAATGAGGAAAACGAGGCAGAGGACCCAGACACACCGTGGCAGTATGCAGTGAAGATGGAGTCAGGGAGTTACTCCGAGTCACTTGCACAAATGGCCTGATGCATGCTCATTTGCTTGCATAGTGAATGTAACCATTCAGCAGAGGGATGACTTCTGGCTCTCCACCTTGTTGGACCCTCGCTACCGGTCCAAAATGGAGGTCTTTTTCACACACGCTGAGAGGGTTGACAAATTGAACTTTTATAGAGACATCCTATGTGGTGAGTAGGCTGCTGCCTATCTGTGCCATCGTCTATCCTCTCGCAGGTCTGACTGGGGGGCCCTCTGATTTCACATTCCTCTGTCATGGCTGCTGTGGCAGGGCAGGGTAGGGGATGATGGGAGCAGTTTCATCAGCTCCATCACCAGCGACTTGAGTCTAGAGTCACTGATGAGCAGCTTTCTTCACCCGCCTAGTGAAGAAACTACTCACCAGCAGCAGCAGCTAGACCTGAAGCAGAACCTGAACCAGCAGGTGGTGGCATACTTGGACAGTACCCTGCCACCCCACATTAGAGATCCGCTGGACTACTAGGCAGCCAAACTGGATTTGTGGCCGGAACTGCCAGAGTTTGCCCTGAAAATGCTGTCCTGCTCGGCCAGTAGTGTGGCATAAGAGAGTGTGTTTAGTTCAGCAGGGGCCATAGTTACCCTAAGAAGAATTCACCTGTGTACCCAAAATGAGGAGAGACTGACCTTTGTCAAGATGAATCAGGAATGGATCAGCCAGGATTTCCACTACAAATGCCTGATGCATCAGACTAGATCATCCATAGTGCCACACCAACACTTTAACAAAAGAGACCGGTTTCTTCTGACTATCTGCCGCAGCTACTATTCTGATGCTGCCAATCGCCTGATGCCACACATCTCATGCAAAATGCTCCTTTTGTCACCCACCATCTTCAGCTGGTACTCGTATTGCCACCCACCTCCCCACTGTGTCACCGGATCACTCTGTGGTCTCATGATGCTGCTTCCACCTCCTCACTATGTCATCTTGCCACTCGGTGGTCTCCTGATGCTGCTGCCACTTCCCCACTCTGTCAACGGGTCACTCTGTCTTCTTATGATGCTGCTTCCACCTCCTCACTATGTCACCTTGCCACTCTGTGGTCTCCTGATGCTGCTGACTTCCACACTAAGTCATCTTGCCACTCTGTGGTCTCCTGATGCTGCTGCCACCTCCCCACTCTGTCACCAGGTCATTCTGTGGTCTCCTGATGCTGCTGCTACCTCCACACTATCGCCTCTCAACAACAATATCAAAAATTGGTGTGGTTTAACCAAGAACACCTATCAAGTACAACTACTCCACACCATACTCATTGTAAAAATAAATTTTTATTATGCATCTATATATAAACAATACAATATAAAATCACAATAATAATGAATGGTAACAAGAAGATAACACAAAAGCCAGCATGAGCCCGGACATAATAGCCCACTGATGATAAAGTGCAATACAACAGCCCCGCTTAACAGTTGTTGAATCCATCCATAGTGTACACTACTAAAATTAAAGTGTCACAGGACCTGATACAACACAACGCAAGGGCATAAAAAAATGTGTATAATGCTTACATCAAGTAAATGGGGGTCCGGGATCACAGCAGGCAGCACACCCAACAGCCGTTTCGCACCCTCGCTTCTTCGCTTCCTCCTCCACACTATGTCACCTTGGCACTCTGTGGTCTCCTGATGCTGCTGTTACCTCAACACTGTCACCTTGCCACTCTGTGGTCTCCTGATGCTGCCACCTCCACACTGTCATTGTGCCACTTTGTGGCCTCCTCTTGATGCTGCCTTCACCATCACACTCTGTCATTTTGCCACCCTGTGGCCTCGTGATGCTGCCTCCACCTCCACACTCTGTCATTGTGCCACTCTGTGGCCTCCTCATGCTTCTTCCACCTCAGCACTTTGTCATAGGGCCCTCTCCACCTCATGACTTTGCCACTATTTTGCTTTTCAGCCTAGCTGACATCATCATTCATTTGACCCTTCTTCTGTTCTGTCTGTTTAGCAGCTGTAAGGCCTGTATGGTCCCATCAGAATTGGCTTGTGATTTTATAGCCAAAAGCAGGAGTGGGTACAAAACACAGAAGACATGCAAATATTCCATTCACGTGGATCAGACAGACAGGATCTGTTTTTTGGTGGTTATTATTCTGATGGATCAGAGGAAGGGCAAAATAATCAGTGATGTCAACACAAGCTTACTGCTGACACCCTCTCCACTGTGTTGGGGGGCTCTACTTGTATAAGCATTTAATAGAACAGGTTCTGTTGACATCTATGTGGAATCAGCTGATGAGGGTGTGAAAGGAGTGTGTTTCTTCTTAGCGCTAACATCGACCTGTAAGGCTAAGTTCATACTTGAGCTATTTGGTCAGTTTTGGCCCAGTGACTGCCCAAATAAGTGAAGTGTGCAGTGATTCTAAGAGCGACGCCTGTCATCTGCGTGTCATACTGACTCACAGTATAATTTCTCTACTACAGCAGTCTCCGTATGTGTGTTACTGCATGGCACAGTGTTCTACACCGCTATAAAGGCTCTCTGCAGCCAGGAAATAGGCGTTTTTTAATGCGATCTCCCACAAATAAATTCGAATCGAACCAAATTTTTTCAAAAAACTCGGGGAACCGTCCAAATCGAATTTTTAAAAAATTCGCTCATCTCTAGTCAAGTCATAGGGTATGTTCAAATGTGGTGTTTTTTACAGCATTTTGAGCTTTTTTGTATAAATCACAACACAATGCTTTTTTCTGTAATTTTTGCTGAAAACTTAGCAGCCACAATTCTGTAAAAACCTGAGGAAGCCACTTATCAACTGGCAAAACCCGCCCTCCTATACCTTAATATGCTGGCTTATTTTTCCAATCTTCTGGTTAAGTATACCTTTTTCCGTCCGAACTCATTTGCTTCTTATTGTGAGTTTGATAATTTACACAGCTGCAATATTTTATTTATTTGGTTTAATTTTTTGTTGTTGACAGAATTTGCTGTTGGATTGACATTACTGTGTTTGTGGGAAGGAGTTTTACAGGCTTATTATGGCTGGCTCATGTAATGGGTAGTGTTGATCATGAATATTCGAATTGGAAATTTTAATTGGGAATATCGGCACTTTGAGAATTTGCGAATATTTAGAATATCTCAAAATATATTTGTAACATTTGTTTTTTTTAAACATCAGTCTATGCAAATTTTTCAAGAAAATAATGCCTGAAGGTCAGGTATTCGCGAATTCGAATACTGCCCCTGCCACTGGTGATACTTGTGTACCTTTTAAACGTTTTTAGTTTTGTGTGATGTGCCTATATTTAAAGAAGGACTCCCACCAAAAATGTTATTCTCTGACCTGTTAGAAAGGTACATGATGTAATCTGTAGTGAATGTCATTTTATTTCCAGTGTCTGTATTTGTAAATTATCCCCTCCCTTCTGACACTCAGCTATGTCATGTGAACAACAATCAGACTCTCCAAATAACACCACATCTTATGTGTGGACAGAATATATTCCTATTAGAGCCTCAATGTAAGTCTCATAGGAATGAACAGAGAAGTAACTCACTTCCTGTCCTGTGTCAGTTGGAGATCAGAGAGTTGGTCACATGACTTCCCTTTCTAGCAGGTCAGAGGATAAAAATTTTGTCAGGAGTTGTACTTTAATAAAGCTTTTTTTGTAAATGATTAAAATGGCAGTTGGTATTGTCTACATTTGGTATTGCACACATCTTCTTTCTGGATATATACTTTGATTCATGTCCATGTGTTAATAGGGCACCCATTTATTTTCTAGTGGTGCTTGCCATATTTAAAGTTTTTGATCATGAATACTCTGGAGTCATAAACAATTGGAGTCATTTATCAAACTTGTGTAAAGTAGAACTGGCTTCGTTACCCATAGCAACCAATCAGATTCCACCTTTTATTTTACCAAATGAGCTTTCAAAAATGAAAGGTGGAATTGGATCAGTTGCTATGGGTAACTAAGCCAGTTTGATAAATGACCCCCAAGTGGAGTAATATTTAAGTGTTCTTGCATGGCAAGACCACTTGCTGTTATCGCACATGCATATTCTTATTATTATAGCCAAATTTACTACCCTAACGCCTCCCACAGTTTTTACTCTACATAGACAGTAATATACCAAAACATGCGGATTGTTCCTGATTGGTGTGCTATTACTTTGTGGAACGTTTCGCCGAATGTTTCACGAAATATCTGCGTTTTTGTGGCAAAATTGGTCCCATAGGAATGAATGGCGGAATGTTCAAAACTAGAGTGGGAGCTGACGAAAGTTAGAGTGTGAGCTAAAAAATCTAAATGTAGGCCTGGGTCTTGTGATTCTCACAATATAAAGCTCTTCGCTGTAGGATTTATAATTTTTAAACTACAACCGTTTGAAGATGGAAACTGCCAGTGAAGTGAGTTGGAGCAGTTTGTTTTTAATAGCTCTTCTCTGCCCTTGCTGTAGCGTGAGTTGTCATAGGAACCCAGGTGTGTGAGCATCCAGCAGAGTGACAAAAGCTAGAGTGTGAGCTGAAAAATCAGGACATGATTTCTAAACTACCAACACTCCCTCATTTTCAAGCCCACCTACACAAATCATATATAAAAACGTTCAGCTATCCCTGCTGCCACTAAAAATGTCTACAGCTAAGCCATAATCCTGAGTTTTTCACAATTTGACCATTTGTTTGCAACTCCATTGACATTCATTGAAACTCCACTCCAGCCACCTCAAATTTGAAGGCCAATTTCTAAACTGCGACTGTGCCTTCATTTTTACTATTTCAGAGACATACAATGCATCAAAATGAAGGTCTGGGTCTTGTGATTCTCACAATATAAATATAAATATCTTCGCTGTAGGATTTATAGTTTTTAAAACCACGACCATTTGAATATGAAGTGAGCAATTTGGAGCAGTTTGTTTTTAACTGCTCTTCTCTGTCCTATTTGAAATGGAAAATACCAATGACGTCTGGAAAGACTACTTTCAGATGATCACGCTGACAGAGATCATGTGACAGAAGGATGACATTTCATTTGCATTTCTCACTCTATCAATCTTTCCATGTGCACTTTTTAAATTTGATCAATCAATTGGTTAGTGTAATGTTTACTATCTTTACTCGCTCCAAACACTCTACACAGTTACTCTGCCCCCTCCATAAAGTTACTCTGCCCAGTCCAACCTTTCCACAGTTACTACAGCCACTCCAACCACACAACAGTTACTTAAGCCACTCCATCCAGTTACTCCACCCACTCCAGTTGTAAACTACTGGTGGAGGCAAGAACACTTCACACAATTTCCCCAGACATTGCAGCTTTTCTAGTTTTCTTCTGTTTTGGGTTCCAGTAGCAATAATTTTAAAGTGAATCTTTCAGCAGATTTGTACCTATGAAATTGTCTTACCCGTTGCATGTGCGCTTGACAGCTGAAGACATCTCTGTTGATCCCATGTTCATATATGACCACATTTCTGAGAAAAATGAAGATTTTATATATGCAAATTAGATTCTAGGAGCACAGTGGCATTCCAGTTACACTTAGAGGCTCAGCTCTTCGTCTTTTGCACTGTGATTGACAGGACCAGGCAGGAGTCATCATGTTTACATTGCCTAAACCCTGTCAATCAAAGTGCAGGAGGTATGGCAGTTGCAGAGAGAGCAGAGCTTCTAGGTGTAATGGCAATTCCACTGTTGCTTCTAGAGGCTCATTTGCATATTTTAAAACTAATTTTTCTCAGCAATCTGGGCACATATGAAAATGGGAGCAGAACAGATGCCTTCAGCTGCTAAGCGCACATTTAACAGGTCAGCCAGTGTCATAGGTATAAATCTGCCGACAAATGCCCTTTAAAGAAACAGATATTTAAAAACAAATACCCTTCATCTTTGAGTAATATAAAAGTCATTGAAATGTTTGAGTCAGGAAAGGTTATCAACATCAGATCGGCAGTGTTCCGAACACCTAGCAGCCTGCCGATAAACTGTTTAAGGAGACAGCGGTTGTGCTTGGTATTGTAGCTCAAACCCATTTACTTGAATAGGACTGAGTTCCGCTTAGGCCATATGATGACAATCATAATATCACAGGCCCAGGAAAAGCCAGCACTGGGGGGCCAGCCTCTTCAAGTAGCTGATTGGTGAGGTTGTCAGGAGTTCTTAAGATAGGCCATCAATATGAAAATCTCAGACAACCCCTTATTTTGTGCTATTACCAGTAACAGAAAACGTTATAAACATATATGAAGATCAACACATCAGGTTCTATAAGGATATGCCTGTGCACAGTGTGGTGATGTGTACAGTATGTGCTGGGAGACATGTATATCCCCAGTTTTGGAATTTCATGTGGACTGGGGAATAGGTTTGGTAGTGGGATCTGCCAGTCCACACCCTTCCACTACATGCATTGTGAGGCCTGCTGCCTTAATCAAGGAGGGCTAAAACAACCCTATGTGTATGATTTAGAGGGAGAAAAGCTGAGGAAGCATGAGAGAGAGGGGAGCCTGAGAGGCTTTGTGTGGTCTCAGCCAGGAGGGCTGAGGGGCCATAAAGCTTTGTTAAACCTGAAGTTTGGGGCGCCTACAGAAAGAGTGTCGCACCATCAGAGTTGGGAGGATTTCTGGACCATCTCCCCCCAAGGGTGCTGGACCATATATGGCTGAGGAAGCCGGATCTAATCCCGTGTGTGAATGGTTCTCTATAGGTGAGGCAGAATCAACACGTGTAGTGTTAGGTAGAGCCCAGACGAGCAGATGTTTATTTTCGATGTTTATGTGTGTGATGGTGCTGAAGTGCCAAACTAAAGCACCTATTGGATTTGTCAGAGGAGAAGACTGTGATTGCGACCCCATGAGAGCAATCACCTACAACAGACATAAGAAGGAAAAACATCTCTCACATCGAGCTTACTAGATGTTCATATTAATTTTATTTCCTATTTCTTGCTTAGCGTGCATACAATACATATTGTTTTACATAAATTGCCATCGCTCACATCCGGCCTTGCTGTCAACACAGCTCATGATCTAATTTTATTCTCTCAGAAATGTGCACACACTGAGGCCAATTTCATTGGAAGCCAATTGACCTACTAGATTGTTTTAGAGTGTGAAAGAAAACCGGGAAACCCAGAGGATATAGCATTAATCATTAGGTTTTATGTAGGTGACCATGATTATGTGGTCTGAAATACGTCAGCCATTACTGTCCTATCATTATAGTGTTACAACATAAAAGATCATTTTATAGGACTCCAGTGCTAGATTCATCTTCATTTAATGAATGACTGCCAGAGGACCATGAGATAATCCTTCACTTTTTTATTCAGTCATGTTCCTAGTTTTCTCTATCTCCAATTGGATTTTGGTTCTTCAAAATTGTAATTATGGAAACCATTTTGATGGATGATGGACCATTGGCTTGTACCTTGAATACAATGGTGCATAAGCTAATAAGTCAAATAAAGCCAGGAGTCTGGCTTATGTTACAGCAGCATTTAAAAAAAACATTTGCTTATTACTCTGTTCATGTATGCTTGATTCACCCTTACAATTTAAAATTGTATATGTTCATCAATTTTAACATATTCCTTGATAAATTGCAGTCTAGTAGCAGATGAATTGCTATTGGGACAACCATTCTTCCGTTCTTGACAATGTTGGCTTTGCCATCACACTGTAATAGAGAATACAGAGTAAATCTCTTGAACAGTGGCATAGACAGTCCACATTTACTATAGTTATGACTGGTAATGAGCAAAGTTTACAGAAATTTGATTCAGCTGCTTTGCCGAATTTCACAAAAAGATTCGCTTTGTAACAAATTTCTTCATCACGAAGAGCTTCTTTGTAAGTAGTTGGAGCAATGACGTGGAACAGCAATTGCAACACCCCGCGGCATTGGACCCCTCAGATGACGCGTCCATCGCTGATCACAACATCTAAGATGAAAAATGAGGTCTTTCAGGGGTTAATATTTTTTTTCAAAAACTCATCTCATCCATTTGAGCATGAAGAGGCCGCCGCAGCCATCTTGATTGAAGATCTCGTGCAAAATCTCATGCGTGGCATGATGACGTCATCAGGCTAGCCGGCTTGGTGACGTTATATGTCACTGTACAGGAGATTTTGTGTGGGATCTTCAATCAAGATGGCCACGGTGGCATCTTCTCACTCAAATAGATGAGGTGAGTATGATTTTTTTTTTTACCGCCATTTCAGGTAAAATTGATGCCTTACCACGAGGCACGAGGAAATTAGGCTTCGCGGAGAATAACATTTTTCCCTGAAATTTGGATCAAAGTCCACTTTGGAAACTTCGATTCGCTCAACCCTAGTCATAAAATATCACACTAATGTCAGGGTTTTTGTACTAATTTTTTACGTAACCACAACCACAAATCATGTGAAAAACAGCGACATGACCATGATGGGAATATACCGTACCAGCCCAAAACTCTACTCTAGTAAATGAGGACTGTAAGGGGTTCCATTCTTTGTCACTGTTTTACAGATTTTCAGCCACACATTCCAACTGCAATGTATTGCACAGGACTGGTATGCTTGATTGGGAGGAAATCTTACTTATTGGAGGGTGCTCTTACCCTTCTATGATTTGCATATGCTTTTATAGGACATACAGTATAGACCTGGGTTGTCTTCTTGTATCAATCTCTTTTATACAGTAGGTCTCAGTCAGCACAGAGGTATATATTAGATGATGTTTTCTCATTTTTATACATTTTGTACTGCAGATGTTCCCTTTCTTACCTTTACGTTTCCTTCCTTAAAGGACCTGCGATGATGTCACCGTGATGTGGTGAGCGCGGTGACGTCATCACAGGTCCTGCTGAATGAAGATAGAAGATCCTTTCAAAACAGCCTCATTTCTTCTGGGTACACTTTCATACAGTGTTTGAGAACTTGGCAGGTAGGTTTTCCGAACATCTTGGAGAACTAACCACAGATCTTCTGTGGATGTAGGCTTGCTCAGCTGTTTCTGTCTCTTCATGTAATCCCAGACAGACTTGATGATGTTGAGATCAGGGATTTTATGAGGGAAGATATCGCTTTTAGGATGTCCTTCTTTATGCTAAAGATATTCTTAATGACAATTTCTGTATGTTTGGGGTCATTGCCCTGTTGCAGAATAAATTTAAACTATTAATGCTTCTATTTCTGAAAGCATTCTTACTTTGCAGCAGAAAGAGAGAGAGATAGAGTATATTGCAAATAAAGCATTGAATATCTGTCTTTGATCATCTAACCAATAAATAGCTGGCAGAATACAAAATTAAAGCTCTTTGGAAGGTGTTATTCAGCAATGGTTGCAGCATAGAAATAAAAAACTGTTAATAATTTCAGTAATTTTACTAACACCAGAGGGGAGAGCTGTGAATTAGATCATGCTACAGGATAACATATGCAGGAGACTGTGAAAGATGTATGTAGGGACAGTTAAAATCAAAAGACAGATGTTTTGAGGAACACCAAAAGACATGTATCTGAAGAAGAGGAACCTCTTGTTACTTCATAAATGTACTCTCTTTTTTTTTCTCAAATTCTACATTAACTGACAAAAATTCAATCAAAAGAAAATTATATGAAAATTAAATTTCTAAAATAGAGACATGAAAATAATAGGTATAAGTGTGTGTGCATGTGTGTGTGTGTGTGTGGGGGGATTTATCAAGCCCTACACTCCAGAATTCGGATTTCAAAATTGACAAAATAGTACTTTTGTGTCTTTGTGGGCTTATTTGTACCAAAATATGTATTTTACACCGCTCTTACCACTTTTAAAAGGTAGACATGGTAAGTTGCACAAATGTCATAATCTTACTTCAGTAGAAGGGACATACATATTGGAGTAACATCTGTAGACATACTGTATCTATAGATGCACCAAACTTATCAACAACTAGTGATGAGCGGCAGGTGCCATATTCGATTTCGACGAAATTCGCGAATATTCGAAAGAATATTCGCTTCATATTCGTCGAAATCGAATATTCGTCATTATTCTAGTTACCGCGATTAATATGCGATTTAAATAATCGCGTATTGCGATTTTAACTTAAGGCTACTTTCCTATTGGTTTCATATCTAGAATTATAGCGAAGATGACGGATATGACGAATGTATTCGTCATATTCCTCAAAACGAAGATAACGAAGTATTCTACATCTTTGTTTTAGCAACCTATTCGTCAACTTCGCTAATTCTAGCAATCAAATAGGAAGGTTGACTATAGAGACAACTGTGTTTAATTCGCTATGCGATTATTTATATATTTTTTTAATAAATAGAATAATTATAATAATTATATCAAGTAATATAATTATTCTATTAAAAAAAAAAAAATCACATAGCGAATTTAACACAGCTGTCTCTATAGTCAACCTTCCTATTTGATTGCTAGAATTAGCGAGGTTGACGAATAGGTTGCTAAAACGAAGATGTAGAATACTTCGTTATCTTCGTTTTGAGGAATATGACGAATACATTCGTCATATTCGCTATTCGCTAATTCTACCAAGCCAACCATAAAGTTCCTTGCTCATGGAGCGTCCCCATCACCATGGGAACATCTCCATATACTAAAATGTACTGTCGGATTTGAGGAATTACGTTGAAATCGCAATGCGATTAATTCAAGTTATATTAATCGCATTGCGATTTCAACTTAGAGCTGGGTTTATAATGGGTCAGCTTGCTAGAATGAACGAAGTTAACGAATATGGAATATAGCAGCACTGCTAAGTTGAATTCGCAATGCGATTAATTTAACTTGAAGTAATCGCATTGCGATTTCAACTTAGCACTGCTATCTTACATAGGCTAGAATTAACGAATATGGAATATAGCACTAGCAGTGCTAAGTTGAAATCGCAATGCGATTACTTTAAGTTAAATCAACAACTAGAAAAATCGGCAATGTAATATGCGCGTATTGTGAGTGCAATACAGGCGTGGGTCACTTTTGCTGCTTTTTTTCAAGCTCCTAGAAGTTTCCTGAGATTGGAGAACATGGTTGGCATGGCAGAACATTACAATAGCTTTATATGCAGATAGAGCGCTCCAATATATTCGCAATTATGCAAATCGGCACTAATGATGTGAATATTTTGGCGCAATACGTGCAACTTCACATTTTAGCAAGTCTGACTACATATTAGTGATTGCTGCACTAATTATTGTTGTGAACTTGTGACATCACAGCACTATGTATGTAGCATGTATGTCTGGACAGCAGAACCTATCACACTACCTAACACCCTGCACTGAAACCTATCAGCTACACTATATCAAAACTACACTGACCATCTCCCACTAACTATCTGTATTATGTATATAAGCTAACTAACTATCTAATGTAATGTGACACAGGAAAGCAGAGAGCACAGCAATGACACTGCTTTCTCTCTCAGAACTGCAAAAAAATGGACAAAATTGCTGCTGGGGAGGTTCTTATAAACTAAAGTGGTAGGCAACTTTCCAATTGGTTGCTGGGGATGTTTCTAAGCTCAGACAAAGACATTGCAGCCTTCTCATTGGCCCACAAGCAAGAAGTAGGGAGGGAACATGGGTTCAGAGGAAAAAAAAATCTAGAGTATTCACAAATCCGAATATATATCACTATATTCTAAATATTTGCGAATTCTCGAAGTCGCAATATTTGCAATTATAATTTGCGATTCGAATATTCGCACCCAACACTACAAACAGGTGACATTTGATACATTTATGCAAATAACAGCAATGCAAAGCTGATCTCAGAAATTCTCCTCTTGATGCATTCCCTCCACTGACTCAATATCTGTAATGTCTATATCTCTTCCACTTCTCTATTGCTTCTCTACTGCTCTCTGACTTATACAGTGAAATCTCCAACTTTTTATCATCATGTCATTTTTAGGTCCAAAATTCTGTGCTCATTCATTTCTTACATTTTATACCATTATATACCTGTTTGAGCCAGCAGAGGTCACTAGAGGGAGTTTACTGCATACTGTCCTATTGTGACATGCAGTACATTGTGACAAGTTTATGACTTCATGTGCCATATTTGATAAATTGGTCACATTATAACATCCATTCCCCGACATTAAATGGGTTGTGCAGGATTTGAAAAACATTGATGCTTTCTTCCAGAAACAGCACCACACCTGCCCATGTGATCCATTGGTACATACTTAACACTGGCAAATTTGTGGCATGTAAGCTCCACTCACAGGTACACCAGAAAAACCTAGTAACACTCACCTATAGTTGAGACTTATATAAAATCCAACCATTTTTAGTCTGAAACTGCTGTTATTTCTCTTAAAATTAGGGACAGTCCCTATAAATTCAGTTGGCAGTTTTGCCGGTATTTTAGCTTTGCTTCACTAAAATGAATGGGAATGAGTTGCAATTGTATAAATAACCTGTGGACAGGCGTGGCACTGTTTCTAGTAGAAAGTAGCCATCTTTCTTAATATCCTGAACAACCCTATTAGCTGGTTAAAGTACACAGTTTTTTTATGCCAAGGGTCTGAGTGATGTAGAATGCCACATTTTTTATCATTTCCAACTTTGTGTCTATTTTTTTTTATGGAAACAGTTATATTTCATAAAGATAAGATAAAACATTATTAATACCTAGACAGGAAAATTGCATTGTTGTTACATTAGCCAAACATATATGTACACTTATCAAACAATAAGAACACACAACCACATAAAATGCCAATATAAAGAAATAATATAAAATCAAGCTAATCATCCCCATTAGCATGCCGCAGTGTTCTGTTATGTAGTTCAAAAGGTCATGAGAAAGATCTCCTATACCAGCTGCTACCACTGAGCATCTTAATATGTCTATGGCTCTATGGCTTAAAGTAGTACTATGCTGGTCCCTGAACACAGAATAAAAAGTATAATTTGGGTTCTGAGGAACAGCTCTAAACTTCTGGATCATTTTATGCTCTTATACATCTTCAAAGCCATCAAGTTGACAATTTATTACAATACTGGCCTTCCTAATCAATTTATACAGTTTACTAGCATACTTGACCCCAAAGGCCTCCCATACACATTAGTCTAGTGCCTCCCAACTCTCCCCCGACATCATCAAGGATCGGGCAAAGTGAATATTTTTGCCCAGGAGCAGACTGGGAACTTAAAGTGGCCATGGAAAAATAACAAAAGTGCCCCCATGTTGTAAGTGGGTCCAAATTAACAAAAGACACGGGCAACACAAGTAGGTGGGGCCCACAATACCATAGTTCAGCACAAAATACTGCCCTAGAAGAGTCACATATACAAATACCACAGTGCTGTCCAACATACTGCAGCTCTAGCCACAGTATTCAACTCTAATATTGTCCTTAATTAATGTCTTTAATTAATGTTGAGAGCATCAATCATTATGTACCAATCCTGCGGCCATGAGGAGGGCTTGATGGCATCGGCCCACTGGAAATTTCCCTGTAGTGTCTATGGCCAGTCTGCCTTTGTTTTTGCCCGGTCCGTCTGTTCTCCCGAGAGATAAGCCACCACAAGATGTGTCTGGAAGCAGCTCTCTCCCCTTTTTCCATTGAATACACATACTCGTTCAGCAAAGCTAAACATATATGTGTATGGTGGAGCCAGGAGAGATTGCTGTTGGCCAAACAATCATTAATAAATGTGGGTCATAGGGACTGCCTGCAACCCTCGCTAGGTTAAGAGCAAGCTGCATTCTGGTTTACAGAATTCCCATTAGCGGAGGCCCACATTTATTAATTTGTTTTCAGTGAAAACTAAGCTCTGAAATGTATTATGCACAAAAAGTTGCAAATTATTGAAAAAACGTCACTTTTTGGGCTGCAGGGACTGGCCTAAAATGTCTAGACAGGTGCATTATTACTAAAGCCAAAAAATGCAAATTTTGGTGTATATTTACACCTGCTCATAGCAGACAGTTAGATTTCATTTTCTGACTTTAGGACCATCCAAAATAAGGGACATTTAGCGGCATGCATCTTTTAATAAATTCTGTGCAATTCACTCTAAAAATCTTTTTAGACTGGTGAATGAAATGTCAGACTTAATAGAACTGCCCCTATGTCTTTGTACACATGGTATTAGAGGGGAAGGGGCATTCAACCATTCTGACAGCAGTTCTGATAGTGTTCTCCATACATGTAGTGTAATCCCAGCCCTTTTCATGCAGTGACCTTAATTAAATAATATTTCATGAAGAAACCTGACAGTCTGTACAGTACATGAATTGTGTTGACTAGGCTGACTCAGCAATGAGTTTTCCATTCCGTTGACTATTAATCAGGTCCAGAAACGTCCCAGTTATAGGAAAATTACCAGTTAAAACTAACTATAAATGATTGCAGCTTTTGTGTCTTTCTAACGCTGCAAGGCTTGGAAGGTGAGTAGTTTTATTTCAGATCATTTTCATTGGGGTCCAAACAATGATAAAGCATAATGAAATATATATTTTATAGGTCAAACCTCTTAACCTAAGCCATGATTCCAAAGTGTTTCCAGAGACAGAGTGAACCATGCAGTCAGATCTGATGAATAGGTCTTACACCAAGAGATGACACTGGACTCATAAAAGACTTGTGTAAAAGCTGATGAATGAACCTGAAGGTTTTCACAATTCAGATGATGCATATGGAACTGCTTTTGAAATAGGAAATGGCTTACCGTAATGGCGAAAGTAAAGGAGACAGAAAAAAAGATCAAAACTTGTATTAGGCCCCTTTCACACAGGCGAGTTTTCCGCGCGGGTGCAATGCGTGAGGAGGACGCATTGCACCCACACTGAATCCGGACCCATTCATTTCTATGGGGCTGTGCACATGAGCAGTGATTTTCACGCATCACTTTTGCGTGAAAATCGCAGCATGCTCTATATTGTGCGTTTTTCATGCAACGCAGGCCCCATAGAAGTGAATGGGGCTGCGGTAAAATCGCAAGCATCCGCAAGCAAGTGCGGATGCAGTGCGATTTTCCCGCATGGTTGCTTAGCAATGGGACCAGATCTTTATTATTTTCCCTTATAACATGGTTATAAGGGAAAATAATAGCATTCTTAATAAAGAATGCTGTGTAAAATGAAGATGAAGGGGTTAAAAATAATAAAACTTAACTTACCTTAGCCACTTGATCGCGTAGTTGCGATCTGTCTTCTCTCTTCAAGCTTCAGCTAACAGCTAAAGGACCTGTGATGACGTCACATCACATGGTCCAATCACATGGTCCATCTTACCATGGTGATGGACCATGTGATTGGACCATGTGACGTGACGTCATCACAGGTCCTTTAGCTGTTAGCTGAATCTTGAAGAGAGAAGACAGATCGCAACTACGCGATCAAGTGGCTAAGATAAGTTAAGTTTTATTATTTTTAACCCCTTCATCTTCATTTTACACAGCATTCTTTATTAAGAATGCTATTATTTTCCCTTATAATATAACCATGTTATAAGGGAAAATACAAATTCTCCAGAATACTCTACCCGAAACCGGACTTCAGTGATGAAGTCCGGCTCCGGGTCTGGGTACCAAACATGGCGATTTTTCACACGCGCGTGCAAAACGCATTGCAAACGTTTGCACCCGCGCGAAAAAATCGCGCATATTCCCGCAACGCACCCGCCTCTTATCCGGGCATCAAACATGACGCCCGTGTGAAAGAGGCCTTAGTGTTGGTGGTTCCCTGGTAAGTACTGTTGCCTTGCTGCAGTGGAGGTGAATTTCTCTTAATAAAAGGCAAGTCTTCAGCTGTTGTAAAGCAAGGAAATAACTAGACCTGCTAAATGAGGGCATAGATGTGCACTATACATTGAATCATTTTCTGCCTTTTATTAATAATAAATATTTTGGAAACTTTCTGAACCCACCTAATGAACCCCGCCCACTGGGAAACAGCTATTTCTACTGGCCTGTCTTATATACATGGCACATGCATGCTCTGATGAGACAACAGTGTGTATATTCTTAATGAGGAGAGGGGAGTAAACCACTGATGAAAACCCCTGGGGACCATTTATCTTCAGTGGGAACAAAATAATCAGGAACGTTGAAGTCCAACATGATTAATCATTCTTTATTCTAAAACCTGGCATTGGGGAATGGTCAGGAAACTCCCATACACCTGAAAACCAGGCACTAAACTAATAGAGCTTCTGTGTTTAATTCCAGTGACAACAGTATAAAATGTCCAAGGTGATGAAAAGTTTATAGAATAAGCAATACAGCAAACAGTGGCCCAGTGGTACTGAGCTAGACCACTGGGGGTGAGCAAATATTTCTTGAGGTGATAGGTTTGGATTGACCTGTGGATTTTTTTTTCTACAAGTTGTAGAATTTAATAATAAAAAATACTAGTATTTATGATCTGCAATCATTTCAAGCCCCAATACTAAAATACAAAATTAATCTTTCTTTCCAATTTAAGGATTTTATATTGACCCTATAAAATTTGTGGTTTCTCAGAGACATGAATGACTAATACAATGAAAGAACATTTCCCATGCTAGAATATTGGAAAAATGTTTATTGTAATGTTACGCACCACACCCAAATGTAAAAAAAAAATTGCTAAATTGTAATATGACCAAAGTATGATTTACAGCCTGGGAACAGGGAAGGTTCACATTGTGATAAATCATCATAGGCGTATTCAGCAAAAAATGATGTACCTCAAGAAAATTTCAATATCTGAACACATCCACAAGGTACTTTATGCCACTTTTTGTTTTGTTTTTTTAAAATTCACTTAAAAATACAGAATCAAAAATCTATGATGTATCAGTAGACAGCAGGAAACATAACTATGAGAGTAAATGAGAAGAAAAAGAAGGTTAGAAAGAAAATAGTGCAAAATAAGATGCAATTGAAACATTAGGTCTTGCACACAGCTATGTATACTGTATCCCATAGACAATCCATATACCTCTATATGGTGTCTCCACAAAAAATTCCATTAGTTTGTAGCATCTGAATACACATTTTTGTTGATTTTAATTGGGTGAATTTTGAAGAGAGAGAGAGAGAAGGAGAATGGGAACGTGAGAGATAAATAAATTGTGAGCGATTTGGTCATCACTGTTAGAGATGAGTGAATTTCCAAAAAATTTTGTTTAGCAGCTACCGTAAGATTTGAAAGGGGCGAATCCTAAAAAAAATTGGATTAATTATAAATCAAACTTTTTAAGAAATTTGTAACAAAATGGGTTACATGATATGTTTGATATGTTCCTTGTCCCTAAAAAACATTTCCTATCTTATTCAGTCAGCATCAACCCTTCATTTACTGCTACCTGACAAACATCCAAAGGTCACACTCCATATATTTAAAGACTTAGACCTTGCAACTCCAGATCACTAGGTAAAATATCATTTTGATTGAATGTACAATTAGCAGGAGCACTAGACTAATGAGCTCTGAACATAGAGTTTTATTCTATTTGTATGTCAAAATTTGTACAACTAAAAATGTGCAATCCAATGTGGAAAATAAACCAGAGAAAAAACAATATGATCTAATTAAAAATGTGCAGATCTCAGCATTACTTGGCTCTGTAAAAAATAGTAAGTGAAATTCCACATCAAAAGATGGTCTTGATGAAAAAGATGGTTACAGGGAATAAAGCAATGTAGCATTTACAAAGTAAAACATCCAATACATCAAACCATTTGCATGGTCTGAAATATCAATTGATTAAATTTTAATTTGCATTTCATTTGTTTGCCAACATATTAGTTATGTATAAATTGATAGTAGTCTTTAGGAGGGACCAAGAAAAGCACAAATGTCAGTAGATACAATTGGAATCATTGGGGGTCATTTACTAAAGACTGTCATTTCATAACTACACAAATTTGTTACATCTGTGATATCTGTTAGAGATGAGTGGCATCGGCTATATTTGACTTTGCGATATTTGACGGATATATGTGTGAATATTCATTAAATATTTGTGAATTCGCTATATTCGATTACTAACATTCATTGCGATAAACGCAATGTAAAAATCGCATGCCAGAAAGGGGCGTGGTGCAGTTTTCAAACTAAGAACGGAGGGATCAGTGAAGTGCCGATATTCGCATCGCAATAAAAAATCACGTTCTGATTATTCGCGCTCCACTCACTGTTAGTGAGCACGAATATTCGTAACGTGATTTTTTATTGCGATGCGATTATTGGCACTTCACTGTAGTGTGCATTGTGATGTGTACTGTGTAAAAAAACAGAATATTCATGATTACGAATATATAGCGCGATATTCGAAATATTTGCGAAATCGCGAAGTGATGATATTTGCGATACAAATTTGCTTTTTGAATATTCACGCTTAACACTAATGTTTGTGTGCTAGAAACTGAAGTTTACACTAGCTAGGAGTTGGCTTAGATTTCAGTTATAATTTTCATCAGTTTTCTGGTGTAAATTGTTTTAAAAGTGTTGGGCTGCAATGGCCACACTCCCTTCTATTAAGCTCTGCCTACTTTTTGAAAAATATGATGAGAGCAGCATAGAACATAAAAAGTTACACACTTTTGTGCAAAATAACATTTGTCAAATTTTGTGTCTTATGACAAAAAACAGGTTTACAGGGCACCTATGAAACTGGCTGACCTGTTCCTTGTGCATTTGGCAGCTGAAGGCGTCTGTGTTGCTCCCATGTTCATATGTGCCCACATTGGTGAGAAAAACAAAGTTTTATTATATGCAAATGAGTCTCTAGGAGCAACAGGGGCATTCTCATTACACCTAGATGCTCTGCTCTCTCTGCAACTGCTGCACCATCTCCACTTTGATGGATATGATAGTGTTATAATGTTATTACTGTCTGACCTTGTCAATCAAAGTCCAGCAGTTACAGAGAGAGCAGAGTCTTTATGTGTAATGGCAACGCCCCTTTGCTCTTAGAAGCTCATTTGCAATAGGGGAACATAAGAACATGGGATCAACACAGAAGCCTTCAGCTGCCAAGTGCACAGGTCAGCCAGTTTCGTAGGTACAGATCTGCTGACAGATGCCCTTTACAGCCCTTGTAATTGACCCTCCTATAAAGGTTATGAACACCTATGAGAGCAATTTTTTATCATTGCATTTCATTTATTTCAGGCTTAAATTCATTTTTCAATTGGTCTTTATTAAGAATTCTCAACAGTTTTTGTCCTATAGCCTTCACTTTTAGTGTATCTGCAGAGTATTGCACTTTGTATGACACTGAATCCATCAGGGTGCTGCTCTGATAACCTTATGTGTAGCCCTTATATCTGAGCTCCTGACAACTCATAAATACAGTAAATATAGAGTAAATAATAAAGACTCAAGTTGGTTCGTATGTTGGTGAGGTGAGTCTACTTTATATAAGTAGTCACAACACTAATCAGCGATATAGTAAGTAGTAAAGTCTAACACAAAATATGGTCTCAGTAAATGAGCACTGGTGTACTTTAAGGATCTGATTAAGTTTTTTGGCATGACTTCACAACCATGACGCATTTAAATAAATTGCTTGACTAACGTGATTGATCTGTAACCAATTTATTAACTATTTGTTAAGAAAAAGTCTACATTTAGTGTTCTCTAAATGCTGAGTATGGTTACAAATTAAGATCTGCAGTTGCCACAAATCTTGACTAAAATTAATGAGTCAGACATAGTCTACCAACACATCATTTTGTATGCAAGTTGATATTCTTTTGACCTTGAGGTAAAAAAATAGAAAGAAACTTTGTGACTTGTTGGATGGCATCCAAATAGCAAAACAGTAAGGTACACAGAAATAAATCTACCTATTCTATCTGAGTGATCTTCCCATAAACTTTAGTTACTAAATACAATGTTGGTCCTTTCCTCTAATTTGGAATTTATGCAATACTGATAAGAGAATAGATCAATTCATTTCACACAGGATTAGCTCAAGTCACAGTCAATCAAAATCATGGAGAATAGTGATCTCTTAAAAGGGTTCTCTGGTTTCAGGAGTACCAGACAACATAGGGGATCTGCCTACAATACAGAAGTGATCATTAAAGGGGTATTCCGGTAAAGTAACTTACTTTTTGAAAAACTGTATTAAGGCTGCAAGCTGTGACCCAACCAGAACCCAAACCTATACATATAACCAGAGTTTCCATTTACCTTACAATCCATTTTTCTGCTCCTGTGTGAGTCTGCAACACACTGAGCGTATCATGGCGCCTGATCCTTCCTCACAAAACCACAATCCCCACAATCCCTAGCTTTCCTGCTTTGAGGGTTGATGTTTATTGATTGGATGCCTAATATACAGTCTAGTCACGACCCCTCTACTCAGTAATCACTAGCACACTGACACTGACTTTGTTTCACAAGACATGTAGCTAGAGAATTGATAGCAACACACTGAGCATGCTCGACCAAACAAAAGCTCAGAACTACAGGTCGATGCCATGATAATTTATAAGGAAACACAGTGGGTGGCAGAGGAAGAAAACTACTCTTATAACTACTGAACGGTAAATATGTGAAATTGACATTATATTAGGTTATTATTGATGATGATGAATTAGTCTAAAATATAAGTTATATTTATGGTAACCGGAATACCCATTTAATTGCTGTGTAGATCCCACATCCCCTCTCTGCTTCTCCCAGCTGAAATTATTACACCAAGTTGCAGGATGGGGTTAAATATGTCTATTGGTCTTAATAATGTATTTCAACTGATTATATTTCAGTATCTCGAGCTACATTTCCTTTTCCCTTCATTTTAGAAATCATATTGAGGCTGCACAACTTAAAATTTCAAATATTTTCCTCTGAAAAGCACTTGCCTCAGGGAGAGGAATTTGTGGATTTCAGGATGTGTTGAAAAACTCAGCACATTAAATCATATCCAGGTTGTCCATTTTGGGGGCTCCTATTTGAACACCAAGGGCAGATCATTTGAATGGCTTCATCCATGGATTAGTCATTGCCTTCACGTTTTCACTGTTCTAAGATCAAAGACAAATAAACCTGGAAACAAAGTAAAGCCTGAATGGAGTGTGGAGATTTAGGGATCATGGGAAATTTTTTTGAGCTTCTCTGGCAGGCCGTCGCAGATCTGTTCAATTTCAGCAACAAACTTCTCTATTCTGACTTTGTACTTTCTACTTTGTAGTTTTGCTTTTCTGCTCTGGGCACAGACGCTGTATAGATTTCTCACAATAACAGGATATTAAATTCCAGAACCTCCCCATCTTTAAAATAGCAGCACATTATGAATGCAACGCTTTCTTTCTAATGTGTACCACTAGCAGAAATATTTTTTTTATATGTGTTCAGCATTTTTTTAATACTTTCCATTCTGTCAACATTTTGGGTTCATACTTATTTGTATTTGTGGAATACTTTTAGGCTGGAATGCATGTTTTGGCAGATAGAGTGAAAGTAATTTAGAGTGAAGAATAAATGCTCTCTGATTATTTACATGGATTTTATTTCCTTAAATTGTTTTAGAATTAGATACATTTTTTGGATTTAAAATTGATTTTTTTTAATGTTTATTGAAAAATTCAGTTTAATTCATCTGCGTAAGAGGAAAACAAAACATTTAATTTCTTCTAATTCTAGTAAACTACAACTATCTTTTCCCTACAGTAAAGGCAACCTGAGAATGAATTCCAATAATGTCATATGAATAAATGATTTTGGGTGGCAGCCATTGTATGGCCTGTACACATTAAATGCAACTTTGCATATGATTTTGAGATTATCTTCAGACCTTTCCCAAGTTTCAATTCTTTAGATATTTATTTCCAGAAAGTTCACAAGTATGATCCTGCAGTCACACGCTGTGACCAGGATTTATTGAGGCTTCACTGCAGATCTCTGGCATCAAAAAGTTGCAAAACGAGGCTTTGGCAACTTTTTGGACTTACATGCGCAAAAATTTTGCAACTTTTACACCACTTACTCCAGTAATGAAATATAGGTGAAAAGGTGGGGGTGGTTAGCTATGTAAATTAGTTTTACCCCAGATATATTATTGAGACTTTTTTTTTAAAAAGTTGGAATTTCACTCCAGGAGGAAGGTGGAGTAGTAAAGCTGGAGAAGCTTTTCTAGACAAAAGTGTTAGGTTAAAGGGCTCATGCACACGACCGTTGCTGTTTTGCGGTCCATTTTTCACATATCCGTTGTTCAGTATCTGAGTTTTTTTCCCCACAAATTTAAGTCCTCTTCCGTTCCGTTATTGAACAAAACATATCCGTATACTAAAACAGTAACTTATTAATCACCAAACACATGAGCAATATGTGCTGGGCATAGCATTTCTACAGTATGGATTCGCAAAATACGGATAAAATATGGATGACATACGGATGTGTTCCATGTGTGTTCCGTATTCTTTGCGGACCCATTGACTTGAATGGGGCCTCGGACCGTGATTTGCAGACAATAATAGGACATGCACTATTTTCTTGCGGAACGGCAATGTGGACAAACGGAAACGGAATGCACACAGAGTAACTTCTGTATATTCTATGGCCCCATTGAAGTGAATGGTTCTGCATACGGTCCACAAAAAAACGGAACGGAAGCAGAAAGCGTGTGCATGAGCCAAAAGGATGAGATAAATTTATCAAACAATATGCGACATTTCATAAATGTGGCATAAAGTATGCCAACATAAACTCAAGCAAAAGTGATAAATCCTCTACATGTCTCCTGTTTTTTTTAATAACATATGCAAAAAATAAATAAATAAAAGAGGCGGATGTTAGAGTGTATGACTGTAGGATCAGACTACCTAACTTGTTAACCTTAACTGCTCCGTGTGATTAATCTAGAAATCGAATCCTGGCTTTCTCCGCGACAACTGAAAATCGGATTAGGAAGAACATGGTGTCGACAACAGGGCAATGAGGAAGACGAGAAAAAGGACCCAGACACACCGTGGCAGTATGCAGTGGAGATTGAGGCAGGGAGTCCTCACAGTTACTTGCACAAATGGCCCGTTGCATGCTCACTTGTTTGCGTAGTGACAGCCGAATTGACACCATTCGGCAGAGTTATGACTTCTGGCTCTCCACCTTGTTAGACCCTCACTACCGGTTCAAAATGGGGGCGTTTTTTACACCTATCCTATGTAGTCAGTTGGCCGCTGCCTATCTGAGCCATCGTCCATCCTGTCGCTGGTCTGACCCGGGGGGGCCCTCTGGGCTCACGTTCCACTGCCATGGCTGCTGGTGGGGGGTTGGGAAGGCAGGAGCAGTACCAGCTCCATCAGCAGCAGCATGAGTCTATAGTCGCTGATGAGTAGCTTTCTTCACCCTCATAGTGAAGAAACTACTCAGCAGCAGGTAGACCTGGAGCAGGACCTGAATCAGCAGGTGGTGGCATATTTGGACTGCACCCTGCCACCCCACATTGAAGATCCCCTGGACTACTGGGCAGCCAAACTATATTTGTCACCACAACTGGCCAAGTTTGCCCTGGAAAAGCTGTCCTGCCTGGCAAATAGTGTGACATCAGAGTGGGTGTTTAGTGTGGCAGGGACCATAGTTACCCCAAGAAGAACTCGCCTGTCCACCCAAAATGTGGAGAGGACTGACCTTTGTCAAGATGAATCAGGCCTGGATCAGCTAGGATTTCAACCCACCAATGCCTGAAGCATCTGATTAGATCATCCATGCCGCCTTACCCAAACCTTGACAAAAGAGACCGGTTTATTCTGGCTACCATGCCTCAGCTACTACTCTGATGCTGCCACCCGCCTGATGCCACACATCTGATGCCAAGTGCTCCTTCTTTCACTCACCTTTCTGTCATCGGGTCACTTTGTGGTCTCCTAATGCTGCTGCTGCCATCTCCACACTAGGTCACCTTGCCACTCTGTGGTCTCCTCCAGATGCTGCTGCCGCCACCTCCAGACTCTGTCATTGTGCCACTCGGTGGCCTTCTCCTCATGCTGCACTGCTGCTGCCACCACCTCCAGACTCTGTCATGGTGCCACTCGGTGGCCTCTTCATACTGCTGCCACCTCCATACTCTGTTATTGTGCCACTCGTCAGCCTCCTCATACTGCTGCTAACTCCACACTCTGTTATTGTGCCACTCGATGGCCTCCTCATGCTGCTGACAACTCCAGACTGCCATTGTGCCACTCGGTGGCCTCCTCATACTGCTGCCAACTCTAAACTCTGTTATTGTGCCACTCGGTGGCCTCCACATACTGCTGCCACCTCCACACTCTGTTATTGTGCCACTTGGTGGCCTCCTCATACTGCTGCCAACTCCAGTCTCTGTCATTGCGCCACTTGGTGGCTTCGTCATACTGCTGCCACCTCCAGACTCTGTCATTGTGCCACTCGGTGGCCTTCTCCTGATGCTGCACTGCTGCTGCCGCCACCTCCAGACTCTGTCATGGTGCAACTCGGTGGCCTCCTCATACTGCTGCCACCTCCACACTCTGTTATTGTGCCACTCAGTGGCCTCCTCATACTGCTGCCAACTCCAGACTGTAATTGTGCCACTCGGTGGCCTTCTCCTGATGCTGCTACTGCTGCTGCCGCCACCTCTAGACTTTGTCATTGTGCCGCACTGAGGCCTCCTGATACTGCCGCCACCTACACACTGTCATTGTGCCACTCTGTGTTCTCCTCATGGTGCTTCCACCTCACCACTATGTCATAGGGCCACTCTGTGGACTTTTCATGCTGTTCCCACCCTCCCCACTTCATGACTGGGCCACTATTTTGCCTTTCGGCCTGGCTGACATCATCATTTATTTGATCTTTCTTCTGATCTGTCAAAATTAGATGCACAACGGATCCTGTCTGTGTAACAGCTGTAAGGCCTGTATGGTCGCATCAGAATTGGCTTATGATTTGGTAGTCAAAAGCAGTAGTGGCCTGCTGACTTGTGTTGGCCCTGCCTTCTGTCAATTTGTTACTTTTGTTCTTTGTTGTGGATTTGATGCTGATTTGTCACCGATCTCACCTTTGCATTGCAAAGGTCAAAATCCGCATAAAAAGATGCACAAACAAAAAAATGTTATGGATTGTGGTACTTGTAGTCCGTTGCTGGCATCATCCATTGTATGCATTTTTTGCTGGTGATTGCCATTAGCAATGGACTACAAGTGCAGGATGTGCTCCCCTATAGAAATGCACAACTGCATATGGGTATGAGCGCATCCTGCTTTTTTAACACCACATTTTTGATGGTTTATATATATGTACGGAGGTGTATAAACTCCAATTTAAATGTGCCTGTTTTTCATCTGCAGGTCACATTTGGGTGCACCTGCTAGGCTCTGGGCTATATCAGTCAGTCTTGGGTGGGGCTCATAGACACCTCCCACCTCCCATTGCAAGCATGGCTACATGCTGGAGGTAACAGAGGAGATGTTTGTGAGTCGTCCTAATGCTCCTGTAATTACCCACTGGCCCCTGATATCGCCCATATGGCGCAGGTAGGTGAGTGTTAGGGCCTCGGGCTACTTGAGAGACCTTGACGCTGGTGCCCGAGCTTAAGACATGTCCTCCTAGTAGGATATGTCGAACTAACCTCTCAATTTTAACATCAGTGTGAGGGTTTAGTGTGACGGCAGTGTGCACCTATCTCTGGTTCTGTGTTTGTTCTGAATACTTGCCACATCCACATAAATTTAATCTTATGTAGGATGGTCTATTGTGGTACTTGTAGTCCGTTGCTGGCATCATCCATTGTATGCATTTTTTGCTGGTGATTGCCATTAGCAACGGACTACAAGTGCAGGATGTGCTCCCTATAGAAATGCACAACTGCATATGGGTATGAGCGCATCCTGCTTTTTTAACACCACATTTTTGATGGTTTATATATATGTACGGAGGTGTATAAACTCCAATTTAAATGTGCCTGTTTTTCATCTGCAGGTCACATTTGGGTGCACCTGCTAGGCTCTGGGCTATATCAGTCAGTCTTGGGTGGGGCTCATAGACACCTCCCACCTCCCATTGCAAGCATGGCTACATGCTGGAGGTAACAGAGGAGATGTTTGTGAGTCGTCCTAATGCTCCTGTAATTACCCACTGGCCCCTGATATCGCCCATATGGCGCAGGTAGGTGAGTGTTAGGGCCTCGGGCTACTTGAGAGACCTTGACGCTGGTGCCCGAGCTTAAGACATGTCCTCCTAGTAGGATATGTCGAACTAACCTCTCAATTTTAACATCAGTGTGAGGGTTTAGTGTGACGGCAGTGTGCACCTATCTCTGGTTCTGTGTTTGTTTTGAATACTTGCCACATCCACATAAATTTAATCTTATGTAGGATGGTTATTGTGGTACTTGTAGTCCGTTGCTGGCATCTTCCATTGTATGCATTTTTTGCTGGTGATTGCCATTAGCAACGGACTACAAGTGCAGGATGTGCTCCCCTATAGAAATGCACAACTGCATATGGGTATGAGCGCATCCTGCTTTTTTAACACCACATTTTTTGATGGGTTTCAGAACCCACATCACAGGCCAACTTACACTGAGAAAAAAAAAGTAAAGTGTACATGTCTAATTTCATACACTTTGCTGGTATTGTACTACAGTGCATTTTTTTATGTTCAAATCAGAAGAACATGCATGTAAGTCACTGTCAGAACCCACTGGCAGTGGTTTATAGCATGCCAGGACAAAATTATTACATTAGTAGGCCAAAAGCCTAGGAGAGGCAAGTCTGTTAGTATAGGTCCCATCTGTTAGAAACCACTGTGTCACTGGTAGATGGACCTGACACAATTTTGTTCAAAAACACTCCACACAGCTGTACTCCCAGTCTATCGCACTTCTAAACTAGGAACCACACCCCCAGCTCTCCTGGGCTTTCTAGCTTATATAGGCCAGCCAAACCTGGTTTGGATACGTGGGAGTAGTCATCCCACACTGCTCTTTGACTACTCCAATGAACCGGATGGTCCGGATCAGCTGCAGCAAGAAGCTAAACTACTACTAACAAGTGTCAGTAACCTAGGGTCACTGACAAAATGTTACCGGTTCATTTCACCGAGGCCAGGCACTTTGGTGACACGTATCTATCGTCTACTATGGCACTTTGTGCCTTCTCACACCTGATAACATCTATCAGCAAAAAGTTAGGACAGCTCTATACACATAAGAAATCTGTGGGTTCAGCCAACGTTAATCTAATATCTATGGGTACCTTACCATACTCATTAAGGATGGTTCAGTACTCTAACCACCACACTGATCATGGATAGTTCAGACACCTTACCACCAAACTCTTCAGGAATAGTTCAGTATTCTCACTATTACACACCTCAGGGATAGTTCAGTACCCTTATGACCACACTTTGTAGTTATCAGACTAATATTGTTTTTGATCCAATAGTGACATTCCTTCATATAATTTTTTATGTTTGGACCAGTTTGTCTCATTGATCCCCAAGGTTCATGAAAATCACTAAGCCTTGGAGTATATATATATATATATATATATATATATATATATATATATATATTTTTATGAAGATTGTCCAGAGACCAAAAACTTTCAACTCAAAAAATCACAGGAAGCACATTGATTGCCTGTTTCTGCCAGTGGTTTAGCCACAGGTTTTCAGAGGTCTAGGACTGACAGCCTCTAATTCAATCAAGCTAGGAGGGCCATGTTTAAACACCAGAGTAACCAACTCATCCGTCCTACAGCAATTCGCCTAGAAAGTGCACAATATTTCACCTTCTTTTTCTACATTATGTTTCATCTTCCAAATTGCATATAGTCATTACTGTTAACCTATTACTGTGCTGTATAATAGGTTGGCGGCATTTTGGAGGCCTAAATCCTCCTTTAACAGGTTCAAATTATTATTTTTCACTTGTTTATGTTTGATTTTTTTCAATGGATCTGTGAAGGGCAGCGTACTTATCTGCTCCCCACTGCTGGGTTCTGGTTCCTTCACTCTTTTGCTGCCACTATCGCTTTTGTTTCCTGGTGTTAACATCCATGGGCTTGACATGGGTTCACATGGCAGCTGCAGCCAAAGACATGTCCTCTGTAGATGATGTCACTCGATCGATTAGTTTAGTGCTCTCATTAAAGGGGGTGCCTCACTTCAGCAAATGGCATTTATTATGAAGACAATGTTAAGACAAGGCACTTACTAATGTACTGTGATTGTCTATGTTGCTTCCTTTGCTGGCTGGATTAATTTTTCCATGACATTATACACTGCTGATTTCCATGGTTACGACTACCCTGCAGTCCATCAGTGGTGGCAGTGCTTGCCCACTATAGGAAAAAGCGCTGTCCTATGCCCACGTCCAGGATACCAGATAATAGAGAGGCTGGCACTTTTTCCTATGGTGTGCAAGCACGGGCATCACTGCTAGATTACAGGGTGGTCGTAACCATGTAAACAAGCAGTGTATAATGCGATAAAATAAAAAAAAGAATGAAACCAGCAAAGGAGGCAATATGGACAATCCTAATACATTAGGTAGGACTTTGTATTAACTTTCTCTACATGATAAATGCCATTTGCTGAAGTGAGACAACCCATTTAAGAGAGACAGGTCTGATACCTTTTAATTGCTAACAGAAATAGAAGCAATGATATTACATAGCTTTTGAGATAACATCAGTCCCTTTGTCAGGCATACTACAATTGACTGATGCATGATGGATAGATCATTGCTGCAGTCAGATGATCCATGTTAAACCAAATGTTGACATGGGGAGATCGAATAGTGGCAGTAGCAGAGTGAAGAAGCTGAAACCCAGCGTTGAGGAGCAGTTAAGGGTACTTTCACACTAGCGTTTTTCTTTTCCAGCATTGAGTTCCTTTAAAGGGGCTCCATACCGAAAAAGAAAAGAACTGATCAGTTATATCCTAATGTGTTCTGAATGACTGAATGGCATTTTGGACGGAGATAATACCGCAGCATGCTGTGGTATGATCTCTGTCCAAAATGCTGGATCAGTTGCAGTAATCCTGGATCTGGCATTAATTTACATTGAAATGTATTAGTGCCGGATCCGGCATTAGAAATACCTGAATTCCGGTCTGCGCATGCGCAGACCTTTAAAGCTGTAAAAAAAAATACAAGACGGATCCGTCTATCCACATGACAAGCGGAGAGACCTTGCAATGCATTTGTGAAACGGAACTGCTTGCCGGATCACTCTGCCGCAAGTGTGAAGGTACCCTAAGCATGCAATCTTCCACAAGTCCAACTACTTGAGGGGGTCTTCCTGAAATATCCCTGGGGGAAACAACCCCTTTATGACTTCTAGGTTCTCATATATGCTGGGGTTTTCATTCCACCCATTCTTACTCACTGTTGGTACTGAAACCTGAATATGATATGGCTGTTACTGATGTACTGTAGGCCAATCACTAGCTAAAATTTCTAAAGGAAATAGACCAGTACCCTATTACATGAACATCACATAGGAAGAATATTTAATGAAGCTTTACAGAGAATAGATGTATCCAAACTAAGCAAAGTTAACACATTTATATTGTAAAATCATAAAACATTGGGTAGTAAATTCACATATTTGTAAAGTAATTAATCAACCAGCAATGATAATCTCCGACTTTACCCAAGAGAATGAACACCATAACTAAAAAATGCTTAAGATCCCATTTATTCTGAGTTTGTTCTTAACATATATTATTTGTCTTAGTCAGAATTAATAGTAAATCCATGAAGTGACAGTTATAAATGCAATATTTATTCTCAGCAATGAAAGGTATAAATTGTGCAATGCGTGCAGTGTCAATTCTTCAGAACAACTCTTGAGAAAGCATATCTTCAAATTGGTTTCAGCTGAATTTCTAGAGGTGCCTCTTTTCTACCAAACTCTAGAGCTAACTACTTCATATATCTTCTACAGATGATCAAAGCAAATTCTACAGTTTGTCCTAGAGAGTAATATTAACAAGATGGATAGCTATAAGTCACAGTCAAGATAAAAGATAAATCTCGTCCAGCCTCATATTTTAGACCTCAGTTTAGCGTTCCTGCATTTCCAGGCAAGAGATAATATACTGGTAATAGAAGCATTGATGTATCATTGTAATTTTTACATTCATGTTAAGAAGTATTTTATCTTTTCTTTACCCCATCATTGCTGGTCTGTTTCTTTCTCTTTTAGTCACAATAAGGGAAAAATAAATGAATGAAGATAAGGCTTTCTAAGATGAATGCATGGTCAATGCGGATTGAATACCCTTCGGGGCTTTGGGAATTACTTTGTTGTGTATCCACTTTAAATGGGAAGAAAAGGTATAATAAAAGTGTGTCAACCGTGCGCAGAAATAAAACTTATTAAGAAATACATAAAAGGTAGAGATGAATGAATTTGCCAATATTTGTTTCAGGTCCCTTTCTGTTGAATCAGTCCTCAGATTCGATTTATTCCAAATAAATTTGTCTTCAAATCTAAAGTTCTCCAATTGACCTGAAAGTTGTGTATGACACTCTGAGATCTCCTAGGACTGTATCCAACTCCTTTCAAGACAGGACATTAGTAATGTCAAAGTGACAGTAACATATATGACTATGGGTAAATAGATGGTAGGTGATGGTAACAAACAGCCTGTTTAATAACATACTGCACTGCTGGATTCTTTTTTTTATTATTATTATTAAAGAAAGTTCCTATTTAATGTCTTCTTCTCTGTCTTCCTCTTCTTCTGAACTGTAAAACAGCTGCCATTCTGTGTGATTCCTACCTGACAAATCCCCCCAAAAATCTGATTTGTTGCAAACCAAAGTTTTTGGGAAATTCTTAATGAATTTGGTTAGTTTAGAATGGATTCACCCATCTGTTATAAAATGTAAAAAAAATATATCAGTATAGGAGTAGTTAAAATGGTAAAATTCTGTGCCTCCTGGATGAAGTATGGTAGCTAACAACACACACAACATTTATGGTACAGAAAACTGGTGTGATCTTGGTCTCCAACTGGTAGACACATAGTGAGTGTCTATATTCCTCATAGCTGTAGATATTCATAGATAAATCATGCTATCAAAACAATAAGGCAGACTGGATTTATAGAATCTGTCTTCTTTAAACTGGTTATTCCCAGAACACCATTTCTGTAGGATCTGTAACAAGGTGGATATAAAGATGTAATCCTTTATGAGTTCTAATCTGCTTTTCATTCCCGTACTATATTCCAGCTTTAGTGGCAGACTAGCCCACCACAGGATTTTCAAGTGAACTCAGGCTCTGAAATTACTCATAACAAGTCTTATGAAGACCATCAGAAGAATCCTCATCTAAAAATAAACCTATCACTCTCACCCACAAACCTCTGCACAGTGCTGTACCCCCTACAACTTTTCAGTCTACTACCCATCAACCCTTCCCCTGCTCTCCATTCTGCCAATGATTTATGGCTAATGCCCTCCATAATCTAAATCTATTATTTCCTTCTCTTGAGCTGCATCGGTTCTCTGGAATGCACTACCTAAAAATCAGATTTATTCCCAATATATGACAGGCCTGTCATATTTAAGGAATAATAGGTAACCCTTATAAAACTTCACATTTATTTCAACTAATTAAAATAAGCCCCATTCAACATAGATAGGTGATCCATAAAATAAGTGGCGCAAAATAACAACTAAACACAATAAGACAGAGCAAAGGGATAGTGATATGGAAAGGATCCAGGACCAGGTCGATAAGACCTACAATTACCCTGTATCCACCTCATAAACTATGCACTATCTCTCTCTCATACTATCCCTAAAATACACCTAAAAAATTAAACACAGCTGTCTCTAAAGTGAACTTTCCTATTTGATTGCTAGAATTAGCGAAGTTGACGAATAGGTAGCTAAAACGAAGATGGAGAATACTTCGTTATCTTTGTTTTGAAGAATATGACGAATACATTCGTCATATTCGCTAATTCTACCAAGCCAATCATAGCAAACCAGGTCTAAGTTGAAATCGCAATGCGATTAATTCAAGTTAAATTAATCACATTGCGATTTCAACGTAATTCTCAAATCTGACAGTACATTTTAGTATGGAGACGTTCCCATGGTGATGGGGACGCTCCATGAGCATGGAAGTCGGCAGAAGCGGCAACGGGCACTGACTGGAGCAGCCAGGAAGCCAGGAATCCTCAGGACAGGTAAGAACTACTTTTGGGAAGTGGGAAAGAAAAAAATATAACTAAAAAAAACTTAAAAAAACTAATATTCTAAATAGCGAATTTATAGCGCTATATTAAAAATATTTGTGAATTAGCGAAGTGCCGATATTCGCTAAAAAAAATTCGCTATTCGAATATTCGCGCTTAACACTATTCATCAGAATTCAATCCATTCTTTCAACAGTTACCCCCATATTCAATATATCCAAATACACTTCATAGTAATGAATACACAGATTTTGGTAGGTTGGCTGGCCCATGCAGTTGTTTGTGTAGTTCTTTGTTTTTATAACTGTACAAAGCAAGCACTTTTTACCTTTGGTGCCAGCCCCATTTCCCTCATAGATTGTAAGTTCTTGTTAGCAAGGTCCTCAGTCCTATTTTTTGAACTGTCAATTTGTTTGTTTACTGCACAATGTCAGATTTTTTTTTTATACATGTTCCATTTATTTAAAAGTGTTGCAGAATATGTGCATGCTATATGAACAGATATTATTTTTAGTATTAGTACAGTAGAAGTAGTAGAAGCAGTAGTACTAGTAGTAGAAGTAGAAGTATTAGTAGTGTTTTCACACCATAAGTATTGTAGAACCAGAATCGATTCAGGAGAATGTTTGTGTTTGTGAGATGAGACAGAGAGAGGGTAGAGACTCGTGGTTGACTTGGATCATTTGGACCCAAAACGAATTTTGATAAATTTGCTCATCTCTAGTCTGTACCTTTACAAGATTTGGAAGAATAATTTAATCCTGCACTGTGAACAGAGAATCCAGGTTATGTCAGTATAGAGCTTGCAACGCTTAGACTGCTATATGCATGCCATCTTGTCTTAAATGTCCCATCTGGGACATTGATGGCATATCACTAGATCTGGGACTTAAGTTTATCACCAGACAGCGACCCCCCAAAGTGGACAGAGAGCAGCTGTGCATGAGCGGCCACCCCACGTTCATCACTATTGTATTTCTGAAAGCAGCTAAGCTATTGTTGGAACTCCCTTAGCACTTTGGGGACCCTGTTCTGGAGATAGGAGCAGGCCCATCTGGGACATTGGTGGCATAACCTAGTGATACTTTATCAATGTCCCAGATGGGCCAACCCCTTTAAAGGGGTTATCCAATATCATAAACTGCCCCCCCTATGTGAAGGGCGCCTCACAGGGAATATACTTGCCTGGGTTCTCGCTCCCTGCGCCATTCCCGGTCTCCACACAGCCGCTGCTGCTTTTCCATTTCTCCCTGTGTGCCGATAAAAACATCCGGCGTCGGGGGGTGCAGCCAATGGCAGACGGGGGACGAGCCTCCCTAGAGTCACTCGCGATGCCAGGAGGACCAGGAGAGGTGTAGGGAGTAGGGAGCCAGGTAAGTATATTTCCTGTGAGGGGCCTGTGACATGGGGGGGGGGGGCATTTTATGATATTGGATAACCCCTTTAACATTATATCTATCCTCCTAATGGCATTAAAGAGTGTCTTATTTCTATGTGATTCATCTTTACCTTCCTCCCAAGTTGCAGATCATATTGTTTAGGTAAACTCATACCATCTCCTGGTCAATTGCAAGTTAAGGGAAGTGCCAAGGAAACAAAATGTTTGTACAAGCTTTACTTTATAAAACATACCATTCTTCATGATTTCCATCCATTTCCTTGTGCACATTTAAAGGCTTCAGGTATGTTATGGCTAAAAGCTACAATTTATTTATACAGTCCCACAGACCACCCAATGGTGTAACAAAAAGTAGTTGGTTAACGTACCTTGTGGCTTATTTGTCTTCTGCTGCTTTCAAATTGTATATGCTAGTTTTACCTTTTAAAATTACAGTCTTGACAACTGCTGAAGATACACATTACTGGTTATGTTGCCAAGTGCCACATTTCTGAACACTAGCTTTAAAAGTAAATTTCTACCAACGTTTTGAAAATATTGATGCATAAAAACTGTACCGTGCCATGTGAAATGCATATTCTCGCTTACTACAGGATGTGATGATACACTGCAGAAGTTTGCCTATAAAAATGACTCAGAGACTAGTAATCTTAACAAAATGCAAACCCAGGAGACATCACTTTAGCTGCGTAATCGATGAGTATAATTGTTGTAAAATGCAGATCTGAAGAAACTTTAAATATTTTACTTTTGAGTAAAGCACATTGTATATGTATTACTGCTGATTGTAAAAAAAAAATTCTAATCTACATTCTGCATATACAATTGTCTAACCACACTGAACCAAATGTTTTTCAGGTTATATTGTATATGTTTATATCACAAACGCAAACTTCTTGGTTGAAGGTTTCAGAACTGAAAACAACATTTAAAAGGGTTGTGCCACAAAAAAATATTCTGCAGTTTTCAAACCAGCACCTGGATCTGAATACTTTCACCATTGCAAGTAATTAAACATTTAGCATAGCCACTGAGTTATTCAATTAAAACAATCTGTATAGCGCCACCTGCTGTTTTTCTTGTTTTTCCTGTTCACCTCTCTAAGGCGGACGCACATGCTCAGTATCATCCTTCATCTGCTTCCTGAGCTGTGATAGGGAGAGAGCGTGATAGCAAAAATGACACATCAATTGAGAAATGAAACACCCCCTGAGCTGCCAACTTGAAATAATTCTAGCAGAGTAATTAGAGCAATGAATGGGAAGATCTCTGGGTCCATGTGAGGTACAGGGCTGTTCTAGTTTTGTTGGAAAGAGAGTGTCATGTATATTGCTGAGTGAATTGAAGTCTACGATCTGAATTTGAGGACAAATTCAATTCACCGTGAAGTCGAATTTCCTCGTGCTTCATGGTAGCAAATAGATTTTACCTAAACTAGTGTAAAAAAAATCTTACCTCATCTATTTGCTCACTCACGACAGGCCAGCCGTCACCATCTCGCTTGGAGATCTCCCATGAAATCCTATGTCCAGTGACGTATGATGTCACCCAGGGGCGTAGCTTAAGGCTCATGGGCCCTGGTGCAAAAGTTCAGCTTGGGCCCCCCTTCATTCAGTGCTTTGTGTGTCTTCTTATGTGGCACAAGTGTCTTTGGGCCCCTTCAGGCTCCTGGGCCCGGTAGCGACTGCTACCTCTGCACCCCCTATAGCTACGCCCATGATGTCACCATGCCAGCCGGCATGATGACATCATCTCGGGCTGCGCAAGATAATTATATTTTTTTTACAGTTTGTTATTTATATTAAATGCCACAATCAGCTATGAAAGTGGCATCTGAGGGGTACAATGACAGGGAGCGGCACAATCACTGCTCCTTGTCATTGCACCCACTACTTGCAAAGAAATGCGCTTTGTGACAAAGTAATTTGTCACAAAGCAAAATTTGTAAAATTTAGCAAATTTGTAAAATTTGGTGAAGCAGACAAATTGAATTTTACAATACTTCGCTCATCTCTAGTCATATACTATATGATGTCTGATTTTTCCCTTTTTAGATTAATCATGAGATAACCCTTTTAAAGGACTATTGCATTCATGTTCTTCTCATCAACAACTTTAAATAAGCTTGTTGAGATTTATTTACTTTTGCTGTAGTCGAAAGGGAAATACTAATATTGATAGTCATGCAGTATTACTGCCCAGGACTAGGAAAATAAATCAGATTATGGCTGTTTAAACCCTTGAGAAATTTTATTATTTTTTTATTGTGGCAGTGGCACCTGGAAGGTACTATTTTTGTCAGGTCCCTACTAGTCATGTCATTCTATTAACAATTCTGATAGTTTAATACTGACACCCAGGGGTCAAACAAAGGCCCCCCGTGGCTTTCCAATAATGAGGTCTGCTGAGAAATACTTTGAGTATACTCTAAGGCCTCTTTCACACGGGTGTCACGTTTGACGCCCAGATAAGAGGCGGGTGCGTTGCGGGAATATGTGCGAATTTTCCACGCGGTGCAAACGTTTGTAATGTGTTTTGCACGCGCGTGTGAAAAATCACCATGTTTGGTACCCAGACCCGAAGCCGGACTTCATCACTGAAGTCCGGTTTAGGGTAGAGTATTCTGGAGAATTTATTATTTTCCCTTATAACATGGTTATAAGGGAGAATATTAGCATTCTTAATAAAGAATGCTTAGTAAAATTAAGATGAAGGGGTTAAAAATAATAAAACTTAACTTACCTTAGCCACTTGATCATGTAGTTGCGATCTGTCTTCTGTCTTCAAGCTTCATGGTAAGATGGACCATGTGATTGGACTATGTGATGTGACGTCATCACAGGTCCTTTAGCTGTTAGTTAAAGCATAAAGAGAGATGACAGATCGCAACTACGCGATCAAGTGGCAAAGGTAAGTTAAGTTTTATTATTTTTAACCCCTTCATATTCATTTTACTAAGCATTCTTTATTATGAATGCTATTATTTTCCCTTGTAACCATGTTATAAGGGAAAATAATAAAGATCTGGTCCCGTTGCTAAGCAACCATGCGGGAAAATCGCACTGCCTCCGCACTTGCTTGCGGATGCTTGCGATTTTCCCGCAGCCCCAGTTACTTCTATGGGGCCTGCGTTGTGTGAAAAACGCACAATATAGAGCATGCTGCGATTTTCATGCAACGCAGAAGTGATGCGTGAAAATCACTGCTTATGTGCACAGCCTCCGCGCGGAAAACTCGCTCGTGTGAAAGAGGCCTAACAGTGATAGGATCCTTTTTACGTGCACAGAAATTAAAAGAATGTCATATAGAAATATAAAATTACACCTTAGTTTAGAAATATGTTTGATATAAAAATCTTCTAAGGGGAGTCGGACTAAACATGATAAAATAATAAAATACTTTGTACTAAAAAAATAATAATAATAATATAAAATAAATAAATATGTTAGTTACTAAACAGTAAAAAGCATAAACACATTTGATATCACCACAGTTGTAATAGCCATACTATAAAACGATGGTTTCAACTAAGGTAAATGGCGAACAGTGTAAAAAAATTGATATAAAAAAATTATTTTGTATTTGTTTTATTATATGGAGCTTATAAAATGAAGCCTAAAATATCTGCCATGAAAATGCATCATCTGCAAAAATAAAAACATTCTGACTGATGGAATGCAAGGAAACAATAAAAAAAATGACTTTATCTCATTAGCCCAATATTATTTTTGTCCTTTATGGACTATGATTATTTCCCACTTTATATTAAAATGAATTACAATTTGCAAGTGTCTATCTGTTTAACCCATACAGTTTTCTGATGGCTGCCTGCACACGTTTGCAGAAAGTCAACAAGAAATCTTCACCAAAAACACATAAAAAACAGCATATAAATGTGCAATGTTTTATGCAGTTATTGCTGCGGATTTGGGTGTTAATTTCCTCTTTATGTTAACAACCCCATTGAAGGTTATAGAAAAACCCTCTATATATAAGATCTTACATGCTGCAGATTTAAAAATCTGCACGGCAGGTCAATAACTGCATGTAAAAAATATGCAAAGACTGCATGACATTTTTCAGGAGTTTTCCACAAAAACCTCCTTATTGTGTGAAGTTACCCTAAGTATAGTAAGTTTGGTTGCTCTCCAACTGTATCTCAACCCTTTTGTCTTTGATTGGAAAATCAAAAAGTGATTTTAATAATGTTGATGTGTTACCCAGCTAATCAATCAATTACTTTCTTGCTTGCCATTGTTAAATATGATTCTGTGGAAAATATAAATTTTTAAAGATCATCTGAGGAACTAATCAATTGCTCTAAAATAATTTCTTACTAAGTCCCTTTAAAACACACCTGAGTTTTCAAAAAAGGGTTTGCATAATGGCTGTGTACAATAACAACTGTAAATGAATGTGTCTTTTTTGGGCTTCCCTAAAATCTTTTTCAACCATATTATTTCCTGTTTCAGCTGCACAGCTAGATGTATTTCACTCAGAAGCATGGGGTGTATCCCTTCTTTGAAATCTGCCAGCACTGTACTGCTGTTATGTCCTTTCCCTTACTTCCCACTATGTTTTTTTTTCAGCTTCGTAGCTCATAGAACAGATAAGGAGGAGAAATCACACATACAGACACACAGGATGTTCCTATAATCTTTAAAAGCTGTGTAGAAGTAGTTCTCTTATCAGACTCCGGATCTCAGCTAGCTCTGACATCTTCTGAATCTGTTACCAGGGACGGATTTTGTCTGAGAACAGGCAGTGGACTGCAACTTAGGTGGAAGCGAGTCTTTTTTTTTCAAGTGGATACAGGCATATTTTTTAAATGATAAAAAATTTGCTATTTAAACTATTCTATATTAAATTAAATGAAATTGTGTGAAAGTATAATGACTCTTTAAGAAAGTAAGTAGGCACACATCCATGAATGCAGCTAATTGTATTTATGTAGAGGAATAAGCTTTGGCTAATGATGACAAATAAAATGGACATTTCCAGGCAGAACATATCTTTCTGTATCATTTTTCATCCCATTATAAGCCTTGTTTATAAAACACGACTAGGGTCTAAAATTGCTGAATGAACTTGTAATGTCACATTCACATTCAGCTGTTGGAGTTTGTTTTTTTAGAAAGCTTCAAGCTGAAGGCAGCACAGCTGGTTTTGATGTCATGACTTGAGTTATCCAGAGAGCTGTTTCTTTGCTCTTGGCTTAAGTTCAGCCAGATAAATTATATCTCTGTGACACTTTGCATTTGACGTCCCCCAAACTATGTATTAAGAGCATGAATATAAAATATGCACATCTAATAACCTGAGAAGTGCTAATATTTTATTTTCAGGCTGCCTGAAAGTAAAGTCATTTGTTGCAAGTGATATTTTATCATTAAACAAGGCACTAAATTGAGTCAAACTGTGCCTGAGTTTACCATCAGACAATGGCAGGGAGATTAAATATACATTCCCAGTATATCATGATACTTTCACCCATTCTTTTAGCTCCCAATTACATCAACAATACAAATGAAATATGGCAGAATGAGGTTGTATTTTTTTCTTAATCTGGACTCTGCTCAAATAAATATCCATTATACAGAAACAGATTTAGGGAGTTAGTGGCTAAATATCTATAGACAGTAGCTAAATTAAATACATATATACATTGAACTAAGCCATTCACAGTGCTAGTTCCATACCAGAGGCCACAAGGAACAGCTGATCGTGGGGGAGTGAGGTGTGGGACTAGAGATGTCCCGAACTATTCGCCAGCGAATATGCGATGTTCGGTCTGCCCCCTATACGTCATCATTAAGCAAACTTTGACCCTGTATCTCATAGTCAGCAGATACATTCCAGTCAATCAGCATACCCTCCCTCCCAGACCCTCCCACCTCCTATCAAAAAGCAAGGACATCATCCATCTTAGATTCATTCTAAAGCTGCAGTGTTAGTAGAGCAGGTAAAGTGCTGCTGCTGAATAAATAGGGAAAGCGTTAGCTAGGCCAGTGTTTTGTGTCCAATCCAGTCCTCAAAGACTCATCTGCTGTAAGAACAGCATCCTGACAGTACCCAAAAATCCCTTTTTGGGGCCGGTACATCAGTCTGCTTTAAAAAAAAAATTCTAGATATATATTGCAATTGCCTACCCGTGTGTCAGAGGCCGCAGGCCCACAGACTGTACTGTGTGCACACCACTCATATAGGGTGGCACAGTACCTTGCAGATAAAAAAGTCATTTAACGTTTGCCCTTTAATATAATTGCAGTTGCCTGTCAGTGTGTGTCAGGCCCACTGACTGTACTGTGCCCACTGCCCACCACTCATATAGGGTGGCACAGTACCTTGCAGATAAAAGTCATTTGATTTTTATCCTTTAATATAATTGCAGTTGCCTGCCAGTGTGTGTCAGGCCCACAGACTGTACTGTGCCCACTGCCCACCACTCATATAGGGTGGCACAGTAACTTGCACGGCGCACCAGCAGTGTCCCAAATTGGAGGGAAGAGGACCGACCAACCATCTTTTTCCATCTCCCGGTTCCTAAAATCTATTCCATACACTGGCCCCTGATAGGGGACAAAACAGAGATTAAACTGGTAAGAACAGATTTTTTTAATAAAAAAAAAAGAGGACAGCCTCTGCGGAGCTGGGTATTTTTTGGCCGTGTTACTGAACGCTCATGCACAATGGCTGTAGGCTCATGCTTCCTTTTGCAGAGGTGAAAAACCTGGTCAGTCAAACCCAAGGCAACATCATCGACCTCATCCCATATGCATTTTTTCTGGAGCATGCCCTGCGAAGAGTGCTGGAGGTGAGCCGTAGATGAGCATGAAGAGGAAGAGTTGTGGTCACCATCACCACTAGAAGCAGCCTTGTCGTAGTCGATTGCTGGACCTGCGGCAACGCAGAGAGAGGAGTCTGAAGAATTGGAGTCAGAGGAGGAAGGTGTCTTTGAGGAGGTGGAAGACCAACAACAGCAGGCGTACCAGGGGGCTTGTTGTCACCTTTCAGGGACCCTTGGTGTTGTACGTGGATGGATGGAGGAAGAAACCTTCAATGACGTTAGTAAGGACAAGGAACAGGACATGGCTAGCTTGGTATACAACCTTGTGCAAATGGGGAGTTTGCGGTTGTGCAAATGGACTGTTTGCGGTTGTTTGCGGTGCGTAAAACGGGGAGTTCGGTCTGTCAGAGTTTGGTCTGTCACTGTGTAGCGGGCGTAACCCTTGCACTACCTGATCTATACAACATCATACCTGATCGTATACACACACTGGTTCTTTTAAAGCACGTTATTCAAAACAATTTAGGAATGTTAGGTGATTTATGCACTTTATGGATTAAAACCCGACTCTGCGTCAACTAAAAAATTCTCCATGGGAGTTTTGCCATGGATCCCCCTCCGACATGCCACAGTCCAGGTGTTAGTCCCCTTGAAACAACTTTTCCATCACTATTGTGGCCAGAAAGAGTCCCTGTGGGTTTTAAAATGCGCTCGCCCGGTTCGCCCGTTTTTGAACATTTGCGGAGATTCGCGTTCGCCAATGTAAATTTTTATGTTCGCAACATCTCTATGTGGGACCCTTACTGATCAGATGTTAAAGGCATATCCTAAGCATGAGTCAGCAATATCATGTTGCGTCCTTCCTAATCTTTGCTCTTGGCTCTATATATCCCGAGATGTGTGGTGTGAGATGACCAGCTTTGAGAAAAACATGATTTTTGGATACTCTGCTATTAGATGTCTAACTCATATGTGTTTACCTAGGGGCTGTTTTGTGGATTGCATCGTGTCAAGGCTTCTGTTAGCATGTCATGATATTCAATAGAATTTGTTTCATGAGAAACTGGAGTTCTTAATCATATTGTAGATAACTGTAGCTAAGGTGAGGATGGACACATCTGTAACAGTTGTGTCTGGGCCAGGTGTCCAATAAAAGGGTAAGGTTTTAGTTTTGATACCTAAGGTAACATTATCCGTCATCTACTAAAGTCAATTGCAAATAAAAGCAGTGGGTAAACTCTCTGAGATTGCACCAGGTATTCTCGGGCTCACTACCTTTCTATCAAACTCTACTCTACACGGTAGGCCATTTATATGGATACATCTTAATAAAATGGGAATGGTTGGTGATATTAACTTCCTGTTTGTGGCACATTAGTATATGTGAGGGGGGAAACTTTTCAAGATGGGTGGTGACCATGGCGGCCATTTTGAAGTCGGCCATTTTGAATCCAACTTTTGTTTTTTCAATAGGAAGAGGGTCATGTGACACATCAAACTTATTGAGAATTTCACAAGAAAAACAATGGTGTGCTTGGTTTTTATGTAACTTTCATGAGTTATTTACAAGTTTCTCTTTGTTTACAGCCATTGACATTTCACCGAGGTTAACACGTGAAGAGCGGATAGAAATTGTGTTGATGTCTGGTGAACGCAGTAACCGGATCATTGCAGCAGATTTCAATGCAAAACATCCTACAAGACCACCCATCTCCCATGCTACAGTTAGCAAACTGCTTGCTAGGTTTCATGAAACTGGTTCAGTGTTGGATTTGGCAAAATGTGGACGCATGAAATCTGTCACTAATGAAGAAACATCAGTGGCTGTCCTAGCTTCATTCAGCAAGAGCCCACAGCGTAGCACTCGCTGCATGTCACTGGAGAGTGGCATTAGTCGAACATCCCTTCGGCGGATATTAGCTACTCACAAATGGCACCCTTACAAACTCCAGCTACTGTAGAATCTCAACGAGGATGACCCAGATCGGCGCACTGAATGGGCAAAACAAAAATTGAAACAGGACCCTCAGTTTACACAGAAGATTTTGTTCAGTGATGAGGCAAACTTTTATGTGAATGGTAAAGTTAACAAACAAAACCACTGCTATTGGTTTGACACTAACCCACATTGGATAGATCCCTCCAAGACTGTTGGAACAAAATAATGTATGGTATGGTGTGGTATATGGGGTACAAAGATAGTGGGGCCATTCTTTATCAATCGAAACCTTAAGGCCACTGGATATGAGAAATTGCTACATGATGATGTGTTTCCCTTTTTATGCGCTGAAGCTGGCACGCTCCCTGAGTTTTTCCAGCAAGATGGTGCACTACCACATTATGGGTGTCAGGTCCGAGCATTCCTAGATGAACAGTTTCCTGGAAAGTGGACTGGTCATCGTGGGCCAGTTGAATGGCGCCCAAGGTCTCCCGATCTGACCCCCTTAGACTTTTATCTTTTGGGTCATCTAAAGGCAATTGTCTATGCTATGAAGATACGAGATGTCCAGCACCTGAAACTACGGATACTGGAAGCCTGTGCTAGCATTTCTCCTGCGGTGTTGCTATCAGTGTGTGAAGAGTGGGAAAAGAGGGTTGCATTGACAATTCAACACAATGGGCAGCACATTGAACACATTTTATAAGTGGTCAGAAACTTGTAAATAACTCATGAAAGAATAAAGTTACGTTAAAACCAAGCACACCATTGTTTTTCTTGTGAAATTCCCAATAAGTTTGATGTGTCACATGACCCTCTTCCTATTGAAAAAACAAAAGTTGGATTCAAAATGGCCAACTTTAAAATGGCCGCCATGGTCACCACCCATCTTGAAAAGTTTCCCCCCTCACATATACTAATGTGCCACAAACAGGGACACATTACGGGGACAGGCAAGACATATCAGCACGTGGCCAGTGGTCGTTTCCCATCTCCCAACGCTTTTTCAAGGCCTGATTGGATGCAGGGTAAGCACTCTTATATTCCTGCATACTGAAACACCAATTGGTTAATAATATATATATATATATATATATATATATATATATATATATATATATTTAACAATAATAGTAAATATCTATAAAAAGGACTAATTGTTCCTTCCATTTAACCCCCCAAGAATATGTTGGCATTATAGCTAAATATTTCATTTAACCCCCAAGATCCACAAGAATATGTTGGCATTATAACTGAAATATGGGCCTATTGATTTCTTTATAGACATAGCATTATAGTATATGCCACCAAAACAGCTTTGATTCATTGAGGCATGAACTCTACAAAACCTCTGACAGTATCCTGTCATATCTGGCACCAAGACATTAGCGGCAGATCCTTTAAAGGAACACTACCATCAATCTTTTCTTTTATATATTAACAGTATTTATGTGAAAATTCTATGTATTTTTTCTTTACAAAACAAAATTGCTGGATGGATGTAACAGCATGGTGGCTAAGTGGTTAGCACTGGTGCCTTGTAGTGGAGGGGTCTTAGGTTCAAGTCCAACTAAGAGCAACAGCTGCATGGAGTTTGTACTGTATGTTCTACTATGTGGGTTTCCTCTGGGTGCTCCGGTTTCCTCCCACACTCCAAAGACATACTGGTAGGGAACTTAGATTGTGAGCTTCATTAGAGACAATTTTTTGAAGTCATACCATGTACTGTATTCTACTTCCTGTTCTGACTCTTTAACTTCCTTTTTGTTTGGATTTAGCACAGCAAAGAGTCTTGCTTAACTTTTTTACTCAGACCATACCTGCCCACGGGGAGAGGTGTGTTTGACTCAGAGCATTACAGATTACACTAATCAATGCTCTTCTGTGGACATCTTTATCTAGGCCTACCTAGAGAACAATGGAGCTGCCATACTGTTATAAATATTCTACATATACTATTATCAGAAAACTATCTTATTTTTTGGGAAAAGTTTCAGTAAAACTTGTAATTTCTTCATTTAAACTTCTGCTCTTTCTATGCATCCAGGGGTTGGCACTACACTGTGACTGACAGATCATGATTAAACGTAGAAAGTTAGCTGCGAATCAGCAAGTAGGACTGCTCACATCACTCCTAGACATAGAAAGAACAGATATTTAAAGGAATAAATTACAAGTAAATTACTAAATCTTTTCCCATAAAACAATACAACAATCTGCTTAGCTCCTCCTGATCTATAACATGTTGCCTTCATATTGCACAGCATTTTTGTGTGGACAGGTTCTCTTTAAATATTAAAATATTATGTTTTAAAGTTAAAAGTAAAATCATTTTAGTGACTTACGGAAAAAATTGTAATTAAATGAAATTTTAGATAAATGTATTCTGAAATAAGAAAGCAGATAAATTTAGCAAAAAATAGCAATTTTAGTGACTGACAGTTTACATTTAATAAAAATAAAAATTTTAATACATTTTTTCTTAAGTAAAAGCGCAGATAATTTAAGCTACAAAGTAACCTTTTTTTAATTTTCAAATTGGTTATTAAAAGAAGACAAAGCAAACATAGAATAATTAAACATTAGAAGTAAACACGGAAGGAATTTCACATATTTTCCTCTCATCAGCATTTGAGATATTTTTACCTGTTTGTTATTCCACATTTTACTATCGGGTTTTAAAGACTTTTTTTTTCCAGCCAGCATTCTATAAAATTCACTGGAATTTAGCACCAACCTGTATGCTGTAAGACATTCTAGATCTCCCATAGGAGGATTCAGGCCACCTGTCCAAGCAATATTTATATTTAATCCTACACCAAGGCCAATTCCAGCAAAAAAAAAAAAAGAAAAGAGGAAAAACACTACATAAAAATAAATTCTAATAGGAAAACATACAAACTCTATGCACTGGAAGTGATCAAACAGCATTTTGTGTCAGTTCAAGTTATTTTGACAACTCAGCTTTACTACGGCCTACAGTCCCAGTGGACAATTTAGTAATCTCATGCAATTTAAAGACCCGGAGAAGGACGAGAAAATTAGTGGCAATCATGCAATGCAATTAGATCTGAATGTTACAAACAAAAGAGGAACTTTAAGAAACAATCCTAACCTCTTATGAGGCACCAAAGCCAAGTAAGAAGGTGCTTCCATGATAAGGAAGGAGGGAAATATACAAAATGCTGGGGTCACAGAAGGCATGTTATATTATATATCCATATCATGGTGATCATCCTATGGGGAAGAAGACTATAAAATATGATATATTCAAGAAATTTCCAATCAGATCCTCATTTTTTATTCTTGTTGCTCATTTTGAACTTTAGGAAACCTTTTCCTTCACGATACCACTTTGCAGAGTCTTTTTGTCTTTCACATAGTCCATTGCTTCCTGAACTTTAATGCAAATAACTGTTTAATGCACTTATTATTCTTTTTCAAATAGCTTCTTAAAGTCAGGAAACCCAAGCAAGAACACCCTGGAGACTACAGATGAGCAGTTATTGAGAAATCCCAGTCCTTTTGTATAATTAGATATTTTGTACACCAGCTCTTTGTACTTCTTGTCACAGAGATGGAATCTAGCATTCTGTTTTATAGAGGAATTTTATGACTTATTAACTGCCAACAGTTCATAACCTCTTAGGCTTAATTAACTAGCCTCGTTGGCCTCTGAAGAAAGACCAATGTTTAAACTGCAGACTAGTTTTTGGTAAAAAGAATAAAAAAACTTCTGGGGCTAAAAGCCACAGAGCATTTTCCTGATTCTTGACAGAATACTAAACATAAATGTATGCATTGATTTGCCAAGTTCCACTACTAAGGTCAAAGGCTTTGCAACCAGCTGAGTAAATTGGCGTTCTTAAAGCATTCAGTTCAGTGAGCAGTCCCACAGCAGCGAGTCTGACATCAAAAGGCCTGCCAGATGCTAAAAGAACTTCATACTTCATTTTTGCTAAATCATGACGGCAAAAGTTGAAGACGTTTAAGTACCGTATGATCTCATTGGGATGGCAACTGTGCCCCCAGATCATAGACATTTCCATGATTTTCACAATCAAAGGCAGACGGCTGTATTTGAGACACATGGCCAAGCTGCCTTATTTAAAGGCTTGTAATACAACCACTGAAATGTGAGATTGATTGAAAAGAAAATCTAATAAAATACTTAATTCATGGCAATCTCTCAAAACTGGCTACTTCTCAAGTGAGGTTTGTCATATTTTCTCACAGTATGAAATTATTTAGTGAGCTTGAAACTGCATATTGTGTGCATTTTGTATGTATCTGTGTCTTTCTGTAGATAGTTTTAATTTTTGCTTTTCTTACTATACTTTAAATTCATGTGTTCATTTCATCTCAATGCGGAACAAAGTGTTGATTCTTTATGTAAGAGCATATGCAGTGATATACGTTTTTAAGATTTTTTTTTTATAAAATGTACTTACTGAGCTGAGGAATTACAGGTACTTCACCTGTTTTGTTTGTTTAACTAAGTTCAAGACCTGACCATTTACCTTGCTTCCTGACCAGGCGTATTTTCTTTTTTTTTTTTTGTATAAGCGTCTTTGAAAGTCATACTTTTTTCTCCTTTTGCTATGCAAGTATTTTTCCACCTTTTTTGAGGTTATATTGGGATTTGTTTTCATGTCACTTTTGTTTTAATATTTTATTGTTTTCATTTTATACCCAGGTAAATGTTGAAAGGGGAAACAGTCTATTTTCACATTTTCCGAGGTTTATTTTTGTAGCACAATGTTCAACTGAAATGCTTTCCATAAAGTCTGTTTTGATAAAGGGATATGTATGGGCAGGGACATACTGTACATAAAAATAGCTGGGCCCCATAGCAAAAATCTGAATTGGGCCTCATTCTATGGATGCGCCAGATCCAGCAATACCGTAATTTTCGTTGTTGTGCTCCTACAACAGAGCAGAACAGCGAATGCCACTAGCGCAATGCCTATTACACACCTTAGCTGCAGAACATCATAATGACCAATGCAGAACATCATAATGAACAAAGCAGGACTGTTTCGTACAGTAGTTCTAGCAGTCCGCTTGTGCTCTCTGGGTACAACGGGACCGGTGGGAATTCTAGTAACCACAGGCGATCCCAGCTCTAGAGACCCCCGGCAGGATGTTCTTTGCTGGACCAGTCTGCTGGAACTACTGCCGGCAGTATAAAACAGGCCTTAATGCTGAAAATTAGTTGGCAATATATGAAGGGGTAAAATATGAGAGAACTACAAGTCCCAGTATGTCCAGGTTGTTATTATAGAACACAAGTTGATATTACAGGGAGAGGGTATAAGAGGAGAGAACTACAACCCCCAGCATTACCTGACTGTTATTATACAGATTCAGTGGATATTATATTAGGAGAGAACTAAAACTCCAGTACTTCCTAATTGTTATTGTAGGGAATAAGCAAACGTTACATGGAGGGGGATATAGTAGGACAAAACTACAACTCAGTATTAGAATGTTATGGGTTATCCCAAGACAACTAACCTCTGCTCCAGGCACAGCATAGAAGCTCCTCCGCTCCATCTCCCTGCCCTGATCACATGATGATGACATCATCACAGGTCCTTCAGATTTAAAACTACTGACCCTCAGCATATGATCAAGACATTATTGCAGGTTTTCACAGATGGCTATGTAAATGTAATAGAGGGTGGGGCTTTCCTGCATGTCCAAGCCCCCTTCCCCCAGGGGCCCCATAGAAGCTGCGTGGTCTGCCTCTATTATAGGTACATCACTGTGTATTGGTTGTTTTATTTATTTTTCATTTTGTCTTTTATTAATTTTTTATTCCACACTTCATCCCTCCACCATAGGGTCATACACAAATTTTGGAAGGCTTTAAACATTTTGTTTCTTTTTTAATAGTTTTTTTGCTGATTTCTCCTGTAAATGGCACATATTAGTTCCAGTTAAAGAGGGAATGCGGATCCCAGAGAGGTTGTGCAAGGCAGTACAACCTCAATGAGGGCTGATCTGGGTTTGCTAAGATTCAGCAGCTCATGCAGACATCCAGCCACCAGTGATCATATGATCGCTAGGACCGGAGAAGGAAGAGGCATTGCCTCTTCCTGATCTGTATATACAGCACTCATTGAGCACTGTGTATACAAAGATGGGAAAGGCAGGGGCTGTAAAAAAAAAAAGGTCCCTGCCTTCTCTATGGGGAACCCTGCTGTTACTGACAGCCGGCTCCTCACACCCACAGCTGCATGATAAGCGTGTGACTGCCATATCTGCTAGGACATTCAGAAATGTTCTTGCAGAGATAAGTGTCAGCTGCCCAATATATAGTTAACGGTATGATGCCTGTATCTCCCTTATTACCAGCAGTCTGTGTAGTTTGGAATACTCTCTAGAGTCTAGCAGTTTTTTCTAGCCGACTCCTTATAACAGAAGTCTAGTGCTATAGTCTGGACAACCCTTTAACAGCAATCTAGCTGTGTAGATTGGCCAAACTCTTATAACAAAAATGTAACTCTTTAGTATAGCCTACTCTTTAAAACAGAAGTCTACTTGTGATTTTTGGACCATCACGCTTTATAGTCTAGGTCTAGGTAATAACATCAGTCTTGCTGTGTAGTTTGGACCAACTCCTATACTGGTAGCCAGCTGTGTAGTGTGGCTGTCCTGTCATAAGCAATTTGATTGTGTAATGTATCAGTTCCCCTTCAACAGCTTTCTAGCTGTATAGTCTTGATCACCCTATATAACAGCAGTCTATCTATGTAGTCTAGAGCAATTCCTATTACAATGACAGCCATTTGGATGTTCAGCTTAAAGTACCCTTATATGATCAATTGGTCAAAGTAGAAAGCTCCCTACAGTTGGGGTGGTTGAGGTGGTCCAAATTACACAAACAAACTGGTTTATCCAAACTGCACAGAACCCTGAGAAAGCTCTCTGAGAAGTCTGCAGAGCCATATTTTAGTCCTCTAGGCAGGGATTCTAGGATAGAATATATCTGTAACACTGTCCATGTGCCACTATGTATACCTCATGTACAAAGCTCATGCCCAATGGAAAGCCACGTTTTATCACATTTAATTTAGAGACAAAACACTGTAGACACCTTCAAATGTAAATGAAAGTATATTACAAACTTATTGTTAAATTTTTATCTGCTGTTTCTTAGAAAATGACATTTTTAACTACACTGCAAATGTTTTTTAAATACACATTTTAAGAAGATTAGTGTTCGATCAATAAAAATACATTCCAACTACTTGTCTTAACATAGAAAATAATTGGATTTTTTTTTTTGTTAAAATCTTTTATCACCTGGCTGTGAATATTAATGAGGAGCAGATGTAGCAGGTTAGGCTGTGATGCCAAGGTTCATTTCCTGCCTTTGCTTTGTCAGACAACCTATTACACCTTTCGTGAACTGGAGGCAAAACAAAAATGGTCCTCATAAATCAACATTTAGCTTTCCTCGGGCTGTGGATTGTCCTGACCCTTTTAGATTAAGGCAAGACATTTATTCATTATTTATGAAATACACATAGACAACACGCCAACTGGTATTACAATTCATATAAAGCACTTGTACGACAAATTATGAGAATGCTTTGAATTACAAGAACTCAATGAAAATCTACAACTTAGTCATGTTATTTTCCAGAGAGTTTATGTGAGACAAAAGGGAAACACTATAATTTGTTGTATCACAACCATATTACATATGCCATATTTCATCCTTTTCTTTACAGGGTGTTTTTCATCAGACAAATTTAATGACTAAGCAACCAGTGAACATTTGTTTGCATTTTACCATGTACCTACATAATAGATAGTGTTCATTGTAGAAAAGTTAGAACTAGAAGACTATATTTACCAGTGATGAAAGGGACAGTTAGAAAATGAAAAAGGACCTCACATCTCGCCTTTCTTCATGTTTGTTAGCATGGTTTAGGAAAGTGGTAGGAGGATATTGGAGTCAGATTAGAATTCTTCCAGTTTTTAGAAAATTACAGTAAATGATGCCCACTTCTATTTGCTGGAAGAGTGGATAGATATGGCAAGAGTTTTTTGCTTTGACAAGTTTTCATCCTCAAGTGTGAGCCCATCCATGAACTCTGCTGATATATTCTAAACCAGTGAGCCTCGCTGTGGAGACTTAACCCCATTAATGGTGAGCAGTGGCTGGGTATGCAGTTTTCCCACTATTATTTTAATTGCTCCTGCTGCACAAGCCTTTCTCTACCATTGTCCATGACCACTTCTTATGACCACGTGTTACCAAGTTTTGGCTGGTGAGAACCTAGTTAAAAAAGATTTATAAGCCCAGAGTCATTCAAGTTGGCCTCCGGAAGAGAAGGGAGAGTTTTATGGCTGTGATAGAGCAAGTCTAGGTTCAGTTACAGACAGCATTTGTGCTAAAATACTGTTCCCCTGCAGTAAGAAAGGATTGCAGCATGAAGTAAAGTGCTCCTTTTTATGGTGGACCATTGAGCTTCTGCATGTTTTATCATGATACTTTCATCCTCTTGTTTCCCAAGTAATTTAATAGGTCTAGCAGTAATTTTATCTTACAGTGGACGACTGTTAGGGAGTGTTCATATGGTAGAGATTTACTCTAGGATTGCTCTAGAGCAGGGATGGCCAACCCGAGGCTCTCCAGCTGTTGCAAAACTACAACTCCCATCATGCCTGGACAGTCTACAGCTATCAGCCTAGAGCAGGGCATGGTTGGAGATGTAGTTTTACAACAGCTAGAGAGCCACAGGTTGGCCATGCCTGCTCTCGAGCATGTGAATGGGCTAGGAAATATCCCATTCACATGGATTGCTGGCAGAATGCTAGCAGATTAAGTCAGTATTTAGGCATAGGATCTGTGCCTCAATTTTGACAGGCTCTTCGATGTGAGAATGTGAACTAAAAGTAAAAAATTAAAATAAAAAATAAACAATTTTCTTGGTATTTTAAATAGAGAGCATGACTCTGATGAACCTTTCCTTACACCCCATGGTTTCTTCCAAAATACAAAACATGACCAAAAAATGTGATAATCTGTATTACCCAAAATGTGGTGTTGCCTAAAAATACTACCAGATCCACAATTAATATCTTTGCTACATTTACCTTCTCTTTCAAGTATTTGGCATTAATGACAACAGAATTATAAAGAGAAACTGTACAACAAAGAAAAAACATCAAATATAAAGCAAAGGAGTCAAAATTATGGTAATAAATAATAGTAGGGTCATTTTAATGCTCTGTGATCTCCAAAGCTATAAATCTGCTTCAGGGAATACCTAGAAAGGCTTTACAGTCATCTGTAAGCATTTACAGTACAGTGACGTGCTTGAGGCACATGTGATCACAGGTGATCGCCAGTAACCCCACTTCAAGATCGGTAATATTCTAAATACATGGTTTTACAATGCAGAATAATCATTGAACATTCTGAAAGAAAAAAAAATAATCTCAGTTTATTTTTAAAGGATTTTCCATGATTTTGATGAATAAAAAAAAATATCTTCACTGTGCTGTGAAATTGAAATTGTGCATTTTGTGCAATGGAGGATTAAAATTGGGGTGCAAATCACAAAGCTGCAATCAGAGAATGCAGCTTAACCATCCATCCTACAGTCCAGACCTGGCTCCATGTGATTATTTTCTCTTTCTGAACCTGAAGAAATTTCTGGGCAATGATTTCCGGATGATAATCCAGTTAAAGAGGCAGTAGCAGGGTTCAGCAGCAGCAAGAAGTCTTCTTCTATTCTGAGGGCATCCGATCACTGGAGGCAATATAGAATAAGTGTGTTGAAGTGAAGGGGTATTACAATGAAAAGTAATAACTTCAATTTTCTCAGAGACTTTTGTTTTCATATTCAAGTACACTTTTTGATCACTATATATATATATATATATATATATATATATATATATAGCATCCACCATTTACAATAGATGATATCACAGCTCATCTACTCCCTCCTGACCTCCACACAGGTCACAGAGCATGCCTAGAAAAATCTCCCACAGAGGTCAATGAGTCAGCTCATATCCATTGCATCTATGATGATCCATGGTGGCTGCAGTAAAGAATATCTCAAAATACTTTTAACAATAGCTTAAGCAAGATGTCAGCCTCTGTGATATGCATATACAGCTTAAAGAACATAGATAGACGGGACCATTCTGACATGCAATTGCAGGACTAACCTTAGAACTAGCGGTACTAATATCTCTCTGCTGAAGTTGGGATAGGGTGGGGGGGATGGGTGTTATTGTGTTACTGTATGATTGAGTTCATTACTACAATACTACAATGCTTTAATCACATGAATGATGTCAGGTTATAATGTTCATAATATGTTTGATATCCCATCATTGCCTTAGGTGTCTGCGTACACCAAGATGTTCAAACATTACTATACTTGTTTTCTGTTCAGCTTTACAAAAAAAAAAAAAAAAAACTCCTTTACGATGTACATGTGTTAAATGTTTGTTTTAAATAAAAATCAACCTAAATTTTAAAAAAAGATGTCAGCCTCCATATCCATTTTCAGGAGAAAAAAAATATACAATCAGAAAATAAAAAATTTGGTTTTAAGTGGCAGAAAATGATTGTTGATACATTCCCTTTAAGGGTTTGATCATTTCTATGAATGTAGTACACAGGCTTTTCCCTATGTGTTCATGTTCACAAGATTATGAACAGTTCACATATTTAATAAAGAAGAGAGAAATGTTACGGTTCACTGATTCCTTATTTGCAGATTTGACATTTTACCAGCTTATGGATTAAAATAGGAGGATCAATCAACTTATTGCTCTTTTCTTCACTACCATGAGTCTCTCCCCTCACTCTGTCTCATCTCACAAACACAAACATTCTCCTGAATCGATTCTGGTTCTACAATACTTATGGTGTGAAAACACTACTAATACTACTACTTCTACTACTATTACTACTGCTTCTACTACTACTACTTTACTACTACTAAAAATAATATCTGTTCATATAGCATGCACATATTCTGCAACACTTAAATAAATGGAACATGTACAAAAAAAATCTGACATTGTGCAGTAAACAAACAAATCGACAGTTCAAACAATAGGACTGAGGACCTTGCTAACAAGAACTTACAATCTAAGAGGGAAATGGGGCTGGCACCAAAGGTAAAAAGTGCTTGCTTTGTACAGTTATAAAAACAAAGAACTACACAAACAACTGCATGGGCCAGCCAACCTACCAAAATCTGAGTATTTATTACTATGAAGTGTATTTGGATATATAGAATATGGGGGTAACTGTTGAAAGAATGGATTGGATTCTGATGAATACTGTAAAAAGAGTAAATGAAAAATAAATAGGAATGAGCGAAAGCGAACTGGATAGTTCGAGTTCGTACCGAATTTTGGGGTGTTTTCGGGACACGGACCCAGACCCGAACATTTTCAAAAAAGTTCGGGTTCGGGTCCGTTGTTTGGCGATTTCTTCCCGCTTTCTGAAGAGCTGCACTGCAGCCAATCAGCTAGCCTTTTACTTCTTGCCCTAAGAAGCCATCACAGCCATGCCTACTAATGGCATAGCTGTGATTGGCCAAGTGCAGCATGTGACCCAGCCTCTATTTAAGCTGGAGTCACGTAGGGCCGCACGTCACTCTGCTCTGATTAGTGTAGGGATAGGACGCAGCTGTTGTGAGGGTGAGATTAGGCAGGGAAAACTCTGCAAAATCACCTAATGAAGTGATCGATCTGCTGAAATTTAATTGCCAAAATATCAATACCCTGAATCTGGTGTTCCAGCTGTGACTGGACAATTTCCCTAGTGTCCATTAAAGGATAGATTTTGTTCTGTGGTGAAATACAGTTGCAAAAATAGAAATACAGTAAATCTGGTGTTCCAGCTGTTGCAGGCCTAGTTTAAATCTGTCTGTAAAAGGGTATATTTTTTTCTGGTGAAATTTAATTGCCAAAACAGCAATAACCTGAATCTGGTGTTCCAGGTGTGACTGGACAATTTCCCTAGTGTCTGTCAAAGGATATATTATTTTCTGGGGTGAAATACTGTTGCAAAAATTGACATACAGTAAATCTGGTGTTCCAGCTCTTGCAGGCCTAGTTTAAATCTGTCCGTAAAAGGGTATATTTTTTTCTGGGGTGAAATTAAATTGCCAAAATAGCAATACCCTGAATCTGGTGTTCCAGCTGTGGCTGGACAATTTCCCTGGGGTCCGTGAAAGGATAGATTTTGTTCTATGGTGAAATACAGTTGCAAAAATAGAAATACAGTAAATCTGGTGTTCTAACTGTTGCAGGCCTAGTTTAAATCTGTCCGTAAAAGGGTATATTTTTTTCTGGGGTGAAATTTAATTGCCAAAATAGCAATACCATGAATCTGGTGTTCCAGCTGTGGCTGGACAAGTTTAATAGTGTCCGTCATAGGATATATTATTTTCTGCTGAGAAATTCAGTTTTAAAAATAGAAATACAGTAAATTTTGGGTTTCAGCTGTGGCTGGACAAGTTTAATACTGTCCGGCAAAGGATAGATTTTAAATTGTTGGATGAAATATTACCATTTTTGCCAGATAAAATCCCCTGCACTGCATAACTGACAGGGAACTTACAATTGGCGGTTACATTCTTGCATGCCTTTTTGGGCTGTGAAGCCAAAGGTAGTCTCCAATAACTGGTTTTTAATTTTTAATTTTACAACAATGGTTGGGTGAGGCCGGTATACATGTCTATTCTGCATAAGGTACAAACAAGTTCTGTGGGATCCATGTCTGGTTCTTTTTAATAAACGAAAGCTTAGTTGCCAACATTGTCTGCGGACAGGCGGCTGCGCTTGTCTGTGATAATGCCCCCAGCCATGCTAAACACATGTTCAGACAATACAGTGGCTGCAGGGTAGGCCAGCACCTCCATGGTGTAAAGGGCAACCTCAGGACATGTGCCTAATTTGAAGACCCAGAAGTTGAATGGGCCAGACCCACTGGCGTAGCTAGAAATGATTGGGCACCACATCAAAATTTTTGAATGGGGCCCCCCTCCCCCAGTAATTTTTGCGCAACCCCTTCCTTTCATGCCGCCATGCCTGTGGCTACTAAAGATCGCTCTCTCAGACCAGGCCCAGCAGCTGTTCCATTCGCTTTCTACACTGTTTATACTGCCACTCTATATAATTTCATTGTATAATACTGTTGAGGGGGCCCTGACAAAGTCCTTTACTCCTCCTCCTCCTCCTGGATGGGCCCTTTCTAGGTCACGGCCCCAAAGCAGTTGCTTCCCCTGCTTCCCCTGTAGCTATTCCCCTAGGCAGACCCATCAGTCAGTACGTGTACTGTTCCAACATGTTGCTGAAATGCTGCCTCCTGCTAAGATGTTCCAGATCTGCTGGTGGTGCAGGTTGTTGTGGCGTGATGACAAAGCTTTTCCACATTTTGCCAATGATAAACCTGCCTTCTGAGGTGTTGGTGGTGACCTAGCTGCATTGGCAAATTCTTCCTCCTCCTCCTCTGCCTTCACCTTGTGCTTTCACTGAGTACACGGTGTCAGGTGTAAATGCCATCAGCAGCGTATCTACTAGCGGGCTCATCTTCCTATCACACTCCAGTCAGGGAATTATGAACGGCACGTTGTCCTTGTAACGGGGATGCAGCAGGGTGGCCACCCAGTAAGCAACACAAGTTAGAATGTGGCAGTAACTGGGCGGTCGTTGCGCAGGCACTGCAGCATGTTGTCGCTCATATCTGCCAGGCTTCCCAGAGGCAAGGACAAGCTATCCTCTTTGAGGGAGGTATATCGTCTGTGTCCTCTGTATCGCCCAGCGTTCCTCCTACTCCTCCTCATCCTTCAGAACTGTGCCCTGGCTGTACAATTGTGTTCCAGGCCAGGGCCTATGTTGGTGCAGGAACCCACCCTCCGAGCCACTTGTAATTAGCTGGCCTTAAGTTAAGGATAAGGCGTGTATATAGTTTTGTTTGTTTATATAGTTACTTTAGCTGCATTATAGTTATTTTAATATGTTTTTAAGTAAATTTGTAAATAGTTTGTTAATGGTTTGAATGAAAGGGGGGGGGGTTGTGTGTGTTTGAATAACTGAATTGATTTTCTCTGTCTGGTGTTTAGGAATTTCTGCACCCCAAATTCAGCACATGTGGCAGGCAGGGGATGTGTGTCAAACCGGCTAGGCCCAGACCTGCTAGTATATTTCGCCCATTAGCGCACAACACCAGGCCGGGCTGGAGGCTCAGGGTCGGTCTGTTGTTCCATGCCTGTCCACAGCTCCTGCGCGGTGCGGGGTTTGTCCCACAAACACACAAGTTTTAAAACAATCTGCTGTCGTTTCCCCCTGGCTGTGCTGCTGTGGGTGGTGAACGTGTTATGATGAGTGGATGAGGAAGAGGTAGAGGAGGAGGAAGCCGAGTAGGAGGAGTAGGTAAAAGGATACAAAGAGAAATGCCCAGCAATCCTCGGGGGCGGAAGGACATTAGCAAAAATGCTATCCGCCTTTGGGCCAGCCGCTACATTTACCCACTGTGTTGTTGGTTATGTGGACGTTGCCATAGATAGCATTGCGCAGTGCACACCTGATTTTGTCCGCCACTTGGTTGTGCAGGAAAGGGATGGCCCGCCTGCAAAAGTAGCGGTGACTGGGATACACGCACTGTGGGATAGCCACCACCATAAGGTTTTTAAAACTGTCCACCAGACAGAATGACAGCATTTCAATGGACCAGGAAGTTTGAAATAAGGAATTCAGAGCCAAGGGTAGGGGGTACATCCTCTTTTTATTCCTTTTTCTCTCCAGTGGTTGGGAGATTGACAGCTGATAGCTGAACACTTTCATGGCATTTGGTGGAGATGATTGGTGACGATGACAGATGTGGTGGCGTTGCTGCCACATCCTTTGTTTGCTGCGTGACAGGTGCCAGCTTTAGGCCATACAAGAATTTGCAACACAAAAAATGACCAAGGGGGTGTCTCCTGCCCAATACAAATAACTGGTTAACACCTGGGCATTCAAAAAGAGAAACCCACATTCCTAATTATGTTGTGCATATACTCCTATACTAAATCCAAAACATCACACAGAAAATGGAGCCAAATGCAAATATATATGTAAATATACTTTATTAATAAATAAATAATAAAATATCCAGCAGGAAGGTGCAAAATTTATAGCGCCATCCCAGACCACACATTGGCTAATAATATGCAAGGAAAGTCTACAAATAAATGCACAGTATTAAAAATAGCGTTGTATATAAATAGTAACGGCTACTGTAGTAATGGCTATTGTAAACACGTCATGCAGAAAGAACATGATACTAACTAGATCACTCCCTCTGTACCATGGCATCCACCAATACTAACATAATTGCAACCAATCATTTCAATCTTTGCAGATCTTACCCAATATAGCAGTGAAGCCAAAGGACTGGGATGGCGCCACCCCGACGCGCGTTTCGGCGAGCCTTCGTCCAGGGGTGACGCCATCTCTGTGCTGTGAAGAATAAAAAGGCAAGTCTGGCCAATAGAGGTCGTGACCATGGTCACATGTTCTGACGTCATTGAGATGCGCACACCTGCGCGCACGATCTTATTCACGGTGTCTCCATACAAAGCACAGAACAATATATACCTCCCATATTCAATATATGGATTGTGCCTGTGATCACATCATAAATATTTAAGAATACACCAGTAATTCTATATATCCAAAGGACCTTCATGGTCATGTGACGTTGACGTCAGTAGCCTACATCATTTGTTCGCTGACTGGTATGTGTCATCCATAGAGTCAGTATAATATGGGATGACCCATATATATACATAATGCGCCCTACGATGTGATCCATTAGACATTAAGAAGCATAATCATTAAATTAATATCTGCATCCAAACCAGAGATCAAACTGACGCATCATCACCGGTCATGTGATCCCAACGTCACTGACCTGGATCACATGATCGGGAGATCCGACAATGTATCAAAGTGTATATCCGATATAGTGCATAAAGGGGAGACAAGTGAGGAAGGGGTGAGTGAGATAGTGAGGATAATTGTGCATAAGGGAAGTGATGAATACTACAAATACTCACTGCAATAAACACTCGATAAAAATTATGCATAAAAAATACTTGACATGTACTACACCCATACATATGTGATGCTACAAAAACATGATAGATATGAAATAATTAATAATGTAATACATGATGAAAAAATGAGAATAAAAATAATAAAAGATAAAAATAAAGATAATAACACTGTGTCCATTAAGGCTGCAACAGCAGCTAAAGTGACCATGTGCAAAAAAATATTAAAAAATAATATATATGTTTTTTTGTGTTTTTGTTTTTTGTGAAAAAATATTTTTTGTTGTTATTTCTTTCTTTTATTTAGTCCTTTTTCTTGTTATTTTTGTCCGGTGCAGATACTCAACCAAGATGCTCCAATAGACCCGAAGAGAATCCCATCATATTGCTGACACCACCTATTAGAGGCCAGAAAAAACATGCCATTAATACAACCCATAAATTAAAACAGAGTTAAAACCAAGCAACAGGGCAACCATCCAGGTGTTGCCAGATCTAGAGGAACGCTGAGAAGCCCAGAGTCTCATTAAGACCCTCCGGGCGCATTGTCCCAAGGGTCCATATCCATCTGCTCTCCATCTGAGCCAGTTTTTTTGATATATTCCCTGCCCTTAAATCCACCCTCACACAATCAATTGCTCTCACCTTAAAGCCCCGTGGATTGCTGTTGTGATATTCTCTGAAGTGCCGTGCCACAGGTTTAAGTTCCTGAATCCTTTTGCTATCTTTTGCTGCCAAGATGTCTCTTACATGTTCACGGACCCGAACCTTGAGCTCCCGTGTGGTTAGTCCAATATAGATTTTTTGACATGGACAAGACGCATAATAAATCACTCCTGTACTGGAACAGGTAAGGAAATGTTTAATGTTATATGTATGCTGGCCAGAAATGTCCGTGAAATTGGTCGCTTGTTGCATGTTGGGGCATGCGATACACCTACCACACGGTTTGAATCCCAATGCTTGTTTATTCGTATTCAGAAACACCTGTGGTTGTACTGGTTCCAAGTAGCTTTTTACAAGTTTGTCACGTAGCGTATTAGCTCTCCTCGCTGTAACAGAGGGATGAGACGGTAATAATTTCATTAAAATGGGGATTTTCAGATCAGAGACGGAACAATCTGCATTACGTATTCTAGAGGACTTACTAGCAGAACAGATGGAGGAGACGACTAGAACTGATGTTCCTGCTAAGTTGCAGAAGAAATCTCAGAAATTTCCACCTTTGTCTCTTTGTCCGGCGGTGGATCTGTTTGTTAAATTGGTGAGCAGTGAATTCAAAGATTTAGCTCCCTCGATTAGTCGGGATAATCTAACCAAACAACAGAGACAAAGTCTAAGAAAATTAAGGGACTAACAGATGTGGTGTATAAACCGCCTGACAAAGGCGGTAATGTGGTGTTGTGGCCACGCCAGATGTATATCACAGAAGCCCTAAAACAACTGGGCAATAAAATGTGCTATAAGAAATTAACATACAACCCATTATCATCCTTTAGATGTGAATTACAAAAGATCCTTGATGCCGCACTACAACGGGGGACGATATCGAAACAATTGCTGGATGCACTCATTATTCAGGAACCCACTATACCCACCCTATACTTATTACCGAAGATTCATAAACATGCCACCAGACCACCAGGTAGGCCAATCATTTCGGGAAGGGGGAATCTGGTTGACAATGTTTGCAAATTTATAGATATACAACTTAAATCAATGGTGGAAATGCTCCTCATATATCAGAGACACATCTGATCTTTTACAAAAGATACAGGGCATCTACCTGGAGGAGGATACTTTATTGGGGACTTGTGACGTAGAGTCATTATACACCAGCATACTGTCATGAGGACGGCCTAAGGGCCGTGAAATTCTTTCTGAGGCCAACAACACATCTCAGGATATGTCTGTTTTTCTATTGCAATTACTACAAATATCCTGAGATGTGTTGTTGGCCTCCAGAAAGAATTTCACGGCCCTAGGCCGTCCTCAAGGACGATATGCTGGTGTATAATGACTCTACGTCACAAGTCCTCTTAACACAGACCAGTGTTTTTGTAGAATTCTTTGCATGTCTCTCCACCTGGAGTGGTACGTGGTTACATATCTGGTCACCCCATCAGATTTCTGATCCCTTTTCATATTCAGGGAGATAGCTTTGATTCTTTGATCTTCGCTCTCCAATAGGCCCTCTAATGGACCTATGGATGTAGCCCCTCTCCAAAAATCGTTGTTTCAAAAGGTTCGCCTGTTTTTCAAATGTAGCATCATCAGAGCATATCCGCTCTAATTCTAAGGAATTGTCCTATGGGTATAGCTCTAATGGTGCTCGTGGGATGCATAGATGAGGCCTGCAAATATGCATTGACCGCTGTATCCTTCCGGTACAGGTCAGTACATAAATGACCATCCGAAGTCTTCATAATGGTGACATCAAGGAAATCAACTTTCTGTTTGTCGAAGGAATATGTCAATTTGATGTTACAAGCATTGTTATTTAGGGTATCAAAGAACTCGATGAGTTCTGTTTCTGACAAATTATGAAAATATCATCTATGAACCGTGCCCAGTATAGGACACGGTCCATAGTGACACATGCCTCTGACGTCAATAGGTCCCTCTCCCACAGCCCCAGGAACAGATTAGCGTAGGTCGGCTCACATGCCGCCCCCATGGCTGTACCCTGGAGCTGCAGGTAGAAGGACCCATTAAACGTGAAAAAATTGTGCGTCAACACAAATTGTAGTAATTGCAATAGAAAAACAGACATATCCTGAGATGTGTTGTTGGCCTCCAGAAAGAATTTCACGGCCCTTAGGCCGTCCTCATGACGTATGCTGGTGTATAATGACTCTACGTCACAAGTCCTCTAACACAGACCAGTGTTTTTGTAGAATTCTTTGCATGTCTCTCCACCTGGAGTGGTATGTGGTTACATATCTGGTCACCCCATCAGATTTCTGATCCCTTTTCATATTCAGGAGATTGCTTTGATTCTTTGACTTCGCTCTCCAATAGGCCCTCTTAATGGACCTATGGATGTAGCCCCTCTCCAAAAATCGTTGTTTCAAAAGGTTCGCCTGTTTTTCAAATGTAGCATCATCAGAGCATATCCGTCTAATTCTAAGGAATTGTCCTATGGGTATAGCTCTAATGGTGCTCGTGGGATGCATAGATGAGGCCTGCAAATATGCATTGACCGCTGTATCCTTCCGGTACAGGTCAGTACATAAATGACCATCCGAAGTCTTCATAATGGTGACATCAAGGAAATCAACTTTCTGTTTGTCGAAGGAATATGTCAATTTGATGTTACAAGCATTGTTATTTAGGGTATCAAAGAACTCGATGAGTTCTGTTTCTGACAAATTATGAAAATATCATCTATGAACCGTGCCCAGTATAGGACACGGTCCATAGTGACACATGCCTCTGACGTCAATAGGTCCCTCTCCCACAGCCCCAGGAACAGATTAGCATAGGTCGGCGCACATGCCGCCCCCATGGCTGTACCCTGGAGCTGCAGGTAGAAGGACCCATTAAACGTGAAAAAATTGTGCGTCAACACAAATTGTAGTAATTGCAATAGAAAAACAGACATATCCTGAGATGTGTTGTTGGCCTCCAGAAAGAATTTCACGGCCCTTAGGCCGTCCTCATGACGTATGCTGGTGTATAATGACTCTACGTCACAAGTCACCAATAAAGTATCCTCCTCCAGGTAGATGCCCTGTATCTTTTGTAAAAGATCAGATGTGTCTCTGATATATGAGGGGAGCATTTCCACCATTGATTTAAGTTGAATATCTATAAATTTGCAAACATTATCAACCAGATTCCCCCTTCCCGAAATGATTGGCCTACCTGGTGGTCTGGTGGCATGTTTATGAATCTTCAGTAATAAGTATAGGGTGGATATGGTGGGTTCCTGAATAATGAGTGCATCCAGCAATTGTTTCGATATCGTCCCCCGTTGTAGTGCGGCATCAAGGATCTTTTGTAATTCACATCTAAAGGATGATAATGGGTTGTATGTTAATTTCTTATAGCACATTTTATTGCCCAGTTGTTTTAGGGCTTCTGTGATATACATCTGGCGTGGCCACAACACCACATTACCGCCTTTGTCAGACGGTTTATACACCACATCTGTTAGTCCCCTTAATTTTCTTAGACTTTGTCTCTGTTGTTTGGTTAGATTATCCCGACTAATCGAGGGAGCTAAATCTTTGAATTCACTGCTCACCAATTTAACAAACAGATCCACCGCCGCACAAAGAGACAAAGGTGGAAATTTCTGAGATTTCTTCTGCAGCTTAGCAGGAACATCAGTTCTAGTCGTCTCCTCCATCTGTTCTGCTAGTAAGTCCTCTAGAATACGTAATGCAGATTGTTCGGTCTCTGATCTGAAAATCCCCATTTTAATGAAATTATTACCGTCTCATCCCTCTGTTACAGCGAGGAGAGCTAATACGCTACGTGACAAACTTGTAAAAAGCTACTTGGAACCAGTACAACCACAGGTGTTTCTGAATACGAATAAACAAGCATTGGGATTCAAACCGTATGGTAGGTGTATCGCATGCCCCAACATGCAACAAGCGACCAATTTCACGGACATTTCTGGCCAGCATACATATAACATTAAACATTTCCTTACCTGTTCCAGTACAGGAGTGATTTATTATGCGTCTTGTCCGTGTCAAAAAATCTATATTGGACTAACCACACGGGAGCTCAAGGTTCGGGTCCGTGAACATGTAAGAGACATCTTGGCAGCAAAAGATAGCAAAAGGATTCAGGAACTTAAACCTGTGGCACGGCACTTCAGAGAATATCACAACAGCAATCCACGGGGCTTTAAGGTGAGAGCAATTGATTGTGTGAGGGTGGATTTAAGGGCAGGGAATATATCAAAAAACTGGCTCAGATGGAGAGCAGATGGATATGGACCCTTGGGACAATGCGCCCGGAGGGTCTTAATGAGACTCTGGGCTTCTCAGCGTTCCTCTAGATCTGGCAACACCTGGATGGTTGCCCTGTTGCTTGGTTTTAACTCTGTTTTAATTTATGGGTTGTATTAATGGCATGTTTTTTCTGGCCTCTAATAGGTGGTGTCAGCAATATGATGGGATTCTCTTCGGGTCTATTGGAGCATCTTGGTTGAGTATCTGCACCGGACAAAAATAACAAGAAAAAGGACTAAATAAAAGAAAGAAATAACAACAAAAATATTTTTTCACAAAAACAAAAACACAAAAAACATATATATTATTTTTAATATTTTTTGCACATGGTCACTTTAGCTGCTGTTGCAGCCTTAATGGACACAGTGTTATTATCTTTATTTTTATCTTTTATTATTTTTATTCTCATTTTTTCATCATGTATTACATTATTAATTATTTCATATCTATCATGTTTTTGTAGCATCACATATGTATGGGTGTAGTACATGTCAAGTATTTTTATGCATAATTTTTATCGAGTGTTTATTGCAGTGAGTATTTGTAGTATTCATCACTTCCCTTATGCACAATTATCCTCACTATCTCACTCACCCCTTCCTCACTTGTCTCCCCTTTATGCACTATATCGGATATACACTTTGATACATTGTCGGATCTCCCGATCATGTGATCCAGGTCAGTGACGTTGGGATCACATGACCGGTGATGATGCGTCAGTTTGATCTCTGGTTTGGATGCAGATATTAATTTAATGATTATGCTTCTTAATGTCTAATGGATCACATCGTAGGGCGCATTATGTATATATATGGGTCATCCCATATTATACTGACTCTATGGATGACACATACCAGTCAGCGAACAAATGATGTAGGCTACTGACGTCAACGTCACATGACCATGAAGGTCCTTTGGATATATAGAATTACTGGTGTATTCTTAAATATTTATGATGTGATCACAGGCACAATCCATATATTGAATATGGGAGGTATATATTGTTCTGTGCTTTGTATGGAGACACCGTGAATAAGATCGTACGCGCAGGTGTGCGCATCTCAATGACGTCAGAACATGTGACCATGGTCACGACCTCTATTGGCCAGACTTGCCTTTTTATTCTTCACAGCACAGAGATGGCGTCACCCCTGGACGAAGGCTCGCCGAAACGCGCGTCGGGGTGGTGCCATCCCAGTCCTTTGGCTTCACTGCTATATTGGGTAAGATCTGCAAAGATTGAAATGATTGGTTGCAATTATGTTAGTATTGGTGGATGCCATGGTACAGAGGGAGTGATCTAGTTAGTATCATGTTCTTTCTGCATGACGTGTTTACAATAGCCATTACTACAGTAGCCGTTACTATTTATATACAACGCTATTTTTAATACTGTGCGTTTATTTGTAGACTTTCCTTGCATATTATTAGCCAATGTGTGGTTTGGGATGGCGCTATAAATTTTGCACCTTCCTGCTGGATATTTTATTATTTATTTATTAATAAAGTATATTTACATATATATTTGCATTTGGCTCCATTTTCTGTGTGATGTTTTGGCATACAAGAATTTGGCTGACAACTGTATAATATGTCAGCTGGTGACTGTCCAAATGCTTGACCATCTTTAGACAGTGAAATCAAGAAATGTTATGTATGGTGTGACTGGTATTTTCACTTTGTGCCAGTCATTCTAAAAACCCTTATCTTTAAACTACTACGTGGTCATAAACACTTATTTAACCCCTTAAGGACACGGCCCTATTTCACCTTAAGGAACAGGCCATTGTTTGCAAATCTGACCAGTGTCACTTTATGTGCTGATAACTTTAAACGATTTTACTTATCCAGGCCATTCTGAGATTTTTTTTGTCACATATTGTACTTCATGACACTAGTAACATTTTGTCGAAAAAGTTCTTTTTTTGTAGAAAAAAATAAAAAATTTACCGAAAATTTGAAAAAATTTGCAAATTTTCAAGTTTCAATTTCTCCACTTCTATAATACATAGTAAAACCTCCAAGAATAGCTATTACTTTACTTTCGCCAAATGTCTACTTTATGTTTGGATCATTTTGCGAACGCCATTTCATTTTTTGGGGCCTTTTCAAGGCTTTGAAGTTTAGAAGCAAATCTTGAAAATTTTCTGAAAATCTCAAAAACCCAATTTTTAAGGACAAATTCAGGTCTGAAGTCACTTTGTGATGCTTACATAATAGAAACTACCCAAAAATGACCCCATTCTAGAAACTACACACCTCAAGGTATTCAAAACTCATTTTACAAAAGTTGTTAACCCTTTAGGTGTTCCACAAGAGTTCATGGCAAATGGACATAAAATTTCAGAATTTCGATTTTAGGGCAAATTTTCCATTTGAATCCATTTTTTCCAGGAACAAAGCAAGGTTTAACAGCCAAACATAACCAAATATTTATTGCCCTGATTCTGTAGTTTGCAGAAACACCCCATATGTGGTTGTAAACTGATGTATCGATAAACGGCAGGGCATAGAATGAAGGGAACGCCATATGGTTTTTGGAAGGCAAATTTTGATGGACTGGTTTATTTACACCATGGCCCATTTCAAGCCCCCCTGATGCACCTCTAGAGTAGAAACTCCAAAAAAGTGACCCCATTATGGAAACTACTGAATAAGTTGGCAGTTTTGGTGGTATTATTCTTAGGGTACATATGATTTTTGGTTGGTCTATAATAAATTTTTGTGAGACAAGGTAATAAAAAATAGAAATTCTGAAAATTCATCTCCATTTGCCATAAACTCTTGAGGAACACCTAAAGGGTTAATAAAGTTTGTAAAATAAGTTTTAAAAACCTTGAGGGGTGTAGTTTCTTGTATGGGGTCATTTTTATGGAGTTTATACTCTAGCGGAGCATCAGAGGAGCTTCAAATGGGACATGGTGTCAAAAAACCAGTGGGTCAAAATCTGCCTTCCAAAAACCATATGGCGTTTCCTTCATTCTATGCCCTGTCGTTTGGCGATACAGCAGTTTACGACCACATATGGGGTGTTTCTGTAAACTATCGAATAAGGGCAATAAATATAGAGTTTTGTTTGACTGTTAACCCTTGTTTTGTTACTGGAAAAAAATTAATAAAATGGAAAATTTGGAAAAAATTGCTGTTTTGGGACCGTTTTTATTTTATTTTTGTGACTGTGTTCATCTAAAGGGTTAGGTCATGTGTTATTTTTATAGTTCAGGTTCTTACGTAAGCGGCAATACCTAATATGTCTACTTTTTATTTATTTATTTTGGTTTTAGACAATCATATTTTTGAAACAAAAAAAAAACATGTTTAAGTGTCTGCATAGCCTGAGAGCCATCATTTTTTTATTTTTTAGGAGATTTTCTTTGTTAAGGTATCATTTCTTGTGGGACGAGGTGACCGTTTGATTAGTATTATTTGGGTGTAGATACAACTTTTTTGATCACTTTTTTTTTTTTTTTTTTTTGTTTAAATAGTATTTATTGTTCTCAAACCCTTTTACATTAAATCACATACAAAATGCCTTACAATATATAATCAGGTTATGCCATACGTACAAGAGTGATAGACATAAGAGAAAAGAAAACAAAAAAGAAGAAAAAAAAATACACCTGTTCCAACATATCGCTGATAATACAGTCTCAAGCGTGCAAATTTTTATACCCAAACTCCTCACTCAATATACATCTCTTCTTAGGCAATAGCCCCTCGCATGGCATAAACATCAATCTATAGTATAAGAAATAATGTAATCTAACCCCCCCTCCCCCCACCCTGAGACTGGGCACCATCTAGGAGTCGGAACACCCAATTCTACTCTCACCCCAAACTCTTAGCGCTTGTCAAGTAGCAAACCAGGCAGACAGAAGTTCTTTAGACCTCTGGAGGCAACAAAACCACATCTTCTAAAATCCTAGTACCCCAAATGTTCGACCATTCCTCTATCTGTTTCCTGGTTTTCGCATAGCTTTTTTCCCAACTTTTAATTTCTTTTACCAAATTCATCCATTCAGCAACCGTCGGTCCCTCTTTCGATCCCCATTTCCTCACAATAATAACCCGAGCAAGTAGTAATACCTTCAGCAAAAACAGCTCGTCCACTCTAGCAACAACATGCATTCCACCGAAGTTCCCCAAAATCACATCGGGTATCTTTCATGGAATGTTAATTGCAATATTTCTTGCGAGAATTCCCTTCAGTGCCACCCAAAATTTTTGTATTTTTGGGCAGCCCCATATCAAATGTAGGAAGTCCGCTCTCTCAGTGTTACACTTCCAACATCTATCATCCATATTCTTATAGAACCTAGATAAGTCTGCTGGAGTGTAATACAACATATGTATTATTTTAACCTGAATGAGACGGTGTGAACCAGCTGCAGAGGCCAATTTGATGTTTTTATAAATTCCTGACCAATTCAATCTAGCTTCTTCCTTTAACTCCTTCTCCCATCTGTGTTCCCATCTAGGCTTACAAACTAAGGTGTGTGCCCTAATAAATTTCTTATACATAACTGATAGTTTAATCCTCTTAAATCTATTATTATAACAATAGTCTAAAAATTGATTATCTTTCACTGTGAGGTACTCTCTATTTTCCACATCTTTAATCGCGTGTTTTAATTGTGCATATCTTATGTGGTCCATCCATCCTATATTATTACCCAGAAGATCATCTATATTAAACATCTCCCCCTGATATACCAACTGTGCTACTCTACTAATACTTTTCTTTTGCCAGTACTTTTGGCTCTCCAAATCAATGAATTCATTTAACTGTGTATTATTCCATAGCGGTGAAAAATTCAACGCGTGCCTAACCCCCATCAGTGATTTAATTTTATTCCAATTTTTATACATTCCATAGCTAATACTACACTTCCTTTTCATATTCTTAAATATCCCTGATTCCAAAATAGTGAAAATATCCCAATCACCAACCTTTACACCTTTGGTGAGTGACTGAATATCTTTCACCTCCAGATTGGCCCACCATGCAGCCTGGGCAGACAAATAATACCCCTGTATATGGGGGAAGGAGAGTCCGCCGTTCTCCATTGGTAGACATAACCATCTTTGTTTTAGCCGGACTCTCTACCTCCCCCATATTAATTCATTTAACAGCCCCTCTATCTGTCTAAACCATTTATCTCCTATCCAAATAGGGCAGGGGATCAATCTGTAAAGAATTTTCTGCAAGAGCACCATTTTACATAAGGCGATTCTATCCGCTTGCCCTAATGGTAACCTTGACCAAATCCGAGTCTTATTTTTTATTATTTTCATTAAGGGTTTTATGTTATTCTCAATATAGTCTAATGTCACTGCACCAATTTTTATACCTAGGTAATCTACGGAATCCTGCAAAGTGAGAACCTTTACTGTCTGGAGTTCTTCTCTGACCGGAGAGTGCAGAGGCAATAAAGCGGTCTTCATCCAATTTATTTTATATCCAGAATAGTATCCAAATTTATCTATTAGTTTCATTATATACGGAACTATTTTATACCCATCTTGTAGGAACAATATAATATCATTGGCGTAGAGACTTATCTTGTCCTCCATTCCATCCCTCCCGAAGCCCTTAATATTACTATCTGCCCTAATTAAACATGCTAACGGCTCCAAGAAAACTGTAAACAACATGGGGGAGAGGGGGCATCCCTGTCTTGTCCCCCGTGTAAGGGTAATCGGTTCTGAGTATTCCCCATTTATATTCAGCCTTGAGGACGGGCTTGATCACTTTTATTAACTTTTTTGGGAAGTGAGGTGGAAAAAATTTCAATTTTATCTTATTTTTTTTTTTTTTATGACGTTCACTGTGCAGGGAAAGTAACAAACCCATTTTATAGATCAGGTCGTTACGGACGCTGTGATATATGACATGTCGAGTTTAATTTTTTTGATTAGTGATACATGTGTTTTTTGTTTTTACCTTTTTTCACTTTTTTACATTTTTTTTTTACTCAGACCCACTTGGTTTTTGAAGATCCAGTGGATCTGGTGTCTGTATAATACAATACAGTACATTATATAATGTACTGTACTGTATTTTTTACTTGACACTTAGTCTGATCAGACTTTTGCCTTTAGCAAAAGTCTGATCAGAGTTCTGTTACCATGGCAAGCAGAACGCCTTTGAAGGCTTCCTGTTGCCATGGTTACCCTCCTCCGCTGCTATAACTGAGCAGTGGAGGATGGGGAGGGAGGGAAGCTGGGGACTGGAGCTAGTAGGGCTGCACCAGGCACAGCAGCCCCCCACAGCAGCTCCCTCCCTCTTAACCACTTCCATACAGCGCTCCCTACGGACTGCGGCATGGAAGTGGTTAAAAGGCTGACATCCGTGCCTGCACGGACTGTAGACGTTATAAGCAGAGTGTCAGCAATGTGCTGACACTCTGCTTGCCAAGCTCGGCCATCCTGAAAATAAGCGGGGGATCGGGCAGAGGATCGTGCGCCCACCCACCCCCCATACCGCCTGCCGCACCGCCCGCAAGCCTCCCCCCTCCCCGCACCACCCATCACAATAAGGGTACGGGGGGAGGTTACAGGAATAAAAAAAAAAAAAACATTTGCCAACATTTTAAAGTTTCTGATCCCCGCAGTCATAGACCGCGGGGATCAGATATATCGCAAAGTGCTGCAAACCGCAGGTCTGAATTGACCTCATGCGGTTTGCAGTGATCACCGATACGGGGGGTCACAGGATCCCCCTCGGCATATGAACATGGTTCTTGCTGCACGATCGCAGCAGGAACCATGTTTCTAGCGCTTTTTTTTTTACACCCGATTTAATTTAGGGCGTATGGGTACGCCTTGTGTCTTTAAGGACTTGGACATAAGGGCGTACCCATACGCCCTATGTCCTTAAGAGGTTAAGCCACATTCTTATCAGTAAGATAAGAATGGAGCTATGATGAGTGTTTTTAATGTCAGAGAGCAAAAATAAGGAGTACGTCTGCACTCAAGATGACGGAAAAGACAGAAAATAGCTCATCAAGGAAGTTGTGTGTCATGAGCTGGTTTTATGGATATATATAGTGTGCGATATGCTGTCTGCATACATATCCTTTGATGCTGTCATGGTAAAAATGGGCGATTTATGATAGTTGCAAAAATGTACGATTATTGACTTTCAGGCCAAATGAGGCAGTATTTCTGAAACTGCGTAGTTTGTGAAATGTTAACGTGCTGCTGTGGTGAAAGTGTCTCCTGTCCCCTGCTTCCTGCCGGTGTGGTCTCCGTGCCTGTGTCTTTGGCTCCCGATCTCCTGTGTGGTCCTGTGCAGTTTCTTTTGGGCTCCCGTTCCTGTTGCGGGTCGGTGGTTTGGCTGTGGCTCGACTGCGTCTCTCAGCTTGTTTGCCTCTGCTTTTTCGCATTGCCCTCTGCTGGCTGCTGGCTGTTGATTGATGGAATCCTGCTGCCTCGGTCTTTTGCGGCTTTCTGTGGACGTGTTCTTTCCCCTCCTCCTGCCCCTCTGGATTCTGGACTCCCTCTGGACTATCTATGCATGAAGATTCGCTGCAAGATTTGCTGCAAGATTCTCTACATGGACGCGTGAGAGCACCGAATGGTGCAAACATTTTTATTTTTTTTTTGTATAGTGCACAGCTCTCCTTGGTTAAAGTAAAGATAAGTGGATAAAAATAAAGGAACATAAAGGAATAAATAAATATGGGAATAAAGGAAAATAGAGGAGAGGTGAAAAGGAAAAAAAAGAAAAAAAAGACAGAGAGGGAGAAAACAAAGGGAAAACTATATAAAAGTGTTTAGAAGGAAGGAAGAAAAGAGAAAAGAAAAGAAAAAGAGAAAAAAGGGGGGGGAGGAGAAGAGAGGTAAGGAGGAAAAAAAAGGAGGAAAAAAAGGAAAAAAAAAACGAATAAAAAGGAGAGAGGGAGCAGGAAAAAAAAAGGGAAAAAAAAAAGGGGGAAAGGAAGAGGAAAAAAAAAATAAAAAGAGAAAAATGGCACCCAAACGCCGTTCAATAGACACCTCTGCAATTAAACAGGAAGTAAAATCAATGGAAGTGGGGAAGGTTGAGCACTATCTGAATTCACCTGGTGTTCAGGAAAAAGGGGCATTTAAAGGGAGACCTGTAAAAAAGAATGTTAATATCCCCTCTCCAGACGATCCCTCTGAGGTTGAACAGGTGGATGCAGACATAGAGGATGGCGAGGAAGTTTTTTCTAGTCGCTCGAAAGTAGACCCAGCAGTTGTGGAACAAATTCTATTAACTGTTAAAAATAACGGAATGTTAATGCAAAATATGGAGATGCAGCTGGAGTCAGTACAGAGCGATATATCATTGGTCCGGGATGATTTGGCGAAAATACGAGAGCGGGTCCTTAATATGGAGAAAATAGTCAATCATCTGCAGGCAGATATTTCGAAACTACAAGTAAAATCCTCGTCATTGGCCTCTGAAAACGACGTCTTCAAGCTAAGCTCGTTGACCTAGAAAACAGATCCAGGCGATATAACATACGAGTTGTTGGATTCCCAGAGGGCATGGGTCAGCAACTAATGGATCAGCTAAAATCCCTGATTTATGAAAATCTGGGAAGTGAACATTTTTCTCCGCTGTTTCAGATGGAGAGGGCCCATCGAGTTCCAGGAGGAGTTGGGGTTATTATTTTACCATACCTTGTAGAGGTTTTTACTCAGGCATTGCAGGGAGGTGTTCTCCCCAATTCAATGGCGGAAGCATTGATAGTGTTAATTCCAAAAAAAGATAAAGATCAACGGGAATTGGATTCTTATAGACCAATTTCCTTATTAAATACTGATGTTAAATTACTCTCCAAGGTCCTTGCTAATAGACTTTCTAAAGTAATCACGTCTGTTATTCATCCTGATCAAAATGGATTTATGCCTGGGAGGGGTACACATTATAATTTACATTGTCTCTTTGCTAACATTCAGTCTCCGGCAGATGGTACCCGCGCCATCCTGTCTCTCGATGCCACTAAGGCCTTTGACAGGGTGGAGTGGGGGTTTCTTTGGAGAGTGATGGTAAGAATGGGATTTGGCCCAAGATTCATTATGATGATACAGTTGTTATGGGGAGATTTCCATTGGAAAGAGGAACCAGTCAGGGATGTCCTCTTTCCCCGCTCCTCTTCAACATTTACATTGAACCTCTGGCGGCTAAAGTTAGACAAGATCCGAGGATGTTGGGGTGTGGAGTTATGGGAATAGAGGACCGAATCTTTCTATATGCTGATGATGTTATGTTTTTTATACAACAGTCAGAAAACACATTACCTCGGATGATGGAGATTGTTAATGCTTATAGTGAGGTCTCAGGCCTGGAAGTCAACTGGGCGAAAACTTGTCTTTTACCGTTGGATGAATTATCTACTGAAACTAGAGTCCATGGTTTGAATTTTTCTGAGTCATTGAAGTACTTGGGGATTACTGTGACCGCCAAAGTTCAAGACTATACACAGTTTAACTTGATACCAGTATTAACGAAAATTTGATCAAAACTTAAAGTATGGCAGAAAATTCCGCTTACTAGAGCAGACAGGATTTCTTTAATCAAAATGGTGGTACTTCCCCAGGTGCTTTATGTACTCCGAAACTCCCCCATTTGGATTGAGGACAAATTCTTCAAGATTATAGAAAGATTGATCAACGATTTATTATGGGGGAGAAAACGTGTGAGACTGAAAGTGGACTATTTTTCCATGTTGTATGAGCAGGAAGGCCTAAATCTTCCGCATTTTAAGGGATATTTAGTTGCCTCACACCTATATTTTTTTAATGATTTGAAAAATAGTCCCCTATGTATTAAACCAGTAAGAGAAGCAGGCTTTTCAGATTTCTTTACATTATTGGAGTCCAGCTATTTATCTAAGAACGCACAAGAATATACTTCCTTCTCTAGTTTGTTTATAAGAGCTTGGAAGATAATTAGGAAATGGTGTAAAGTTACAGCATCACTGATTTGTACTCCATTATGGCATAATAAAAGGCTTTACACTCTTTTGAACTTGGAGGCTAGCCATTACTGGAGGACAAAAAATATTCATTATCTCAGTCAAGTGGTAAAAAATGGGCAAATTTTGTCTCTTTTGGAGCTGACACAAAAGGAAAATTTGGGTGAGGTAGCATGGTACCCATACTTTCAGTTATGTTTTGCACTTTCTTCTATTCCAGAAAGCACTTTTTTAATATAGAAGCTGCACTTTTTCTTCATAAGTTATTACAAGAAAGAGGAACACATATGAAAGTTAAAATTTCACATTGTTATAAACATTTAATTAAATCATATTTTTTTGAACGTCACTCTCCAGGACAAAAAGCCTGGACCACTATACTTGAAAATTTTGTTCCACCGGTATGGGAAAATATCTTGAAGAATATAACTTATCTTTCACATCATTTTAATCATACGGCAGTGTAGTTTAACATTATTCATAAGATATACATAACACCGTTGTGGCTACAGAAGAGAGGTTTTAGGACTTCTTCCAATTGCCTGCCTTGTGACTGCCCTGGTGCTGACCACTTACACATGTTCTGGAATTGTCCTCCAGTGAAGGAGTATTGGTATCTGGTTCAAAGAACCTTAATCCAAAAACTCCAAATCCAGATTCCTTTTGTGTCTGGGGTATGGATCTTGGGTGATTTTTCCGAGATAGTCTGTCAGTCTTACAAACTTCGTTTAATAGTTAAAGTGCCCTTTTTAGCTAGGCTCATTATCTCTAGATTGTGGTTTGCCTCGCACCCCCCAGAGTATCGAACATGGTTAAATCTAGTTAATAAAGTTAAAAAGTACGAGCAGATTCTTTATAAACAAAGAGGGTCTAATGTAAAATTTGTTAAGATATGGAATTGGTGGAATGAATAAAGAGGGAGAGATTTTTTTTTTTCTTTTCCCGGACATGTTTGAGGGGGTGGTTGGGGGGGGGGCAATATTAGTTAATTTGTCTTGTTATTACGATACTGTATTTGATATAAAGAAAAAGTAAATAAAGATAAAAAAAAAAAAAAGTGTAGCTGCAGTGTTGGACTAAGGTTCCTTGGACACAACAGAGTAAATTAATCTTGGGGTCCAACATCCTATATCATCAATAAAATCATATTTTTTGAATCATAGATATAGACCCTAGGGGTAAATGGTAGCTACAAAGGTTGCTCCAGATAGGTTTGTTCTGGACTTGGCACTATGACTTCAGAAATTGGGCCCACCAGTCTGCCCTGTGTAGCCATACCCTGAAGTTTTCTGAATTAATCATTTGTAGTATAAGTGATTGGAACTAAAGACGACTACAAGCTGAATCCAAACTTTATCCAACCCCCTTCTTGCTGAGGCCTCTACTAGATTACATGATTCAATTTCATGTCTACAATAGCTTGAAATGGAACTTATTTGTTTTATGATCAGTTTGTATTTCATATATGACTCCAATCTGAATTCACATTTAACCCCTATAGGAAATCAATCAGATATGGTGTTTTAAATTACCAGAAAACAGCAAACATATGATTAACCCACCCTGACAATTCTCATCAACAAATCCAAAATCTTTGATCAGTCGTTGGCAAAAGCTCTCTGTAGCAGAACTTTCCCATGGTCATTGTGAAATGGGGGACTTACTGCTTGGTATGTTTGACTCATACTCAGTGTACGTTTTTGTTCAGAAATCATCATCTCATATAATAGTGATGTATCATGCAACCTCTAATGTGGAAAGATGCCAAAGTTTACACAGGGGTACATTTTTACACAAAGAGAGCATATTTCATAATCCTCACAATTAAATGAATTGGAACATGTTTATGTATTGAAAAACTATTTCTTCTGAAATCAAACATCTAGGAAAGACACAGGCTGTGTGGTTGGTAATCTAATTTCTTCTGTGTTTTGAGGATTTGATCCATAAAAGTCATATGATCATACAAAGTTATTGGCCTACTTTTTAGCAAAATACTAACAAATGCTTAAAATTTAAAAAGGGAAACTCTGGGCAAAAATAAAAGTAAGACTTCTAACCCAAAAATTTGATCTAAAAGCATTTTTCTGTCTGTCAATATATGATGATCTTTCTATCTATCTATCTATCTATCTATCTATCTATCTATCTATCTTATCTGTGATTATCTGTATTAGTATCCTCTACAAAATGCTTGTGAAATCTTTTATTTTTTGGAACCCATAGACCTAGTTTTACTCTTTAACTAAATTAAACCAAAGTTAAACACTAAATATATGATGATAAATGGAGGGGGAAGTGGCCGGAAGCTGATATGAGCGGACGCGTTTATCAGAGCTCCGGACCTCATACCCTAACTTCTTCATTATCCTGAACGTAACTGATTGCCAACATTTCTGCTCCGGCGGTGAAAGGATTGGGAAGCCCCCGAGATCTGAAAATTTTCCGCAATAAATCCATATCGGCAGATGAAGAGCTACGGGAGTTTGCCCGTACAGATGGTCAAGATGGTGGCGACGCGCGAGCAGATTTGCATGCTCTAACCACCTCATGTGAGCCACTGCCTGCTGCGGAGTACACGGCTCAGGATACTGAGCCCTCGCTCAAACACGCCACAATAACCTGCGCATAGTTTGATTACCAGAACGAGCGGAAGGTACTAACCCCTGTGCCTTCATTACAACGTGGCTTACTTCCACCTCTTCTGATGCTGGCTTCTCACCTGCCTTCATTGTGGAGAGGGCGCATAGAGTCCCTGGCAAACCACTACTGCTAGAAGCTTCTCCGCGGCCGATGCTGGCCCGTCTGCTGAATTCCACCGATAGAGATCTTATTCTCTAGCTAGCTCAACGCAAACAAGGTCTGCGCTTTGAAAACACTACGATTATGCTTTTCCCGGGCTTCTCTGCAGAAATACAGAAGCATAGGGCTACGTTCACTGCAGTGAAGAAGCGTCTCCGTGATCTGAACATACCTTATTCTATGGCGTACCTAGCGCTGAGAATAGTGGATGGAGACAGCAGCAAGTTTTCCAACTCGCCAGCGGAGGCTGTCAACTGGCTAGACAGCAAATATATGGTAAATGTTAACATGAAATATAAAAATAACTGGTATTAAAGGGGTTTTCCAGGCTCCTGAAATTGATAGATCCACTAAGATTTGATCAGTGAGGATCTGACACAATCAATATTACAGTTACTGAGATGGGGCCAGGTCACTTTCCCTAGTAAGCACAGTCAAGCATTTCCCACCCTAGATGATGACCTCTTATGATGGAGTAATCTCCCTGACAAGGGCAGCCCCGTCTGGAACATGTTCCTATTATCAGGTCCCTAGATGCCCCTGTATCCAGTAGTCAAACCCTATAGGGAAAATTATTCAAAGAATCTCCAATAGGGGAGCAAGTAAATAGGTTCCAACACTTTTCTTCTGAATTGAGGTTTCCCCAGACTCATCCAAGGTTAGGGGAATGAATGGTAGTACTGATTTCTGTTCTGGTCTTGTGCTAATATGAAAACAAATGACTCCAAAAGTTCAAACATTTCCCCATCATTCCTCACTCAATACCCCATAATGAGAAAGTGAAAATAGCATTTAGAAATGTTTGCAAATTTATTAAAAAGTATTCAGACTCTTTGCTATGACACTAAAAATTAATCTCTGTGGGCCTCCGATTTCTGTAGATCATTTTGGAGATGTTTCAACACATTGATTGGCGTTTACCTGTTGTAAATTCAGTTGATTGGGCATCATTTGAAAAGACACACCCCTGTCTATATAAGGTTTCACAGCTGACAATGCATATCAAAGCAAACAAAGCCATGCGGAGGTAATAACTGCCTATAGAGTCCAGAGACATGATTGTGTGAAGGCACAGATCTAAAGAAGAGTACAAAAAATCTGCTGCACTGAAAGTTGCCAAGAGCATAGAGCCCTCCTTAATTCTTAAATATAAGAAGCTTTGAACAACTAGGAGTCTTCCTAGAGCTTGCTGTCCGACCAAACTAAGAAGTCAGGGGGAAAGGGTCTTTGTAAGAGAGGTGACCAAGAACCAGGCACTGTTCATTACAATCACTACAGTGAAGTATGGTGGTGGCTGCTTCATGTTGTGGGGATGTTTTTCAGTGGCTGGGACAGGGAGACTGGTTAGAGTTGAGTGAAGCTGAAAGGAGCAAAGTACAGAGATACTCTTAATGAAAACTTGATCCAGAGTGTTCTGATCTTCAAACTGGGCTGAAGCTTTACCTTCCAACAAGACAATTACTCTAAGCACATAGCGAAGACAACCCAGGAGTGGCTTAGGGACATATCTGTTAATGTCCTTCAGTGGCTTAGCCAGAGCCCTGACCTGAACCCAATAAAATATCTCTAGAGAGACCTGAAAATGGCTGTCCATCGATGGCACCCATCCAACCTGACAGCTTTGAGGGGATCTGCAGAGAAGAATGGCATAAAATCCTCAAATATTCTGTCATCATACCAAAGAAGACTGAAGGCTGTAATCGCTCCCAAAAGAGCTTCAACCAAGTCCTGAGTAAAGGGACCGTCTGAATACTTATGTCAATGCAATTTTTTAGTTTTTCTTTTTTAATAAATTAGTGAGGATTTCAAACCTTCAGTTTTCACTTTGTCATTATGGAGTTTTGAGTCCAGAATGAGGGGAACTTTTTTTTTTTTTTTTAGCTCAAGGCTGAAACATAACAAAACTTGAAACAGTGAAAAGTCTGAAGACTATCTGAATGCATTATGTCTATGAATATTCCTATGTTCAAATTATTTTTCTTCCTTTAATGACAAAATATTTCAATGAGCTAAAATGACCAAACAACTAAATGTCCATATAAACAACTTATAACAGTTTATTTATTAGCAATCTTACATCACAACAATCACTTTAAATTAGAGAAGGGACTGCATTCATTTCCATTCAGATTTGCAATAAGGCATTTTTCATTTATATGTTTGCTAAAATAACTGCACAACGTAAGCATTTCTTCTACATTTTTCACCTAAACAAATTAAACAGTGGTAATCTTAGTCTATTTTGTTACATGAAATGATTTCATATTTACATTAGTAAAAGAAGTTTGCAAATTGTCATGAGATATCCTGCATTGTGGTTAGGGTGTAATTTGTGAGGCTATTTATATAAGAACCACAGTAGATAATCAGCCAAGTAGAGATATGTACGGATGGACTATTGGCAAAACATTCCTTTTTTTTCTTGCTCAGCTGTTGCCTACTACACAGGAATTCAAAGAAAATCTATATTCCAGTATTTATGTAGATGACATTTACAGTGTAAGCATGCAGAGCTCCTGCACCAAATGGTTGCAATTAGAGAATAAGTCGGCATGACATATTTCTTAGTGGCATGCAGCTCAATGTCAGTTGCTACTGCCATATATTGCTCGCACTTTTGGAAAGATGTCAGCATTACGAAGGGGAAAAAGTCTTGTATATGTTTCTCTTAAAACCCAAAGACATTTGTATCTTTAATCAGCAGTGAGAAGGGAAGGGATACCATTCATCCCCATATGATTTTCATTAGAGGTTATGAAAGCAAAAGTGTGAAGATCGGATCATGACTGCTGGATAGTCACAGAAGCCGCTCAACATCTGCACATGTTACTCACAGAGGGACCATCCTGGGATGGAGGATGATGACAGCAGTGCAGAGAAATCTTTGATAGCTTTTAGGGGCTTTGATGAGCAAACATGTGGCTTTGTAACCAAACAGAGCAATGGAAAGCAAATTTAAATCAAGGGCACGTATAAGATCCTTATACAGTTGTTAACATGCCATGAATGGAAAGATTACTGTATTATCTCCTGTACGAAACAGCTGTATTAACCAAGGGAATGCTCTTTTTAGTTTAGAGTTATTTTATATTCTTCTAATCATGTTAATTGTCAGAGTTTTCCAACAATACAAAATGATTCTCTATCCACAGGATATGGAAATGGTATCTGATCAGTGTGGGTCTGACCTCTGGGACCCCCACTGATTACAAGAGGTATCCATGAATGAATGAAGTAGCAGTTTCACCATACACATCACCACCGTTCACTCTCTATGGGAAAAATCCAGCAGACTCACAAAGACAATCAGGTTCTTGCTAGTGTTGAGCGAATTGGGTTTGGATTACTCTATCTAAACCCAATTTGTTTGAAAGCTTTGTTTACATATATCCTCCATAGCATGCTAAAATGTATGGGCTTTGCTGAGGCCTTGAAAATCTTGCTGCAAATAACGCAAGCATTGCTTCGTCTCGCGTCTATGACGTAACACTTCAGTTATGTTCATAAATTACTGTTTCAAAATCAGAATCTTATGAGATTTTGAAACAGTCATTTATATAATTTCTATGCACACGAAGTGTAACGACAGATACACGAGATGAAGCAATATTTTCAAGGCCCATACATTTTAATGTGCCACGGAGGAGATATTGTAAATAAAGTTTTCGAACGAATCGGGTTCAGATAGAACAATCTGAATCCAATTTGCTTAAGCCTAGTTCCTGCTTTAATTTTAATTTTTAAATCTGGTTACAAAAGTTCCATGGCTGCCATCTTAGTACCTCTATTAGGCCCTGCCAGAGACAAAGTCTAAAAGGATGCTTGTCAGTATTTCTTAACAGAAGTAATATATATGTGTATTGCAGTGTATTATAGTCATGGTTAAAGGGCTTGTCCAGCCTTTACTAAATTATGGTCTATCATCAGGATAGGCCATCACAAGTTAATCAGAGGGATTCAGACACAATCTACCCCTGCCGATCAGCTGTTTGGATGTATCTCAATTGCTGGAAGTCAGTGCCAGAACTACACAGCTTGGTCAGCTTTGTTGTGGGCAGGGATTGTCACTGCAGCACTGTTCTCATTGACTTCATCCCTCAAAAAAACAAGCCCCATTAAAATAAAAACAAGTTATAGCTCTCTTAAAATAATACAAACAAATTTTAGGAGAATTCATTTTATTGTTCAAAAGTAGTAGAATGTAAAAATGGCTTGTCTCCGTCGCGGCCTGCATTTGGCTGCTCCCCCTCATCGCCGGATGTTTTGATTAGAGATGAGCGAATCGAAAAAGACGAAGTGGAATTCGATCCGAATTTCAGGAAAAATTTGATTCTCAACTAACGCAAATTTCCTTGCACTTTGTGGTAACGAATTGCAATTTTTCATAAATTGTGAGGATTGAGGACATGGGGCAAGGAACTCTGGAAAGGCGGGATCACCAAGATTGACATACATGCATGCACCCAATCAGCAGCCAGCCCTGTGATTTCACAACACTATAGGGAGGAATCTTTTCACAGCATCTTAGTGCAGGGAGAGACGTCAGAAGGCACTAGGGACAGTGCTAGAAAAGCGATTAACAAGTGCAGGGAAAGAAAATTTTTGGATCCAAATAACCATTATACAGCTATGTCAGTCCAGCAATTTATTCTTGGAGTGCAAGTGCTATGTTGAAAAGCCTTTAGTGGCTTAAATCTGTAGAAAAAGAAAAAGATATACGCAGTTCACTGTTGCCATTATTTGCGGTAAAAGTGATTAGTGGCCTACTTCATTACAAAAAGAAAAATATATATACGCAGTTCACTTCTGCAGCTATATGTGTTGAGAGCGTTTATTGGCGTATTTCTGTATTACAAGAAAAATATATACGCAGTTCACTTCTGCAGTTATCTGAATTTAAGAGCGTTTAGTGAGGAATTTCTGTACTACAAGAAAAATATATACACAGTTCACTGTTGCCGTTATTTGCGGTAAAAGCGATTGGTGGCCTATTTCATTACAAAAAGAAAAATATATATGCAGTTCACTTCTGAAGCTATATGTGCTAAGAGCATTTAGTGAGGTATTTCTGTACTAGAAGAAAAATATATACGCAGTTCACTGTTGCTGTTATTTGTGGTAACAGCGTTTAGTGGCCTATTTTATTGCAAAAAGGAAAATATATACGCAGTTTACTTCTGCAGTTATTTGGGGCTAAAAGCGTTTACTGACGTATTTCTGTACTACAATAAAAATATATATAATAATAAATAAATATATTTGTTGCTTTTAGGGGTATTTTAATTTGCTTTTAATTTATTTTGTTCAGCTAAAAGTATGTCTGACAGAGAAGTGCCAGGCCATGCATAGAGAGGGGAGTGGCAGAGGCCTAAATGTTTCTGGCGCAGGCACAGGTTGCAGCAGAGTAAGTGGGTGTGGCAGCGAGAGGCCTGAGCTCCCGGTGTCATCTAGCGGTCGGTCGTGTCTTGACCAGCAACCCAGCGGTTCTTGATTGGATAACTGAATCATCCACTTCATCCCAAGTGACATAAGACACCCCCAGCCAACAGTCGGTGGGTTCGTCAGACACAACCCTTAGTTGGCATGGTCCAGGAGCAGGCCCTGTGCCCTCATCTGTCCTCAACCTGCCTCTCTCCTTTTCTGTTCCCTCAGCGCGAGAAGTAGTATATTCTGTAGGCTCAACTACACTTTTCAGCAAGGAACAGCTTCTAGAGGACAGTCAACAGCTTCTGCCCATCCAAGATGTGGAGGAAACATCTGCCGCTTCCTCCACTAGACAGGCAAGTAGTGATGAGGAGAGTGGCATGGGTGATGGTGTTGCGAACCCAGAGGCCATTGAGGAGGACATCAGTGACATGCAGACACTACTTGATGATGATGAAGCCAATAGCACTTGGGAGCCGGGTGCAGAAGGCGCTTCATCATCATCAGGAGAAAAGGGTGGCAGCTTGCCCGTGAGGCAGCGGTGGAGCCAGCAAGGTGGTAGCATGGCTGGGAGTCAACAGGGTGGCAGCAATGGGAGGTCGGGAGCCAAACATGCCTGGTGTAGACCACCTGCTTCGCAGCAGCCTACCTGCCCGGGAAGTAGTGGTGCAGGGGTATATGGAGGCAGCAGCGGTAGCAGTCAGTCAGTGCAGACTGTTGGGGGGAAAATCACCTACTCGGCGGTGTGGCAGGTGTGGCAGTTTTTTCAAAGCACCACAGGAGGTGAACGCGGCCATATATCAAATCTGTGGGCAGAAGGTGAAGCGTGGCCAGGGTGACAATGTTGGCAATACGGCCCTGTGTCAACATATGCAGTGTCGCCATACAGTGGCCTCGGAGAACCGTGTCTACGATGTGGTAGTCGAGCCTGCCGCAGCAACCGCTGCCCAGTGGCACGCACCGGGTTTCAGGCAGTCAAGGCTCCACCACCTCAGCCAAAGGGAGCTGTCAGTCATTTCCATCTTCTGCTTGTCCAGATGCTCCTGCACCTCCTCCTCATCATCAGTCATTCCGTCAGCAATCGATCACCGAAGCGATTGCCAAGAGATAGCAGTATGTGTGCACGCACTCAACGGCGCAGAAGAGGAACGTGCTGATATATATGGTAGGCTAGTAGCTGCCCGCCAGCTCTAGTCTCTTCCCTCTAAGTTGGTATATTGGCTCTTAGTAACAGAGAGTACACTGAACCTAAAAACTAGCTCAAAAATTTCCACCGACATGTTTCACAAGCTAACCTGGCATCTTCAGGGGATCGGGCAGTATAGTATAGTTTACTATACTGCCCGATTCCCTGAAGACGCCAGGTGAGCTGGCGAAACATGTCGGGGGGCAGTGTTTGAGGTACTTTTTAGGTTCAGTGCGTACTCTCTGTTACTAATAGACATGCAGTGAGCTGAGCCAATATACCAACTTAGAGGGAAGAGCCTAGAACTCGCAGCTACTAGCACATCAGCAGCAATACAGTACTATAGTGTGGCGTAGTTGTCTATTAACTTGGAGCTACACAACTGAGAGTTTTAACATCACTAATAATGGTCCAAGAAGACATTTTTAGCGATCACTAATAAAAAGCTATGTTTTATTTTATTAACATATGTTAAAAGAAGGCAACTAGTAGTCGCTGACTAATTGAAAAATTTAATCTCAAGCCTCTACATATGTTAGGGTCAATTGTGTTAAAGAAGCTGAACGTGCTCCTGTCCTAGTTGCTGGTGCTGCAGTCCCTCCCTGTCCAAGTGGTGGACTCTGCACCTATTAGAGAACTGATGGCTTGTGCCAAACAGAGGTGGAGAGTCCCAAGCCGTCATTTCTTTACCAAAAAGGCAGTACCAGGCTTGCACAAATATGTAGAACAGAAGGTGGGCCAGTCCTTGAGCCTGTCGGTGTCTGCCAAAGTCCACTGCAGTGTCGACGTGTTGAGCTGTAACTACGGTCAGGGACAGTACATGTCCTTTACGGCCCACTGGGTTAATGTGGTTCCTGCAGAGCCACACCAGAAACTCGGCCAGGTAACGCCACTTCCGCCTCCATGTTCTCACACCATTGGTCCAGCGACAGTGTCCACCTTAGCCTCTTCATCCTCCACCATGTCCTCAGCCTTCACTGCAGGGACAAGTCACAGTGCCCCTCAAGCATACCACATGTGCAGGGCACGGCGGTGTCATGCTATTCTGCACCTCATTTCCCTGGGCGAACTCTGTGTGATTCCTCAAGAAATCGAATCCTGGCTTTCTAAGCGACAACTGAATATCGTAACCATGGTGACTGACAACGGGAAGAACATTGTATTGGTGCTGCCTCAAGGAAGGCTGAGCCATGCGCCCTGCATGCCACAGGTGTTCAATCTGGTTGTCAAGCGGTTCCTGAAGTCTTCCACCCATCTGCAAGTCATCCTAAAAATGGCCAGGAAACTTTGCATGCACTTCAGCCACACGTACACCGCAAAGCACACCCTCCTTGAGTTGCAGCGGCATAACGCCATCCCCCAACATAGGCGGATATGCGAAGTTTCCACTCGTTGGAATTCCAACCTCCATATGTTGGATCGACTATACGAACAGAGAAAGGCCATCAACGATTTCTTCATGATGCAAGCGGATAGGAGAACTCCTCTGTGTAACTTCGATGTCAGCCAGTGGCAGCTCATGCGTGACACTTGCCATTTGTTCAGGCCCTTTGAGGACGCCACGTTATTTGTCAGTCGACACTGCTTCATGTCCTGGAAAAGATGGTGGTAACTGGCTGGTCAGGGTTCTGGAGACTTGGCACCTGGATCTCATGGCTATTTCAGCCCTGTGGGGGCTGGACTAGAAGAGGAGGAGGAGAGGAGATGGGCATTGGAGCACAGGCAATCTGTAGCGAGAGAGGAGGAGCAGGAGTGGCCAGAGGAGCTATAGGGCAATGAGGAAGCCGAGACAGAGGACACAGACACACTGTGGCACTATGCACTAGGGATGGAGGCAGGGAGTCCCTACGAGTAACTTGCAAAATGGCCCGCTGCATGCTCACTTGCTTGCGTAGTGACATATGAATTGTCACCATTCGGCAGAGGGATGACTTCTGGCTCTCCACCTTGTTGGACCCTCTCTACTGGTCCAGAATAGGAGCCTGTTTTACACCTACTGAAAGGGAGGACAAACGAAACTACTACAGAGACATCCTATGTAGTCAGTTAGCCGCTGCCTATCTGCGCCATCGTCCATCCTCTCGCAGGTCTGACCAGAGGGTCCCTCTGCGCTCACCTTCCACTGCGATGGCTGCTGGGGAGGGGTGGTGTGGTAGGAGCAGTGCCAGCTCCATCAGCAGCAGCCTGAGTCTACAGTCGCTGATGAGTAGCTTTCTTCACCCGCATAGTGAAGAAACACCTCAGTAGCAGCAGTAGGTAGACCTGGAGCAGGACCTGAACCAACAGGTGGTGGCATTTACTTAGACAGCACCCTGCTAACCCACATTGAAGATCCGCTGGACTATTGGGCAGCCAAACTGGATTTGTGGCCGCAACTGTCCGAGTTTGCCCTGGAAAAGGCTGTCCTGCCCGGCCAGAATTGTGGCATCAGAGTGGGTGTTTAGTGCAGCGGGGCCCAAGGAGAACTCGCCTGTCCACCTTAATATGGAGAGACTGACCTTTGTCAAGATGAATCAAGTATGGATCAGCCAGGATTTCCACCCACCAATTCCTGATACATTTAATTAGATCATCTATGCCGCCTCACCCAATCCTTGAAAAAAGAGACCGATTTCTTCTGGCTACCTGTCTCAGCTACTACTCTAATGCTGCCACATGCCTGATGCCCCACATCTGATGGCAGGTACCTCTTCTTTCACCCACATTTGTCTGCGGGTACTGGTATTGCCACTCACCGCCCCAATCCGTCACCGGTTCACTTTGTATTTTCCTGCTGCTGCCATCTCCACACTATGTCACCTTGCCACTCTGTACTATCCTGATGCTGATGCTGCTGCCATCTCAACAATATGTCACCTTGCCATTTTGTAGTCTCTTGATGCTGCTGCTGCCATCTCCACACTATGTCACCTTGCCTCTCTGTGGTATCCTGATGCTGCTGCCATCTCCACACTATGTCAGCTTGCTTCTCGGTGGTATCCTGGTTCTGCCATCTCCACACTGTGTCACCGTGTCACTCTGTGGTATCCTGATGGTGCTGCTGCCGCTATCTCCACACTATGTCACCTTGCCATTTTATGGTCTACTGCTGCTGCCATCTCTACACTATGTCATCTTGCCATTTTGTGGTCTCCTGATGCTGAAGCTGCCATCTCCACACTATGTCACCTTGCCACTCTGTGGTATCCTGATTCTGATGACACCTCCAGACTATGTCATTGTGCCATTTGGTGGCTTCTTTATGCTGCTGCCACATCCACACACTGTCATTGTGCCACTCTGTGACCTACTCATGCTGCACCCACCTCCAGACTCAGTCATTGTGCCACTCTGTGGCCTACTCATGCTTCTGCCACCTCTAGACTCTGTCATTGTTCTGATTTGTAGTCTTCTCATGCTGCTGTCACCTCCACACTCAGTCATTTTGCCACTCTGTGGCCTCCTCCTGATGCTGCTGCCGTCACCTCCAGACTCTGTTATTGTCTCTCTCTGTGGTCTCCTCATACTGCTTCCACCTCCAAACACTGTCATTAGGCCACTCGGTGACCTCCTCATACTGCTGCCACCTTCCCAATCTGTTGTTGTGCCACTCGGTGGCCTCCCCATACTGCTGCCAACTCCAGACTGTCATTGTGCCACTCGGTGGCCAGCTCATACTGCTGCCAACTCCAGTCTCTGTAAATGCGCCACTCGGTGGTCTCTCTACATGCTGCTTCCACCCCACCACTATGTCATAGGTCCACTCTGTTAACTTCTTATTCTGTTCCCACCCTCCCCACTTCATGACTGGCCCACTGTTTTGGCTTTCGGCCTGGCTGACATCATCATTTATTGGACCTTCTTCTGATCTGTCGGAAGCAAGGAAAAATGAGACGCACAACGGATCCTGTCTGTGTAGCAGCTGTATGGACTGTATCCCATCAGAATTGGCTTATGATTTGGTAGCCAAAAGCAGGAGTTGGTACAAAACACAGAAGACATGCTAATATTTTATTCAAGTGTCATCTCTGTTTTTGATCAACACTTTTTTTTTTTTTGGCATTAGCAATACTGATGGATTATTGAGCAAATGCTGACCGAGTGAAGGCGTATGCTCTGCAGACAGCATCCGCTTTTTGTGCTTTATTGTTCTGACGGATCAGAGGAAGGGCAGAATAATCAGTGGTGTCAACACAAACTTACTGCTGACACTCTCTCCACTCTGATAGAGGGGCTTTACTTGTATAATCGTTTAATAGAACAGGTTCTGTAGACAGCTATGTGGAATCAGCTGACGAGGGTATAAAAGGACTGTGCTTCTTGTTGACGCTAACATCTACCTGTAAGTCTGAGTTGAAACTTGAGTTAATTGTTCAGTTTTGGCCCCGTGACTGCCCAAATAAGTGAAGTATGCAGTGATTCTAAGAGCGATCCCTGTCATCTGCATATCACACTGACTGTATTATTTCACTACCACGGCAGACTCCCTATACATGTTACCGCAAGGCACAGTGTTCTACAATCCTGTAAAGGCTCTCTGCAGCCCCGAAATAACCTTTTTTAATGCGATTCACCGCGAATAAATTCGTATTGAAGGAATATTTCCGGAAAAATCTGTAGTTTTGATCCACATGATGGGGAAATGCAGCAGCAGCCGTTCTGGGATCATGAGCGAGATGGGTGCTGGGGAGTAGGGTAAGTACAGTATATTCTACATGAGGTACCTGGGCATTTGGGGGGGGGGGTCATTATAATGGTTGGATAACCCTTTTAACTGTTGTTAGGGCGCCCCCTTGTTAAATAGATAAGAAATTTTATTAGGTCTTAATTCTCAATTTATGGGTGAATAAGTAGTGTAATTTAACTTTCATTGGACTTCCGGTTCCGGCGCCGGCATGAGAGGGAGCGTGCATTAGAAGCTCCGCACCCCACGGCACCCAAATCTGCATTTCCCCCAAACTACGAGCCGACTTCTGCTCAACAACACACCGGAGGACTGCCTGTCACCGGTCACAAGATCTATGGACCGTTTCTTGGTGGTTATGGGGAACAAATCAAAGAAGACTCCGGCTTGTATCAGCCAGGGGCGGAAGGATACGCTGCATCTCGGCGGATGTGTCTATCGCTCTAGTGAGAACCCATCTTGGGTAATCCTTATCCATGAATTGTTTCTTCAAAAAATTGTTATCCAAAGCGAGAGACCAATAAGACGCTCTGATAATCGCCAAGCAAGGACCAATAAGGCGCCCGAGACACCGTCGCGTGGGACGCCACTGTATGACGAAGGTGATCACGTGGGCAGCTGCGGCAGGTCCTAGCAGGTCACAGCATCGACCAGCGAGAGAGCGGAGGATACAAGAAGACCGCGAGGAGCGGTAATGTATGAAAAGATCATAACGTAGACACACTATTGTGAGACATTTATGTCTTGAACGGAGACAGTACTCCCAATCTGTATATCAACACCTCTAGCCTATATATCAGGACTGTAGGTATAGTGCTACAAGAGGGTGCAGGTTAAAAGGAGGGCGTTGCACCTTAGGGTGCACCACGAGGAGGCCCCCTATTCTACAAAAAGTGAACTGCTGCATCTCCCTTGGGAGAATAATTACCGGATTGCGGTCATAGAGGATTCCCATATGGACTGTTTGTGCATATGCACAATTGATCTTTTTGCACATTCGATTTTATATGCATTTTATAATTGTCACTAATTGATTTGGGTACCCAGAATTGATAACCTTGGAGAGTATATGTTATAAGATTTTATCATTACTGATCTTTCCATTGTGGCCGATCACATAATAGGGCTATTTGTATTTGTTTTTGTTTTAGACATTTTGTAATAAACTCATTGATTTTTTAACATTATACCTCTAGTCTCCATATGCCTGAGTGGAAGTTGAGTGCCCTCCCTTATCTATTCTTATAACGACCAGCTACATGCCCGGCTTAAGGATGCCTTAACAGACAACGCAAAACTCTGGGATAAAGTTGACGACCTGGAGAACAGGTCCCGACGTACTAACCTCCGCATTGTAGGTCTCCCGGAAACCATTTCAGCCAGAGATTTGCTCACCATCTGTGAGTCGGAGATTCCGGAGGCTTTGGGCCTTAACTATCTTTGCACAGTTGAGAGGGCTCACAGGGTGGGCCCGCCTAAAACATCTGCAAGCACCAACGGTCGGTCACCCAACTCACCCAACGCCAATAGACCTCGGCAGGTGATCGTTAAATACCTTAATTATGCTGAAAAAGCGGCTCTCCTGAAGGCGTACAAGCAAGGGAATAAAGAAGTGCGGGTGAGAGGCCATCGTGTACTGATCTTTGGAGACTATTCCGCCGAAATCACGAGACGCAGAAGGACCTTTGCGCCGATATGCTCATACCTATTTAAGGAACAGATCCGCTTTTCCCTGTTGTATCCAGCAATCTTGAGGATCTTGTTCCCAAATGGAGAAACAGGAACTTTTGCAGACCCAGAGGAGGCTGACAAGGCGCTGAGGAGCAACCATATTAGTCTCAAGTCACTCCCGGCCCTGACTTTCCCAGACAAGGACCGTTCAACGGCTGTCGGGAAAAGAGGATCCGCGTCAGGAGGCAGGAGCTCCCCTCCGGCTAAGCAGCTGAGGCCACCACCAGAAACGTCGACCAACATCGGCTGAGACATTAATCTTATGTCCGATAAGTATTGATGTATTACCTGAGTTTTATCGGTTCCTTAATTATCACAAGTTAATCCAGCCGGTTGCTGGAGTTATGAGGTCGGGAGACAGGGCCCCTTAAGGTGTCATGATATCCACCTCCATATTTTTCGTTATATTGAGGTTATGCTGTTCAATGCTTAACACTTTTGCCGCTATTAGTGTCAAGGTTGTATGGAGGGGGACGCTTTAATGTTTGATGCTTCTCTCTGATTCCAATATGCACTTAATCGCCTGACTAAGCCTTCTTCATAAGATTTAGAAGAGAAAAAAAATTAGGAGTGATAATGTGCCATGGTTTGTTAGGGTGTCCGGGGGAGGAAGGGGTTAAGGCTATCGTGGCTTCCTATCTGCTGGAAAAAAGGGGAGTCCCGAGAGTAGGGCAGGGGAATGTTAGCTGGAACCTTCTATATGTGAAAGGCTCCATTTTTCTTGTTTTACTTCGGTTTGGGTTAATGTTACAGGTTGGGGACAAGGGGGGTGTGGTACTCATTCTCTCATTACAGAAACCCGCTTTCTCAGATCTTATCCGCAAGTTGCCCAATGGATAAGCCCTTAAAGATAGTGACATGGAATGTCAAGGGACTTAGATCCCCTGGTAAACGGAGAATGGCATTGAGACATCTCAAAAGACTAGGGATGGACATTGCTCTTTTGCAAGAGACACACTTGACCACCTGGGATATCCACAGAATGCAAGGTCAGTGGGTAGGAGAAGTCTACGGCTCTGGAGCTGATGGAAAGAAATCGGGAGTAATTACGTTGTTGAGGAAAGGGCTACCGTACAAAGTTATTGATCATGTACCTGACTCCTGCGGGAGGATCTCACACTTGGTGCTGACATTTACGGGGGGTGAAGTTAGTTTATACAATGTCTATGGCCCAAATGAGCTAGACGCGCCTTTTTTCATACATTGGGGAGCCTAATAGTCAAAGATGCCGCGGCCACTAAAATTGTGGCAGGAGATATAAACGCAGTGGTTTCTGTAGAGGAGGATAGAAAGAGGCCTCAGGGAACATTGGGAACAAGGGTGACCAGGATAGGAGGCTTACACAACTGATGGAGGACACAGGCTTAATAGACACGTGGCGGTTGCATCATCCCGAGGGTAGGGACTTCACCCATTTTTCTCATACGCATCAATCATGGTCAAGAATCGATTATATCTTAGTTAATAATAGTGGGATAGGCCACTTCTCCAACCCGAAAATTGAAGAGATGATCATCTCCGACCACTTGCCTATCTCGGTGATGCTCAGAGATGATATCCCAAGAGGGACAGATTTTATATGGCGCTTCCCATCCAACCTAATTAATGATGAAGAGTTTAGAGACATACTTAGGGGATGGTGGTTGGAATATAAACAAGATAATGCGGCCACTGACAGCATTCAGCTGTTCTGGAGTGCAGTAAAAGCGGTGCTTAGGGGCAGAATAATGGCTAATGTTTTTACAAAAAAAAAGACAATTAGACAGGAACTACACTATTTTAGTGATGTCCTGAAAAGGGCCTACACGTCTTTCCAAAAAAAAACAGCTCCCAACCTAAAAGAGGACTGGCTGCATGCAAAAAAGGAATATGAGACCTGGCTGCAGAACTGGGATGCTTGGACGCAGTCTCGGTGGGAGTCGCACCTGTACAGGCACGGGAACAAAGCAGGTAAATTGCTAGCCAAAGTAGCTAAAGGTATATTTCAGACAACCAACATCCTATCGCTCAAAGATACCCAGGGATGCTTGAGTACACATCCAAAGGCCATAAACGACATCTTGAGAAAATATTATGCTGACCTCTATGGTGTTCAATCCCGTGACTGTGCAGGTGGGACCCAAAGGCTAGATGAAGTTTCTATGCCCGCACTAACCACAGAAGAAAGGGACGTTCTAAACTCTCCTATTACAGAGGAGGAAGTGCACCACTGCATCAAACAGCTGACGTTGGGTAAGGCACCAGGGCCCGATGGCTTTAGTGTAGAATTTTATCGAATACTAGACCAAGACATAGCGCCGACCCTGACTAAATTGTATTCAGCATACATGCAAGGGCTGCCCATAACGGAACAGACAAACTTAGCATATATTAAAGTTTTGCCTAAGGCTGGCAGAGGTCCCACAAGTGCAGCTTCATATCGCCCGATATCATTGATCAATGTTGATCTCAAAATGTCCAAAATCTTGGCTGACAGACTAGCACATGTTCTGCCTCGGTTGATATCTCCTGCACAAGTGGGGTTTGTGCAAGGTAGGGCGGCAGTCACAAATATAAGGAAGGTGCTGACGGTGCTTGATGAGATCAAGGTGCATCCCCTTGCCCAACCTTCCCCAGTAATAGTTATTATAGATACTGAGAAAGCATTTGATAATGTACACTGGGGATGGATGGGACAGTTGTTAGATGGGATGGGGTTTGAAGGCCCTTTCAGGAATTATATAGACTCAATTTACACCAATCCTCAGGCCAAGGTCTATACGCCGGGCCTCTTGTCTAGTCCCATACATATGAAGAAAGGAACCCGTCAGGGTTGCCCCTCGTCTCCACTTTTATTTAATATCGTCACGGAGATTGGGGACTGACAGTGCTATTGAAGGCATTAAAGTGGCAGGTACTCGAGTCAAACACGCTCTTTTTGCCGACGATTTGCTGGTGTTCCTAGAAAATCCTCATAGAGACATAACACATCTATTTAACCTCTTGACCAAATTTGGATCGGTGTCAGGATTCAGGGTAAACGCCAGCAAATCGGAGATCTTGTTCTTAGGCAACAAGGGTACACAATCTTCACGTGCACCATTACCAATGTCTCTGCAGATAGCACATACCTCGATAAAGTATTTGGCGACACATATTGGACGAACGCCAGAGACCATATACAACGTAAACTATCCACCGCTATTTAAAAAAATCTTAGGAAACATCAAAAGGTGGATGAAATACCCACTATCCCTTGGGGGTAGGGCCAAATTATTAAAAATGATGTGTTTCTCTAAATTATTGTACCCCATGCAAACCATACCTCTTCTCCTTAAACATACTGACATAACCCAGATGGAGACGGCGTTTAGGACATTTCTGTGGGCCAAAAAAGGAGCCAGAATATCTCTGGCAAAATTACAATTACTCAAAAACTTGGGAGGAATGAATATTCCAGACCTTAGGGCGTACAATCTGGCTAGTCTTATGCGACACAGCCTTGACTGGATACACCAAACCAAATTCTACTCTAATACTAACCTAGAGGCACATTTGGTATCCCCTTGTCGACTAACGGTGCTATTGCACACCAAATTTGGTAACCTACCACCCGTGGCGAAGCATAGCTTAGTGATTAGAGACACGATAGCATCGTGGAAGGCGACACGTAAAATATTTGGATTACCATACATGATGTCAAAGTATATAACCATATGAGGACATCCCGAATTTCCAGCAGGTGTGGAAGCTGGTCACTTCTGCCTTTGGCAAACTAAAGGTATACGGGGGGTAAAGGACTTATGGCTAACGCAGGAGAATAGATACTATTCGTTTGCGGAACTGAAAGAAAAATATAAATTGAGTAACCCCCAACATGTGTTCGCCTTCTTACAGGTTAGAGGCTTTCTGAAAAATAGGACGATCAATCTTACTAGAGAATTTTCCACAAATGATTTCGACACATTAGTCGGTCAAGGACGGTCGAAAAAATCCCTTGCAGAGCTTTTTTTGGGTATCAGAGACAAAAAACAACGCAAACAACTATCGAACAGGATCTTTTCCTCATGGGAGTCGGAATTCCCACATAGGGACGTTCCAAAACTAATATTAAAGGGATGGGACTCCATCAGGAAAATTACTCCTAATGAAATCTGGAGGGAATCCTATTTCAGAATGGCACACAAAGACTTATACGGTTTCAAATTTTCCAACAGAAATACATTTGCCCACCAGAATAGAATAACAAAATGTCTCAAATGTCACCAAGAGGGCACTGACTTATTTCACGGACTTTGGTCGTGTCCAGCTACCACGCAGTTTTGGAAAAACATACGTTACCAATTAAAACAACACTTAAACCTGATAGTTCCTCTCAATCCCATACTCCTATTATTTCACGTTGCCCCTGAGGGAACAAAAATGACTCCTTTGATTCACTTGCTAATCCTAGCGGCCAAGAGATTTTTGTTGAGGAACTGGCTTCTTGATGACACTCCCTCGGCCACGGAAGTGTTCCTCCACACGAAATCCTGTTTTGAGATGGAAAGAGTTGAGGCAGAGAGATACCGAGGGAGTCGTGCAGATGTCTTTTTCAGGCGTTGGGAACTTTTTATTACATTAGTGTTCTCAGGTGCTGAATTGACGAAAGTGATGAAGCCCTTTATACACACAGAATGGTATCTGAAGAGGAAAGTGGCAGGTTCTTTGGGAAAGCTACAGATAGATTAAGTACCCACAATAACCTGGTGCTTAATAAGAGAATGGGGAGGGGGTTTATACCTACCTGATATGCTCAAATTGTTTAATTACTGTACAGCTCTCATATTGCCTTCTTTATAGGTGATGTCTAATGCACTTTCTGTACAGATAACTATGATGACAACTCTTTGTATCGTTGCAATAATTGTTTATTATACTGTCAAGAATCCTACCAATAGTACTTAACATGTGATTGTACAATTGATTGGAGAATATGGAATTGAGAAAATTTCCAATAAAAATTATATTATGAAAAAAAAACTTTCATTGGGGTGTCCACCTTGTTTAATAGATAAGCAGGTCTATTAGGTCATGATTCTCAAATTAGGATGAATAAGCTGTCTATTTTACTGTTATTGGTGTGCCCACCTTGTTTTATAGACAAGCAATTCCATTAGGTCTTGATTCTCAAATTGGGGTAAATAAACTGTCTATTTTTACTGTTATTTGGGACTTCTACTTTGTTTTATAGATAAGTAATTCCATTAGGCATTGATTCTCAAATTGGGGTGAATAAGTAGTGCAATTTAAGTGGGGTTCCCATCTTGTTAAATGGATAAGCAATTCCATTTGGCCTTGAATCTAAAATTGGGGTGAATAAGTGTCATTTTACTGTTATTGGGGTGCCCACATTATTTAATAGATAAGAAGATCTATTACGCCTTGATTCTCAAATTGGGGTGACTAAGGTGTCTATTTTTACTGTTATTTGGGTACCTAGCTTGTGTAATAGATAAGCAATTCTATTACAGTTACTGTTACTGTACAGTATGTCCAACAGGTGCCAGGGCCCTCCAAGGGAACGGGCAGGGGCAAAATTGTTGCTGTAGCTGGCATATGTAGCAGCAAAAGAAGGGGGGGTGGTAGCAGCAAACGCAGCAATAAGCCAGAGCTGCCACTGTCATCCGGCGGTCAAGTTTTGACTAGCAATCCAGCTGTCCTTGAATGGTTGACTCGTTCTTCAACGTCATCTCAACTGATATCACACAACCACAGGCAGTAGTCAGTGGGTTTCTCTGTCACCACACTTAGTTGGCATGGCCCAGGAACAAGCTCTGTGCCCTCACTTTCCTGAACCTGCCTTTTTCTTTTTCTGCTCCTTCTGCTTTGGAAGTATTGTATGTTGCCGACTCTGCTCCACTTTTCAGCAAGGACTAGCTTATTGAGGACAGTCAGCAGCTACTGCCCAGCCCACATTTGGAGGAGACGCCCACTGCTTCCTCCTGTAAACCTGCAAGTAGCGAAGATGAGAGCACGTATTGTGAGTGCTCCGGGACACGGCCATAAGACTAGTGAGGGTGAAATAAGTAAGGAGCAGACAGTAGTAGATGCTGATGTAACCGATCGCACGTGGGAGTCGGGTTAAGAGGGGGCTTTATCATCCTCATCAGGGGGTGATGTGGAAGCTTGCCCGTGAGACAGTAGTAAGGTGGCAGCATGCGGCTGAGCCACCAGGGTGCAAACTTGACCGTGATCCAACAGGGTGGCATCAGTGTGAGATCTGGAGCCAAACATGCCTAGGGTAGACATCTGCTACTCAAGAGCCTACCTGTCCGGAAACAACTACCGGTGCATGGCTTCATAGATGCAGTGGCAGGCAGCCAGCTTGCAGTGGTGGAAGTTAACTGCCACACTCGCAAATTGCGGGGGACGTTAGCATGGTCGTATGTAGGATATGTGGGAAGAAGCTGAAGCGGGGTCAAGATGCAAATGTTGGCGCCAAAGCCCTGTGTCAACACATAGAGCGTCACCATAAAGCAGCCTGGGAAAACTGTGGTGCTAATGTAGTGGTAAAGCCTGACGCAGGAACTGCTGCATCTCACAGTGGCCCACATCCCTTCTCCAGCAGTCAAGGCTCTACCGCCTCTGCAGAAGGGAGCTGTATTTCCTTCCCATTGTCTACTGGACCTGATGCTCCTCCTCCTACTCCTCATCACACATTTCACCAGCAATTGATCACAGAGGCGATTGCAAAAAGACAACAGTAGCACTCAAGCAATGGCACAGAATCTGAACGTGCTCCTGGCCAAGTTGCTGGTACTACAGTCCCTCCCTTTCCATGTGGTTGACCCACTAATGGCTTGTGGTGAACCAAGGTGGAAAGTCCAAAGCCATCATTACTTAACCACTACAGGACCGCCTAACGCACGGATGCGTCCGGCCGGTGGTCCTGTTGCTCTGGCTGGACGCATCCGTGCGAAATCTCGCGAGACACCAGATTTCCTGTGAACGCGTGCGCGTTCACAGTGGCGCGCGTCTCACCAGTTATAATGCATGATCAATCGCTGGCAGGCTGTAGATGCGAAATAAATCGCATCAAAGTGGTATATCAGACGCTGTTTTGTTAACAGCGTCTGATATACCTGCTACCTGGTCATCTGGTGGTCTCATTTGCTGGGATCGACCACCAGAGGACCAGGTAGCTATATAAAGTTGCACCAAACACTACACTACCCCCCCTGTCACTTATTAACCCCTTGTTAACCCCTTGATCACCCCATCTAGATTCCTAGGATCCGCAGATCCTCAAAATTCGGACACCAGCAATGTGCTTTCCGCATTTTGCAGATCCGCACATTGCCAGAACTATATAGAAAATGCCTTTTCTTGTCCGCAATTGTGGACAAGAATAGGACATGTTCTATATTTTTGCGGAACGGAAGTGCAGACCCGGAAGTGCGGATCCGTAATTCCGGATCTGAGCGAGACAAAGTCTGTCCCCATAGAAATGAATGGGTCCGCAATTCCGTTCCGCAAACAGAATTGCGGACGTGTGAATGGGGCATAAGGGTCCCTTATCACCGCCAGTTAGTTAGCTACTTGTTAGGTAGTTAGCGCCCAGCCCACCGCACCGCAGTCACTGATTTTGGCAGAGATTTTTTCATCCAAGATGATCGATGTGAATGAAAAAATCTGTGCCGTTCATTTTTATTTTTTTTTCAGCCCAGAGGCTGAACGGAAAAAAAAAATCTCATTACCCGTATGCTCAATGTAAAGAGAATAGCAAAAACTCCTAATGCTGGCCATACGTGTAATGATTGCGGAGACCCTCAAATGCCAGGGCAGTACAAACACCTCACATGTGACCCCATTTTAGAAAGAAGACACCCCAAGATATTCTGTGAGGGGTATGGTAAGTTCATGTAAAATTTTATTTTTTGTCACAAGTTAGTGGATTATGAGACTTTGTTAAAAAACATATATATATATATATCAATTTCCGCTAACTTGTACCAAATTTTTTTTTTTCTGTGAACTCGCCATGCCCCTCACGGAATACCTTGGGGTGTCTTCTTTCCAAAATAGGGTCACATGTGGGGTATTAATACTGCCCTGGCATTTTAGGGGTCCTAAAGCGTGAGAATCCAAATGCGTAAAAATGCCCTGTGAAATCCTAAAGGTACTCATTGGAATTAGGGCCCCTTTGCGCATCTTGGCTGCAAAAAAGTGTCACTCATGTGGTATCACCGTACTCAGGAGAAGTAGGGCAATGAGTTTTGGGGTGTATTTTTATATATACCCATACTTTGTGCGAGAAATATCGCTGTAAACGACAACTTTAAAAAAAAATGTATACAAAGTTGGCAATTTACTGAGATATTTCTCTCACCCAACATGTGTATATGTAAAAATACACCCCAAAACACATTGCCCTACTTCTCCTGAGTATGGTGATACTACATGAGTGACACTTTTTTGCAGCCTGGGTGAGCAAAGGTGCCCAAATTCCAACGAGTACCTTTAGGTTTTACATGGCTGCTCACAATTTAGCCCCACCCAAAATGCCAGAACAGTACAAACACCCCACAAATGACCCCATTTTGGAAAGAACACACCCCAAGGTATTCGCTGAGGGGCATAGTGAGTCCATGAAAAGTTGAACTTTTTGTCAAAAGTTAGCGGAAAGGGAGACTTAATGAGAAAAAACAATAAAAAAAAATCAATTTCCGCTAACTTGTCCCAAAAAAAAAAAAAGTTCTATGAACTCGCCATGCCCCTCATGGAATACCTTGGGGTGTCTTCTTTCCAAAATGGGGTCACATGTGGGGTATTTATACTGCCCTGGCATTTTAGGGGCCCTAAAGCGTGAGAAGAAAAATGCGTAAAAATGCCCTCCTAAAAGGTACTCATTGGTTTTAGGGCCCCTTTGCGCATCTTGGCTGCAAAAAAGTGTCACTTATGTGGTATCGCCGTACTCGGGAGAAGTAGGGCAATGTGTTTTGGGGTGTATTTTTACATATACCCATACTGGGTGAGAGAAATATATCTGTAAATTGACAACTTTGAATAAAAATGTATACAAAGTTTTCAGTTTACAGCGATATTTCTCACACGCAACATGTGTATATGTAAAAATACACCCCAAAACACATTGCCCTTCTTCTCCTGAGTACGGTGATACCACATGAGTGACACTTTTTGCAGCCAAGATGCGCAAAGGTGCTCTAAAACCAATGAGTACTTTTAGGATTTCACAGGGCATTTTACGCATTTGGATTTTCACGCTTCAGGGCCCCTAAAATGCCAGAGCAGTATAAATACCCCACAAGTGACCCCATTTTGGAAAGAACACACCCCAAGGTATTCCGTGAGGGGCATAGTTGAGTTCACAGAAGTTTAACTTTTTGGCACAAGTTAGCGGAAAGTGAGACTATATATTTTCTTTAGTATTTACAAAGTCTCATATTCCACTAACTTGACCAAAAAATAAAAGTTCTACATGAACTCACCATACCCCTCACGGAATACCTTGGGGTGTCTTCTTTCTAAAATGGGGTCACATGTGGGGTATTTATACTGTCCTGGCATTTTAGGGGCCCTAAAGCGTGAGAAGAAGTCTGAATCAAATGCGTAAAAATGCCCTGTGAATCCTAAAGGTACTCATTGGATTTAGGGCCCTTTGCGCATCTTGGCTGCAAAAAAGTGTCACTTATGTGGTATCGCCGTACTCGGAGAAGTAGGGCAATGTGTTTTAGGGTGTATTTTTACATATACCCATACTGGGTGAGAGAAATATATCTGTAAATTGACAACTTTGAATAAAAAAATGTAAAAAGTTTTCGTTTACAGCGATATTTCTCACACGCAGCATGGGTATATGTAAAAATACACCCCAAAACACATTGCCCTTCTTCTCCTGAGTACGGTGATACCACATGAGTGACACTTTTTTGCAGCCAAGATGCGCAAAGGGGCTCTAAAACCAATGAGTAATTTTAGGATTTCACAGGGCATTTTTACGCATTTGGATTTTCACGCTTAAGGGCCCCTAAAATGCCAGGGCAGTATAAATACCCCACAAGTGACCCCATTTTGGAAAGAAGACACCCCAAGGTATTCCGTGAGGGGCATGTTGAGTTCACAGAATTTTCTTTTTGGCACAAGTTAGCGGAAATTGAGATATATATTTTCTTTTGTTTTTTACAAAGTCTCATATTCCACTAACTGACAAAAAATAAAATTTTACATGAACTCACCATACCCCTCACGGAATACCTTGGGGTGTCTTCTTTCTAAAATGGGGTCACATGTGGGGTATTTATACTGTCCTGGAATTTTAGGGGCCCCTAAAGCGTGAGAAGAAGTCTGGAATCCAAATGCGTAAAAATGCCCTGTGAAATCCTAAAGGTACTCATTGGAATTAGGGCCCCTTTGCGCATCTTGGCTGCAAAAAAGTGTCACTCAAATGTATTTTATTTATTTTTTATTTTACAACAGAAAGTGAAAAATGTCATTTTTTTGCAAACATTTCGGTCATTTTTGATTAAGAGCAAAAAAAGTAAAAATGTCAGCAGCAATGAAATACCACCAAATGAAAGCTCTATTAGTGAGAAGAAAAGGAGGTAAAAATCATTTTGGGTGGTAAGTTGCATGACGGAGCAATAAACGGTGAAAGTAGTGTAGTGCAGACTTGTAAAAAGTGGCCTGGTCATTAAGGGTGTTTAAGCTAGGGGGGCTGAGGTGGTTAAAAAAAAAAACTTTACCAGTCCTGCACACTTATGAAGAGTAGAGGGTGGGCCAGTCCTTGAGCTTGTCGTTGTCTGGTACATTTCACGGCAGCACCGACATTTTTAGCTGTAACTATGGTTAATTAAGGACCATAAATGTCCTTTACGGCCCACTGGGTAAATGTGGTTCCTGCCCAGCCACACCAGCAACTTGCCAAGGTGATTGCAATGCCATCTCCGCATTCTCATGCTGTGATTTTAGGGCCAATGTCCCTCTACGCCTCCTCATCCTCCAGCTTGTCCACAGTTTCCATTGTACGCACAGTTCAGAGTGGTCGTCCAGCATACCACCTATGCAGAACATGGCGGTGTCAAGCTGTTCTGCACCTGGCCAGCCTGGGTGAACGGAGTTACACCAGGGAGAAACTGCTCCGCGTCATTAACCAGAAAATTGAATTCTGGCTGTCTCCTCACCAACTGAAGATTGGAACCATGGTCACTGATAACATGAAGAGCATTGTATCTGCACTGCGTTAAGGATGGCTGACCCATGCGCCCTGCATGGTGCATGTCTTCTGGTTGCAACTAGTGTTGAGCGAACCCGAACTGTAAAGTACAGGTTCGTACCGGACTTTAGGGATTTTTGTACCCAGACCCGAACTTTTCCGTAAAAGTTCGGGTTCGAGTTCGGTGTTCGGCCATTTAATAAAGCTTGTTGAAAGGCTGCAGTGCAGCCAATCAACAAGTGTTTAAAATGTGTGCCCTTAGAAGCCATCACAGCCATGCTTACTAATGGCACGTCATGTCAGCTCTTACTAGTGTAGGGATAGGATGCTGCTGCTGTGAGGGAGAGATTAGGAAAGAATCTGATATCAGAGCTTGGTGTTAAGTCTGCGATCTACAGCGTATTATTTATTTATTTATTTTTATTTTTTTGGGGGGGCACTGCAACATTTTTGTACCCTGCCCTGAGCCCAGTGACACAGAAAAATAAGTTTTAATCCGTCTGTTAGTTAGGTGTGCATCAGCGGCCATTTAGTGTAAGTGCAGTGTACTTGCACCTGCATATGTGCCAGGGACAATAATTTAATCCTGTTCTTGTAGTTCAGTGGGCGACATATACCCATTTTTTAAGTGCAACTGCAATGCATATTTGCCAGGGGAAGGGAAAATAATATAGGTAATCCATCTACGTGTATGAGTTCAGGGACCTAGGGGGTGACATATTTAAAAAATTTTTGTAAAGTACCCCTGTGCTGCATATGTGACAGTGTAATCAATTCCGTAAATCCATCTGTTAGATTTTGGGGGGACAAATTTTTTATTTATTTTTTTAAGGTACGTGTGCGGACTGTGCTGCATTTGTGATAGTGATAGAAAATCAGTAAATCCATCTGTTTCATTGTGGGTAAAAAAATCTCCTTTTTTTGCCAAAAAATACCTTTGCGGCCTGCACTGCATATGTGATAGAGAAAGAAAATCAGTAAATCCATCTGTTTCATTGTAGGTGTAAAAAAAATCACCTTTTTTGCCATAAAGTACCTTTGCGGACGGCACTGCATTTGTGATAGGGAAATAAAATCAGTAAATCCATCTGTTTCATTGTAGGTGAAAAAAATCACCTTTTTTTTGCCATAAAGTACCTTTGCGGACGGCACTGCATTTGTGATAAAAATCACCTTTTTTATTGCCAAAAAGTACCTTTGCACTCTGTGCTGCATTTCTGATGAAATATAATCAGTAAATACAACTGGTACCTTGTGGGTGAAAAAAAAAAATCACTTTTTTTTTACCTTAAAGTACCTTTGCAGCCTGCACTGCATTTGTGATAGTAAAATATAATCAGTAAATCTGTTTCATTGTGGGTAAAAAAAAAATCACTTTTTTTTTGCCATAAAGTACCTTTGCGTCCTGCACTGCATTTGTGATAGAGAAAGAATATCATTAAATCCATCTGTTTCATTGTTGGTGAAAAAAAAAATCATTTTTTTTTGCCATAAAGTACCTTTGCGGATTGCACTGCATTTCAGATAGTGAAAGAAAATCAGAAAATCCAGGTCTTAGATTGTGGGCCAGTCATTCACAAGTAGCTTGGAGGGTGTGTTCCTGATGCACTGCATGCCTGACTGGGAAATATATTCTGTACATTTGGCGGCGTTTAGATTGTTGGGTGATCTATACCCCTTTTTTTCTTTCAAAGTACCCCTGCACTGCATACCTGACTGGCAAATATATTCTGTAAATTCGGCGGCGTTTAGATTGCTGAGTGATCTGTACCCCTTTTTGTCTAAAACTACCCCTGCACTGTATACCTGACTGGCGTTGAGATTGTTGGGTCATCTATAACTTTTACAAGCACACACTGGTAGACACACTGTTAATGTCCTTCCCACCTGACACCGGGGCCTCAGTGGAAGCACAAGGCGAAGGCAGAGGAAGAAGTCGCCAAAGAAGCTGGGGCACCGCCAGCACCTCAGAAGACAGGGTTAGCATGGCTGAAATGTGGAAAAGCTTTTTCAGCACGCCACAAGAACCAGCACCACCAGCTGATATGGAACATCTTAGCAGGAGGCAGCATTTCAGCAACATTTCAGCAACACACCTACACGTACTGACTGAAGGGTCTGCCCCATTCAACTTCTGGGTCTCCAAATTGGGCACATGGCCAGAGCTTGCCCTTTATGCCTTTATGTAGTTGCTGCTGATTTAATAGGGAAATCGATAGCTAGGGTAGTGTATTCAGTGTCCACTCCAGTCCTGAAAGACTCATCAGATCTCTGCTGTAAGGACAGCGTCCTGACAGCACCCCAAAAAGCCCTTTTTAGGGCTAGTACATCATAGTGCTATATTCTCAATCTTCGTTATATTCTAGCAATACAACCATTAGGAACCCAGCTCTAAGTTGAATTCGCAATGCGATTAATATAACCTGTATTAATCGCATTGGGATTACAACTTAGATCTGTTCCTAATGGTTGTATTGCTAGAATATAACGAAGATTGAGAATATAGCGCTACAGTATATTCGCAATCTTCGTTATATTCTAGCAATACAACCATTAGTAGGCATTCTGGCAGTAATGTTCTGGTGCATTACCATTTGGCAGAGGGATGGTTACTGGCTCTCCACAATATTAGACTCTTGCTATCAGGAAAGAATGGGGGCCTTTTTTTACACCTGCTGAAAGGGATTATAAACTCAAGTACTATAAAAATATATGTAGTCATTTGATTGCTGCCTATTTGCGCCATTGCCCATCCACATGAAGGTCTGACCATGTGTACCCTTTGAGCTCACGCTCCACTGACATGACTGCTGGGGGGAAGGGTGGGGGGGCTGGAACAGCGCCAGCTTTGTCAGCAGTAACTTGAGTCTCCAGTCTATGAAGAGCATGTTTCGTCACCCGCCTACTGAAAAAAACAGACAGCATCAGCAGCAGGACATGGAGCAGAACCTGAACCATCAGGTGGTATAGAGACATACTTGGACTGCACGCTGTATCCCAGATCCAAGATCCCCTGGACTACTGGGCAACCAAACTTGAACTGTGGCAGCAACTGGCCGAGTTTTCCCTGGACAAGCTTTCCTGTCCGGCCAGTAATGTAGCATCAGAGTGGGTGTTTAGTGCCTCGGGGGGCATAGTTACCCCAAAGAGAACTCGCCTTTCAACACAAAATGTTGAGAGATCAACATTTATAAAGATGAATCAGGCATGGATCAGCCAGGATTTCCACACACCGGTGCCTGATGCATCAGACTAGGTCATTCTGGCAGTAATGTTCTGATTACAGTATGTTGGCACACCAAAATATTGTGAAAAAGGACCCGTTACTTCTGGCCATGTGCTTCAGCCACTGTTCTGATGCTGCCACATACCTGCTGCCTCTGATGTCATATTCTGTTAATGCCACCGTCATGTGCTGTTATTGCCATTTCTGTTGCCCCCCCAAATCCCTACTCTTTGACTGGGCCACTATGTTGACTCCTCATGATTAGGGATGAGCGAACCCGAACTGGATAGTTCGGGTTCGTACTGAATTTTGGGGTGTTCGGGACACGGACCAGGTCCCAAACATTTTCAAAGAAGTTCGGGTTCAGGTCCATTGTTCGGCGAATTCTTCCTGCTTTCTGAAGGGCTGCAAAGCAGCCAATCAGCTAGCGTTTTACTTCTTGCCCTAAGAAGCCATCACAGCCATGCCTACTAATGGCATGGCTGTGATTGGCCAAGTGCAGCATATGACCCAGCCTCTATTTAAGCTGGAGTCACGTAACATAGTAACATAGTATATTAGACCGAAAAAAGACATTTGTCCATCCAGTTCGGCCTGTTTCCTACAAGTTGATCCAGAGGAAGGCAATCAGAATAACTCCCTGGATCAACGACCCCTCTCTAGTAGCTGTAGCCTGTAATATTATTACACTCCAGAAATAAATCCAGTCCCCTCTTGAATTCCTTTATTGTACTCACCATCAACATCTCCTCAGGCAGAGAGTTCCATAGTCTCACTGCTCTTACAGTGAAGAATCCTTTTCTATGTTTGTGTACAAACCTTCTTTCCTCCAGACGCAGAGGATGTCCCCTTGTCACAGTCACAGTCCTGGGGATAAATAGATGATGGGACAGATCTCTGTACTGACCCCTGATATATTTATACATAGTTATTAGATCTACCCTCAGTCGTCTTTTTTCTAAAGTGAATAACCCTAATTTTGATAACCTTTCAGGGTACTGTAGATCCCTCATTCCAGTTATTACTTTAGTTGCCCTCCTCTGAACCCTCTCCAGCTCTGCTATGTCTGTCTTGTTCACAGGAGCCCAGAACTGTACACTGTACTCCATGTGTGGTCTGACTAGTGATTTGTAAAGTGGTAGGACTATGTTCTCATCACGGGCGTCTATGCCCTTTTGATGCAACCCATTATCTTATTGGCCTTGGCAGTAGCTGCCTGACACTGGTTTTTGCAGCTTAATTTGCTGTTTATTAAAATTCCTAGATCCTTTTCCATGTCAGTGTTACCTAGTGTTTTACCATTTAATATGTACGGGTGACTTGCATTATTCCTTCCCATGTGCATAACTTTACATTTGTCAGTGTTAAACCTCATCTGCCATTTTTCTGCCCAAGCCTCCAATCTATCCAGATCCCTCTGTAGCAGAAAACTGTCCTCTTCAGTGTTAATTACTTTACACAGTTTAGTGTCATCTGCAAAAATAGATATTTTACTGTGCAGGCCTTCTATAAGATCATTAATAAATATATTGAAGAGAATAGGGCCCAATACTGACCCCTGAGGTACCCCACTAGTTACAGTGACCCAATCTGAGTGTGTACCATTAATAACCACCCTCTGTTTTCTGTCACTCAGCCAGTTACTTACCCACATACAGACATTTTCTCCCAGTCCGAGCATCCTCATTTTATATACTAACCTTTTATGAGGTACGGTGTCAAATGCTTTGGAGAAGTCCAGATATATGACATCCATTGATTCGCCGCTGTCAAGTCTAGAACTTACCTCCTCATAGAAGCTGATTAAATTTGTTTGGCATGACCGATCCCTCATGAAGCCATGCTGATATGGCGTTATTTGCTTATTTTCATTGAGATACTCCAAAATAGCATCTCTTAGAAACCCTTCAAACAGTTTACCAACAATAGATGTTAAACTTACCGGGCTATAATTTCCAGGCTCTGTTTTTGGCCCCTTTTTGAATATTGGCACCACATTTGCTATGCGCCAATCCTGTGGAACATTCCCTGTCAGTATAGAGTCCGTAAATATCAGAAATAATGGTCTGGCTATGACATCACTTAATTCCCTTAGGATACGGGGGTGTATGCCATCCGGTCATGGCGATTTGTCTATTTTAATCTTTTTAAGTCGCTGTTGTACTTCTTCCTGGGTCAGACAGGGCACTTTTAATGGGGGATTTACTTTTACATTCTGCATATCATCTGACAGTTTATTTTCCTCAGTGAATATAGTGGAGAAAAAAATATTTAATAGTTTTGCTTTATCCTCGTCGCTCTCTGCAACACCCCCCTCATTGCTATGTAGAGGCCCGACTCCTTCAGATTTATATTTTTTACTATTTATATAATTGAAGAACATTTTAGGGTTAGTTTTACTCTCTTTGGCAATTAATCTCTCGGTCTCTAGTATGGCAAATATTATTAGTTTTTTACATATTCTATTTTTTTCCTTATAGTTTATCAGTGCTTCCTGACTCCACTCCTGTTTTAGCGATTTATATGCTTTCTTTTTGTCATTTATTGCCTTCTTTACGTTTCCATTTATCCACATTGGTTTCTTATTGTTCCTTAGCCTTTTATTCCTATAAGGTATGTACCTCTCACAATTAGATGTTACAATGCTTTTAAAAATCTCCCATTTTATGGTTGTATTTTTATTTTTGAGGACTTTGTCCCAGTTAGTTAGGCCTATGGCCTCGCTTAGTTGGCTAAATTTTGCTTTTTTGAAGTTTGGTATTTTTGTTCTTTTGTTTTTTCGGCGGCCATTTTGTGTCCTGTGGTCAGGGACGTAGCTAACGGCTCATGGGCCCTGGTGCAAGAGTTCAGCTGTGTGTCTTCTTAATGCGCACAAGGTTCTCTGTGCGCATTAGTTTTTTTTTTGCTATATCCTACATCAGGGGCTTGGCTGTGCTTATTGTCACCCATAGAAACTCAGGATAGAATTTTCTATATTTTATTAAAGGGTTCAATTAAATTGCCAAAATAGCAATCCCCTAAATCTGGTGTTCCAGCTGTGACTAGCCAAGTGTAATACTGTCTGCTGTCTGGCAAAGGATAGATTTTTTTCCTGTGGTGAAATTCAATTACCAAAATAGCAATCCACTAAATCTGGTGTCCCAACATTGGCTGGCAAAGTTTAATAGTGTCCGGCAAAGGATATATTTTGTTCTGGGTAAAATTCAATAGCCAAAATAGCAGTACCGAAAAATCTGGTGTCCCAGCAGTGGCTGGCCAAGTTTAATAGTGTCCGGCAAAAGATAAATAATTTTCTGGGGTGAAATTCAATTGCCAAAATAGCAATACCCTGAATCTGGTGTTCCAGCTGTGACTGGACAATTTCCCTAGTGTCCATTAAAGGATGTATTATTTTCTGGGGTGAAATTCAGTTGCCAAAATAGCAATACCATAAATCAGTGGTTTCAGCTGTGGCTGGCAAAGTTTAATAGTGTCCGGCAAAGGATAATTTTTTTTTCTGGGGTAAAATTCAATTGCCAAAATAGCAATACCATAAATCAGTGGTTTCAGCTGTGGCTGGCAAAGTTTTATAGTGTCCGTCACAGGATTGATTTTGTTCTGGGGTGAAATTTAATTGTCAAAATAGCAATACCCTGAATCTGGTGTTCCAGCTGTTACTGGACAATTTCCCTAGTGTCCGTCAAAGGATATATTAATTTCTGGGGTGAAAGTCAGTTGCAAAAATAGAAATACAGTAAATCTGGTGTTCTAGCTGTTGCAGGCCTAGTTTAAATCTGTCCGTAAAAGGGTATATTCTTTTCTGGGGTGCAATTTAATTGCAAAAATAGCAATACCCTGAATCTGGTGTTCCAGCTGTGACTGTACAATTTCCCTAGTGTCCGTCAAAGGATAGATTTTGTTCTGTGGTGAAATTCAGTTGAAAAAATATAAATACAGTAAATCTGGTGTTCCAGCTGTGACTGGATAATTTTCATAGTGTCCGTCAAAAAATAGATTTTGTTCTGGGATTAAATACAGTTGCAAAAATATAAATACAGTAAATCTGCTGTTCCCACTGTGACTGGACAAGTTTAATAGTGTCCGGCAAATTATATATTTTTTTCAATTGCCAAAATAGCAATACCGTAAATCTGGTGTCCCAGCAGTGGCTGGCCAAGTTTAATAGTGTCCATCAAAGGATTTATTATTTTCTGCGGTGAAATTCAGTTGCCAAAATAGAAATACAGTAAATCTGGTGTTCCAGATGTGACTGGACAAGTTTAATAGTATCCGTCAAAGGATAGATTTTGTTCTGGGGTGAAATTCACTTGCCAATATAGCAATACCCTTAATCTGGTGTTCCAGCTGTTGCAGGCCAAGTGTTAATCTGTCCGTAAAAGGGTATATTACACTCAGTGTGCATCCCCAAGAATATTTCTTTCTGTAAAAGGGTATATTACATAAAGTGTTACATTACAATTGCTGAAAGCATAATCCTGTAAATCTGCACGCACTATTGTGCATCTCATGGTGTATTTCTGTCCGTAAAAGGGTATATTACACTCAAGGTGTATATACAAGTGCTGAGAGGGTCATCCTCAATAACTTCACACGCTAAAGTGCATTTCGAAGTGTATTTCTGTCCGTTAAAGGGTATATCACACAAAGTGTTAAAATACAATTGCTGAAGGCATAATCCTACATATTTTTTCGTACGCTACTGTGCATCTTCAAGTGTAAATCTGTCCATAAAAGGATACCATTCATGCAGGGCCTAAATACTAGGCCTACAATTGATATTCCACTAAATCAGTGGTTACTGCTGTGCCTGGATTAGTGTAATACGGTACATAAATAAATAGGAAGATAGTGTTAGGTGCCTGTAAGAAAAGGCCTGAATTTAAAATCAATACATTGGGCCAAATATGTTTTTTTCTTATTGTGGTGCTTGGTGAACGGTAACAATGAGGAAAACATCTAGTAAGGGATGCGGACGCGGTCGTGGTGGTGTTAGTGTACCCTCTGGTGCTGGGAGAGGACGTGGCCATTCTGCCACAGCCACACATCCTAGTGAACCAACTACCTCAGGTTCCAGTACCCGCCAGAATTTTCAGCGATATTTGATGGGGCCCAATGCCTTTCTAAGGATGGTAAGGCCTGAGCCAGTACAGGCGCTAGTTAATTGGGTGGCCGACAGTGGATCCAGCATGTTCACAACATTATCTCCCACCCAGTCTTCTGCAGAAAGCGCACAGGTGGCGCCTGAAAACCAAGCCCATCAGTCTGTCACATCACACCCATGCATATCAGGGAAACTGTCAGAGCCTCAAGTTCTGCAGCAGTCTCTTATGCTGTTTTAAGACTCTGCTGGCAGGGTTTCCCAAGGGAATCCATCTAGCCTTTCCCCAGTGGTGGAAGACATAGAATGCACTGATGCACAACCACTTATGTTTCCTGATGATGAGGACATGCTAATTCCATACATCTCTGATGAAGACGAAACACAGGTGCCAACTGCTGCGTCTTTTTGCAGTGTGCAGACCGAACAGGAGGTCAGGGAGGAAGACTGTGTGGAAGACGATGCAGGGGACAATGACGAGCACCCCAAAGGCAACTTCAAGGAGTTCCCTGGCATGGCACTTCTTTAAACAATGTGCTGACAACAAGACCCGAGTGGTTTGCACGCTGTGCCATCAGAGCCTGAAGCGAGGCATTAACGTTCTGAACCTTAGCACAACCTGCATGACCAGGCATCTACATGCAATGCATGAACTGCAGTGGAGTAAACACCTTAAAAGCAATGAACTCACTCTGGCTCACCCTGCTCCCTCTTCTGCTGCTGCCTCGGCCTCTTCCTCCGCCTCGGGAGGAATGTTGGCACCTGCCGCCCACCAAACAGAGGATGTGCCACCGACAACACCACCTGCGTCACCAAGCATTTCCACCATGTCACACGGCAACGTTCAGCTCTCCATCTCACAAACCTTGGAGAGAAAATGTAAATTCCCACGTAGCCACCCTCAAGCCCTGGGCCTGAATGCCAGCATTTCTAAACTACTGGCCTTTGAAATGCTGTCATTCAGGCTGGTGGACACAGACAGCTTCAAACATTTGATGGCGATGGCTGTCCCACAGTATGTTGTTCCCAGCCGCCACTACTTCTCCAAGACAGCCGTGCCTTCCCTGCACAACCAAGTATCCAATAAAATCAAGTGTGCACTGCACAACGCCATCTGTGACAAGGTCCACCTAACCACAGATACGTGGACCAGTAAGCATGGCCAGGGACGCTATATCTCCCTAACTGCATACTGGATAAATGTAGTGGCGGCTGGGCCCCAGGCGGAGAGTTCATTGGCGCGCGTCCTTCCGCCGCCAAGGATCGCAGGGCATCATTCTTTGCCTCCTGTAGCCTCCTCCTCCTACTCGGCTTCCTCCTCATATGCTTCCACCTGCTCATCCAGTCAGTCACACACCTTCACCACCAACTTCAGCACAACCCGGGGTAAACGTCAGTAGGCTGCTCTGAAACTCATATGTTTGGGGGACAGGCCCCACACCGCGCAGGAGTTGTGGTGGGGTATTGAACAACAGACCGACCAGTGGTTTCTGCCGGTGGGCCTCAAGCCCGGCCTGGTGGTGTGCGATAATGGGCGAAATCTCGTCGCAGCTCTGGGACTAGCCGGTTTGACGCACATCCCTTGCCTGGCGCATGTGCTGAATTTGATGGTGCAGAAGTGCATTCACAACTACCCCGACATGTCAGAGCTGCTGCTAAAGTGCAGCATAACTTCAGCCTTCCAGCTCACCGCCTCATATGCGACATCCCCACCAGGTGGAACTCCACCTTGCACATGCTGGAGAGACTGTTCGAGCAGCAGCAGGCCATAGTGGAGTTTCAGCTGCAGCACGCACGGGTCAGTCGCACTGTGAAACAGTACCACTTCACCACCAATGACATGCGAGACCTGTGTGCCCTGTTGCGCTGTTTTGAGTACTCCACCAACATGGCCAGTGGCGATGACGCCGTTATCAGCGTTACAATACCACTTCTATGTCTCCTTGAGAAAACACTTAGGGCGATGATGGAAGAGGAGGTGGCCCAGGAGAAGGAGGAGGAGGAGGGGTCATTTTTAGCACTTTCAGGCCAGTCTGTTAGAAGTGCCTCAGAGGGAGTTTTATTGCAACAGCAGAGGCCAGGTACAAATGTGGCCAGCCAGGGCCCACTACAGAAGGATGAGCAGGATGAGGTGGGGGAGGATGAGGATGAAGCAGGTTCACAGCGGGGTGGCACCCAACACAGCTCAGGCCCATCACTGGTGCGCGGCTTGGGCGATACGGAGGACGATGACAATACGCCTCCCACAAATGACAGCTTGTCCTTACCTCTGGGCAGCCTGGCACACATGAGCAACTACATGCTGCAGTGCCTGCGCAACGACAGCAGAGTTGCCCACATTTTAACGTGTGCGGACTACCGGGATGCCACCCTGATGGATCCCCGGTACAAAGACAATGTGCCCACTTTACTTCCTGCACTGGAGCATGATAGGAAGATGCGCGAGTACAAGCGCACGCTGGTAGACGCGCTCCTGAGAGCATTCCCAAATGTCACAGGGGAACAAGTGGAAGCCCAAGGCGAAGGCAGAGGAGGAGCAAGAGGTCGCCAACGCAGCTGTGTCACGGCCAGCTCCTCTGAGGGCAGGGTGAGCATGGCAGAAATGTGGAAAAGTTTTGTCACCACGCCACAGCTAACTGCACCACCTCCTGATACTACCACCACCTGTTTTAGCATTAGGCAGCATTTCACAGACATCGTTGACCAGTACGTGTGCACACCCCTCCACGTTCGGCCCCATTCAACTTCTGGGTCTCCAAATTGTCCACGTGGCCAGAGCTAGCCTTTCATGCCTTGGAGGTGCTGGCCTGCCCGGTGGCCAGATTTTTGTCTGAACGTGTATTCAGCACGGCAGGGGGTGTCATTACTGACAAATGCAGCCGCCTGTCCATAGCCAACGTGGACAAGCTGACGTTCATAAAAATGAACCAGGAATGGATCCCACAGAACCTGTCCATCCCTTGTGCAGAATAGACATTTATAACTGCCTCCCCCTCAACCATATATTCTTGTACTCCGGGGCACTTATTTATTGAATCCTCTTTTTTTAAATTTTACCATTATATTGCGGTGCAACCAAAAGTTGAATGAACCTCTCCACCGTCTAGGTGCCAGGGGCCTAATTATCTAAAAGTGGCCTGTTCCAGTGGTGGGTGACATGAAGCCTGATTCTCTGCTATGCGACCTCTCTCCTCTGTCTGGGTGCCAGGGGTCTAATTATCTAAAAGTGGTCTTCTCCATTGGTGGGTGATATGACTCCTGATTCTCTGCTGTGGGACCTCTCTCCTCTGTCTGGGTGCTGGGGCCTAAATAACTCAAAGTGGCCTTCTCTAGTGGTGGGTGATTTGACGCCTTATTCCTTTTCATTGGGACCTCTATCCTCTGTCTGGGTGCTGGGGCCTAAATAACTCAAAGTGGCCTTCTCCAGTGGTGGGTGATATGACGCCTGATTCTCTGCTATGGGACCTCTCTCCAATTGATATTGGTTAATTTTTATTTATTTTATTCTATTTTAATTAATTTCCCTATCTATATCATTTGTTTGCAGAGAAATTACCTACATTTTGCTGCCTTTTGCAGCCCTCTAGCCCTTTCCTGGACTATTTTACAGCCTTTTTAGTGCCCAAAAGTTCAGGTCCCCATTGACTTCAACGGGGTTCGGGTTCAGGTGTTCACTCAACTCTACTCATGATATTGCCACCCTCCCCACTATGTGACTGGGCCACTGTGTTGACTCCTTATGCTGTTGCCACCTCCATGTGAAGGCAGATACTCAAAAGACAGAATCGTTTTTTTCTTTTTTTTTGGGTTGTTCTTCTGATGAATCAGAAGAAGGGCAAAATAAACATTAACTTCAACACAAACTTACTGCTGATACCCTCCTCACTCTGTCATTGGGCCACACGTTCTCTTGCAGTTTATGTGGAAACAGCAGACGGTGTAAAAAAAGCTCTTTCACTCTAAAGTAGATTGTGTGGGTAACACAATACCTTATCTATCAATCAATGTGGACAGCTCTCAAACAGTGAAATGAGACTGCTCTTTCGCAATTTAGTAGAATCAGTGGCTAACAGGTTAAATAGCAATCTGTGTGGAAACAGCAGACAGTATAAAATGGGACCGCTCTTTCAGTGTATAGTAGAATCTTAGGCCACTGCACGGTTAAGTACATTATACTTGACGCAAACATTGAACTTAGTTCACACTTCTGTTATTATAGACAATCCTACTCGCAGATAAGGTATCATGAAAAGATCTGCACCTTTTCTGTGTTTTGGACTTAAAACTGACCAAATAACTGAAGTGTGAATTGAACCTAATAGCGACGCATGCACATGCGGACATCCATGTACTGTATGTGACCTGCCTGTCATATGGACCCACAGTAACTTTTTCACCACCAGAAAGGACTATCTATGCATGTTGCTGCAGTGCACAGTGATATACACCAAGATCCACTCTCCCTGTAGGCGGTGATAAAGCTGATTTAACGCGCTTTGTGACAAATTATTAATTCAGAACAAAGCAAATCAAAACAAAGCATCTGAATAAAATTTTTGAAAACTTCCTTCATCTCTAATGATAGGCCTACCAATGACCCCCTGTGTCAGCCATCTGAGTACTCCTATTTGGCCAAATAGAATGCCTGTCAGTATACCTGAACAGGTAAAATGCACTGCAATACAAATATGTTGCAGGTTATTATACTACTAATTGAGTCACCTAGTATAAAAATGTAATATAAATATATAAGGGCACATTTTTGAATATGTCTAAAAGAACAGTCAATTGCCCATGGTAGCTAATCACATCACTGCTTTGAGTTTTCAAGAGCAGAACATAAAATAAGAGTTGCACTGTAATTGGTTGTTAGGGGTAATATAAACAGTTTTTCTCTTAGACACTTTCCTAAGTCTGACTCTTATAGAAAAAATACAGGTACCTGAGACACATGCACCTGAGACATGCCCTTCCAGCTGTCCCCTTGCTATGTCTTCCACTTTACCATTGTATTAGTTTTGCTAATTCTCCTTGTGTATTGACTGTTTTTGGATACATCCCCATACAACGACTGTTTTTCAATATCCCTACAGTATATCTACTGTTTTTGGACCATTTATTTCTTTCAAAAACGAAAAAATATTTAGAACAGATTTAACTAACGATATACATCCAATTATACTTTAGGACTTAAAACAAGTTGAGGTTACTATTCAGTAAAATGCTTGTGGGGGAGGGGCGGAACAACCTCTTGTTTCTTCATTTTTTGCACATTCTGAGTTTATGGAGGGAGGTCTCCTGAACTCTCATCCATTACCCTGAGTAGTCACAAAGAGTGTTTCTTACTTTGGAGGACCTAGCATATCCCAGTTTCACATGGACAGCCTATTTATTTGAAAGTGAATTGTTTAATGCTTAAATTCCTATGCAGGGGCACTATACGGATATTGATTTTCAAGCTTTGTCTTGAACTCTTATTTATAAAGAGCCCACATGCTAATCTACCTCACCACTGCTGACTTTATCACAAAATAACACAAGTCAAAGAGTTTGGTGAAAAACCTAGGGGTCTACGCTGCTGATTTTATATTTGTATCTTATAAAACATCCAACTTGAGCATCCTAGCCAAAATCACAACAACATGTTCGCTCACTCAGCCACACCTGCTGATCTTTTAGAGGACCAACCACACAGCCATTTCAACCTACCATGATCCCACCTATTACCATGCCCTTGTTGGGTTGAAGTATCAAGACACCACCTCCCAGTTTCAGAAATAACTCCTTCAAACAGTCATCAACCTACTTCTGCCTCCCACCTGTATCTCAGGGAGGATGAGGGCGTGAATCAAAACCTGACCTAACAAACTTCTGGCCTTTATTTTAATCCCTTTACTCTGCCCACCTTTACCGCCTGGCCAAATCCTCATCCTTATTTTCCCACTGGATAACCACCTTTTGTTATGCCCCAGCTACTCTCCCCAGAACAATCTTGGTCTACTTTGCCTCAGTACCCTTATTCTATTCTTATTCCCTTCTTATCACTTCCTCTATCATCGCTTATTCCTAACGGAGTGAGTTGTCAGTCCCTCTTGTGGTTCATTGCTCAACACCCCAGGTCCTTATTGCTCTTATGCATCTGCCCACATACACATATGATTAGCTTTTTTTCAGAAAAAATTCTAATGTTCATCACAATTAAGCTTTCCTAAAAGCATTTTCACGCACTTTATATGACTTCATGCATTGTAGAACACATAAATACTGCTTGTTATTGTTGGATCCAAACTGGCAAAATTAAAAAGAGAAGGTTGTGTCTGCCAAAAACTCAGATACACACACATATTAAACAAAGCATGAAATAAATACAGTACCGATTCTTGTTATGTTTCAGAGCTGCGTTCCTATGTATACAAGGAACTTTTTGTTTTCCACCAGAGAGATAAAAAGGAATACATTTTACACAGGATATAGATTAAAACAGTCTGGTTTGATAGCAATCTTTGTGACCGAACGATATATACGTTACAATGTCATCCACCCTCTTATAAAACCTATGAAAAGATGTTATAACACAAAACAGGATTCCAAATATGATATTGTGATATTGCAAATATCCTCTTATACAAATGCATCAAATGAACTTTTTGGTAAGTATAGGTGTTGCCCCCTGAGAAGCCACCTAATTAGTGTTGAGCGAACAGTTCGAGAATAGTTCGGGTTCGCACCGAATTTTGGGGTGTCCGTGACACGGACCCGAACCCGGACATTTTCAAAAAAGTTCGGGTTCGGGTCCGGTGTTCGTCGATTTCTTCCCGCTTTCTGAAGGGCTGCACAGCAGCCAATCAGTTAGCATTTTACTTCTTGCCCTAAGAGCCCATCACAGCCATGCCTACTAATGGCATGGCTGTGATTGGCCAAGTGCAGCATGTGACCCAGCCTCTATTTAAGCTGGAGTCACGTAGCGCCGCACGTCACACTGCTCTGATTAGTGTAGGGAGAGGACGCAGCTTCTATCAGGGCGAGATTAGGCAGGTTAAAGTCAGCAACAGCACCTAATGAACGGATCAATTTACAGCTGAGAATCATTGAACTTCTGCTAGTTACTTGCTCGCTGGTTTTTAGGCTGCACAGAGCTTTTTCTGTCACTTATTTTCTGGGTTGATCGGCGGCCATTTTGTGACTTGTGGTGCGCCAGAAGAAGCTGCCACCAAGTCCATCAATCCATCAATACTAGTTTTTTTTTTTGCTATATCCTACATCAGGGGCTTGGCTGTGCTAATTGTCACCCCTAGAAACTCAGGAAAGAAATTTCTATATTTTATTAAGGGGTTAAATACAATTGCCCAAATACCAATCCCCTAAATCTGGTGTTCCAGCTTTGGCTAGACAAGTATAATACTGTCTGCTGTCTGGCAAAGGATAGATTATTTTCTGGGGTTAAATTCAATTGCCAAAATAGCAATACCATAAATCAGTGGTTTCAGCTGTGGCTGGCAAAATAGAATAGTGTCCGAGGTAACGCACACACGTACAGACGCACGTACACGATTCTTGAATAGTTGTATTATCGCGATAATAAAACTAACAGTGTAAAGTTGACTGTATTGCTCTAAGTTATATTCGCGTACGAATGTAACTTCTATTACAGCACACCAATACTAAAACTGACTAAGAGACAGCTTTAAGTTCTATTCGAACGCGATTGCAACTTTGGAACTTAAAGTGGTGTACGATTTTAAAAGTTGAGTACTAAAAAGTTGGAATTGCAATGCGATTCTTATGTATTTGCTTAATCGCATTGCGATTACAACTTTGAGCTACCGATCACCATGGGAACGCCTCCTCCAGTAGAGTGTACTGTCGGATGTGAGAATTAAGTTGAAATCGCAATGCGATTATTATATATCTGCTTAATCGCATTGCCGTTTCAACTTAGCATTGCTAAATAATTCCATCCATATTTGTTAACTTACTGACTCAGTAAGTTAACGATATGGATGGAATTATTTAGCAATGCTAAGTTGAAATCGCAATGCGATTAAGCAAATATATAAGAATCGCATTGCGATTTCAACTTAATTCTCAGATCCGACAGTACATTCTACTGGAGGAGGCGTTCCCATGGTGATCGTTAGCTCAAAGTTGTAATCGCAATGCGTTTATTGCGGTATATTATCCCTCTGGGTGTCTTTTACAGCCTTTTTAGTGCCCAAAAGTTCGGGTCCCCATTGACTTCTATGGGGTTCGGGTTCGGGATGAAGTTCGGGTTGAGTTCGGATCATGAACCCGGACGTTTTCCGGAAGTTCGGCCGAACCTCTCGAACCCGAACATCCAGGTGTTCGCTCATCTCTACACCTAATTTATCTACCCTAAGCTACTTGTAATGATGTCACAATTCTCCATTTAAAGGGTCACTGAGTTTTTAGAAAACTTTTGATATGTCATAGAGACATATTATCTGTGGGATCTGAACACTGAGACCCCCAAGGATTGCTATAATGAGGAGAGGGAAATGCTCGCGTATCATGCTTGCACTCCTCGTTGCAGGACAGAAAGCAAGATGAACTCACTAGAAATTTAATGGGCCCATCTAAATTTTATCTCCAGCAGTGAAGAGAGAGAGAGAGAACAATATGCCAGTGTTTCTGTCTCCTCATTCTAGTGAACGGTGGAGGTATAAGCACCCGGACCCCCACCAATCAAAACTTTTGATATGTCTCTATGACACATTGTAGACAATAACTGGGACCTTCTTCTAAAGTGTTGTAAAACTTAACTCTTACCATAACAATTAAAATCTTCAAATAGAGTTATATTTTGTGCTGGCAGATCATGAAGGGTTAAGTGTCAGGTCTTAATACAGAAAACATAAGCTGGTCGGGGTCAATATAGTTTTAGTGGCAGTTCATCATAACAAAGGCAGTGCTATTGGTATGCTGGCCTACTTGTGCTTTCCCTATTCATCCCTAGTCTAGCAAGAGGGAGCATCTAAAATTGACTGTAGTCAGAGCACCCGCCCTGAGAAGAGCGACCCCCAGCCAGCTGGAACCTCAGACCTGTTTAGAAAATCCTCATTGAGGAATTAGGGCTTATACTCTATGAGGATTTTCTAAACAGGTCTGAGGTTCCAGCTGGCTGGGGGTCGCTCTTCTCAGGGCGGGTGCTCTGACTACAGTCAATTTTAGATGCTCCCTCTTGCTAGACTAGGGATGAATAGGGAAAGCACAAGTAGGCCAGCATACCAATAGCACTGCCTTTGTTATGATGAACTGCCACTAAAACTATATTGACCCCGACCAGCTTATGTTTTCTGTATTGAGATTTGAGACCTGACACTTAACCCTTCATGATCTGCCAGCACAAAATATAACTCTATTTGAAGATTTTAATTGTTATAATAAAAGTTAAGTTTTACAACACTTTAGAAGGAGGTCTCAGTTGTTGTCTACAATGCCCTCTACTCCCTGGGCTATTCCCTGACATTCAAGCACTTTATTAGTCAGTTACGTTTTATCATTGAATGCCCCAGATGCCGCGTTCAACACTGATCGATGCATCTGACAGTCCTATTGAGGCCTTTTAGGTTTCATCAGGGGTTAAAAACAAAAAAAGCATACTCACCTCATCTGTTTGCTCAAGGAGAGGCCATTGCGGCCATCTTGATGACCACATCATCATTCTGGCTGTGCGCAGTGACATCAAATGACACACACACAAGATTTGTTGTTTTTTCTATAATCAAGGTTACCACGACGGCCTCTCTGCGAGCAAATGGATGAGGTATGTATTTAATTATTTTTTACCACCATTTCATTTGATTCCTTACCAAGAAGCACAAGGAAATTCAGCTTTGTGACAAATCAAATTTTTCTTGAAATCTGGATCAAAGTCTAGTTCGATTCGCTTAACACTACTAATTACCATAGGAAGGTTTAATGATGTTAGTAATACATTTCAGCCGCCGTCTCCTGCATTGCTTCCACCAAATGTTTCGCATTTGAGAGGATGTCTGTAGTGTTTAGGCCACAGCAGACAGATTAAAGTAAAACAATTGCAAATGATTAGAAGATTGCAGGAAACATCCTTTTCATGTTTTACACAAATGAGTCCTGTGAGCGTGAGAACACAGTAACGTCACGTTAGAAATTACTGGAGAAAATTAGCAAATATTATCTTAAGTGTGATAGTTGGTTATTATGGTAATAGCCATCCGCGTTTACATTGGCCATTCCTCAGAGGCAAAGTACCATGTTCCTTCTGGTTCCTTCTGTCATCTTATGCCTCATTAACTATATATTAGTGCTCAGTATTTGAGCCATGTGCAGGGTAACATACTTTGGAAGAAACTTGGCCGGGGCTTAATGTTGAGACCAACATTATCTAATTATGAACTTCCCTAAACCACATTTCTGTTTAAACCCATATTATTTATATCATGTTGGCTTGTCACAGTCAAAGGACACTATGATATGTAAATACTGTACAATGTTTGTTCAATGTTCAGTTTGTTATTGAACTGATTCATTTCAGTCTTGTGATAACTAGGAAGACACAGTAGCTTTACCTGCTGTCCTACAGAAAATGAATGGCATATCTTCCTTGACCATATCTTCCTCCATCTCTGTTGTATTGATAGGATGAGGGCTACGTCTGAAATGTGGTCATTTATAGGGGTTTTCCACTTTTTTCAAATAAATTTTGTATACTTTATACACTTTGGGGCACATTTATTAGGACCAGCGTTTTAGACGCTGGTCTTAATAAAGCCCTGCATTGGCGATTAATCAGCCGAAGTTACGAAGAGGCGCAGGCTTCTGAGCTGTCTTACATTTAGACCATTTTCTATGCCTAAAACAGGGGTAAAAAATGAAAAATGAGACTGGCCTGCCGGCCCATCCCCTTTCCCCACAATTTTAGATCTGGCTTGAGCAGGGCGAAGTTGCAGATAGCGGCGCAACTAACCATTGGGCCGCCATCTGCGCCTGAAATACACTTAATTTAGGCATATTTCAGCTTAGTAAATGACCACCTTAGTTTCTAAAGGGGTATTCACAGAACCATGTCCATTTTGCAGACCATAAACTGCACATCCACTAAACATAAACGTGGACTATGTGCATTCTACATTTTCCCCTTTTGCAGGTCCCATAATATGCCTGTTCCTGTCCACAAAGCAGACAATAATAGGACTTGTTTTGCTGTCCTATCTTTTGCAGTCCCATTGAAATGAATGGGTCTGCGTGCGAGCCACCAAAAATGCGACAATATCTGTTCTGTAAATACACCCTAAGGCTCTCTATTTGCTGCCATTAAATAGAATTTCATTGCTAGCTTTTAGGGTTCTAGCCATGTGCTGATCACAAAGGCGTTTGGCCAGTTACCCTCATTAATGTGTAAATTTGTGCACCCATTGACCACTAGTTGTGGTTGTGGCCGCTGCATTGTAGACGCCTCATGGAAGCCCAGACTTAGACTACAGGTATCAGAAATCTTTGGAACTAAACCACGATCGCTCTAGTTGAATCACAGTAAGCACAGATCAAGAAAATCATGAGGAACTGATACAGAAAGTTGCTTGTTGTCATCCAAAGTTACTGACAACAAACTTGTCATGTTGGTTTGCAATGTAGAAGTCTTATACCTGCTCCATGCAGTGTTGTTGTTGCTTTCTTTTTTTTTTTACATTGTAAAACACAGGCGAAAAAAGCCTGCCTTGGACGTACATACATTTTTAGTGTTTTTTTTTTATTATTATTAGTCATTTAGTACAGGTGGTTTTCCTCGTGTTTTTGAAGTTCTATTGAAAAACAAATAGAGAAAAATATCTAAAAAGAAAAGCAAAAATGCTACAAACCTTAATGCAGTGTATGTAGGCATTTTCATATTTGTCTATCTATGCACATTTTGTTACCATCTGGTGATAGCGTTTTAGTGACAAACAAAAAGAAAAAAAAATGCTACGTATGTGAAAAGCCAGTCTAAAAAAACTGGGTGACCATCGCATAAATGCATAATTCCAGTTTTACTGGATTTCATCCAACATCCCTAGATAGACAAATATAATATGAAATGACCTAATTAGACAAAAGAGAAAACGTTATTTAAACATTTCTCTCAGCAGCCCTTGTTTCACACTATAGTAACCGTGTGCTTTGTACTGTGGCTTTCTGGATGGAACTTGGCCTAAGCCCTCTAAATGCAACCCCATAACTGCAGCATTCCTCATTCCTGTACCCCTGCACAACATTTATCTCTGTTTGTTAGTGTAGTCATGGTGGTTCTACATGTATTTATCCTACCTCCAAGCTGAACATTTCAGGGTGATGTCAGATTTGTACAGGTGTGTGTCATAGCAAAGAATGATCTCATTCACTGATCCAGCTGTGCTCTTGTCCTGTGAGGCTCACTGAAAATCTATACAGTTTTTTTTGGGGGGTGGGGAATTTATCATGAGGGTAATATTTGAAATCAGTTTTGCTTGAATCTGCATTGGACCAAATTTATCAAATGGCACACATTGTTTGTTAAATTTGGCACATCTTTAAGCTTAACACCTTTGTCTAAAAGTGCTACTCCAGTTTCTTTATGCCACCTGCACTGAAGTGATTTTGCAAAGTTGCAGTTAACCTTGAGTTAATTTAGCTTCAGATCATAGATGGATTTGTTAAAAAACTTAGTTTAAAATGCTGTTTCCCTACAGCATTAAATTGTATTGGCTCCGTGGAGGAAAAAGTCGACTCACCCAAAGTTGCTGGTACCTCGCTGCCAAAGATCTCTTCAGATTCCTATTTTAAAATATTTTTAAATAAGCAGATAGGAATACCGAAGTCATTTTACAAAGTCTCGCTCAACTTCAGGCGAGACAAAGTTTTCCTCTACGGAGCCAATACAATTTTATGCTGTACGGAAACAGCATTTCAAACAACGTTTTTGAATGAGTCAACATCAGATCTACGATCTGAACATTGATTCACTCAAGCCTAGTTGCAGTGATAAATCTGGAGTGAAACTAATTAGCATAGTTGAGCATGCCAAATTTCACACCCATTGGAGTGAGTGGTGTAAAAATCCAAAAAGTTGCAAACTTTTTGTGTAAAAACCCCAAAAGGTTACAAAGTACTATTTTTTTGTGATTTAAGCCAGAATTCTTGAAAGCATGGCATGATAAATTCTTTCCCTTGTACTGTACTTAGAGTCTACAATATGATCCTGGTTCAAATACAGTCGTACAGTCGCCTACTGCTAAACTTATTACTGTTTTGTTAGAAAGTGTACCAAAATAACGCAACCTCTTACCAAACACGGGGAATTAAAAAAAAAGAAGACTCTGGTACATCATATAATTTTAATTTTTGAATGAACACTAACTAACTAAGATAAGGTGTCAAGAGGTAAATCTCGCAGCAGATTGTAAAGCTGGTCATACACTCAAATAATCTATGATTATTTTTTGTTGAGCTATAATTTCAAATATTAAGGCCTGATCTGTCCGACTGGTATATCTAGGACTTGTTAACATACCAAATAAAATGTCAAATTTCTGTCAAGTCTAAAGCTTCTATAAACTGTTTAGACTGGGTGTACTGTGGTCATATACATTAACCTCCACAGGATTATGTGGAGAAGATAAAAACAGGAGGACAGGAGAACATTAGTCCACAGTGAGCTTTTTAGGAAAATTACACTTTGGGTCATTACTCTTGTAGTCAACAATATCTGCTTTTTCAACCCTTACACATGTTGCAATTACGCTTGGAATGCTTGGGTGGCATTCAGGAATTATTTGCATAACTGAACCCAACTAAACATTATTCCATATGATCTTTACTTTCTGTGAATTCTTCTTAAAATAAAATACCGTTCCTAGTCTCCAACATTTCTCTTTTTTTTTTTACTGTATTTCCTTACAAACTATACTTTTGTTCTCTCAATTGCCACACCTAAAAGTCCATCTTCCCACACTATGACCCCTAGTAGACCTTTGAGCCCAAGAATAACAGTATCTCACTTTTTGCTTCTTTCCACATATTCCCACACACAATGCAACCCAGACCTCACCTTCAGCTCTCCTGAGGCCACTTTGGAAACCAGTTCGATGACACAGCCAACGGCCATGCGTGCAACGTTGGACAAAGGCAGCTCCTTCCAAATGGTGTCACTGTCCACCTGAGCAAACAGTCAGTAAAGAAAGAAAGAAAAAAAAAAGAAAAAGAACATATTAGAGAAAACAAGTCTGTGAGGGAGGGCTGGCAGGGTGACAGCTAATGTACAATAACATTAGTCTTCCGTCTTGGCCAGCTGAAAGACCCTTCTGGACATGTCTTTGCTTAAACGTTTTTTTCTGACACAGACTTCTCCAATGGAAACACATTCCTGTCATGCCTGACTGCCATTGCCTGTTTAGATTTTACATTACAAATAATAGCATTACATAGGCCAGAACTGGCATACTTACAGGCCCATCAGACATAAACCCACAGTAGTAGAGGTAATGTTCAGCATGACTAGCAACTGAAATCTGAACATCAGTACGGCCCAAACAAAATACAGAATGGAGCATTACAAATAGAAATAAATCAGTGTAAAGCTATTATAAAAGGGAAAAATAATGCTATAATGTCATTTGTTTTCATTAGATTATGTGTGGAAAAAAAATCTAACGTACAGTACCGTAATAATCAGAGATTAGCAAAGTTCCAAAAATTTTCATGTGACTGCTTCGCCAAATTTCCCAAAAGAAATTTGATTATTGACGAATTACTTCGTCATGAAGCGCATTCCTTTGTATGTAGCGGGTGCAATGACAGGGAATGGCGATCATGCCGCCCCCCATCATTGAACCCCTCAGGTGCCCCGTTCATCACTGATTGTAGCATCTTAGACTACAAATTAGGCCTTTCAGGGGTTAATCAGGGTAAAAATGAATAAATACTCATGTCATGCCTTTAGCAAGTTTGATGTTAATTTATTCAAAGTTTTTCATGTATGGTTACTATACTTTATGTATAATTCTCTGTTGATTGTGTAGCAGCACCCTTTAGTGGCTGTTTTACATACAATTGTAGCTATTCATACTAGAAGTTTGGTCTACTTTAGCTTCCATAACTTGTGACCCATGAACTTAGTGACTTCATCATCCCTGCAAATAGCAGCCATTTTCCTTATTTACAGCCATCTTTCCAGAGGTTAGCACATGGTCTGGAAGTCTCTGGAGCCATCCTCTACATCTAAGCTCACCGTAGCACCGTTGGTATGTCACATAGCCACATTGCAGCCTGTTTGCATCTGTTTGCATCTGTATTTGCATATCTTTCTCCTCTCTTTTATAGCAGTTTACAGTTAGCAGCTAGGGACCATGCATGTTAAGCGGATAGGATAGCATGCTCCTGTTTATATCTGTATACATTTATGGATGTCTATCTGCATCTTTTGAATCTGTGTTTGTATGTGCATTGCTATGCACAGAAATGTATTATATGTCCTGCTATATGTCAGACCCCAATTAGTAAGCACACTATTTTTCTGTTCCCCAGTTTCACCACATATGTATATCCTTGCAATAAAGACAAAGTTGGACATTACTCCATTGTTAATTCATTGGCGGGAAAGGTTTAGCTGTCTGTCTGCACACATAAGGAGGACAGAACAACTCACATTATCCATTTGCTCGCATAGTGGCCATCATGGCTATTTTGATTGAAGACGTCATCATGACGTTATGCTGGCTGGGCCTGGTGACATCATAACTGATAAATGTCACCGTGCCTGGGCAGTGCGGTGGCGTGGTGACATCATATCACACCCTGCATAAGATTTTGTGCGGTTTCTGCAAGATAGCCGTGATTGCCTCTTTGTCCGCAAATAGATGAGGTACGTATTTTTTTTTTTGTAACCACCATCTCAAAAAAATAGATTCCTTACTACACGAAGCGAAAGGGAATTCAGCTTCACGGCAAATCAAATTTTTCCTGAAATTCTGATCGAAGTCAAGTAGTTTGGCTTCGATTTGCTTAACACTAGTAATAATCTTCATTGCAAAATGAAAACAATATTCTTGTGATTAAAGTAGAAAGTATAATGTAGGATGCATTTTTCCACTAAGGCCTCATGCACACGACCATATTCTCCAGGCATTGACCTGTGTAGAGGCCTTAATAGGGGATAATTTTAATTTTGCACTTTCGTTTTTTCCTTCTTGAAGTCCAACAACAATAACTTTTAAAATTTTCTTTTCACATAGCCATATGAGCACTTATTTTTTGGGGGACGGGTTGCATCTTTTAATGACACCATTATTAAGTTACCATTTATTATTTATCACGTGCAGAGTTCATTGTGCATGATAAATATTTTTATATTTTAAGAGTTTGGATATTCCATTTCTTTTCTGTGGGTTTTTTGTGGGTTTCTTATGTTTATAAAAGTTTTTTTACATTTTTTGCTGTAATTTTTATTCCCATGAGGAACATATGTTGCTTATATACATAGGCATGTGCACGGGGTGAGCCGGGTGTGCCTGCGCCGGACTGGCCAGCGGGCATACCAGGCAAATGGCGATGGCCAGGATCTCCCCTGTCGGCCCATGCAGAGCCGGCGCTATCGGAGCATAGACCTGCTGTGTGCCTCCATGGGCCTGTGGGGAGATTAAAGATCTCCCTCACCGGCCCACAGGCAGTGAGATGCGGCTGCCAGCAGGGAAGGAAGGGAGGCAGGAGATTACCCAGAGAGCTTTTGTGACGTTGGAGCGTTGCTACAACGCAGAAAAACCTATTTTAAAAATTTTGGGGTCACATACTGCATTTCTGTAGTTGGGTTAATAAACCCGTACTGTAAATTTTACAGTGAAAAACTGCATTTCTGTAGTTGGGTTAATAAACCCGTACTGTTGTGCCACAGAGTACGTTTGCATACAATGCAGAAAAAACAGTTTTAAAATTTTACAGTGAAAAACTGCATTTCTGTAGTTTGGTTAATTAACCCATTCTGTTGTGCCACAGAGCACGTTTGCATACAACACAGAAAACCTGTTTTATAATTTTTTGGGTCATATACTGCATTTCTGTAGTTGGGTTAATAAACCTGTACTATTGTGCCACAGAGCAGTTTGCATACAACGCTGAAAAAACTGTTTTAAAATGTTGCAGTGAAAAACTGCATTTCTGTAGTTGGGTTAATAAACCCATACTGTTGTGCCACAGAGCACGTTTGCATACAAAGCAGAAAAACCTGTTTTATAATTTTTTGGGGTCACATACTGCATTTCTGTAGTTGGGTTAATAAACCTGTACTGTTGTGCCACAGAGCACGTTTGCAAACAATGCTGAAAAACCTGTTTTATAATTTTTGGGGTGACATACTGCATTTCTGTAGTTTGTTGCAATAAACCCTGGTTTTGTGCTACATAGCAGATCTGAGGCCTACCCTGTATTTAGTCATTTTAAGTAACTGTGGGACTTTGCATTTACATAGTTGGTTGCAAAAATCAAATTTTTGTTGATAGTGAAGTAATTGTATTGAATTGCTCCGTTACATTGTTGTGTGACCAAAATAAATTTATTCTGTTTATGACACGGGCACTGCCTTACTGTAAGCAAACTTAATTGTTGACTTTTGGCAGTTATTTGACACCTGAGATAAACCACCTGTTAGTTTGTTGGGTGAACAGGAGGAAAAAATCAAATAAGGGACATGGACATGGTTGTGGTGGTGTTGGTGGAGTTCCTGTTGCTGGGAGAGGACGTGGCCGTTCTGCGCCAGCTACAGTTTCAAGTAAAACACCTTCCTCAGGTGCGAGTAGGCGACAGAATCTGCAGCGTTATTTTCTAGGCCCGAATGCTGCTCTACGGATGGTGAGGCCAGAACAAGTACATGCAATAGTAGATTGGGTGGCTGACAGTGGCGCCAGTTCCTTCACAGTGTCTCTCACCCAGTCCTCTGCAGAAAACTCAGAGTTGGTGCCTGCAGCCCATGCCCATCAGTTTTTAACCTTACCCCTTGCAAATCAGCCAAGCAGCCTGAGCTCCAAGTCATGCAGCAGACTCTTATGCTTTTTGATGACTCTGCTGGCAGGGTTTCTCCGGCCATCCACATAGCCCTGCCCCAGAAGTGGAAGACATTGAATGCACTGATGGCCAACCACTCATGTTGCAGGATGAGGAGATGGGAATACAACCGCAGCACGTCTCTGATGATGACAAAACACAGGTGCCAACTGCTGCGACTTTCTGTAGTGTGCAGGCCGACGAGGAGTGCAGGGGTCAAGAATAGGTGGAAGATGATGTGGAGGACGATGAGGTCCTAGACCACGACTGCACTCAAGTTCATGCTAGTGACTTGTGCAGATCTGAGGAAGAGGCAGTGGTCGCACAGAGGCAACAGCACAGCAAAAGAGGGAGCAGGCTTCAAAAGTGGAGCGGTCGTCCCCGAGACAGTACGCCAGCTACTGCTTACCGCACCCAGAGACCTAGCACACCAAAGCCAGCTCCAAGGAGTTCATTGGCGTGGCAGGTCTTCAGACAATGACCTGACAACAAGACATTAGTGGTTTGCACGTTGTGCCATCAGAGCCTGAAGCGAGGCATAAGCGTTCTAAACTTGAGCACAGTCTATATAAATTCCACGGCACACACGATGTATAGATAATTACAGATTTGTTTTATTTCGAGCCACCATCAAATTTGCAGGACATCATAGACACATTAAAGGGCCAACGTTTCGGTCCGCCCGGGACCTTGGTCACGGCCTGTCAAAGTATAGATACATAACATATTATGGCTCAACAGTAACATGAATAGGTATAAAACACAAGAGTTCAACTAGTTAGATATAGTACATATACAGTTGTAAAGTAAAATTAAATAAGGAATGTCTCATGTGGTTAAATGTCACCACAAAAAAGACCATGATTTGGGACAGGACAGCATTTGGAATTTAGAATTTCATTAGGCTAGTCGTCAACATATAATAATACATAATTAGGGACCAAGTTGTAGATAGCAAACTTGCAAAACGCCGGTGCTTTAACATGTACTAATGCTAAAGTCATAGGACATGATATAATAAGGTACAATGTAGCCCATAGTGTTCCGGACAGTCAGAAGCAAAAGACCTATATGTAAAACTAAGAAACATCATATAACAAACATAAATGTCTGGCGCATGGTAATGAACATACCTCCTTGTAGATAATAGATGTGCGTTGGTGGCATGGTGAAAAATAAGACGCCAGCGCCATTTTAAATACTGCCGGCAATGAGACCTGTGGGCGGCTGACAGATGACGTCAATGTGGGCGTCTAGTAAACGACGTCAGTGACTAGCGCTTGCGCATAGGGTAGAGGCACGATTGAAAGCATTGGACGTGTGCTAAGACGATGTGACGCACGTGACACGTGACTCCATTAACTAGTCACATGATCGGAGCCGACAGGTCCTTGAATACATACTGAGTTCACAGATCGTATAATCAGGGCAGCCAGGTCCTTAAATACATTTTGTAAATCGATGCTAGTGTTATATAATAACAGGTAAATATGTTCATTAATATTACACCAAACATACTGGTAATACACAGCAAGACTGGAGGACCAGCCTATTAGTAATCGTATTAGTCGTCTTAGCACACGCCCAATGCTTTCAATCGTGCCTCTACCCTATGCGCAAGCGCTAGTCACTGACGTCGTTTACTAGACGCCCACATTGACGTCATCTGTCAGCCGCCCACAGGTCTCATTGCCGGCAGTATTTAAAATGGCGCTGGCGTCTTATTTTTCACCATGCCACCAACGCACATCTATTATCTACAAGGAGGTATGTTCATTACCATGCGCCAGACATTTATGTTTGTTATATGATGTTTCTTAGTTTTACATATAGGTCTTTTGCTTCTGACTGTCCGGAACCCTATGGGCTACATTGTACCTTATTATATCATGTCCTATGACTTTAGCATTAGTACATGTTAAAGCACTGGCGTTTTGCAAGTTTGCTATCTACAACTTGGTCCCTAATTATGTATTATTATATGTTGACGACTAGCCTAATGAAATTCTAAATTCCAAATGCTGTCCTGTCCCAAATCATGGTCTTTTTTGTGGTGACATTTAACCACATGAGACATTCCTTATTTAATTTTACTTTACAACTGTATATGTACTATATCTAACTAGTTGAACTCTTGTGTTTTATACCTATTCATGTTACTGTTGAGCCATAATATGTTATGTATCTATACTTTGACAGGCCGTGACCAAGGTCCCGGGCGGACCGAAACGTTGGCCCTTTAATGTGTCTATGATGTCCTGCAAATTTGATGGTGGCTCGAAATAAAACAAATCTGTACTTATCTATACATCGTGTGTGCCGTGGAATTTATATAGACTGATTTTGTGGCGTAACAGCCCCTTCACGTAGCACCACTTATTTTCTGGTGGAAGTGCCATTCAGTTTATTTCAATTATATTCGTTTGGTGAATTTGAGCACCCGCCTGATGTCTACTACAACATTTTCCTATAATATTACGACTGCAGACGGAATAGTCTCCCAGGTAACAACATCCAGTGACTTTTTGCATATAGCACACAGTGAATTCAAATCCAGAGACCTGGAAAGAGAATCCAAAAAGTTGATTGCTTCAGAACTCCACTGTGCAACTTTAGCTGCATATTACAAAGATGGTCGGATACCTCGTGGCCTAAGGGTGAATTTACGCCCCAATTTATTTCCAACCAACAAGGAATATTGTGAGAAATTTGAAACCATCTTGAACAAATGTTCTATGGACATAATAGTATTGAACATTGAATTCTTACAGAAGTCTATCCTTGAGTCCAAGGATAAGATCTCTGCGATTGAAACACAACTCACAGCGACTGTCCCTTCTCAAGATTGGACCGACCTTAAAAGGAAAACTGATAAAATCCTTGACGAGCATCGGAAGTACATTGAACAGACCAAAAGATCCAAATATATTCGTGACACCGAAGATTATCAGCTTAATAGAGTCTACAGATGGCAATGGCAGGATACGGACACTTATGGGCATCATTCCTATGCGGGTTATGCATCCTCTTCATCTGGGAGCGAGAGATCATCTTATCGCAGACCCCAACGTTTTTTCAATCGTCGGGGCAACCGATCCAGACGAAAACCACAAGGGTACGCAGGGGACGCCGCACCAATAGTACCAGAGACATTTCCTATGCAAACCAGATCCCAGGTAGGGACCTAGTTATCAATATTTCATCTAGGACTTTATCACCTGCTGAAATGATGGTTCTTTCAAAAGGACTGTCTTTTTGTCCGCAAACCCCCTTACATCATTATACTCTAGTACAAGATCTACATAAGTTCTATCGATCATTGCGTCTAAAGGCTCATTTTGCATCATCTGTTATTACCAATAAACCTACATGCATTGATAACTTATCCATTACTAAATTAGGTCTTAGATCCAAAAGTAACTTTATGCCTCCAAAATTCCACCATGGTATAGAAGCCTTTATTGTTGTAGTTGGGACAGAAATTCAGACAGCACTTGACTCACAAAGGCGAGGTAACTACCCTATCTCTCGAAATCTATCAAATATAGAATCACTGGCCCTTAAAACTTTAGCTCAGGATTCCAACATTACAATCAAACCGGCCAATAAAGGCGGAGCGATAGTTGTCATGGACACTAAATACTATATTCAGGAGATAGAGACTCAATTAGCCGATACAGAGACTTATGAACAGATTCCATCTAATCCTACCTTGAAAATACAGCAGGAAATTAATACATTGTTAGATGATGGCTTCTCTCAAGGTATTATAGATAAAGCTACATATACTTTTCTACATAATGAATATCCTATAATGCCTGTTCTATATACCTTACCCAAGGTACATAAGAACCTTGAACGTCCGCCTGGCCGCCCCATAGTTGCCTCAACTAACTCTTTATTATCCCCACTATCTATTTTCTTAGAGAAAATTCTCACCCCATTGATTCGTGAAACTGATTCGTTCTTATTAGATACCACACATTTTTTGAGCATTATCTCTACTTTAGATCATATTTCTGAGAATGCTTTGCTGATAACTCTCGATGTGTGCAGCCTCTATACCTCCATCCCTCATGATGGGGGTATACAGGCTGTCTCTAACATCTTGAAGACCTCTGTACTTACGATACAACAACAAAAGTTTTGCATTGATTTATTAAAATTGGTGTTACAACATAACTACTTTATGTTTGGTGACCGGTTCTATATCCAGCGTAAAGGCACCGCTATGGGGGCTAATGTAGCCCCCCCATATGCTAATGCCTATATGGCGAACTTTGAGCAAACTCATGTATATTCTAATCAGCTTTTTCAACAACACTGTATCATTTGGCGTCGCTTTATTGATGATATTTTTTTAATTTGGTCAGGCACTCGAGACTCCTTTGATATTTTTTACACATATCTGAACAATATAATACCTGGTCTACAATTTACTGCTACGGTTAATGATTCTACCGTTCATTTTTTGGACACTTCTATAACTAAAAGACCTGATGGAAAACTTTCCGTTGATCTGTACACAAAACCTACGGATAGAAATACACTTCTTTTATATTTCAGTAATCACCCACGTAATACTAAAAATTCATTACCCAGGTCTCAATTTACAAGGGTCAACCGTATAGTAAGTGACACTGATATTAAACATATACGATTACAAGAAATGTCTAATAAATTTGCAGAACGAGGATATCCTAGGTCACTTTTAAACAAAGAACTCAATAACACAATTCAGGCCCAGGGTCTGTCCACTAGACCCCAGGGTCCTCCACGTCTTCCATTTATTACTACCTACCATCCATTCATACCTAAGATACATCAAATTATCCGTAAACATTGGCCTCTATTAAACAAATTCTATCCTAATATTGCAGAATTCACACAGCCTGTAAGAATGTGCTATAAGAGACCACGCAACCTACGAGATACCCTTGTTCATGCTGATATGGGCTCAAATAAATCCGGACCCGTTCAGACTACTCTAAGGCCTCCCAAAAATGGCACCTTCCCATGCCTTAGTTGTGCTCAATGCACACACGTAAAGAAGGGAAACACCTTTAAACATTCTCATTCTGGTAAAACTTACAATATTAGAGGCTTCTATACTTGCACATCATCATATGTAGTTTATATGATTAAATGCCCTTGCGGCTTGGCATATATAGGTGAGACTTCTCAATGCATACGAGACCGTATAAGTAAACACAAATCAGATATAAGATGTAAAAAGTCAGAATTACCTATACCACATCACTTCATCCAGATGCAACACAGGATTAGTCAATTACAATTCCAGGTCATTGATCATGTTCCAATACCCAGAAGGGGTGGAAATCGGAAACGGTTATTACAACAAAGAGAATCATTTTGGATCTATGAACTTAAAACCTTAACACCAAATGGTCTTAACCGAGACTTTGATTTGCTACTATAAATTCTATTTTTTCCATTACTATGTTGCTATAATAGCACTATATTCACTGTGATGTTCGTTTCCTGATTAATTATCTTATGACTTATAATATTAATATAGATCTTATTTTTTGATTTAGACCCGTTGACCCAGATGGGCAGGTATGATATATGTTATAAATACATGGCTTAACTCTATTAAACTACTAACTAGCCATTTTATTCCTGTTATACTATCTTATGTAACTACTAATACGATTACTAATAGGCTGGTCCTCCAGTCTTGCTGTGTATTACCAGTATGTTTGGTGTAATATTAATGAACATATTTACCTGTTATTATATAACACTAGCATCGAGTTACTAAATGTATTTAAGGACCTGGCTGCCCTGATTATACGATCTGTGAACTCAGTATGTATTCAAGGACCTGTCGGCTCCGATCATGTGACTAGTTAATGGAGTCACGTGTCACGTGCGTCACATCATCTTAGCACACGCCCAATGCTTTCAATCGTGCCTCTACCCTATGCGCAAGCGCTAGTCACTGACGTCGTTTACTAGACGCCCACATTGACGTCATCTGTCAGCCGCCCACAGGTCTCATTGCCGGCAGTATTTAAAATAGCGCTGGCGTCTTATTTTTCACCATGCCACCAACGCACATCTATTATCTACAAGGAGGTATGTTCATTACCATGCGCCAGACATTTATGTTTGTTATATGATGTTTCTTAGTTTTACATATAGGTCTTTTGCTTCTGACTGTCCGGAACCCTATGGGCTACATTGTACCTTATTATATCATGTCCTATGACTTTAGCATTAGTACATGTTAAAGCACCGGCGTTTTGCAAGTTTGCTATCTACAACTTGGTCCCTAATTATGTATTATTATATGTTGACGACTAGCCTAATGAAATTCTAAATTCCAAATGCTGTCCTGTCCCAAATCATGGTCTTTTTTGTGGTGACATTTAACCACATGAGACATTCCTTATTTAATTTTACTTTACAACTGTATATGTACTATATCTAACTAGTTGAACTCTTGTGTTTTATACCTATTCATGTTACTGTTGAGCCATAATATGTTATGTATCTATACTTTGACAGGCCGTGACCAAGGTCCCGGGCGGACCGAAACGTTGGCCCTTTAATGTGTCTATGATGTCCTGCAAATTTGATGGTGGCTCGAAATAAAACAAATCTGTACTTATCTATACATCGTGTGTGCCGTGGAATTTACATAGACTGATTTTGTGGCGTAACAGCCCCTTCACGTAGCACCACTTATTTTCTGGTGGAAGTGCCATTCAGTTTATTTCAACTAAACCTGAGCACAACCTGCATGACCAGGCATCTATATGCATGCTCCTCCTGCTTCCTCTTCTGATGCTGTCTCTGTCTCTTCCTCCACATCTGGAGTCACAGTGGCACCTGCCACCCATCAAACTGAGGATGTGCCACCAACACCACCACCTCCGTCATCATCACCAAGCATCTCCACCATGTCACACGCAAACGTTCAGCTGTCCATCTCCCAAACACTGGAGAGAAAGAGAAAATACCCACCTACCCACCCTCAATCCTTGGTCCTGAATTACTGGCCTTTGAAATGCTGTCATTCCGTCTGGTGGAGACGGACTGTTTTAAACAGCTGATAGCGGTGGCTGTCCCACAGTACATCATTCCCAGCTGCCACTACTTTTCAAGGCGAGCAGTCCCTTACCTGCACAACCAAGTGGAGGATAAAATCAAGTGTGCACTGCGCAACGCCATTGGTGGCAAGGTCCACATAACCACAGAAACATGGCCATATCTCACTAACTGCACACTGGGTATATGTATTGGTGGCTGGGCCCGAGGCGGATAGCGGTTTGGCGCATGTCATTCCACCACCAGGGCATTATTCTTTGCCTCCTCTTGCCTCCTCCTCCTCCTCAGCGAAAGACCTTCAGCACCAACTTCAGCACAGCCAGGGGTAATCGTCAGCAGGCGGATTTAAAACTCATGTGTTTGGGGGACAAACAGAAGAACAGACTGATTAGTGGTTGCTACTAGTGAGCCTCAAGCCCGGCCTGGTGGTGTGCGATAATGGGCGAAATCTCGTAGCAGCTCTGGGACTAGCCAGTTTGACGCACATCCCTAGCCTGGCGCATGTGCTGAATTTGGTGGTGCATAAATTCCTCAAAAACTACCCAGACAAGTCAGAGCTGCTGCAGGAAGCGTGGTCCGTCTGTGCGCACTTTAGGCGTTAACACACTGCTGCTGCTGCTCGCGCTGCAGCATAACTTCAGCTTTCCGGCTCACTGCCTCATATACGACGTCCCCACCAGGTGGAACTCAACTTTGCATATGCTGGAGAGACTGTGCGAGCAGCAGCTGGCGATAGTGGAGTTTCAGCTGCAGCACGCACGGGTCAGTCGATCTGTGGAACAGCACCACTTCACAACTAGTGACTGGGCCTCCATGTGTGACCTGTGTACTCAACCAACATGGCCAGTGCTGATGATGCTGACGTTGTTAGCATTACAATACCACTTCTATGTCTCCTTGAAAAAACAATTACTGCGATGATGGAAGAGGATGTGGCACAGGAGAAGGAGGAAGTGAGTGGCATTTCACAGGGTTTCAAGCCAGTCATTCAGAAGTGGCTTAGAGGGTGGGTTCCTGCACCAGCAGAGGCCAGGTACATGGAACAGTTCTGGAGGACGAGGAGGATGAGGTAAAGGAGGATGAGGAACCCGGTTCACTGCAGGGTGGCACCCAACGCAGCTCATGGCCATCACTGGAGTGTGGCTGGGGGGATACGGAGGACACAGATGATACACCACATACAGAGGACAGCTTATCCTTAGCTCTGGGTAGCCTGGCACACACGAGCGACTACATTCTGCAGTGCCTGCGCAACGACAGCAGAGTTGCCCACATTGTAACTTGTGCTGACTACTGGGTTGCCACCCTGCTGGATCCCCACTACAAAGACAACATGCCCTCCTTAATTCTCAGAGTGGAGCGTGATAGGAAGATGTGCGACTACCAGCGCACGCTGGTAGACGCGCTCCTGAAGGCATTCCCAACTGACACAGGGAGACAAGTGGAAGCACAAGGCAAAGGCAGAGGATGAAGAGGTTGCCAACGCAGCTGTGTCACGGGCAGCACCTCAGAAGGCAGGGTTAGTAAGGCCGACATGTGGAAATGCTTTGTCACTGCGCCACAGCAACCTGCACCAGCTGAATGTCTTAGCAGGAGGCAGCATTTGAACAACATGGTGGAACAGTTTATTTGCAGACGCCTACACGTACTAACTGATGGTTCTGCCCCATTCAACTTCTGGGTCTCCAAATTGTCCACATGGCCTGAGCTTTTCATTTTATACCTTGGAGGGGCTGGCCTGCCGTGCAGCCAGTGTATTGTCTGAACATGTATTTAGCACAGCAGGTGGCGTCATTATTGTTCACAGCCAACATGGACAAGCTCACGTTCATTAAAATGAACCAGGCATGGATCTCACAGGACTTGTCTGTACCTTGTGCAGAATAGACATTTATAACCACCTCAACCATACTCCAGTGCACTTATTCATTGAATCCTTTTTTTATTTGTACCATTAAAAACCAAATTTTAAAAACTAAAAAAAAAAACTTTTGAAATATCCCCTCCTCCTCCTTCTTCATCGCCGCTTCCACCAACAACACAACATTCGCTGCCTTCTCAACCTCCGACTCCGCATGCACTTCCTCCTCCGAGTTCCTGGTTAATAATGTTTAATTTTTATTTTTTTTATTTTAAGTTATTTCCCTAGCCACATTTGTTTGCAGGGCACTTACTCACATTTTGCTGCCTTTTGCAGCACTATAGTACTTAACAGGAATTTGTTACAGCCATATTTGTGCCCAAAGTTCGGGTGCACATTTACTTCAAAGCTGGGTGACATTAACCTCTTATTGCCGTGAATAAACCTCTCCTCTGTCTGGTGCAATGGGCCGACATTAGTGAAAAATGCCTGTTCCATTGGTGGGTGACATAAAGTCTGTTTTGCCGTGAATGAACCTCTCCTTTGTCTGGGTGCAAGGAGCCTACATTTCTGCAAATCGCCTGTTGCATTGGTGGATGACATGAAGCCTGTTTTGCCGAGAATGAACCTCTCCTCTCTCTGGGTGCCAGGGGCCTAACTTACTGAAAATTACCTGTTCTATTGGTGCTTGACATTAACCTCTTTTTGCCGTGAATGAACCTCTCCTCTATCTGGGTGCCAGGGGCATACATTTCTGAAAATCGCCTGTTCCATTGGTGGGTGACATTAACCTCTTATTGCCGTGAATAAACCGCTCCTCTGTCTGGGTGCCAGGGACCTACAAATATGAAAATCGGCTGTTCCATTGGTGGGTGACATTAACCTCTTTGCAGAGAATGAACCTATCCTCTGGGTGCCAGGGGCCTACATTTCTGAAAATCGCCTGTCGCATTGGTGGGTAACATCAAGCCTGTTTTTCCGTGAATGAACCTCTCCTCATTCTGGGTGCCAGGGGTCTACATTTCTGAAAATCGGCTGTTGCATTGGTGGATGACATGAAGCCTGTTTTGCTGTTACTGAACCTCTCCCCATTCTGGGTGACAGGGGCCTAACTTACTGAAAATCGCCTGTTCCATTGGTGGGTGACATTAACCTCTTTTTGCCGTGAATGTACCTCTCCTCTGTCTGGGTGCCAGGAGCCTAACTTACTGAAAATCGCCTGTTCCATTGGTGGGTGACATTAACCGCTTTTTGCCGTGAATGAACATCTCCTCTGTCAGGGTGCCAGGGGCCTAACTTACTGAAATTCGCCTTTTCCATTGGTGGGTGACATTAGCCTCTTATTGCCATGAATAAACCTCTCCTTTGTCTGGTTACCAGGGGCCTACATTTCTGAAAATTGCCTTTTCCATTGGTGCGTGACATTAACCACTTTTTGCAGTGAATGAACATCTTCTCTGTCTGGGTGCCAGGGCCTAACTTACAGAAAATCGCCTGTTCCATTGGTGGGTGACATTAGCCTCTTATTGCCATGAATAAACCTCTCCTCTGTCTGGTTACCAGGGGCCTACATTTTTGAAAAATCTCCTGTTCCATTGGTGGGTGACATTAACCTCTTTTTGCTGTGAATGAACCTCTCATCTCTGGGTGCCAGGGCCTACATTTCTGAAAATCGACTGTTGCATTGGTGGATGACATAAAGCCTGTTTTGCCGTGAATGAACCTCTCCTCTGTCTGGGTGCCAGGGGCCTAAGTGACCGAAAATTGCCTGTTCCATTGGTGGGTGACATTAACCTCTTATTGCCATGAATAAACCTCTCCTCTGTCTGGTTACCAGGGGCCTACATTTCCGAAAAATCTACTGTTCCATTGGTGGGTGACATTAACCTTATCTTGCTGTGAATGAACCTCTCCTCTCTGGGTGCCAGGGGCCTACATTTCTGAAAATCGCCTGTCGCATTGGTGGATGACATAAAGCCTGTTTTTCCGTGAATAAACCTCTCCTCTGTCTGGGTGCCAGGGCCTACATTTCAGAAAATCGCCTGTCGCATTGGTGGATGAAATGAAGCCTGTTTTTCAGTGAATGAACCTCTCCATTTGTCTGGGTGCCAGGGGCCTACATTTCTGAAAATCGCCTATTGCATTGGTGGATAACAAGAAAGCTGTTTTTCCATGAAATGAACCTCTCCTTTGTCTGGGTGCCAGGGCCTACATTTCTGAAAATCGCCTGTTGCATTGGTGGATGACATGAAGCCTGTTTTGCCGTTATTGAACCTCTCCTCATTCTGGGTGCCAGGGCCTAACTTACTGAAAATCGCCAGTTCCATTGGTGGGTGACATTAACCTCTTTTTGCCGTGAATGAACCTCTCTCCTCTGTCTGGGTGCCAGGAGCCTAACTTACTGAAACTCGCCTCTTCCATTGGTGATGACATTAACCTCTTATTGCCGTGAATGAACCTCACCTCTGTCTGGATGCCAGGGGCCTACCTTACTGAAAATCGCCTTTTCCATTGGTGCGTGACAGTAACCGCTTTTGCAGTGAATGAACATCTTCTCTGTCTGGGTGCCAGGGGCCTAAACTTACTGAAAATCGCCTTTTCCATTGGTGGGTGACATCAGCCTCTTATTGCCATGAATAAACCTCTCCTCTGTCTGGTTACCAGGGGCCTACATTTCTGAAATTTGCCTGTTCCATTGGGGGTGACATTAACCTCTCTTTGCCATGAATGAACCTCTCCTCTGTCTAGGTGCCAGGGCCTAACTTACTAACAATCTCCTGTTCCATTGGTGGGTGACATTAACCTCTTTTTGCTGTGAATGAACCTCTCCTCTCTGGGTGCCAGGGGCCTACATTTCTGAAAATCGATTGTTGCATTGGTGGATGACATGAAGCCTGTTTTGCTGTGAATGAACCTTTCCTCTGTCTGGGTGCCAGGGCCTAACTTACTGAAAATCGCCTGTTCCATTGGTGGTTGACATTAAACTCTTATTGCAGTGAATGAACCTTTCCTCTGTCTGGGTGCCAGGGCCTAACTTACTGAAAATCGCCTGTTCCATTGGTGGTTGACATTAAACTCTTATTGCAGTGAATGAACCTCTCCTCTGTCTGGGTGCAAGGGGCCTAACTTACTGAAAATCGCCTGTTCCATTGGTGGGTGACATTAACCTCTTTTTGCCGTGAATGAACCTCTCCTCTGTCTGGGTGCCAGGAGCCTAACTTACTGAAAATCGCCTGTTCCATTGGTGGGTGACATTAACCGATTTTTGCCGTGAATGAACATCTCCTCTGTCAGGGTGCCAGGGGCCTAACTTACTGAAATTCGCCTTTTCCATTGGTGGGTGACATTAGCCTCTTATTGCCATGAATAAACCTCTCCTCTGTCTGGTTACCAGGGGCCTACATTTCTGAAAATTGCCTGTTCCATTGGTGCGTGACATTAACCACTTTTTGCAGTGAATGAACATCTTCTCTGTCTGGGTGCCAGGGGCCTAACTTACAGAAAATCGCCTGTTCCATTGGTGGGTGACATTAGCCTCTTATTGCCATGAATAAACCTCTCCTCTGTCTGGTTGCCAGGGGCCTACATTTTTGAAAAATCTCCTGTTCCATTGGTGGGTGACATTAACCTCTTTTTGCTGTGAATGAACCTCTCATCTGTCTGGGTGCCAGGGCCTACATTTCTGAAAATCGACTGTTGCATTGGTGGATGACATAAAGCCTGTTTTGCCGTGAATGAACCTCTCCTCTGTCTGGGTGCCAGGGGCCTAAGTGACCGAAAATTGCCTGTTCCATTGGTGGGTGACATTAACCTCTTATTGCCATGAATAAACCTCTCCTCTGTCTGGTTGCCAGGGGCCTACATTTCTGAAAAATCTACTGTTCCATTGGTGGGTGACATTAACCTTATCTTGCTGTGAATGAACCTCTCCTCTCTGGGTGCCAGGGGCCTACATTTCTGAAAATCGCCTGTCGCATTGGTGGATGACATAAAGCCTGTTTTTCCGTGAATAAACCTCTCCTCTGTCTGGGTGCCAGGGGCCTACATTTCAGAAAATCGCCTGTCGCATTGGTGGATGAAATGAAGCCTGTTTTTCAGTGAATGAACCTCTCATTTGTCTGGGTGCCAGGGGCCTACATTTCTGAAAATCGCCTATTGCATTGGTGGATAACAAGAAAGCTGTTTTTCCATGAAATGAACCTCTCCTTTGTCTGGGTGCCAGGGGCCTACATTTCTGAAAATCGCCTGTTGCATTGGTGGATGACATGAAGCCTGTTTTGCCGTTATTGAACCTCTCCTCATTCTGGGTGCCAGGGGCCTAACTTACTGAAAATCGCCAGTTCCATTGGTGGGTGACATTAACCTCTTTTTGCCGTGAATGAACCTCTCCTCTGTCTGGGTGCCAGGAGCCTAACTTACTGAAACTCGCCTCTTCCATTGGTGATGACATTAACCTCTTATTGCCGTGAATGAACCTCTACCTCTGTCTGGATGCCAGGGGCCTACCTTACTGAAAATCGCCTTTTCCATTGGTGCGTGACAGTAACCGCTTTTTGCCGTGAATGAACATCTTCTCTGTCTGGGTGCCAGGGGCCTAAACTTACTGAAAATCGCCTTTTCCATTGGTGGGTGACATCAGCCTCTTATTGCCATGAATAAACCTCTCCTCTGTCTGGTTACCAGGGGCCTACATTTCTGAAAATTGCCTGTTCCATTGGTGGGTGACATTAACCTCTCTTTGCCATGAATGAACCTCTCCTCTGTCTAGGTGCCAGGGGCCTAACTTACTAACAATCTCCTGTTCCATTGGTGGGTGACATTAACCTCTTTTTGCTGTGAATGAACCTCTCCTCTGTCTGGGTGCCAGGGGCCTACATTTCTGAAAATCGATTGTTGCATTGGTGGATGACATGAAGCCTGTTTTGCTGTGAATGAACCTTTCCTCTGTCTGGGTGCCAGGGGCCTAACTTACTGAAAATCGCCTGTTCCATTGGTGGTTGACATTAAACTCTTATTGCAGTGAATGAACCTTTCCTCTGTCTGGGTGCCAGGGGCCTAACTTACTGAAAATCGCCTGTTCCATTGGTGGTTGACATTAAACTCTTATTGCAGTGAATGAACCTCTCCTCTGTCTGGGTGCAAGGGGCCTAACTTACTGAAAATCGCCTGTTCCATTGGTGGGTGACATTAACCTCTTTTTGCCGTGAATGTACCTCTCCTCTGTCTGGGTGCCAGGAGCCTAACTTACTGAAAATCGCCTGTTCCATTGGTGGGTGACATTAACCGATTTTTGCCGTGAATGAACATCTCCTCTGTCAGGGTGCCAGGGGCCTAACTTACTGAAATTCGCCTTTTCCATTGGTGGGTGACATTAGCCTCTTATTGCCATGAATAAACCTCTCCTTTGTCTGGTTACCAGGGGCCTACATTTCTGAAAATTGCCTTTTCCATTGGTGCGTGACATTAACCACTTTTTGCAGTGAATGAACATCTTCTCTGTCTGGGTGCCAGGGCCTAACTTACAGAAAATCGCCTGTTCCATTGGTGGGTGACATTAGCCTCTTATTGCCATGAATAAACCTCTCCTCTGTCTGGTTACCAGGGGCCTACATTTTTGAAAAATCTCCTGTTCCATTGGTGGGTGACATTAACCTCTTTTTGCTGTGAATGAACCTCTCATCTCTGGGTGCCAGGGCCTACATTTCTGAAAATCGACTGTTGCATTGGTGGATGACATAAAGCCTGTTTTGCCGTGAATGAACCTCTCCTCTGTCTGGGTGCCAGGGGCCTAAGTGACCGAAAATTGCCTGTTCCATTGGTGGGTGACATTAACCTCTTATTGCCATGAATAAACCTCTCCTCTGTCTGGTTACCAGGGGCCTACATTTCCGAAAAATCTACTGTTCCATTGGTGGGTGACATTAACCTTATCTTGCTGTGAATGAACCTCTCCTCTCTGGTTGCCAGGGGCCTACATTTCTGAAAATCGCCTGTCGCATTGGTGGATGACATAAAGCCTGTTTTTCCGTGAATAAACCTCTCCTCTGTCTGGGTGCCAGGGGCCTACATTTCAGAAAATCGCCTGTCGCATTGGTGGATGAAATGAAGCCTGTTTTTCAGTGAATGAACCTCTGATTTGTCTGGGTGCCAGGGGCCTACATTTCTGAAAATCGCCTATTGCATTGGTGGATAACAAGAAAGCTGTTTTTCCATGAAATGAACCTCTCCTTTGTCTGGGTGCCAGGGGCCTACATTTCTGAAAATCGCCTGTTGCATTGGTGGATGACATGAAGCCTGTTTTGCCGTTATTGAACCTCTCCTCATTCTGGGTGCCAGGGGCCTAACTTACTGAAAATCGCCAGTTCCATTGGTGGGTGACATTAACCTCTTTTTGCCGTGAATGAACCTCTCCTCTGTCTGGGTGCCAGGAGCCTAACTTACTGAAACTCGCCTCTTCCATTGGTGATGACATTAACCTCTTATTGCCGTGAATGAACCTCACCTCTGTCTGGATGCCAGGGGCCTACCTTACTGAAAATCGCCTTTTCCATTGGTGCGTGACAGTAACCGCTTTTGCAGTGAATGAACATCTTCTCTGTCTGGGTGCCAGGGGCCAAACTTACTGAAAATCGCCTTTTCCATTGGTGGGTGACATCAGCCTCTTATTGCCATGAATAAACCTCTCCTCTGTCTGGTTACCAGGGGCCTACATTTCTGAAATTTGCCTGTTCCATTGGGGGGTGACATTAACCTCTCTTTGCCATGAATGAACCTCTCCTCTGTCTAGGTGCCAGGGGCCTAACTTACTAACAATCTCCTGTTCCATTGGTGGGTGACATTAACCTCTTTTTGCTGTGAATGAACCTCTCCTCTCTGGGTGCCAGGGGCCTACATTTCTGAAAATCGATTGTTGCATTGGTGGATGACATGAAGCCTGTTTTGCTGTGAATGAACCTTTCCTCTGTCTGGGTGCCAGGGGCCTAACTTACTGAAAATCGCCTGTTCCATTGGTGGTTGACATTAAACTCTTATTGCAGTGAATGAACCTTTCCTCTGTCTGGGTGCCAGGGGCCTAACTTACTGAAAATCGCCTGTTCCATTGGTGGTTGACATTAAACTCTTATTGCAGTGAATGAACCTCTCCTCTGTCTGGGTGCAAGGGGCCTAACTTACTGAAAATCGCCTGTTCCATTGGTGGGTGACATTAACCTCTTTTTGCCGTGAATGAACCTCTCCTCTGTCTGGGTGCCAGGGGCCTAACTTACTGAAAATCGCCTTTTCCGTTGGTGGGTGACATTAACCGCTTTTTGCCGTGAATGAATATCTTCTCTGTCTGGATGCCAGGGGCCTAACTTACTGAAAATAGTCTGTTCCATTGGTGGGTGACATTAGCCTCTTATTGCCATGAATAAACCTCTCCTCTGTCTGAGTGCCACGGGCCTACATTTCTCAAAAACGCATGTTGCATTGGTTGATGACATGATGCCGGTTTTGCCGTGAATGAACATTTCCTTTGTCTGGGTGCCAGGGCCCTACATTTCTAAAAATCGCCTGTTGCATTGGTGGGTGACATGAAAACTGTTTTGCTGTGAATGAACCTCTCCTCTGACTGGGTGCAATGGGTCTACATTTGAGAAAATTGCCTGTTCCATTGGTGGGTGACATGAATTCTGTTTTGCCGTGAATGAACCTCTCCTTTGTCTGGGTGAAAGGAGCCTACATTTCTGAAAACTGACTGTTGCATTGGTGGATGACATAAAGCCTGTTTTGCCGTGAATGAGCCTTTCCTCTGTCTGGGTTTCAGGGGCCTAACTTACTAAAAATTGCCTGTTCCATTGGTGCTCAACATTAAACTCTTATTGCAGAGAATGAACCTATCCTCTGTCTGGGTGCCAGGGGCCTACATTTCTGAAAATCGCCTGTCGCATTGGTGGATAACATGAAGCCTGTTTTTCCGTGAATGAACCTCTCCTCTGTCTGGGTGCCAGGGGTCTACATTTCTGAAAATCGGCTGTTGCATTGGTGGATGACATGAAGCCTGTTTTGCCGTTACTGAACCTCTCCTCATTCTGGGTGACAGGGGCCTAACTTACTGAAAATCGCCTGTTCCATTGGTGGGTGACATTAACCTCTTTTTGCCGTGAATGTACCTCTCCTCTGTCTGGGTGCTAGGAGCCTAACTTACTGAAAATCGCCTTTTCCATTGGTGGGTGACATTAACCTATTTTTGCTGTGAATGAACCTCTCCTCTGTCTGGGTGCCAGGAGCCTAACTTACTGAAAATTGCCTTTTCCATTGGTGGGTGACATTAACCGCTTTTTGCCGTGAATGAACATTTCCTCTGTCAGGGTGCCAGGGGCCTAACTTACTGAAATTCGCCTTTTCCATTGGTGGGTGACATTAGCCTCTTATTGCCATGAATAAACCTCTCCTCTGTCTGGTTACCAGGGGCCTACATTTCTGAAAATTGCCTTTTCCATTGGTGCGTGACATTAACCACTTTTTGCCGTGAATGAACATCTTCTCTGTCTGAGTGCCAAGGGCCTAACTTACAGAAAATCGCCTGTTCCATTGGTGGGTGACATTAGCCTCTTATTGCCATGAATAAACCTCACCTCTGTCTGGTTACCAGAGGCCTACATTTCTGAAAAATCTCCTGTTCCATTGGTGGGTGACATTAACCTCTTTTTGCTGTGAATGAACCTCTCCTCTCTGGGTGCCAGTGCCTAAATTTCTGAAAATCGACTGTTGCATTGGTGGATGACATGAAGCCTGTTTTGCCGTGAATGAACCTCTCCTCTGTCTGGGTGCCAGGGGCCTAACTTTCCGAAAATTGCCGGATCCATTGGTGGGTAACATTAACCTCTTATTGCCGTGAATAAACCTCTCCTCTGTCTGGGTGCCAGGGGCCTACATTTCTGAAAATTGCATTTCGCATTGGTGGATGACATGAAGCCTGTTTTTCCGTTAATAAACCTCTTCCCTGTCTGGGTGCCAGCGGCCTACATTTCTGAAAATCGCCTGTCGCATTGGTGGATAACATTAAGCCTGTTTTTCCGTGAATGAACCTCTCCTCTGTCTGGGTGCCAGGGGCCTACATTTCTGAAAAATCTACTATTCCATTGGTGGGTGACATTAACTTCTTTTTGCCGTGAATGAACCTCTCCTGTGTCTGGGTGCAGGAGCCTAACTTACTGAAAATCGCCTGTTCCATTGGTGAGTGACATTAACCTCTTTTTGCCGTGAATGAACATCTCCTCTGTCTGGGTGCCAAGGGCCTAACTTACTGAAAATCGCCTGTTCCATTGGTGGGTGACATTAGCCTCTTATTGCCATGAATAAACCTCTCCTCTGTCTGGTTACCAGGGGTCTACATTTCTGAAAATTGCCTTTTCCATTGGTGCGTGACATTAACCACTTTTTGCCGTGAATGAGCATCTACTCTGTCTGGGTGCCAGGGGCCTAACTTACAGAAAATCGCCTGTTCCATTGGTGGGTGACATTCACCTTATTTTGCTGTGAATGAACCTCTCCTCTCTGGGTGCCAGGGGCCTACATTTCTGAAAATCGACTGTTGCATTGGTGGATGACATGAAGCCTGTTTTGCCGTGAATGAACCTCTCCTCTGTCTGGGTGCCAGGGGCCTACATTTCTGAAAATCGCCTGTCGCATTGGTGGATGACATGAAGCCTGTTTTTCCGTGAATGAACCTCTCATCTGTCTGGGTGCCAGGGGCCTACATTTCTGAAAATCGCCTATTGCATTGGTGGATAACAAGAAACCTGTTTTTCCGTGAAATGAACCTCTCCTTTGTCTGGGTTCCAAGGGCCTACATTTCTGAAAATCGCCTGTTGCATTGGTGGATGACATGAAGCCTTTTTTGCCATTATTGAACCTCTCCTCATTCTGGGTGCCAGGGGCCTAACTTACTGAAAATCGCCAGTTCCATTGGTGGGTGACATTAACCTCTTTTTGCCGTGAATGAACCTCTCCTCTGTCTGGGTGCCAGGAGCCTAATTTACTGAAACTCGCCTCTTCCATTGGTAATGACATTAACCTCTTATTGACTTGAATGAACCTCACCTCTGTCTGGATGCCAGGGGCCTACCTAACTGAAAATCGCCTTTTCCATTGGTGCGTGACAGTAACCGCTTTTGCCGTGAATGAACATCTTCTCTGTCTGGGTGCCAGGGGCCTAACTTACTGAAAATCGCCTGTTCCATTGGTGGGTGACATCAGCCTCTTATTGCCATGAATAAACCTCTCCTCTGTCTGGTTACCAGGGGCCTACATTTTTGAAATTTGCCTGTTCCATTGGGGGGTGACATTAACCTCTTTTTGCCATGAATGAACCTCTCCTCTGTCTAGGTGCCAGGGGCCTAACTTACTAACAATCTCCTTTTCCATTGATTGGTGACATTAACCTCTTTTTGCTGTGAATAAACCTCTCCTCTCTGGGTGCCAGGGGCCTACATTTCTGAAAATCGACTGTTGCTTTGGTGGATGACATGAAGCCTGTTTTGCTGCGAATGAACCTCTCCTCTGTTTGGGTGCCAGGAGCCTAACTTACTGAAAATTGCCTGTTCCATTGGTGGTTGACATTAAACTCTTATTGCAGTGAATGAACCTCTCTTCTGTCTGGTTGCCAGGGCCTAACTTACTGAAAATCGCCTGTTCCATTGGTGGGTGACATCAGCCTCTTATTGCCATGAATAAACCTCTCCTCTGTCTGGTTACCAGGGGCCTACATTTCTGAAATTTGCCTGTTCCATTGGTGGGTGACATTAACCTCTCTTTGCCATGAATAAACCTCTCCTCTGTCTGGGTGCCAGGGGCCTAACTTACTAACAATCTCCTTTTCCATTGGTGGGTGACATTAACCTCTTTTTGCTGTGAATAAACCTCTCCTCTCTGGGTGCCAGGGGCCTACATTTCTGAAAATCGACTGTTGCTTTGGTGGATGACATGAAGCCTGTTTTGCTGTGAATGAACATCTCCTCTGTCTGGGTGCCAGGGGCCTAACTTACTGAAAATTGCCTGTTCCATTGGTGGTTGATATTAAACTCTTATTGCAGTGAATGAACCTCTCCTCTGTCTGGGTGCAAGGGGCCTAACTTACTGAAAATCGCCTGTTCCATTGGTGGGTGACATTAACCTCTTTTTGCCGTGAATGAACCTCTCCTCTGTCTGGGTGCCAGGGGCCTAACTTACTGAAAATCGCCTTTTCCATTGGTGGGTGACATTAACCGCTTTTTGCCGTGAACGAACATCTTCTCTGTCTGGATGCCAGGGGCCTAACTTACTGAAAATAGTCTGTTCCATTGGTGGGTGACATTAGCCTCTTATTGCCATGAATAAACCTCTCCTCTGTCTGAGTCCCACGGGCCTACATTTCTCAAAAACGCATGTTGCATTGGTTGATGACATGATGCCGGTTTTGCCGTGAATGAACATTTCCTCTGTCTGGGTGCCAGGGCCCTACATTTCTAAAAATCGCCTGTTGCATTGGTGGGTGACATGAAAACTGTTTTGCTGTGAATGAACCTCTCCTCTGACTGGGTGCAATTGTTCTACATTTAATAAAATTGCCTGTTCCATTGGTGGGTGACATGAATTCTGTTTTGCCGTTAATGAACCTCTCCTTTGTCTTGGTGAAAGGAGCCTACATTTCTGAAAATTGACTGTTGCATTGGTGGATGACATAAAGCCTGTTTTGCCGTGAATGAACCTTTCCTCTGTCTGGGTTTCAGGGGCCTAACTTACTAAAAATTGCCTGTTCCATTGGTGCTTGACATTAAACTCTTATTACCGTGAATGAACCTCTCCTCTGTCTGGGTACCAGGGGCCTAACTTACTGAAAATCTCCTGTTCCATTGGTGGGTGACATTAACCTCTTTTTGCCATGAATGAACCTCACCTCTGTCTGGGTGCCAGGGGCCTAACTTACTGAAAATCCCCTTTTCCATTAGTGCGTGACATTAACAGCTTTTTGCCGTGAATGAACATCTCCTCTGTCTGCTTGCCAGGGGCCTAACTTACTGAAAATCGCCTGTTCCATTGTTGGATGACATTAGCCTCCTATTGCCATGAATAAACCTCTCCTCTGTCTGAGTGCCAGGGGCTTACATTTCTCAAAAACGCATATTGCATTGGTGGATGACATAATGCCGATTTTGCCGTGAATTAACCTTTCCTCTGTCTGGGTGCCAGGGGCCTGCATTTCTGAAAATCGCATATTGCATTGGTTGGTGACATGAAGACTGTTTTTCCGTGAATGAACCTCTCCTCTGACTGAGTGCCAGGGCCCTACATTTCTTAAAATCGCCTGTTGCGTTGGTGGATGTCATGCAGCCGGTTTTGCCGAGAATGAACCTCTCCTTTGTGTGTGTGCCAGGGGCCTCCATTTCTGAATATCACCTGTTCCATTGGTGGGTGACATTAACCCAGTTTTGCCAGTGATAAGCCCCTGCTGTGCATTGCTGGCAGGAATCCAAATTTTGTAAAACGTGTGTTACTGATCAAAAGATGCGTGACTACAAACGCACGCTGATAGACTTGCTGCTCCTCAACCTCCTACTGCACATCCACCTCCTCCTCCGAGTTGCCAATTAATAATGTTTAATTTTTATTTTAAGTCATTTTCCAATCCACATTTGTTTGCAGGGTATTTACCTACATTTTGCTGACTTTTGCAGCCATCTAGCCCTTTCCAGGGCTATTTTACAGCCATTTTAGTACCCAAAAGTTCGTGTCCCCATTGACTTCAATGGGGTTCGGGGTCAAGTTCGGGTTAAGTTCGGAACCCGAACCCAAACTTTTTTGTGAAGTTCGGCCGAACCCAAACTTCCAGGTGTTCGCTAAACTCTACACCTGAGTTAAATATGAGTGTCACAGCAAAGTTTCTGAATACTTAGGACCATGTGATATTTCAGTTTTTCCTTTTTAATAAATCTGCAAAAATATCAACAATTCTGTGTTTTCCTGTCAATATGGGGTGCTGTGTGTACAAAATGAACTTAAAAGATTTTAGCAAATGGCTGCAATATAACAAGGAGTGAAAAATTTAAGGGGTCTTAATACTTTCAGTACCCACTGTATCTGGGTTATCTGCCTGGTTTTCCTCATTTCCCTCATGCGCCTCATGCTTGTGCAGATAAACCACCTATTTCTGTAAACATTTCCTGGGCGTTAATGTCCTCCTCCTCGTTCTCCTTCTCTGCCAGTTCAGCACCTACAGGACTTAGGTGGGTGTAGCTGCCATGTTTTGTGTCCCCTGGTCAGCTAGATTTATCAGCATCTGCTCTAGATAGTGAAGGAGTGGAAGGATATCATTCATACTGTAGTCCTGGAAACTGACAAAGTGGCATCCTCAAAGGGCCTGAGCAAATGTCAGGTGTCGCACATGAGCTGCCACTGGCTAACTTCGAAATTATACAGGGGAGTACCCCTGTCTGCCTGCATTATAAAAAAATCAGAGGGCCTACTTCTGCTCATATAGTCGTTCCAATGTGCTAAGGGTGGAGTTCCAACGTGTGGAAATGTCGCATATGAGGCAATGTTGGGGAACACCATTCTGCCTTTGCAGCTCAAGGAGGACATGTTTTGCAGGGTAAAAGTGGCTGAAGTACATGCACAGTTTTCTTGTAATTTTCAAGGCGTCTTGCAGTTGCGTGGAAGACTTGAGGGATCAGTTTACAACCAGATTAAAGACATGCTCCATGCAGGGCACTTGTGTTATCCCTCCTTCATGCAGCGCTGACACAATGTTCTTCCTGTTATCAGTGACCATGGTTCTGATCTTCAGTTGGCGTGGAGATAGCCAGGACTCGATTTCTTGGTTGATGACGCAGAGAAGTTCCTCTTCGGTGTGACTCCGCTAGCCCTGGCCAGGTGCAGAACAGCGTGACACTGCCTTACTCTGTATATTTAAGTGGTATGCTAAGAACCACTCTTTACTCTGCCTACAATGGAGGTTGAGGAAAAGGTAGAGGATGAGGTGAGGAGGGGAGGGGGGGGGGGGACATCGGCACCGCAATAACAGCACCTGGCCAAGTTGCTGATGTGCCTGGACTGGAACCACATTTGCCCAGTGGGCTGTAAAGGACATAAATTGTCCTTGACTATAGTTACAGCTCCAAATGTTGGCGCTGCTGTGAACTGTACGAGAGAGACACCAACATGCCGTACATTTTTATGCAGAGCTGGTACAGCTTTTTTTTTAGAGAAGCAGTGATGGCTTGTGACTCTCCACCTTGGCTCAGCACAAACCATCAGTTATCTGAAATGTGCAGAGTCAACCACATGAAAATTGAGGGACTTTAGTACCAGCAACTTGGCCAGGAGCAAGTTCAGCTTCTGTACTGTTGGATAAATGCGTGCATACAGTTGTCTCTTTGTAATCACCTTGGTGATCGATTGTTGGTGAAACGCATGCCCGAGGAGGAGCATCAGGTCCAGTAGACGATGGGAAGGAAACAAAGCGCATTTCTGCTTAGGTGGCGGATCCCTGACTGCTGGCGAAGAGGTGGAGGCCGTTGGGAGATGCATCAGGCTGTATCACTACATTTGTGCCAAGTTTTTCATAGGCCACTTTATGGTGATGCTTCATGTTTTGACGCAGTGCTGCGGTGCTAAAATTAGCACCCTAGCAGTGCTTCACCTTCTGCACACAGATACAACATACAGCCACGGTGACGTCTTCCAGCATCTTGATGAAAAATTCCCACACCGGTGAGTATGACATTTAACCCCACCACTGAGTGCTGACTACCTGCTGTTGCCCCTATAAACCCGTTCACTACTAGTTTTGCCCAGACAGGTAGGCACTTAAGTAGCAGATGGTCTAACCCAGGAACGTTTGGCTCCAGATCTCACACTGCGCTGCCACCCTACTGGCTCAGCAGAACGCTGCCATCCAGTTGCTGTCTCACGGGCAAGCTGCCACCCTCCCCCTTGATGATGATGATGAAGCCCCCTCTTCACCCGGCTCCGACATGTTAGTGGCTACATCATCATCCACTATTGTCTACTCATCATATAAAGTCACTCTCACCAGTCTCATGGCCACATCCATAATTGCTTACAACACCTGCTCCCACGCGACTCTCATTGTTGCTACTTGCACAGCTACACAAGGAAGCAGCAGACCTTTCCTCCAAATCTGGGCTGGGCAATAGCTGCTTACTGTCCTCAATAAGCTCATCCTAGCTGAAAAGCGGAGCAGAGCCGGCAGCATACAATATTTCCTGAGCAAAAGGAGCAGAAAAAGAAAGAGGCAGGTTCAGGACATAGTTTGTTGCTGGGCCATGCCAACTAAGTGTGGTGTCAGAAGAACTCACCGACTCTTGGCTGGGAGTGTCTGATATCAGTTGAGATGATGTTGAAGACAATTATTCCAGAGTCAACTATTCCAGGACAGTGGGATTGGTCGTCAAAACATGACTGGATGTCAGTGGCAGCTCTGGCCTGTTGCTGTGTCTGCTGCTGCCACCACCCTTTCTTCTGCTGCTACTTCTGCTGGCTCCAGAAACATTTTTGCCACTGCCCGTTGTACGGTAACAGTAACTATATATGTAAAATAAGTTATTTAATGTCAATGTAGAGACCCCAATAACAGTCATATTACACAGGTTATTCACCCCAATATGAGAATAAATGTGTAATAGAATTGCTTATCTATTACACAAGGTAGAGACCCCAATAACAGTCATATTACACAGCTTATTCACCCCAATTTAAGAATCAAGGTGTAATAGAATCACATATCTATTAAACAAGGTGGACACCATTCAATTAGATATCTCTATGCCCTATAGAGGGATTAATACAAATTGCACTGTCTCCTATGGATCCGTTGTTAGGCCTGATGTTTACGTTACCGTTTAATCTCCCGTTTCTCTTATTCGTAGGAAAAACTGTTTTTTTTTTTTTTAAATAGAAGGATCCTGTATTTTGAGCATCTCTTTCACACAGTCAGTATTTGTAAGCCAAAAGCAGGAGTGGATTCGAAACACAGAAGAGATGCAAATATTTCCATTTTGTTTTATCTATGTTTTTGGACCCACTCCTGTTTTTTTCACAAATACTGATTAAATACCGATGCAAAACACTGACCAAATACTGACCGTGGGAAAGAGGCTAATAAAGTCCTGTATGCAGGACTTTTTTACATTATTAAAAAAAACTGTTTTCAGATGAAAATGACCAAAATGGATGCAAATTGAGCATTAGAGCTTTTTCACAGGGTTAGTATTTTGCATCAGTATTTGATCAGTATTTGTAAGTCAAAAGTAGGAGTGGGTCCAAAACACAGAAGAGAGGCAATTATGTCTACTACATTTTATCTCTGTTTTGGACCCACTCCTGGTTTTGGCTTACAATTACTGATCAAATACTGACCGTCTAAAAGAGGGTTTATATATGCACAAAATACAGGCTTCATTTTTTTTCCTTCTTTTGTTTTGTGTTCTTCTGATAGCTCAGAAGAACAGAAAAATAGACAGTCATGTGAACACAGCCTTACTGCCACTGGGGCCACTATTGTCACTGTTACTGCCACTGCTGCTGCCATCCTCCCCGCTGTTATGGGGCCACTACTTGAATCTTGCACTGCATGGGTAAATCTGCTGCAATAAATTAGACCTGACGGTAACAGTGACCTGTAATACTGATGTACAGTAAAACTACAGCTAACAGAAGGGATTAAAAAGTGTTTGGACTAACACAACATGCATTAAAATATTTTTTGTTTTCCACTACTTTATTGGCGTAGCCTCTATTATTTTATTTTATTTTATATAATTTTCTATTTGTTTAACAGAAGGGATTGGCTGTGAATCTTTGTTCACTGCACAGTGATGTCGACAGAGACAAATTACACCTGTAATACTGACAACACAGTACCTACAGAGTGGATTAACTATGAATGTTGATGCACTAGAACGTAATGCACATGGTAATATCCTCTCCCTGCAGTTTAACTTCCAAGCCTTTATACTGTGATTGGGCCACCAAGTGGGATGAATATGGTTAGGGTTAACCTGATTATCGCAATTCGAATTTTTCAAAACTTCGCTCATCTCTAGTAATAGCATTAGGTTACGTCACAATTAAATGTTATTGTAATATAATTCAGCATGAAAAACTAGCTACTTTTGCTATTTACTTTCAGTTGTTAAAACTGTCTCCAGTTGTGAGATATTCTCTTCATTGTAATAGTGCCCCCTGGTGTTTAAACTGCATATTAATTGTATGTCCACCTACATGCTCAGTTCCAGCAGACAGCAGAGCTATGGCAGAAAGGACAGACTCCCAAAGAAAAGGCACACCCTGAGCTGTGGTAGGAAGAGAGCTGTAGCAGGAAAGTCACAACCCTGACTGAAAGCCTGAAGAATATAGCAGAGCAACCTAGCAATGAATGGGGATATCTCTGGGTCCATGTGAAATACATGACAGGTTCTATGTTAGTTATAAAGAGATTTTAATATTCTATATGATGTCTGATTTTCATTTTTTACATCAATCATGACATAAAACTTTGAACCAGCTGGCTATCTCATGTGTATGGGGAATTCTTGATTCTACACAATTTTCATCGCCCAAGCCTTTTTTTTTTCTCCATTGAATACACACCATCAACTGAGCTGAACATATATGTATATGGCGAAGTCAGGAGAGATAGCAGTTCGTTTATTTGATTAACAGCTGTTGAAGGTGTAGAATAGGGACTCCTTTACCATTTCAAATATCTGAAGAAAGTCAGGAAACTTAATGGAAGCACAGAGTTGTCTGTTTCTTTCAGAGAATTGTATGAAATAATAAATAGGGAGTAACAGCTTCAGCTGGTTTATTCTGAAATTTACATGGACCACAGCATCTGTGTTTTGTGCTCATCTGGCAGGTATGCCACAACTAATACATGCTGACAAACGAGGCCTCAAATAAGCCTAACCCTTACCTTGTTTTACTTGTTGCTAAAAAATCCCGTAGCCCCATGGATACCTGAAAACTGATGAAAGCCTTCAATAAAAAGTCACCCTTTCAGTGCAGTTAGGTACCACATGAAAATGTTATGGGGGTCATTTATTATTGTTTTTACCCCACTTTTTGGCATATTCCCCACTCACAAAGTGTCAAAAAAGAGGAGTGGCATGGGCGGGAAACAGGGCAGGCCGGCAGGCCCCTCTCATTCATCATTTTCATTCACCTTAAACTATGCCACCAATGGAGCTGGCGTAAATGAAAGCATGTTTCAAAGTTGGCGGTAGCAAGCGCCAAACTTATGTAGAGGTTACGCCTCAACATAACTTTGGTGCATCCACCGGCAGTGCCGATCTTAATAAATGTCCCCCTCTGTGTTTTTTTTATTTTTAAAACTAGCCTCAATCATTTATGCTTTTTACCAAATCAGAACAAAAAACAATTTGCATTAGGCAATGCCTATTGCGATAGTTAGTGACCCAAACATGTTCTATTCTGTTATGCTATGACTACTAATGAAACATGAAGAACTCTATGTGGTTTATTATCAATTCCACATCATTGTGCCAAGAATTTTCAACAAGATGTTTGGCCATGAGTATGGAGACGATCGTTGCTGAGTATTGTGTATTTATGGTGGGCAGAATAGTTCCATTAACAGTTTGGTGGTATCTAGTATGTACTGTAACTGAGATTTTTCCTAACCAGTGGTATCAGAATATCCCCCCCCCCCCCGTAAGATTTGTCTGTGCTTCAATATTTCTTGCCTAAGTACATGGAAAGCATTCCTTATTCATCACTGCTTTTCACTATATTTCTTCTATTTTACTCTTTCGTTTTTTTAATCCTCATCTTCCAAGAGCCATAAAACTTTAGTTTTCTGTTCCCAGAGTCATATAAGGGCTTGTTTTTTGAGGGACACGTTGTGTTTTTTAACAGTAACATTGCATCATAGTTTAGCCAGAGGACATGTCATCAGTATAAAAGTCTCAGAAAAAACCCTTTAAGGACCACAAAATTGCTGCTTGGGTCTAATAAATAAAGCCATAGAATTGAAGGAGTGTGTACTTTCTTTTTCCCATGACTGCAAAGATAAAAATAATAATAATAATTTCAAAAAAAAAAAAAAAAGTGGCCGTGTATATAGGAGTGATTTTTTCCCCATATTTTGCTACAATTAAATTATTATAAAAGTCCAGTACATTTTATGTTAGTATTGGTGCGGTCACTCTTATTATCAGTCATAAGTTGTAGGATTTGCATTTTACTTAAGCCAATAAATAATATTCTGTAGTGTGCAGGTTATCTTGACAAGACCAGCAATGATAGCCAATACCTGTAAGAGAGACAGAAATTCTCTCCAAGTCTGACTCCTCCCAGCCGAATGCGGACAGTGCCAAAGAATGGCCTTACATCTCCTATCCACAGGTTCCCTGCTATGCTCATTTATCATAGGAGTTAAGTCTTATACATTGAGAAAAATGAGAAACCACATTTATATTTTCATTTCAGGGGCAGGGATGCAGATAAATTATAGTCTATTTAAGGCCAGCCAAGCTGATATCCTGACACATTGGCATGTTGCTCAACAAAATAATAACTGCTCATACTCAATGGTATGCTGCATATAAAGTTAATAATGGTCTCCGCTTGACATTAAATAACAATCTCAGCATTCAGATTCAGAGTTTATAAAGCAAAGTTTACATTTCTTACATTTTTATGGGACATATATCAAAGGTCTTTTCCTTTTTTTCAAATACGGAGAATAACTATGGGCTGTACTATCAACACTGATTTTTACGGCATGCCAGATGTTTGTATAAATGTAGTCTAGTCCTAAACAGAATGTCGTCCATCATATTATATCATTATATATGTAAATATATAAGACAATGAAAGATAAAACGCTAGAATAAAAATCTGTGAGAGGAATTTATTAAGAGAGAAATTTTTGAAATCAGTTTTTCTTGAGTCTGCAGAAATAATTTATCACAATCTGCACTTCAGAATTTCAAAAAGTCAAAAAATAGGGCTTTGCCACTTTTTGGCCCTATTCGCACAAAACATTTGCCGCTTTTTGTCATTTTGCCTTCACACATATTTTGAAGTTCGTTTTGTGGTATTTCCTGAATTGCGTTATGGATTCATAATAGAAGTTTATGGGCTGCAAAACGGATCCGTCCAGTTTACATTATGCAAGAGAGGACACCATTCGGTTTCCGTTATGCAGAAGAGGACTTCAGCATAACGTAAACCGAATGGATCCATTATGCAGGCCATCAACTTCTATTATGACGGAATAAATAACGGAATGCCTCTAAAGGCATGGAATTGTGTTATGGTCCGTGGTAATGGAATCCATAACGCAATTCAGGAAATATCACAACACAATAATAATAAGGATCAGTAAAACGGTGTGCTGTGCCATTTTACTGCACATGTTGGTAGGAAAAAGCAAAAGGAAGTAAGAAGGATGCTCACATGACCCTGGGAGGAAGTGGGAGAGGGGCTTGTCCTGATTGGTTCACAGGCTGACAGACAGCCTGGATAAGCCAATCAGTGCTGCAGCAGGCAAGGAGCTGCCCTAGCAAAATGAGCAGAACATCATTCTGTGTTGGGGTGGATGGGCCTATGTAGTGACTAACAGAAAAAAAACTTTTAGGCACAATGTACAGTCATAATCAAGCTTCTATTCTAGTGTCAAGGACACTTTAGGAAAAGGTCAGAAAGAAGAAGAATTGTGCAGCATAAGGAAAGGCAGGTAAAGCTTTCAGACAGGGAGTTCGAAGTAAGGAGCCAAGGCTTGGTGTGTTAGGTAATACCTTCGAGCACAGCTACAGCTGCTGCAGAACCTCAAAAGCAGCTGCAAGAATATTTCTTTTTCACACCTGAATTCAAGAGTTTGAGTGTTGGTGTGGGTGGAATAAGCTCAATACAACTGTACAAAACAAGCTTTACAATCCAGAGTGTAGAGTTTTAAATCTCAGTGAAAACACCAGAAATATTAGTCTGAAATCTGGGACAGAGCAGGAACCGCTTGCCAACAAGATTGAACACATGTGCCATGCAGGGCGCATGGCTCAGCCTTCCTTGATGCAGCGCCGACACAATGTTCTTCCCTTTGTCGCTCACCATGGTTCCGATTTTCAGATGTTGCGGAGAAAGCCAGGATCCGATTTCTTCATGAATCACGCAGAGCAATTCCTCCCATGTGTGATTCCATTCGCCCAGGGAAATGAAGTGCAAAACAGCGTGACACATGAGGAGGCAGAAGTATAGGAAGGATCGGCACTCAAAGTAATGTTTCTTCAAAGTTCTCTTTTATTCGCCATGGTATGAGGCAACACACTACACGTGTTTCGGCTGTATAAGCCTTTCTCAAGTGTACAAAACAGCAAGTGAATCAAACAAATTTAAATAGCCCGCTGTGACCTCCGTCACTTCCGGTAGCAGGTCACCATAGTAACTAATACAATATATAGACAACAATCACAAAAAGTCATAACATTACAAAGTTTTAGTATATTTAAACTATAAACACAATTATTATATAGAAGGCTCAGGTCTTCTGTGTCTATAAGAAAAAAACACAAAGAAAAATAGAGGAAAAAAGAAAAAGAATTTTTTAATATTAGAAAATTATTTTAAAAAAACTTTTTATAAAATTCCTTTAAAAAAATTTTTTGATGGTCCTATTCTTGTTCACAGTGTAGCATTCAATTGATACTCTCTATTGAGACCTTTTGGCTCCAATGTCTGCAAAGTATGTATCCAAAAGCTCTCCTGCGATCTCAACGTTTGTAATCTGTTACCTCCCCGTCTGGGTAATGTAACTTCCTCAATGATTTGGAAACGGAGTTGCGATACGTTGTGAGCACATCGATGAAAATGAAAGGGAACTGGTAATAACAAATTTCCTGTACGAATAGTAGATTTATGTTTAGAAAACCTATCTTTCATTCTCATCGATGTCTCCCCAACGTAAAGCAATCCACATGGACACTTCAATAAATACACCACAAAGGAGCTGTCACAGGTAAAGAATCCCTTTACCGGAAACCGCTTCCCTGTTTGAGGATGTGTGAAATATACCCCTTTAATAACTGCAGAGCAGTGGATACAATGCAGGCATGGGAAGGCCCCTTTCTTTAACGTAGATAAAAAAAGTTGTTTCGGTAATTTAAGAGCGCTGCCTACATCTGCTCTAACAATGGTATCTCTGATATTTTTAGACCTCTTATAACACATCATTGGGACCTCTTGAAACTCCTCAATCTGAGGATATGCTGATCTTAAAATATTCCAATGTTTGTTAAACACATGTTTAACCCTGTGTATAAAAGGATGATAGTGAACAACAAAAGGCAATCTCTTTCTCTTCTGGTCCTTGGGTGCATTCTCTCTAGTCTGGGTACGAATTAATTGTTCATCCAAAAGATGTTTCGGATAACCTCTCTTTTGGAATTTCATAGACATCTCCTGTAGTCTGTTTTTTTTATTATCTCCATCAGAGACAATTCTGTCTACCCGTTGGAACTGAGATAATGGTAATGATCTTTTCACGGCACTGGGATGATTACTAGAGAAATAAAGCAAACTATTTCTATCGGTGGGCTTAACAAAAAGATCAGTCTGAATACCATTATCATTTGTCACCAGTACATCCAAAAAATTAATTTTGGTCTGATCCCATTGTACTGTGAATTTCAATTCTGGCCATACTTCATTCAAGTCAGAAGAGAACCGTTGTAATGATTCCACGCCGCCCCGCCATACGCAAAAAACATCATCGATAAAACATCGCCATAATTTACAATGGCGGTTATATAATATATTGGTATAGACATATACATTTTCAAAATAAGCCATATAGCTATTTGCGTACGGCGGAGCGGCGTGCGAACCCATCGCGGTCCCACGTCTCTGCTTGAAGAAAGTATCCTGAAAGAGAAAATAATTCTCACTCAGGATTAAATGTAAAAGTTGCAAAAAAAATCCTTTCTCAACCTGACTGTAAGGAGATGATTCCAGTATCCACATGACAGCTGTAATACCCTTATTGTGTACAATGGACGTGTACAAACTGCACACATCCATTGTCACCAAAAGATCTCCTGGTTGGATGTCGATACTTTTAATTTCAGAGAGAAAGTGACCCGTGTCCAATAGAAAAGATGGAGTATTACGTACTAATGGTGTAAGAACTTTCTCCAGCAAAATCGCTGGTGGTGAGAGTATTGAGTCATTCGATGCTACAATAGGGCGACCAGGGGGGTGCGTTAGTGACTTATGGATCTTTGGTAAAGTATAAAAAATCGGAGTTACAGGATTATGGTTGATCAGAAACTGACAAAGCCTGCCATCAATCACTCGCATATCTTTATAGTGATCTACCATATCAATCAATTTCTTTTTGACATCAAACACTGGATCTCTGTCGAGACGAAGATAGGTCTCTTGATCCGCAAGCTGTGTCAGAATCTCCGCAACATAGTATTCCTTATCCAACATCACTAACACACCTCCCTTGTCCGCAGGTTTAAAAATCACAGACTTGTCATCCACTATACACCTCAATGCACACCGTTCCTCCCGTGTCAGGTTATCTGTTATATATAACCCATGTTGTAGATTACTCAATAGATGTATTAGATCTCTCTGTACTAGTGATACATAGGTTTCCACCGGATGGTAACTTTTAGGAGGTTGGAAACTGCTAGTCGATTTCAACTTAAATTGCTTCATTGTTAAACAATTATCCTCATTCGTGTCACCCGTGGAAAGTGTGTCACTAGAACTGAAGTGAGCTCTTAATCTAAGTTGTCTAAAGAAACGATGGCAATTCATATCAAAGTCAAATGTATTAAAAGTCCCAGTCGGACTAAATGAAAGTCCTTTTTGCAATAAACTCATCTGAGGTGATGTTAAATTCTTAGAAGAGATGTTAATAATCAAACGTTCATTATCACCTGTGATCTGGTCAGCATTGATGCGTTTCTGTCTCCTGTGATGGCGTCCTGCCCTTCTTGTTTTCTTCTTCGTTGATCTCTCCTTCGCCCTAAAAAAGTCTGTGGGCGGTTTGATGTACCGTACTCACTCCCCGATCCTGATGACTGAGAATCTGTGAATCGTGCAGTGCGTCTGCCCAAAGGAAAGGCCGTACCAGAAGGATCTTGCCATCTGTAAACTTTATTCGCTTGATAATCCTCCATATCCCTTGCAAATTTTTTTCTTTTTGTAATCTCAATATTTTTAGTTAAATCCGAACAGACTTTATCCACCTTTTGTTTCAATGCTGTTAAATCATCCATAGATAAAAGATCCCGCAATTGTTGTTCAGTGTTGGCAATCTCTGCTTTTGTATCAGCAATCGCTCTGGATAGATGTTCAATAGTTAGTATCATCAGATCATATGAGCACTTATTTAAAATGCTTGCAAACTGTGAACAATACTCCATACTGTCACAAAAGAAAGTCGGTCTTAGGTTCACTCGCAATCCACGCGGTATCCTCTGAACCTTACAATATTCAGCCAATGTGACTGCATGCAATTCCCATGCCACCAGCCTCTTACGTTCCCTCTCCAAATCACGGCTTCGTAGCTCTGCCGGGGGAGTCTTCAGAAACGCCGAGCTGGTAGTAATGTGGGACACGATCTCTCGTGCCCGATCCTCATCATAGGCGAATGTAGCCATTTAATCTGACTTGTAGAAATCCACAGGTGGGTGCACGCTCCGTAAACCACACAGTATTAGAAGAAAGAGCAGGCGGCACTCCACACTTACTCCACTATGGAGCGGTGCCCGTATCCCGAGTCGGCGTACTCACAAATAGTAGTAGTATAGGAAGGATCGGCACTCAAAGTAATGTTTCTTCAAAGTTCTCTTTTATTCGCCATTGTATGAGGCAACACACTACACGTGTTTCGGCTGTATGAGCCTTTCTCAAGTGTACAAAACAGCAAGTGAATCAAACAAATTTAAATAGCCCGCTGTGACCTCCGTCACTTCCGGTAGCAGGTCACCATAGTAACTAATACAATATATAGACAACAATCACAAAAAGTCATAACATTACAAAGTTTTAGTATATTTAAACTATAAACACAATTATTATATAGAAGGCTCAGGTCTTCTGTGTCTATAAGAAAAAAACACAAAGAAAAATAGAGGAAAAAAGAAAAATAATTTTTTAATATTAGAAAATTATTTTAAAAAAACTTTTTATAAAATTCCTTTAAAAAATTTTTTTGATGGTCCTTTCTCGTTCACAGTGTAGCATTCAATTGATACTCTCTATTGAGACCTTTTGGCTCCAATGTCTGCAAAGTATGTATCCAAAAGCTCTCCCGTGATCTCAACGTTTGTAATCTGTTACCTCCCGTCTGGGTAATGTAACTTCCTCAATGATTTGGAAACGGGTTGCGATACGTTGTGAGCACATCGATGAAAATGAAGGGAACTGGTAATAACAAATTTCCTGTACTGAATAGTAGATTTATGTTTAGAAAACCTATCTTTCATTCTCATCGATGTCTCCAGCGTAAAGCAATCCACATGGACACTTCAATAAATACACCACAAAGGAGCTGTCACAGGTAAAGAATCCCTTTACCGAGAAGCCTTCCGGTAAAGGGATTCTTTACCTGTGACAGCTCCTTTGTGGTGTATTTATTGAAGTGTCCATGTGGTTGCTTTACGTTGAGGAGACATCGATGAGATGAAGATAGGTTTTCTAAACATAAATCTACTATTCGTACAGGAAATTTGTTATTACCAGTTCCCTTTCATTTTCATCGATGTCTTCATAGCGTATCGCAACTCGTTCCAAATCATTGAAGTTACATTGCAGGCGAGGTAACAGATTACAAACGTTGAATCGCGGAGGCTTTGGATACATACTGTGCAGCATTGGAGCCAAAGATCTCAATAGAAGTATCAGTGAATGCTACACTGTGAACGAGAATAGGACCATCAAAAAAATTTTAAAGGAATTTTATAAAAGTTTTTAAAATAATTTTCTAGTATTAAAAATTCTTTTCTTTTCCTCTATTTTCTTTGTGTTTTCTTATAGACACAGAAGACCTGAGCCTTCTATATAATAATTGTGTTTATAGTTTAAATATACTAAAACTTTGTAATGTTATGACTTTGTGATTGTTATCATATATTGTATTGAGTTACTATGGTGACCTGCTACCGAAGTGAACAGTCGCAGCTATTTAAATTTGTTTGATTCACTTGCTGTTTACGCTAGAAGGCTAGCCGCAGCACGTGTAGTGTGTTGCCTCATACCATGGCGATAAGAGACTTGAAGAAACATTGCTGAGTGCCGATCCTTCCTACTACTACTGTTGTGATGCGCTGACTCGGATCTGCACCGCCCATAGTGAAGTAGTGAGTGCCGCCTGCTCTTTCTTCTAAAACATGAGGAGGCAGAGTCGGACATTGTTGCTGAACAAACATAGTAACATAGTAACATAGTATATAAGACCGAAAAAAGACATTTTTCCATCCAGTTCGGCCTGTTTCCTATAAGTTGATCCAGAGGAAGGTAAAAAAGAAACTGTGAGGCAGCAGCCAATTTTCACCACTTTAGGGGAAAAAATTCCTTCCCGACTCCAATCGGGCAATCAGAATAACTCCCTGGATTAACGACCCCTCTCTAGTAGCTATAACCTGTAATATTATTACACTCCATAAATACATCCAGTCCCCTCTTGAATTCCTTTATTGTACTCACCATCACCACCTCCTCAGTCAGAGAGTTCCATAGTCTCACTGCTCTTACCGTGAAGAATCATTTTCTATGTTTGTGTACAAACCTTCTTTCCTCTAGGTGCAGAGGATGTCCCCTCGTCACAGTCCAGGGGATAAATAGATGATGGGAGAGACCTCTGATATATTTATACGGCGTGAGAACGTGGAGGCGGAAGTGGCGTGACCTGGCCATGTTGCTGGTGTGGCTCTGCAGGAACCACATTAACCCAGTGGGCCGTAAAAGACATGTACTGTCTCTGACCGTAGTTACAGCTCCACACATCGGCCCTGCCGTGCACTGTGGCAGACACCGACAGGCTCAAGGACTGGCACACTTTCTGTTCTACATATTTGCGCAGGACTGTTACTGCCTTTTTCGCAATGAAAGAAACGGCTTGGGACTCTCCCCCTCGACTCGGCACAAGCCATTAGTTCTCTGAAAGGTGCAGAGTCTACCACTTGGAAAGAGAGGGACTGCAGCACCAGCAACTTGGACAGGAGCACATTCAGCTTCTGCGCAGTTGGATGCATGCACGCATACTGCGGTCTCTTGGCAATCGCTTCAGTGATCGATTGCTGACGAAATGACTGATGAGGAGTAGGTAGAGCAGGAGCATCTGGACCAGCAGAAGATGGGAATGACCGTGAGGTGGTGGAGCCTATACTGACGAAGCCCCTTCTGCACCCGGCTTCATCATCGAGTAGTGTCACTGATATCCTCCTCAACGGCCTCTGGGTCAGGAGCCTAAACGTTGCAGTACCACCATCCACGCCACTCTCCTCATCACTACTTGCCTGCCTTGTGGAAGAAGCGGCAGATGTCTCCTCCAAATCTTGGCTGGGCAGTAGCTGCTGACTGTCCTCTAGTAGCTCTTCCTCGCTGTAAAATGTAGCTGAGCCTACAGCATATACTACTTCTCGTGGTGAGGGAACAGAAAAGGGCAGAGGCAGGTTGAGGAGAGGTGAGGGCACAGGGCCTGCTCCCGGGCCATGCCAACTAAGGGTTGAGTCTGACAAATCCACTGACTGTTGGCTGGGGGTGTTTGATGTCACTCGGGATGACCAAGTTAACCAATCAAGAACCGCTGGGTTGCTGGTCAAGACACGACCGCTAGATGACACCGGGAGCTCAGGCCTCTCGCTGCGACTCCTGCTGCCACGCCCTCTTACTCTGCTGTGACCTCTGCCTGCGCCAGAAACATTTGGGCCTCTGCCACTCCTCTGTGCATGGCTTGGTACTTCTTTGTCAGACATACTTTTAGCTGAACAAATTAAATTAAAAGCAAATTAAAACACCCCTAAAAGCATCGAATATATTTTTATTTTTGTAATGAAATAGGCCAATAAACGCTTTTAACGCAAATAACAGCAACAGTGAACTGCGTATACATTTTTCGTCTAGTACAGAGATACCTCACTAAACGCTTTTAACCCCAAATAACTGCAGAAGTAAACTGCATATATGATTTAATGTAGTACAGAAATACCTCACGGAATGCTTTTAACCCCAAATAACTGTAAAAGTGAACTGCGTATATATATATATTTTTGTAATGAAATAGACCACTAAAAACTTTTACAGCAAATAACAGCAACAGGGAACTGCGTATATATTTTTCTTGTAGTTCAGAAATACCTCACTAAATACTTTTAACCCCAAATAACTGCAGAAGTGAACTGCGTATATATTTTTCTTTTTGTAATAAAATAGGCCACTAAACGCTTTTACCGTGAATAACGGCAACAGTGAACTGCATATATATTTTTCTTGTAGTACAGAAATACATCACTACACGCTGTCAGCACATATAGCTGCAGAAGTGAACTGCGTATATATATATTTCTTTTTGTAATAAAGTAGGCCACTAAACGCTTTTACAGCAAATAATGCCAACAGTGAACAGCGTATATATTTTTCTTGTAGTACAGAAATACCTCACTGAATGCTTTTAACCCCAAATAACTGCAGAAGTGAACTGTGCCTATATTTTTCTTGTAGTACAGAAATGCGTCACTAAACGCTCTCAGCACATATGGCTGTAGAAGTGAACTGCGTATATATTTTTCTTTTTGTAATGAAGTAGGCCACTAAACTCTTTTACCGCAAATAACGGCAACAGTGAACTGTGTATATATTTTTCATGTAGTATAGAAATACATCACTAAACGCTCTCAGCACATATAGCTGCAGAATTGAACTGCGTATATATTTTTCTGGCTGGCTGCTCATTTGCTGCATGCATGCATGTCATTCTTGGTGATCCCGCCTTCCCAGAGTTCCTTGCCCCATGTCCTCAGTCCTCACACGTGTGGCTTCCATTTTAGGAAAAATAGCGATTCGTTACCACGAAGCGCGAGCAAATTCACATTTGTTGCAAATCAAAATTTTCCTGAAATTCGGATTGAGTTCCACTTTGTCTGATTCGATTCTATGTATAATATATGCCTCCTAGCTAACAGATACTACCTGCCTTCCACATAGAGTGTGTGTATGTATGTATATATATATATATATATATATATAGTCAAAAAAGTAGAGCAGCACACCAAAATAGTGCAAAAAAGGTGTTGTTCTTTATTCACACATTAGTGCAGGCGACGTTTCGGCTCTGAACATGAGCCTTTCTCAACATAAACATGAGCCTTTCTTGAGAAAGGCTCATGTTCAGAGCCGAACCGTTGCCTGCACTGATGTCTGAATAAAGAACAACACCTTTTTTGCACTATTTTGGTGTGCTGCTCTACTTTTTTGACAATATTGAAGATTGGGTCGCTTATCCCTCTACTTGAGCCTGCACCCAGACTGTTCTGTCTGTGCTGCCACACCTTTTGTCTTTCTGTATATATATATAATATATATATATATATATATATATATATAAATCTGTCAATGGGACAAGCACAGAGCCTTCAAGTCTATGATTGTATGTGATTACTCTTAAGTCAGCCATACACATTTAATAGCTCTCAGCCAACAGCTATATCTCCCAACTCCCTCCTGACTCCTTCATACACATACACGTTCGGTTTGGCATAACATGTGTGTTCTATGAGGAGAGAGGAGAAAGCCACGGCCAAAAACTGCTGGCGAGGGCTTATCTCCTGGGAGAACAAAAGGATTGGGCAAAAATATTCACTTTGTCCTATCCTTTTCTCCCTTGATATCATCTGTTGATTTGGGAGCTTCCAATACACATTACACTGTTGGCCAAACCTGTCATTCTCAGGGGTTCAGCCAACAATGCACTAATGTGGACAGGGGTCTTCAGCTTCTCTAATCACTTTCTTTGGTAAGCTCTTTATCGCAGTATTGTTCGTCCAGCTTGTTATGGTGACCATTATATCTGTATAGGGCATTTGCAATGTTGGGTATATGAATCTATTTTGTCATGCAGCTTTTTATATAAGGTGTCTATGATGTAATCACATTTTAAACCAGTTTTCTATAGTAGCTTTGGAAACTACATTCATACAGTTTGCCTTGGCTTCTATGACATCACCAGAGAGGATTTGCTATATTTTATGTAGTTTTCTATGGTTACCATGGCAACATTTTTCTTGCACTTTTTATGGTTGCTATAACATCTTTCATGCACTTTTCTTTGGTTGCTATAACATCTTTCATGCAGTTTTCTATGACATCATCACCTTTAATGTCATTAACTGTAGATTGTTTAACACCATTCTTACCAAATGGCAGCTTGAAAAACACATTTAAGCTTTCAGACTTAGCCTCCATCTGACATATGTAATAAAAATATGTGTATATACAGTATAAAAAAAACTGTATATAAAAACTGGCTGGCTTTATAGGACACAAAGACAGTTTAACATTTGTTTTAACATGCTTAATGATTTCTACACATATTCATTAAAGTGAGTACGGAGTTAAGTCTCAGCTCCTACTTTCTAATATTTTTCTGGGATCCCTTGAATAACATTGTTATTTTTTTTGGACTACCTATGTAGTTCTTTGGCTGAGGATTGTGTTCCTCCTACACATTTCCTGTCTGCACCATCCTAGGCGACTCCAATATCTTTTATAAGGATTAATTCAGCTGAGCAAAAATCACAAGGCTCTTACCCTGAGAAGAGTTGGTGTTTATGACTATTGCAACCAATAATAACTCGTTAGAGCACCGCCCACACAAAACATAAAAATATAATAAATGCAGAAGACTCACAAAGTTTTTCTATTCTATTTATGGGACTCAGGGGAAATGGGCATTTTTTTTTATAGTAACCAATGGGAATTCAGTTTTCAGTTTTTAAACTGCAAAGGAAAAGTGATGCCTGAACTCTAAAAATGAAGCAGCTCAGATCTTTGTGTAATAAAATGTCAACACTTTTCATGCAGTTTGCTATGGTTACTTTAAAATCATCACCTTTAATGCAGGTTGCTATAGTTACTATTAGTGGTAAGTGAAGTATTGAATAGAGATGAGCGAACACCTGGATGTTCGGGTTCGAGAAGTTTGGCCTAACTTCCCGAAAATGTTCAGGTTCGGGATCCGAACTCGACCCGAACTTTATCCCGAACCCGAACCCCATTGAAGTCAATAGGGACCCGAACTTTTGGGCACTAAAAAGGCTGTAAAATAGTCCAGGAAAGGGCTAGAGGGCTGCAAAAGGCAGCAAATTGTAGATAAATGCCCTGCAAACAAATGTGGATAGGGAAATGAATTAAAATAAAATAAATAAAAATTTACCAATATCAATTGGAGAGAGGTCCCATAGCAGAGAATCATGCGTCATATCACCCACCACTGGAGAAGGCCACTTTCAGTTATTTCGGCCCAGCACCCAGACAGAGGAGAGAGGTCCCACAGCAAGGAATCATGCGTCATATCACCCACCACTGAAGAAGGCCACTTTCAGTTATTTAGACCCCAGCACCCAGACAGAGGAGAGAGGTCCCACAGCAAGGAATCATGCATCATATCACCCACCACTGGAGAAGGCCACTTTCAGTTATTTCGGCCCAGCACCCAGACAGAGGAGAGAGGTCCCACAGCAGGGAATCCTGCGTCATTTCACCCACCACTAGAGAAGGCCACTTTCAGTTATTTCGGCCCCAGCACCCAGACAGAGAAGAGAGGTCCCACAGCAAGGAATAAGGTGTCATATCACCCACCACTGGAGAAGGCCACTTTCAGTTATTTCGTCCCAGCACCCAGACCGAGGAGAGAGGTCCCACAGCAAGGAATCATGCGTCATATCACCCACCACTGGAGAAGGCCACATTCAGTTATTTCGGCCCCAGCACCCAGACAGAGGAGAGAGGTCCCACAGCAAGGAATCAGGCGTCATATCACCCACCAATGGAGAACGCCACTTTCAGTTATTTCGGTCCAGCACCCAGACAGAGGAGAGGTTCATTCAACTTTGGGTTGCACCGCAAGATCATGGTAAAGTTAAAAAAATGAGGATTCAATAAAGAAGTGCCCCGGAGTACAAGAATACATGGTTGAGGGGGAGGCAGTTATAAATGTCTATTCTGCACAAGGGAGGCACAGGTCCTGTGGGATCCATGCCTGGTTCATTTTTATGAACGTCAGCTTGTCCACGTTGGCTGTGGACAGGCGGCTGAGTTTGTCAGTAATGACGTTCCCTGCCGTGCTGAATACACGTTCAGACAAAACGCTGGCCGCCGGGCAGGCCAGCACCTCCAAGGCATAAAATGCTAACTCTGGCCACGTGGACAATTTGGAGACCCAGAAGTTGAATGGGGCCGAACCATCAGTCAGTACGTGGAGGGGTGTGCAGACGTACTGTTCAACCATGTTAGTGAAATGCTGCCTTCTGCTAACACGTTCTGTATCAGGTGGTGGTGCAGTTAGCTGTGGCGTGGAGACAAAACTTTTCCACATTTCTGCCATGCTAACCCTGCCCTCAGAGGAGCTGGCCGTGACACAGCTGCGTTGGCGACCTCTTGCTCCTCCACTGCCTTCGCCTTGGGCTTCCACCTGTTCCCCTGTGACATTTGGGAATGCTCTCAGGAGCGTGTCTACCAGCGTGCGCTTGTACTCGCGCATCTTCCTATCACGTTCCAGTGCAGGAAGTAAGGTGGGCACATTGTCTTTGTACCGGGGATCCAGCAGGGTGGCAACCCAGTAGTCCGCACACGTTAAAATGTGGGCAACTCTGCTGTCATTGCGCAGGCACTGCAGCATGTAGTCGCTCATGTGTGCCAGGCTCCCCAGAGGCAAGGACAAGCTGTCCTCTGTGGGAGGCGTATCGTCATCGTCCTCCATATCCCACCAGCCACGCACCAGTGATTGGACTGAGCTGTGTCGGGTGCCACCCCGCTGTGAACCTGCTTCATCCTCATCCTCCTCCACCTCCTCCTCATCCTCCTCCTCCTCCAGTAGTGGGCCTTGGCTGGCCACATTTGTACCTGGCGTCTGCTGTTGCAAAAAACCTCCCTCTGAGCCACTTCTAACAGACTGGCCTGAAAGTGCTAAAAATAACCCCTCATCCTCCTCCTCCTCCTCCTGGGCCACCTCCTCTTCCATCATCTCCCTAAGCGTTTTCTCAAGGAGACATAGAAGTGGTATTGTAACGCTGATAAGGGCCATGTTGGTGGAGTACTCGAAACAGCGCAACAGGGCACACAGGTCTCGCATGGAGGCCCAATCATTGGTAGTGAAGTGGTGCTGTTCAGCAGTGCGACTGACGCGTGCGTGCTGCAGCTGAAACTCCACTATGGCCTGCTGCTGCTCGCACAGTCTCTCCAGCATGTTCAAGGTGGAGTTCCACCTGGTGGGCACGTCGCATATGAGGTGGTGAGCGGGAAGGCCAAAGTTCCGCTGTAGCGCAGACAGGCGAGCAGCGGCAGGATGTGAACGCCGGAAGCGCGCACAGACGGCCCTCACTTTATGCAGCAGCTCTGACTTGTCGGGGTAGTTGTGAATGAACTTCTGCACCACCAAATTCAGCACATGCGTCAGGCAAGGGATGTGCGTCAAACCAGCTAGTCCCAGAGCTGCGACGAGATTTTTCCCATTATTGCACACCACCAGGCCGGGCTTGAGGCCCACCGGCAGAAACCACTCGTCGGTCTGTTGTTCAATACCCCGCCACAACTTCTGCGCGGTGTGGGGCCTGTCCCCCAAATATATGAGTTTCAGAATGGCCTGCTGACATTTACCCCGGGCTGTGCTGAAGTTGGTGCTGAAGGTGTGTGGCTGACTGGATGAGCTGGTGGAAGCAGAAGAGGAGGAAGCCGAGTACGAGGAGGAGGCTACAGGAGGCAAAGAATGATGTCCTGGCGGCGGAAGGACGTTCGCCAAGGAACTCTCCGTCTGGGGCCCAGCCGCCACTACATTTACCCAGTGTGCAGTTAGGGAGATATAGCGTCCCTGACCGTGCTTACTGGTCCACATATCTGTGGTTAGGTGGAGCTTGCCACAGATGGCGTTGCGCGTGCACACTTGATTTTATCGGATACTTGGTTGTGCAGGGAAGGCACGGCTGTCTTGGAGAAGTAGTGGCGGCTTTGAACAACATTCTGTGGGACAGCCATGGACATCAGCTGTTCGAAGCTGTCTGTGTCCACCAGCCTGAATGACAGCATTTCAAAGGCCAGTAGTTTAGAAATGCTGGCATTCAGGCCCAGGGCTCGAGGGTGGCTAGGTGGGAATTTACGCTTTCTCTCCAAGGTTTGTGAGATGGAGAGCTGAACGCTGCCGTGTGACATGGTGGAGATGCTTGGTGACGCAGGTGGTGTTGTCGGTAGCACATCCTCTGTTTGGTGGGTGGCAGGTGCCAACATTCCTCCCGAGGCGGAGGAAGAGGCCGAGGCAGCAGCAGAAGAGGGAGCAGGTTTAGCTAGAGTGAGTTCCTTGCTTTTAAGGTGTCTACTCCACTGCAGTTCATGCTTTGCATGTAGATGCCTGGTCATGCAGGTTGTGCTAAGGTTCAGAACGTTAATGCCTCGCTTCAGGCTCTTGTCATCACCACATTGTTTAAAGAAGTGCCAAGCCTGGGAACTACTTGAAGCTGCCTTTGGGGTGCTCGGTTCCTGGTGGCGATGGCCAGTAGCAGGCGAACTCTCTTGGAGGCGGCTGTTCTGCTTTTGCCCCCTGCTCCCTCTTTTGCTACGCTGTTGGCTCGGTCTCACCACTGCCTCTTCCTATGAACTATGAAAGTCAGTGGCACGACCTTCATTTCATGAGGGGTCTAGGACCTCATCGTCCCCTGCATCGTCTTCCACACAGTCTTCCTCCCTGACCTCCTGTTCGGTCTGCACACTGCAGAAAGACGCACGACGCAAGACGGTATTTCCATGTCCTCATCATCAGGAAACATCAGTGGTTGTGCATCAGTCCATTCTATGTCTTCCACCACTGGGGAAGGGCTAGGTGGATTCCCTTGGGAAACCCTGCCAGCAGAGTCTTCAAACAGCATAAGAGACTGCTGCATAACTTGAGGCTCAGGCAGTCTCCCTGATATGCATGGGGGTGATGTGACAGACTGATGGGCTTGGTTTTCAGGCTCCACCTGTGCGCTTTCTGCAGAAGACTGGGTGGGAGATCATGTTGTGAACGTGCTGGATCCACTGTCGGCCACCCAATTGACTAGCGCCTGTACTGGCTCAGGCCTTCCCACCCTTAGAACGGCATTGGGCCCCACCAAATATCGCTGTAAATTCTGGCGGGTACTGGAACCTGAGGTAGTTGGTTCACTAGGACGTGTGGCTGTGGCAGAATGGCCATGTCCTCTCCCAGTACCAGAGGGTACACTAACACCACCACGACCGCGTCCGCGTCCCTTGCTAGATGTTTTCCTCATTGTTACCGTTCACCAAGCACCACAATAAGAAAAAAAATATTTGGCCCAATGTATTGATTTGAAATTCAGGCCTTTTTTTACAGGCACCTAACACTATCTGCCTATTTATTTATGTAGCGTATTACACTAATCCAGGCATAGCAGTAACCACTGATTTAGGGAAATATCTCTTTTAGGGCTAGTATTTAGGCCCTGGATGAAAGGTATCCTTTTATGGACAGATTTAAACTAGGCCAGCCACAGCTGTGACACCAGATTTATTGTATTGCTATTTTGGCAATTGAATTTCACCCCAGAACAAAATATATGTTTTGGCGGACAATATTATAGTTTGCCAGCCAAAGCTGTGACACCAGATTTATGGTATTGCTATTTTGGCAATTGAATTTCACCCCAGAACAAAATATATTTTTTTGCGGACACTATTATAGTTTGCCAGCCACAGCTGTGACACCAGATTTATGGTATTGCTATTTTGGCAATTGATTTTCACCCCAGAACAAAATATATCCTTTGCAGGACACTATGAAACTTGGCCAGCCACAGCTGAAACCACTGATTTATGGTATTGCTATTTTGGCAATTGAATTTCACCCCAGAACAAAATATATCCTTTGCAGGACACTATGAAACTTGGCCAACCACAGCTGAAACCACTGATTTATGGTATTGCTATTTTGGCAATTGAATTTCACCCAGAACAAAATATATGTTTTGGCGGACACTATTATAGTTTGCCAGCCAGTGCTGGGACACCAGATTTAGGGGATTGCTATTTTGGCAATTTAATTTCACTCCAGAACAAAATATACCCTGTTATGGACAGATTTAAACTAGGCCTGCAACAGCTGGAGCACCAGATTCAAGTATTGCTATTTTGGCAATTGAATTTCACCCCAGAAAAAAATATATAATTTGCAGGACACTATGAAACTTGGCTAGCCACAGCTGAAACCACTGATTTATGGTATTGCTATTTTGGCAATTGAATTTCACCCCAGAACAAAATATATGTTTTGGTGGACACTATTATAGTTTGCCAGCCACAGCTGTGACACCAGATTCATGGTATTACTATTTTGGCAATTGAATTTCACCCCAGAACAAAATATATGTTTTGGCGGACACTATTATAGTTTGCCAGCCAGTGCTGGGACACCAGATTTAGGGGATTGCTATTTTGGCAGTTGAATTTCACCCCAGAACAAAATATACCCTGTTACGGCCAGATTTAAACTAGGCCTGCAACAACTGGAACACCAGATTCAGTGTATAGCTATTTTGGCAATTGAACTTCACCCCAGAACAAAATATATAATTTGCAGGACACTATGAAACTTGGCCAGCCACAGCTGAAACCACTGATTAATGGTATTGCTATTTTGGCAATTGAATTTCACCCCAGAACAAAATATATGTTTTGGCGGACACTATTATAGTTTGCCAGCCACAGCTGTGACACCAGATTTATGGTATTGCTATTTTGGCAATTGAATTTCACCCCAGAGCAAAATATATGTTTTTGCGGACACTATTATAGTTTGCCAGCCACAGCTGTGACACCAGATTTATGGTATTGCTATTTTGGCAATTGAATTTCACCCCAGAACAAAGTATATGTTTTGGCGGACACTATTATAGTTTGCTAGCCAGTGCTGGGACACCAGATTTAGGGGATTGCTATTTTGACAATTGAATTTCACCACAGAAAATAATCTATCCTTTTCCAAACAGCAGACAGTATTATACTTGGCTAGCCAAAGCTGGAACACCAGATTTAAGGGATTGGTATTTTTGCAATTGTATTTAACCCCTTAATAAAATATAGAAATTGTTATCCTGAGTTTCTAGGGGTGACAATTAGCACAGCCAAGCCCCTGATGTAGGATATAGCAAAAAAAAAAAATAGTATTGATGGATTGATGGACTTGGTGGCAGCTTGTTCTGGTGCACCACAAGTCACAAAATGGCCGCCGATCACCCCAGAACATAAGTGACAGAAAAACGCTCCGTGCAGCCTAAAAACCAGTGAGCAAGTAACTAGCAGAAGTTGAATAATTCACAGCTGTAGATCGATCACTTCATTAGGTGCTTTTGCAGACTTCTTCCTGCCTAATCTCGCCTTCACAGCAGCTGCATCCTCTCCCTACACTAATCAGAGCAGTGTGACGTTCGGCGCTAGTGACTCCAGCTTAAATAGAGGCTGGGTCACATGCTGCACTTGGCCAATCACAGCCATGCCATTAGTAGGCATGGCTGTGATGGGCTCTTAGGGCAAGAAGTAAAAGCTGGCTGATTGGCTGCTGTGCAGCCCTTCAGAAAGCGGGAAGAAATCGCCGAACAACGAACCCGAACTCGAACTTTTTTTTAAATGTTCGGGTCCGGGTCCCGAACACCCCAAAATTCGGTACGAACCCGAACTATTCTCCATCTGTTCGCTCAACACTAGTATTGAACAATTAAATTTGGCTGCTCCACCAAATTTTACAAAAAAGCACATTTCTTTGTAACCAGAGATTGAACCTCTCCCCGTCACTGTACCCCTCAGATGCCATGTTCATAGCTGATTGCAAGATCTGACATTTCTATTACAGTTTAAAATAAAAAATTAAAATAAAATCATGCTTACCTCATCCATTTGATAGTGAAGATCCAGCCACTTCCAACTTGATTAAGGATCTAGCGTGAAACCTAACAAGGCCCAAGATGACATCATACGTGCACAGGATTTTGTGCGAGATCTTCAATCAACATGGCGGCAGCCTGCTCTTCTGAGGTAAATATGTTTTTTTTTTTTTACCGCTATTCAGGGAAAATTGATTTGCTACCACGAAGCACAAGGAAATTCGGCTTTGCGGCGAATCAACATGAGATAATTTTCCCTTAAATTTGGATCGAATTTGGATCGAATTCTACTTCGTGGAGCTTGATTCACTCAACCCTAGTTACTATAACATCAGTAGGGGGAGTTTGCTATGGTTGTTATGACAACATCTTTTATCCAGTTGACTATGATTACTAGTGTTGAGCGCGAATATTGGAATAGCGAATTTTTTTTACGAATATCGGCACTTCGCTAATTCGCCAATATTTTTAATATAGCGCTATAAATTCGCTATTTCGAATATTCGGTTTTAGTTTTTTTTTTAGTTTTATTTTTTTCTTTCCCACTTCCCAAAAGTAGTTCTTACCTGTCCTGAGGCTTCCTGGCTTCCTGGCTGCTCCAGTCAGTGCCATCACCATGGGAACGTCTCGATATACTAAAATGTACTGTCGGATTTGAGAATTACATTGAAATCGCAATGCGATTAATTCAAGTTATATTAATCGTATTGCGATTACAACTTAGCAGTGCACTGCTATCTTACATATTAGGCTAGAATTAACGAATATGGAATATAGCAGCAGTGCTAAGTAGAAATCGCAATGCAATTACTCCAAGTTATATTAATCGCATTGCGATTTCAATTAGCACTGCTATATTACATATTCGTTAACTTCGTTAATTCTAGCAAGCTGACCCATTATAAACCCAGCTCGAAGTTGAAATCGCAATGCGATTAATATAACTTGAAGTAATCGCATTGCGATTTTTACTTAGCACTGCTGCTATATTCTAGCCTAATATGTAAGATAGCAGTGCACTGCTAAGTTGTAATCGCAATGCGATTAATATAACTTGAGTTAATCGCATTGCGATTTCAACAGACATGGTTTACTATGGTTGCTAAAACGAAGATGGAGAATACTTTATCTTCGTTTTTAGGAATATGACGAATACATTCGTCATATTCGCTAATTCTACCAAGCCAACCATAGTAAACCAGGTCTAAGTAGAAATCGCAATGCGATTAATTCAAGTTATATTAATCGCATTGCGATTTCAACGTAATTCTCAAATCCGACAGTACATTTTAGTATGGAGACGTTACCATGTATGGTTGGCTTGGTAGAATTAGCGAATATGACGCTAATTCTAGCAATCAAATAGGAAGCTTGACTATAGAGACAGCTGTGTTTAATTCGCTATGCGATTATATATATATATATATATATATATATATATATATTTTTTTTTTTTATAAATAGAATAATTATAATAATTATCAAGTAATATAATTATTCTATTTATTTTTAAAAAAAGCAAAGTAATATAATCGCATAGCGAATTTAATACAGCTGCCTCTATAGTCAACCCTCCTATTTGATTGCTAGAATTAGCGAAGTTGACGAATAGGTAGCTAAAACGAAGATGGAGAATACTTCGTTATCTTCGTTTTGAGGAATATGATGAATACATTCGTCATATTCGTCATCTTCGCTATAATTCTAGATATGAAACCAATAGGAAAGTAGCCTTAAGTTACAATCGCAATACGTGATTATTTAAATCGCATATTAATCGAGATAACTAGAATAATGACGAATATTCGATTTAGACGAATATGAAACTAATATTCTATCGAATATTCGCGAATTTCGTCGAAATCGAATATGGCACCTGCCGCTCAACACTAATGATTACTATGATATCATCATCGTTCATGCATTTGCTATGGTTGCTATGATATCTTTATGCAACTTGCTATGGCAACATTTTAATTGACATTTTTAATCCATAGAAATTAGAGATGAGCGAATTTTTCAAAAATTCTATTCGTCTGGTTCGCTGAATTTTCCAGAAAAATTGGCTTCAATCTGAATTTATTTGCGGCAAATCGCGTTAAAAACTTATATTTCCGGGCTGCAGAGAGCCTTTATAGGGGTGTAGAACACTGTGCAGTACCACGCATAGGAAGTCTGCTGTGGTAGTGAAATAATACTGTGAATCAGTATGACAAGCATATGACAGGTGTCGCTCTTAGGCCTCTTTCACACGGGCGTCACGTTTGACGCCCGGATAGGATGTGGGTGCGTGGCGGGAAAATGCGCAATTTTTCCACGCGTCTGCAAACGTTTGTAATGCGTTTTGCATGCGCGTGTGAAAAATCGGCATGTTTGGTACCCAGACCCAAAGCCGGACTTCATCACTGAAGTCCGGTTTCGGGTTGAGTATTCTGGAGAATTTATTATTTTCCCTTATAACATGGTTATAAGGGAAAATAATAGCATTCTCAATGAAGAATGCTTAGTAAAATGTGGATGGAGGTGTTAAAAAAAAAAAAATTAACTTGCCTTAGCCACTTGATCGGATAGTTGGCGTTCTCTCTTCTCTCTTCACGCATTAGCTGCAGTCTAAAGGACCTGTGATGACGTCACATCACATGGTCCAATCACATGGTCCGTGTTGGGCCAGGTGATTGGACCATGTGATGTGACGTCATCACGGGTCCTTTAGACTGCAGCTAATGCTTGAAGAGAGAAGAGAGATCGCCAACTACGCGATCAAGTGGCTAAGGTAGGTTATTTTTTTTATTTTTAACACCTCCATCCACATTTTACTAAGCATTCTTTATTGAGAATGCTATTATTTTCCTTATAACTATGTTGTAAGGGAAAATAATAAAGATCGGGTCCCGTCGCTTAGCAACCATGAGGGAAAATCGCACTGCATCCGCACTTGCTTGCGGATGCTTGCGATTTTACCTCAGCCCTATTCACTTCTATGGGGCCTGCGTTGTGTGAAAAACGCAAAATATAGAGCATGCTGCGATTTTCACGCAACGCAGAAGTGATGCGTGAAAATTACCGCTCATCTGCACAGCCCCATAGAAATGAATGGGTCCGGATTCAGTGCGCACGCATTGCACCCGAGTGGAAATCATGCCCGTGTGAAAGGGGCCTTAGAATCACTGCATACTTCACTTATTTGGGCAGTTACGGGGCCAAAACTGACCAAATAACTCCAGTATCAAATCAGCCTTACAGGTAGATATTAGCGTCAAGAAGAAGTGCACTCCTTTTACACCCTCGTCAGCTGATTTTACATAGATGTCTACAGAACCTGTTGTATTAAACACTTATACGAGTAGAGCCCCCCGACAGAGTGGAAAGGGTGTCAGCAGTAAGTTCATGTCGACGTCACTGATTATTTTGCCCTTCCTCTGATCCATTAGAACAATAGCCCCCAAAAAACGGATCCTGTCTGTTGAGCATTCACCTTCACTCGGTTAGCATTTGGTCAGTAATCCATCAGTATTGCTAATGCCCCCCAAAAAAAATGAGTGGATCTAAAACAGAGATGACACATGAACGGAATATTTGCATGTCTTCTGTTTTTTGTACCCACTCCTGCTTTAGGCTACCAAATCATAAGTCAGTTCTAATAGGATCATACAGGCCTTACAGCTGCTACACAGACAGGATCCGTTGTGCGTCTCATTTTTCCTTTCTTCTGACAGATCAGAAGAAGGGTCAAATAAATGATGATGTCAGCCAGGCCAAAAGGCAAAATAGTGGACCAGTCATGAAATGGGGAAGAAGGGAACAGCATGAGAAGTCCACGGAGTGACCCTCTGACATAGTGGTGAGGTGGAAGAAGCATGAGGAGGCCACAGAGTGGCACAAGGACAATGTAGAGGTGGCAGCAGCATGAGGAGGAGGCCACAGAGTGGCACAATGACAGTGTGAAGGTGGCAGAAGCATTAAGAGACCAGAGAGTGGCAATGTGACATAGTGTGGTGGTGGCAGCAGCATGAGGAGACCACAGAGTGGAAAAGTGACATAGTGTGGAGGTGGCAGCAGCATGAGGAGGCAACAGAATGGCAAGACGATGAGAGGTTGTGGAGGTGGCAGCAGCATGAGGAGGCCACAGAGTGGCACGACAACAAAGTGTGGAGGTGGCAGCAGCATTAGGAGGACACAGAGTGGCACAATGACGAGAGATTGCGGAGGTGGCAGCAGCATGAGGAGACTACAGAATGGCACGACTGCGAGAGATTGCGCAAGGACAGAAATTCGGATTAAATTCTACTTTGTCAACTTCGATTCGTTCATCTCTAGTCCTAATCACACAGGAGGAAAAGTTACTTCACAACACTGAGCTATAGAGCTGCCTCATCCTCCTCTGCTCTACTTGTCAGAGATGATGATTCTGAATACAGTTTAAGGGTCCATTTACACGTCTGTAGTGTTTTGCAGATCCGCAAATTGCGGATCGGCAAAACACCGGTACAGCACCCCAATAGAAATGCCTATTCTTGTTCGCAGCTCCAGACAAGAATAAGATGTTCTATTTTTTTGCGGAGCCGCGGACCAGTAGTCCGGGGCCACAGAACGGAAATGCGGATGTGGACAGCAGACTGTTTTTGTACCCACTCCTGCTTTAGGCTACCAAATCATAAGTCAGTTCTGATGGGATCATACAGGCCTTACAGCTGCTACACAGATAGGATCCGTTGTGCGTCTTATTTTTCCTTTCTTCTGACAGATCAGAAGAAGGGTCAAATAAATGATGATGTCAGCCAGGCCAAAAGGCAAAATAGTGGACCAGTCATGAAGTGGGGAAGAAGGGAACAGCATGAGAAGTCCACAGAGTGACCCTCTGACATAGTGGTGAGGTGGAAGCAGCATGAGGAGGCCACAGAGTGGCACAAGGACAATGTAGAGGTGGCAGCAGCATGAGGAGGAGGCCACAGAGTTGCACAATGACAGTGTGAAGGTGTCAGCAGCATTAAGAGACCAGAGAGTGGCAATGTGACATAGTGTGGTGGTGGCAGCAGCATGAGGAGACCACAGAGTGGAAAAGTGACATAGTGTGGAGGTGGCAGCAGCATGAGGAGGCAACAGAATGGCAAGACGATGAGAGGTTGTGGAGGTGGCAGCAGCATGAGGAGGCCACAGAGTGGCATGACAACAAAGTGTGGAGGTGGCAGCAGCATTAGGAGGACACAGAGTGGCACAATGACGAGAGATTGCGGAGGTGGCAGCAGAAATGAGGAGACTACAGAATGGCACGACGGCGAGAGATTGCGCAAGGACAGAAATTCGGATTAAATTCTACTTTGTCAACTTCGATTCGTTCATCTCTAGTCCTAATCACACAGGAGGAAAAGTTACTTCACAACACTGAGCTATAGAGCTGCCTCATCCTCCTCTGCTCTACTTGTCAGAGATGATGATCCTGAATACAGTTTAAGGATCCATATACACGTCTGTAGTGTTTTGCAGATCCGCAAATTGCGGATCCGCAAAACACCGGTACAGCACCCCAATAGAAATGCCTATTCTTGTTCGCAGCTCCAGACAAGAATAAGATGTTCTATTTTTTTGCGGAGCCGCGGACCAGAAGTCCAGGGCCACAGAACGGAAATGCGGATGTGGACAGCAGACTGTTTTTGTACCCACTCCTACTTTAGGCTACCAAATCATAAGTCAGTTCTGATGGGATCATACAGGCCTTACTGCTGCTACACAGACAGGATCCGTTGTGCGTCTCATTTTTCCTTTCTTCTGACAGATCAGAAGAAGGGTCAAATAAATGATGATGTCAGCCAGGCCAAAAGGCAAAATAGTGGACCAGTCATGAAGTGGGGAAGAAGGGAACAGCATGAGAAGTCCACAGAGTGACCCTCTGACATAGTGGTGAGGTGGAAGCAGCACGAGGAGGCCACAGAGTGGCACAAGGACAATGTAGAGGTGGCAGCAGTATGAGGAAGAGGCCACAGAGTGGCACAATGACAGTGTGAAGGTGGCAGCAGCATTAAGAGACCAGAGAGTGGCAATGTGACATAGTGTGGTGGTGGCAGCAGCATGAGGAGACCACAGAGTGGAAAAGTGACATAGTGTGGAGGTGGCAACAGCATGAGGAGGCAACAGAATGGCAAGACGATGAGAGGTTGTGGAGGTGGCAGCAGCATGAGGAGGCCACAGAGTGGCACGACAACAAAGTGTGGAGGTGGCAGCAGCATAAGGAGGACACAGAGTGGCACAATGACGAGAGATTGCGGAGGTGGCAGCAGCATGAGGAGACTACAGAATGGCACGACGGCGAGAGATTGCGGAGGTGGCAGCAGCATGAGGAGACCACAGAGTGGCTGCTTCGTCTATTCATTTATAGGGAATATGGGACAGAACAGAAGGCTAAAATTTCTCAACTTTATAATGTGTTACTTAAAACTCGATTTAATAATACACATTCTGCGGCACAAAAGGCTTGGCAAATTGATTGTCCGGGAATTTTCCTCGACGATTGGGATAATATATTGGCAAATTTAAGTTTACTTTCTTATCATTTTGATCAAGTTTTGGTTCAATTTAATATAAAATATTTATTAAAGTTAATAAAAAATTTAGTGTTGCCTAAGACAGGAAAGAATCGGCCAGTCTTCTGTTTATTCGACGTTGTGGTTGCAATGGAGAAACCATTCCAAAAAACAATTTGTCTGCATCTGGAGACAAATCCTGTCAAGATTGATGCAAGTGCGGTATCAGCTGCTCATCGAGCCAGATACTTCTGGGGGAACCTGCCTGGCATGAACAGGCCTCTAGTAGCTACAGACAATGAGAAGACAAAGCTTCAAGATTGCTTGAAGCTCGAAAGAGTCGCAAAGTTCATCAAGATTCAAACCATAACTACCAGACCCCTCATCAGGGAAAACTTAACGAGTTCCCAGTCATCATGGATGGGAAGGAGGACATCCTGTGGTGTACAGAGATGGAGAGGGATTTTCGATTCCCCCGCACTATACGGACGTCTCGGAAATGAATCGCTGCTCCCGAAAGCAGCTCCTGGGAAGGTCATGGGGCATGGTCATCCGGCATCTATTCACACCGCTGAAGGATTATTTTGAAAGTGTGTAGAAGCCAAACAGGGCCCCCATGCTGCAGATTTATCATGGAGACACCGGATTTTATAATATTACATTATTTCATAAAGTAATCCTCAGTGATCCTGAGCTTGCTGCAGTCTTCAGAACTGTAAGTATTTACAGTCATTCACTGTAAGCGATATTATATATATTACTTGTTTTATCTGAGTAAGGGTGCTGGGTGGTTGGAGAAGGGGGATGGAGGGATACAATACTATCTGCACATTGTAAAAAAAAAAAGTAAGCACCACATTATTTTCTGTCTGCCGCCACAAAACAATCTGTAATACAATACCTGCGGTTTGCCGGTGGGCGGTGGCTAGTAATTCACATAGTGGGGGCGGACCTGGTGGAGAAAGAGCCGTGTGTGAAGGCGTAGGCTGGGAGTGGTTCTGTCTGGGCGACAGAGTTTGACGTCACGCTGCGTGCCCGCCTTCTAGTGAGGTGAGGACAGCGGCGTGATAGTGTTGGAACTTGCCAGGCTGCTCCGATCTGGACTGTCTACAAGAAAAAGTCTGTCACAAGAATTCTGCCTAGTGCCCTGGCTGAGACCCGCTGTATAAGTTATATAACGCATTATAAAAAAGTATGTACCCTGTCCCTGCTACAGTGCTAACCCTCCTCAGTTGTCCACTATATAATGTACCCTGATACCCCTCAGTTATATATTATAACTGAGGGGTATCAGGGTAAATTATGCAGGGGGTAATATAACTTTTATTTTTGTTTATAATGATAATTATGAGTGCGGGTCTGTACGTATGTATGTATGCAGAGTGTATTTGTGTATATATATATATGTGTATATAATATATATATATATATATATATATATATATATCTATATCTATATATATATATATATATATATATATATATATATATATACATATACACACGCACGCGGCGTGTGTGTTTGTGCTTTAGGGTGCACACCCTAATGCAATAGGCTGCGCACGCCTATGATCACTGCACCGAAGAATGGCAATTAGGCCCTAATTTTTTTCAACTTTTACACAAAAGGCATTTCAAAAGATAAGTGCAATGCTGAATGGCGAATATATTTTTATTTTGCCACTAATACACGGCAAGCAGGGCTTTTGAATATATCACTGCACCGCAGAACAGCAATTAGGCCCTATTTTTTTCCCACTTTTCCACAACACAAAAGGCTTTTCAATAGTGATGAGCAATATTCAAATTAGTGATATTTTGCAAATATTTGGTACAATATTCATCATATATTTGCGAATTTGTGAATTCGAGATTGTTTTCTTGGTTGCGAAAAATCGGCAATGTAATATTCGCGTAATGCGCGTGAAATACAGGCGTGGGTCACTATAGCTATAATTTTCAAGCTGCTAGAAGTTTCCTGAGACTGGAGAAAATGGTTGACATGGCAGAACATTACAATAGCGTTATATGCAGATAGAGTGCTTCAATATATTCGCGATTGAGAAATTGGAACTAATGATGCAAATATTTTGGCGCAATTCATGCAACTTCACATTTTAACAGGTCTGACTACATATTAGTGATTGGTTCATTAAGTATTGTGGTGAACTATGTATGTAGCATGTATGTATAGTCAGCAACACTATATTACTATCTACCCTACACTGACTATCTCCCACTAACTATCTGTATTATATATATAAGCTAACTAACTAACTAACTACCTATCTAATGTCATGACTTCACCTCCATCTCCGTGCAGGAAAGCAGAGAGCACAGCAATAACACTGATGTCTCTGTCAGATCTGCAAAATACTGCATACAGTGGATGCTGGGGAGGTTCTTATATACTAAAGGGGTAAGCAACTTTCCTATTGGTTGCTAGGGATGGTGCTTAGCTCAGACAAATACATTGCAGCCTTCTCATTGGCCCACAAGCAAGAAGGGAGGTTACTGTTACCAATTAAAAAAAAATTTGTAATATTTTAAATTCCGAATACATATCACTATATTCTAAATATTCGCCAATTCTCGAAGTGCCGATATTCGCGATTAATATTCGCAATTCGAATATTCGCACCCAACACTACTTTTCAACAGATAAGTGCAAAGCAGAACAGCGAATATATTTTTATTTAGCCACTAATACACGGCAAACTGGGCTTTTGAATATATCACTGCACCGCACAAGGGCAAATATATTTTTCTTTTGCCACTAATACACGGCAAAAAAGGCTTTAAAACCTATAACTGCACCACAAAAAGGCAAATAAGACGTACTGTAGAAATATTTACTTGTAATCAACCCTATTAATGGCTGTATCAAACAGTACTTGAACCCCAATAACAAGAACGTTTTGCTGGAATGACAGAACTGTATCATGACAATTGGGATCCCCAGTCAGTGCACCAAGGTGTAATAGGATTGTTCCTATTACCTAGTTTGTAACCTCCCCTACTGAACCCTGTCCTACATAAATGCTGTAGAACGATTCATCCCTATTCTTTCCTAGCACTTATAAATCGTTTTTACCACAATCAAGCCTTTCCTGTCACTGTCCCTAGCGCCTGCAGACACGTCTCTCTCTGCACAGTACGCTGGTGAATGGCAGAATCTTTGATGGCTGCCGCTATTTATAGGCCTGTGACATCAGAGAGCTGTCTGGCTGCTGATTGGTTGCATGCATGTCAGTATGGGTGATCCTGCCTTCCCAGAGTTCCTTTCTCCATGTTCTCACATGTGCAGCAGCCATTTTAGGAAAAAATGTGATTCGTTACCACAAAGCGTGAGGAAATTCGGATTCGGTGCAAAACGAAGTTTTCCAGAAATTCGGATTAAATTCTACTTCGTTAACTTCGATTCGTTCATCTCTAGTCTTAATCACACAGGAGGAAAAGTTACTTCACAACACTGAGCTATAGAGCTGCCTCATCCTCCTCTGCTTTACTTGTCAGAGATGATGATCCTGAATACAGTTTAAGGGTCCATTTACACGTCTGCAGTGTTCTGCAGATCCGCAAATTGCGGATCGGCAAAACACCGGTACAGCACCCCAATAGATATGCCTATTCTTGTTCGCAGCTCCAGACAAGAATAAGATGTTCTATTTTTTGCGGAGCCGTGGACCGGAAGTCTGGGGCCACAGAACTGAAATGCGGATGTGGACAGCAGACTGCGCTGTCCGCATCTTTTCCGTCCCCATTGAAAATGAATGGGTCTGCACCCGTTCCGCATAAATGCAGAACGGATCTGGACCCAAAGTACGGACGTGTGAATGACCCTTATATTATGTTCAACTGAATCTCTGCAGGAATGGAGTTCATGAGGTGACATGAAGTACAGAGAGGAGTGGTCTGGCTAATGAGCAGCAGCACTTGTATGCAGTCTTCATTACCACACATTACCACAGTCTGTCCTGTCCATTCTCTCTATACGTCATGTCTACTAATGAACTCCATTCCTACAGCGATTGAGATGAAGATCTTATCAGCTATATTCAGGATCATAATACCTAAGATGCAGGAGAGAAGGATGAGTCAGCTCTTTAGCTCAGTGTTCTGAGGAAACTGGTCCTCCTGTGTGATTAAAACAGGTTTTCTGTGTACTAATAGGATGGCAGCCATGTTATTTCTCGTAATGATTCTTTCCTAGACAAAATGAGCCATTATAAATAATGAAAGGTATTTGGGAATATTTTTATAATAAAGTAATATTTTAAGTATTTTATTTTATCTGTCATCACATTGTTGTATATGCAGCAAATAGGTTGCTGGGCATACTACAATGTTTTTAAAAATTTTGAAACATTTTTTTAAAAAAACTGTCCATGAAGCAATTTTAAAGAAATAAAACACAGAAATTTGGCCCCACCTGAGCTCAGCCTGGGACTGGGAGTCACTGAGTTACCCCCGCAAACCTGCTCACCCCTCTGTCATTGACATCTCAAACAAAGTCTGGCAGGGAGGATCAGAGTGGCAGCCTTAGAATGGTGTAGGGAGTGAGGTTAATTTTATTATTTCATCACAAATTGCTGGCCTAGGGTATTTCCAGTTTTCCAATAATCCATTATATGACCAACTTATTATCTATTGACCCAGCCCTAAATCTTGGTGGTAATAAATGAGCAAAAAAGCGATGAAGGGGTCAACAGCTGTTTTGCTCTACTTTGAATGGACAGCACTGGTAGTTGCTCCAACAGTCAGTTGTTGGGCTCAAGTATGAAGGCACCTGGAGAAACATCCAGGCAAAGCTCATACACAAAGTCTACAGGGTACCCTTGCATTACTCAGACTAAGTAAAAGAATGGAAATGTCTCAGAGCTACTGGGACCTTTCTTACTCTGAAACCCTGAATAAAGAATGAAAATCTCAGAGAATTCTGACCCATTTATACTTTTATACCTAATGTTGAGCAAATACTGGCTTTATCTTTTACTTAAAAAAAAATGTCTGGGTACTATGACCCGCTTGATGCTTAGACATTCAGTGCACCTCCTATTTCCTGCACAGGGCTCCCATCCAAGTCTACTGAAAATAGACATATGATACTTTTCAAAACACGATATAAAGACAACTTCTTCTGTGAGTGTTAAAAAAAAGTTTCCCCAAATAAATTAAATATTTGTAGATTAATTATGCTGAAATCAATATGTTTGCTAAGAGAACCAAAGGCATCCAAGAAATTTTGTAAAGCCAAATCAGAGGTATGAAGTGGTGTCCCATGACAGTACAGAGAGCCAGGAAGCATAAACTTCATCTGAAAACTACATTTTTTTCAGAAGTAAGAATTTACTTTATTCAAATGTGGTGAGCTTTCAGAAGGCTTTACAAAATAGTATTTGTGAATGTTTGTGTGTGTTTTCCTACTTTCACTGGTCATGCTAGAGAGTTTTTAACATTCAATTCGGGCCTGGTTAGTTTATATCAGAGGTATGATTCGTTTTAGGTCTAAATCAGTGGCAACTCTAGGAAGCATATATGGGGGGGGGGGGCACATAAGATACCACAGTCAAAAATTGGGGGGGGGGCACTAATAATTTTCACCACTTAGGCCCCATTCACATGTCCGCAATTCTGTTCTGCATTTTGCGGAACGGAATTGTGGACCCATTCATTTCTATGGGGACACAATATGTCCCACAGATACAACAAAACTCCACTGGCGCTGATTAAAGACGATAAGCTGCAATATCAATGTATGGCCGTATCCATACATGACAACTGAAACCAATAAACTTTTAAACTAGGGATCCCTGAGGAAAAACGACATACATCGTTTGAAACGCGTTTGATGGACAGTTTTGCCTCCACCAGCAACCCGTAGCTCAGACAGAGTGACGTCACCTAGTTTGGAATACAGACACCCATCACAAGTAACATACTGGCTTTGGAACCTGCTTGAAGGACAAAATGGTGGACACTGCAAGCGACACAAACAAGGTGGGAAGATATACCAAAAGTATTCGCACCAAAAGTATTCGCAATAGCAGTTAGAATCTAGCCTAGCAGGTTCACAGTAGTTGCATGTGTGGGGTGGGCGCGATAATAGTAGTTTAAAAGTTTATTGGACACACTATGTCCCGCCCGGATCCAGAATTGCGGATCCGCACTTCCGTTCCGCAAAAAAATAGAACATATCCTATTCATGTCTGCAATTGCGCACAAGAATAGGCATTTTCTATGAGAGTGCCAGCGATATGCGGCCAGCATAATGCGGAACACACATTGCCGGTGTCCGTGTTTTGCGGATCTGTGGACCCGCAAAACACACACAGACGTCTGAATGGAGCCTTAATCATACTACTGAAAAAAACAAAATAAGCATATATAAATAAGATTACAAAATACGAGAGTATTGCATTATGCAGGGATACCTTTTTATTGTACTAACCTAATACTTAAAAGACAAGCTTTCAAGAGTTTTCCTTTCTTCCTCAGTATTGCTTCAGACCTGAGAAAGAGAGACACTCTTGTAAACTTTTCTTTATAGTTTAAAGCAGTTTCAGCAAATACCAGGGCTGTGTAAATAATCCCATATGAAACGTCACCAAAGAAGACCAATGAACAATAACCCTGTGGGTGTTGTTGGTGTGCACAACTAATACTTCTACATTTACCAATACATTTACATTTATTTATTATCAAAAAGCATCATACATAACTAAAAAAAAAACATTTTTACTGTCCCTTTAAGCAAAAGCCAGAATATAATAAAAGACTAAAACAGACATTAAACTAAACTACATTTATAATAAAACAATTTACCTACAAAAGAAGCTATTCAGAAGTTATTCAATCCTCTGCTGTGCTGTCCTCTGCTTCAGTCTCTCCTCAGTGCGCAGGCGCACTGTTATGGGGGATCTGTGGATGACACACTGTTATAGGGGCATCTGTGGATGACACTGTTATGGGGTATCTGTGGATGACACACTGTTATGGGGGATCTGTGGATGACACACTGTTATGGGGGATCTGTGGATGACACAATGTTATGGGGGATCTTTGGATGACACACTGTTATGGGGGATCTGTGGATGACACTGTCCCCAACACCCCTCACAAAAGTAAATGTCCCCCACACTTCCCTCACAGTAGTAATTGTCCCCCACACTTCCCCCACAGTAGTAATTGTCCCCCACACTGCCCCTACAGTATTAATTGTCCCCCACACTGCACCAATGTAGTAGTTTGCTCCCCATGTAGTAATTTGCCCCCCACTATCTTCAATATCCTCCTGTGCCCCACAGTAATGTCCCCCAAAGTTGGCACACAAAAAATAAATAAAATCTAATACTTACCTATGTCCCAGACTCCTGGCGCTCACTCGTAAATGGTAGGCAGGACCGCACGTCACTGTAATGCCTCCCTCCATAGGCGCACGATTATGTCATCACGCCCGCCTGCGCAGGGATTTTACTACTGCATAGGCAAAGGGAATCAGCAGGGGGGGGGGGGGTCACAAGGAAAGGCAAGGAATAACGTAGAGGGGGGAAATTCCCCACCCCCCTTGCCCCCCTGTAGCGACGCCTATGGTCTGAATTGATTCTACCTTTATTGAAAGTGTTTTGACTGCCTATGAAAATCCACCTAACTGTCTGTCCCTCTCTCTTAATCATCTCTAGTCATTACTTAAAGGGCATCTATCAGCAGTTTCGACCTACAAAAAAGGCTGTATGTGTGCTTGGCAGCTGAAGACATCTGTGTTGGTCCCATGTTCACATGTGCTCCTATTGCTGAGAAAATTTGTTTTAATATATGCAAATGAGACTTGAGCAGCAACAGGGGCGTTACCATTACACCTAGAAGCTCTGTTCTCTCTGCAACTGTTGCCCCCTCTGCACTTTGACAGGGCTAGGTGTGATCACATTTCACTACCTGATCCTGTCAATTATAGCGGAGAGGGAGCGGCAGATGTAGAAAGAGTTGGGCCTCTAGGTGTAACAACTGCTGAGTCTGACAAATGCCTTTTAATATTAATTTAAGTGTCCTTAAATTTCATTTATAGGGTAATATCCATCACACAAAGTATCTCATCTTAAGATTGTGGGGGTCAAGGCAGTCAGACCACCACTGATCACAAAGTGATGGCATCTTTTAGCAATTCTTAGATTATCCATTTAGGGGTAAAATATCGCATTTGATTGTTCTGTATCTCTCAGTTGAAGTGCTACTTTATCACTGTCTTCCGTTTAGCCAATCTGTTTGAGCCTCAAGCATTAGCAAGTCATACAGCACAGAAGAAATTAAGAGGACTTTCTTGCATGTTACTACCACTTTTGGGCACAGTGGCTGAAACTTAGGTTTCAATCTGGTTTATTGGAACTCTTTAATTGGAGAAATAGGGAACTGGCTATCTCTTGAGTCACCAGAAGAGACAGGTGAAAACTGTGCCAAAATTATCAAAGTGAAGCTGTGTAGCAAATTTGGTAAATCTTATGTTAGACAGTTGTCTCCTCTTTATGCTGTTTTTTGGCTGGCTAAATTTACATCAATTTGCTCCAAAGTGATGGTCCATACCATTATTAATACTGCCACATTATGACTCCACTTAGCCACCACCACCTTTTCAAAACACTTTTCAAAACTGCTAGGTGAGGCAGAAAAATTGTTTAAAACACATGATAAATCTCAAAATCTTCCCCACTGTGGTTTTATACTTATTAAAGGGGTTCTCCGGGAATTAAGAAAATGAAAACACTTAAATATTACTTTATAATAAATACATTCCCTAATACCTTTAGTATAATGGTTTCATCAGAGGAAACAAAATGGCCGCTGTCCTATTGGTACATACAAAACCTGTCCTAATCACACACAGGGCCGGTGCTTCCATACAGGCAAGGGGGGCAATTGCCCCCGGGCCCCAAAGTCCTTAGGGGCCCAGGCGCCGCTCCGTATACAGCCCCCGCCTCCTAGCTAATTTATTCACGTCACTTGCCTCTGTGTAATTGCAGAGAAGCGCCATAATCACGCACAGGTGCACTGGCATTGTCGAGCGAAGTGTGCATGCGCCATCTTGCAGCGTACCTCGCTTGACGATGCCTCTGCCAGTGCACCTGTGCGAGATTAAGGTGCTTCTTTGCAATTACACAGAGGCAGGTGAAGTGAATAAATTAGCTAGGACTCGGAGGCGGCACTGGGCAGGGAGGGGATCTGTGGATGACACTTAGAGGGATCTGTGGATGACACTTAGAGGGATCTGTGGATAACACTTAGGGGGATCTGTGGTTGACACTTAGGGGGATCTCTGGATGACACTTGGGGGAATCTGTGGATGACACTTGTGGGGATCTGTGGATGATACTTGTGGGGATCTGTGGATGACACTTATGGGGATCTGTGGATGACATGGTATGTAGCTGGAGGGAGAAAATGTGGCCTTACCACAATAAAGGGTACAGTCTGTATAAATAGGTGGCTGACAAAAAGGGGACGGGTCAAAGGGCGTGGTCAATAGGCAGAGTCAAGGGGGCTGCAAAATTAGCTTTTGCCTAGGGTGGCAAAAGTCCTGCACCACTACTGCAACTCTGAGCCCCTCTCTGCCTCTTTAAGAGAGCAGTGGCTGCTGGGGCTCGGAGCATGCCGCCGCACAGGCACGTCTTCGTGTCTGTGACGTTGCCAGCTCTGCCCCCAGAGAAGAAGAAGGAGCGAGCGCCAGCCAGCCACTGCCCTCTCTCACCATGGCTGATGCCTGCCATGTGTGCCATTCAACTTCGTTCTGCGGGGGCTCTGCCCACACACAGCCAAGGACCAAGTTCTGCCCACACACAGCACAGCCAAGGTAGGACCAAGGTACAAATAACAAGAGTGGGAGCAGAGATGTGCTGCTAGCCTGGAGAAATGTGCCACGGGGGGTCTGGGGGGGGGGTGGAGATGTGCTGCGCCTGCTGCCACTGGTCTGGCCCATGGAGCCTCCAAGTGTCATGTGAGGGGGGGGGCTTATTGTTTTTCGCCCCAGGGCCCCATTTCACCAAGAACTGGCCCTGATCACACAGCAGGACAAGTTTGTTCAGAACACTGAGCTAAAGAGCTGCCTGATCCACCTCCCTGAATAAAGTTGATAAGAACTTTAGCTGAATTTAGTTTATAAGGAAACATGATGTATAGAGAGGATGAACAGGACAGACGGTGGTAATGTAGGGCTGTGGTAATGGTGACTGCATACAAGTGCTGCTGCTCATTATCCTCTCATGTCTCCTCATCATCTCCATTCCTATAGAGATTCACCTGTGTTCAGGATCATAATGCCTGAAAAGTAGAGCAGAGAGGAGGATGAGTCAGTGGTGTGAAATAACTTGTCCTCCTGTGAGATTAGGACAGGTTTTGTGTGTAGTAATAGAACGGCGGGCATTTTATTTCCCCTGATGATTGCTCCACAGACAAAACTAGCCATTATAACAAATGAAAGGTATTTGCGAATATATTTATCATAAAATAACATTGAAGTATTTTCATTTTCCTAATTCCCGGAGAATCCCTTTAAGGGCCCATTTACATGACCGTATGCAAGCGATCAAGTCCACAATATACGGGCACCGGGCATGTGAATTCCATATCCCAGATAAGGCCACACTGACTTAAATGGGTCCGCAATCCGCAATGTGCGGAGTGAAGGCACAGATCGGAATCACTTCCGTGGGCTTTTGAGCCCGTGCCACAAAAGATAAGACGTGTCCTATCTTTTGCCGTATATTGAGGATCGTGGACCCATTCAAGTCAATGTGTCCGTGCCACAATATGGTATCCACATATCCGGTGCCCGTGCAAATTGCAGCACGGGCACAGACGGCTCACGTTCGTGTGAATAGACACTATTAGCAGCACACATAAGCATGTTGTGTTGTGCAGTATAAATTAGGTGCATCTTCTGGCAGTTCGTGCTCCTCAACTGAAACCTATCCCAGCTCTGACTTGGTGTAGAGCTCAGTCTTATTTTATGCCAGAAAACTAACATAAAATATAAACATGCTGGACCCACTGACCCCAGCACTTCCCTCATCAGACCACTTTTTGGGGAAAAAGGCAATGTCGGCGAATAAACACCACTTGTGCCTAGACTTAGACACAGTGGCCTTTAAAAAGTCACAAGCACAAGGTTTTTTTAGGCCGGAAAACTGGAGTGGGGAGAATGATAGATGGGTTACTGACATAGCTACAGCTGATGCAAAGGATGTAGTAAACCCCCTACATCAGTTATCTAAATGGGATGAAAGAAGATGTCTGGTACTTTACTATTATTCCAAACAAGATTGTATTAAATTATATTTTTAATGTTTTAGTAAAAATGTCGATTTCAGTGATAGTCCACCTACATGGTATAAATAAGCATTGTTTTCACACAGGTCAGTCCGCTTCAGGAACTTCTCACAGCAGACAAGAAGTGAGTGACGTGGTAAATCTAACTGACTGATGACAGCAGCAGGAGAATTCACCGAGTGACAGACATAATTGAATATGAATTTTCCTTATAAATATGACACATCTTGTTCATTTCACACTGACCGAGAAATGTCTGTTCTGTGTGTCCATATTTTTACAGTCACAATATAGTGGTAACTTTTAACCCTAAAATATTTCATGGTGTAAAGAAGGAGACATGTAATAAATGGAAAAATATATATTACACACCAAGAATAGTGATGAGAGATCTGCTTTTTACATCAATCGGAGCAGAACTGAAGTAACCGTGGCACTGGGGCTACTGGAAAACAGCCTGATTGTAATTAGAGATGAGCGAATTTCTTCAAAATGTGATTCGGCTGCTTCACCGAATTTTACAAAAATAGCCATAGCATCACTCCCCATCATTGTACCCCTTATATTTCATGTTCATATATGATCACGGTATTTGAGAGTAAAAGCAATGCAAAATTAACAGAAAAAATAAATTAAATCACACTTACCACTTACATTTGCTTGAAGATCTGGCGCGAAATCTCGTGCAGCTCGAAATGACGTTACGACAGCCGGGATTTCGGCTGAGATCTTTAATCAAGATGGCGGCGGATGGCCCGTCGAGGGCAAATGGAGGATGTAAGTATGATTTTTTTTTGTTTTTACACTATTTCAGGTTAAATCGATTCGCTACCACAAAAACACAAGGAAATTGCTTCGCAGCGAATAAAATTCGCTCAACTCTAATTGTAATGAATTGTGCAGCAGATTCGATTTGGGTATGAACAAATTAACCCTAATTCAAAACTACTCAGTTTGCCCTGAAAAGTGGGGTATGATGCTCTGAGGACTTCTTGGACTGTATCCAACCTCTTTTAGGTTTGTACCTGACCTGTTACATGTGAACTTGGCAGCTGAAGGCATCTGTGTTGGTCCCATCCCATGTTCATATCTGCCTGCATTGCTGACAAAAAAGGATGTTTTAATATATACAGATGATTCTCTAGGAGCAATAGGGGCGTTGCTGTTACACCAAGAGGCTCCGCTCTCTCTGCAACTACTGCTACACCCCTGTTGCTCAAAGAGGCTCATTTGAATATATATTAAAACATCATTTTTCTCAACAATGTGGGCACATATGAACATGGGATCAACACAGATGCATTGAGCTGCAAAGAGCTCATGTAAGAGGTCAGCCAGTGTCATAGGTACAAATCTGCTGACAGATGCCATTTAATGCCAAGATAACATTAGTAATGACAGTGACAGTGACATACATGTCCATGGGTAAAAGCATGGTAGTCAGGGGTAACAAACAACCTGTTTAATAACACACCACGCTGTCAGATTTTATTTTTAAATGATACATAGTGTAGTCCACAAATTGTCTCTTTTTGGTGGCAGATGCCTTCGTCTCTGACTTCTGACTTGTAAAATGGTGGCCACCATTTTGAGAGATGCATACAAATCAAATCTGAAAAGATTCACATCAAGCTGGAATCGATTTAGTGTAGAATCGATTTGCTTATCTGTAGTCAATAAATCTTAGAGAGCCCCTTTAACAAATACATTAAGCAAATGTATGCACCAAATGTTGGACTTTTAAAAAAATAGAACAATAAAAGGTGGACATTCTCTTTAAGTGGAAGCTAAAGACATATTTTTGCCTTGAGTCTTTAGTTAAGTTGTTTTATTGATATGAATATGTATCACGGTTTTCTTTAAGCATATAAATTAGAGCTCAATATACCTATACTGTATTACGTTTTGTTCAAAAGTAACAAAAAAAAAAATAACCAGCGACTACTCTCTACACATGTTTAGAAAAACTTGATTACCTCTTTGATAGTAAATACAAAAGTTGCTGCTTAAAATAACACAAATGGTACAGAAGTCTCAAAAACTTGGATGTAGCTTATAAAGTCGGTTAAAAAATCCTTATATGCGTGCCTTAGACGTTAAATGGGATAAAGGAAACATGTTTTAATGAAACCCAGACTTCATACAGTATGTGTGATATGCTTCTTTCTCCAGATAGCCAAGATGCTGAGATTTATTCTGTGCATGCCTCACCTCATGCTGAGTGTTGTTTTGACTCTTCTACAGCTCCTCCTTTTATAATGTAAAGATTTAGCTTTACATACATAGTCGCTTGTTTTTCTTAAACTTGGCATTGGATGGTTGCCATATTATTTTTGATAAAAGTGGAATTCTCTGCTGTCTGCGGGACTTACCCTTGGGACGAGTGTATTAGATGCAAACTTATACCAAGGCATCTTCCTTTGCAAGCTTAGTATTCCCTTGGTCCCTTTCTGTTCTGGTCTTGGAAGATCATGCACAGCTTGAGAGTCCATTTCTCATCTAAACAAATGCCATAAGCCCTTTTTTACTTTTTACAACCATGTCAAGAAATATTATTGACTGCCAATGGTCATGTGGCTGGACTCGGCTCCTCAGAGTCGTAAAATAGTCTCAAGGTCTGTTATCAATTTCTGAAGTTGTCCAGGGAATACCGGGGAGATTCAGATCCAAGTTATAAATGACAACTCAAAGCCATGGAGGCTTTTGAAGCTGGTACCCATGACAACATCAATGTGACAGACTGCCCTTCATTACTTTTGTTGTCTATCAAAAAATGAAAGAAGAATGCTGGGAAATAACTTTAGTCTTTTTTCACACACTAAGGTCACACAGACAGAAATCAAAACCTATTGTTATGGATGTGGTAATGCTATGGAGAATAATTGTTATTCTACTCATCAGAAAACATGAGCACTATATTATAACCTGCAGTATGCCTAAAGGTAATATAAAATATATAAATACCATATAAATCATTCTATGGACTAAGGTATAAAAATATCGAGGACTCATATATGGAAACAGCAATTATATATTTGAGTCCAAGTTAGAAAGTATAGGTTAAGACACCAGATGGCCTCTAGAAAACTGTAGGTAGCAACCCTAGAGCTCAAATTTTAACTGGGCTATAAGTTAGTAAAGCATCACAAAAATGGCATAAATACCAAAGTAGTAAAATTTCTCAAAACATTTTTTAATATATTTGCATCCATTTAAAAAAAGTATATAATCTATGTATAAACTAAAAGATTAACTCTGAATGTGGCAGCACTTCAACATGATACACACAGCAATATATTAGACTGCTCTTTAATACCTAGGCACAGTACGTCTATCTATAAATTAATGGATCAACTGTGAATGTGGCAGACAAGATGCACACGGTGATATATTAGACTGCCCTTTAATTCTGAAGCATAGTAAGTCTATGTGAAGAAAAAGAATGGAATCCATATTCCCATAAAAACAAAAGTTTTATTTCTTCATTAACATATACATGGACACCACAGTCTGGGTGCTCCCCTGCATGCAGTTCCCCAATAGTTACAGGGTGTCTTCTTCCGCTGTCCCTTTTTGCATCAGCATAAGTGCCTGCTCCAGTGGGGTATCACCAATAGACAAAGAACAGGCAGTCACTATGAGGCCCATGAGGTTGAGGGGTGTGGGTGACCTGCTCGGCGGTCTCTGAGGGGGCAGAACTTTATGACAGGGCAAGGGAACACCCATGAAACAGTAAAACAGCGAATGAGATTGCAATGACATCAATCTCTTGTACCGGGTCTCGAGGGATGACATGATGACATTGTAACATAGGTGTTTGTGATGTCATTACGTCATCGCGTGAGACCCGATGCAGGAGGGCACAGGAGATATAAACCCAGGCCACTTTGCATGCACAGTAAAATGATGCCAGGCACCATGTTCATGCGATTAATCGGAAACAAATCAAAAATCTTTCGATTAATTTATCAGATGAGTTTTTGTGAAATTTATGACGAATCTGATTTGTTTAGAATTGATTCACTCATATCTAACCTGAATTTCAAATTATTTTTTTTTGGTCAATGTGCTGTAACCGATAAAATATTTTATATAAAAAATATTATCACAGTCAGTAGATATGTAACCTAAGTATTCTGTTAAAGGTTTATGTGTCTTATGATCATCAAAACAGTGAAATTGCTGAATCGTTTGCAGCGCTCTTTGTCTTGGCAAGTGTTTTGTTGTAACTATTTTTAGTATTCGTTCACTTCATTGAAGCTCTGACTTAGTATTCAACACAGGGAAATCCGCATTTATGTCTCATTTTTGTTTTAGTCATTAGGAGCTAAATAGAAATACACTATTCTGAATCATCAATTGGGCAGCACAGAAAATGATTCATAATGTTGATTTCCTATTAAACATTACATGCAGATATATGTGCTGAATCATTACAGATGAGCAAAATGACAGAAGTCTAGGCTCAAGTGAGTTATTTAGTTTTGATGGAATTTGGCCAGTCATATCACCATAATAAATCCAGTGACATCACAGAACAAGTATAATAGACACAGTGATGACATCGTACTGCAATAAGAAAGATTGTGATGTCACATGGATGATAAACAAAGTTAAAGGGGTTCTCCGGGAATTAATTAATACTTAAATATTACTTTATTATAAATAAATTCCTAAATACATTTCATTAGGAATAATGGCTCATTTTGTCTGGGAAGCAATCATTAGGGAAAATAAAATGTCCGCCACCTTATTAATAGACACAAAACCTGTCCTAATCACACAAAAGGACAAGTTACTTCAGAACACTGAGGTAAAGAGCTGCCTCATCCTCCTCTGTGCTCTGCTTCTCCTAAATACAAATCATAAGATCCTCAGCTGAATATCTGTAGAAATGGAGTTTATGAGGAGACATGAAGTACAGAGAGGATGGACAGGACAGAGTGTGGTAATGGAGACTGCATACAAGTGTGGCTGCTCATTACCTCCACCTCCTCTCTGTACTTCATGTCTCCTCAAAAACTCCAATCCCACAGATTCATCTGAAGATCTTATCATCTGTATTCAGGACCATAATCCCTGAGAAGCAGAGAGGAGGATCAGGCAGTTCTTTAGCTCAGTGTTGTGAACTAGCTTGCCTGCTGTGTGATTAGGACAGGTTTTGTGTGCATTAATAGGATGGCGGCCATTTTATTTCCCCTGATGATTGCTCCCTAGACTAAATGAGCCATTATAACTCATAAAAGGTATTTGGGAATATATTTACATTGAAGTAAAATTTAAGTATTTACATTTTCTTAAAGAGGACCTTTCAGCAAAAAAATATTCATGGGATACTTACACCGTCTTACAGGCCTGCTGGCGCTGATGTCAGCACACAGTTTTTTTTTTTCAAACGCCCCCCCCAGTTCGCCCGCAGCGCTCCCGGTATCTTCTGTGCCTCTTATGCTAATGAGGCAACTTGGTTATAGTAGGAGGTTTCATTTAGTTATGGTGGGCGGTGTCTCTTCTCTCTGGCAGCGAGCGCATCCAATCTCAGCGCTCCTCTCTTAGCCAGGGAGCCCTTGCTAAGAGAGGAGCGCTGAGATTGGATGCGCTCGCTGCCAGAGAGAAGAGACACCGCCCACCATAACTAAATGAAACCTCCTACTATAACCAAGTTGCCTCATTAGCATAAGAGGCACAGAAGATACCGGGAGCGCTGTGGGCGAACTGGGGGGGGGGGCGTTTGAAAAAAAAAAACTGTGTGCGGACATCAGCGGAAGCAGCCCTGTAAGATGGTATAAGTATCCCATGAATATTTTTTTACTGAAAGGTCCTCTTTAATTCCTGAAGAACCCCTTTAAAGGGAATTCTGGCAGTTTTCTATTGATGACCTGTGCACCCTCACTGATCAGCTGTTTTAGGAAAAGCACTGGGTGCTGGAGATGTGGTGTTTCAATGCCTGGTCCCAGCCAAAGCTGCTCCATGTAACAGCTGATAAATGTGGATGCCAGGATTCAAACCCCCCCAAACTAATATTTATGACTCCTAAGGATTGGTCATCAATGATAAACTCCTTTAAGTAAATGCACTTTAATCGCAATGATGCTAGGATAGTCACAGTGATGTCACACCTAAGGGGTGCAGACTGGATAGTATTGGTTGGCATGCTGTCAGTGGAATAATAAAAGTTTCCTTCTTATTGGTATTGAATTACATTACCAAGTTTATGGCTGATGTAGGAATAAGTAAATATAGGAATACATACATAAAATTAACGCAGAATAAGTCTCCCTGCACTCTGCCTTCACTCTTCATGCCCTCTCCCTGCACTCTGCCTCTACTCTCTCTCTCTAAAGTTCTTCTATTAATCATTTTCAGCAACACTGTCCCTAGCTCATGAGCACTTGCCACATCTCTCCCTATGCTCAGCTCACAAGACAATGGCAGAGACCGTGGGGGATGAAGCTATTATAGGGCTATGGGGGATGGCTACCTGTGGATTGGCTGGCTGTATGGCATTATGGGTGATCTCGCGTTCCCAGGCTTCTTACTTTCACTTTGCAACAGGTGCAGCCGCCATTTTAGGAAAAACTGATTCATTACCATTAAGCGTGAGGAAATTTGGATTTGTTGCGAATCGAAGTTTTCTTAAACTTTGGACCGAATTTCGCTTTGAATGCTTTGCTTCACTTAACACTAATGGTGATTTGATGTAATGCAATGAGTATAATAGTCACAGCAATATCACAGCTAATAGCAAAGAACCCAGCAGTGATGTCTCAGCACAAGGATACTATTATTTCCTATTATTTCATGTAACTTGGTTGGATTTTTTCGAATAGCTGTATACTGTTTTTGCTACAAACTTGTTTTAAGCAAATAGTTTGGGGATCAGTGATATACATACATATGAAGGGGACCAAAAGCAAATATCTGTCAAGATAGAGGGAGTTATCTTGTCCCATCTCTTTCTCATAATACTTGGGTTAACTTCCCACACCTTGTTTGTATGACCTATGCAGAAAGGAACCCTTTACAGGTTCTCACCACCCATTAATAAAAGGGATTAAGCAAACCTTACCTGGATCCCTTTTTCCAGAAGCCGCATGGTTCTTTTATAGGATGTACTCTCTGCCTTTGATGTATATCCTCATTGGGAAATGGCTAGATGGAAAGGTATGGTAGACTCAGGAATTTTGGGCACAGATACTGTGCTGGCATTCTTTTTCACATTTTTTATACATTTCACAAAATCTTTAGGAAAAAAACATGGGTAAAGAGACTAAGCTCTGATCTGGTCTGGGCAAGACTTTTGATTCACTAAAATATGACAGCAAGTCAGTAATTTTGTGTGGTTTTGAATTTACGCGTTTTCCAAATGTACCTTTCAGAGGACCTTTAGTCAGCATTAGTCATTGGCAAGCTTGGTGAAGGTCATTATTTTTGGATGAGCATTAAAACATATGAGCAATAATATTAATCTATCAAAACAACCAGAAGCCTTACGGAACCAAACTAACATTTTACCTACTTAAATTATAAGGTGTATTATAAAACAGCACGTCAAACTTTGTCTGTGCGATACAGTGTAAATAGTTTAGCTTTGAAATCTTTGACACATTTTCTTGCAGAAGATGAAATACTTTTGGTAAACCACTGTGGCTGAAGAGTGAACGCATAACATTACAACGAACTGGCAAACAAAGCTAATTTTCCAGATTCTTAGTAAAATATAGCTATATGTATTTGTCCTAATATTTCAGAGTTTATGAAGGTGGAAATTGGTGGTTTTGGGAGCCAAGAAAAACATCAAGGTATATTGAACATTATACTTGTCCCATATGGGACAATGACAAAGTTCGGCCAAGATACTGTCATGTTGTGCATATGAGAGCATACGGGTATGTGTAGGAGAGGTCAGTGTTATGTGATGTTCTACATCTTTTGTTGTTAAATTAACACAATGCAGAACAATCAATTATCCCTTGGTTTATGTGGATAATAGCCAGAATATTATTTGATCAGAGGTGAACTTAGGACAAAAACATTTTACCATTTTATGCATATAAATGTGTGTGCCTTACTGGTAATTGCTATTATTTGTGTAATATCTATCTATCTATCTATCTATCTATCTATCTATCTATCTATCTATCTATCTTTCTATCCCTACCAGAGATGAGCGAATTAAAGCTGACAAAGTGGAAATTGATTCGAATTTCAGGAAAAAGTGCTGTTTGATAAAGCCATTAACAGGGTTTATTACAAGGAAATATGTATATGTCTTATTTGCCCTTGTGCTGTGCAGTTCTAAAGAGTTTTTGGGCTTGTATTAGTGGGGAAAAAGGGCTTATTAGACACTGTGTTGTAAAGTGCTAAAATTACAGCCCCTTTTGTCATGTATTAATGGAAAAAGTAAAATATATTTGCCGATCAGCGGTGCTGTTATCTGTTGTTAAGCCTTTTGTAGCGTGTACTAGTGGAAAAAGAAAAAATATATTTGCCGTTCAGCGGGGCAGTTAGCTGTTGTAATTGTAAAGCATTTTGTGGCTTGAATTTCGTGGAAAAAGAAAAAATATATTTGCCGCTCAGCGGTGCAGTTAGCTGTTGTAAAGTCTTTTTTGGCGTGTATTAGCGGAAAGAGAAAATATATATTTTCGGCTCGGCAGTGCAGTTATCTGTTGCAAAGCCTTTTGTGGCGTGTACTATTGGAAAAAGGAAAAATATATTTGCCACTCAGCGGTGCAGTTATCTGTTGTAAAGATTTTGTGATGTGTATTAGTGGAAAAAGAAAAAATATATTTCCTTTTAATTTTTGTTATTTGATCTAACAGTATGTCATACAGAGAAGTGCCAGGCCCTGCACAGGGGAGTGGCAGAGGCCTAAATGTTTCTGGCGCATGCAGAGGTTGAAGCAGAGTAAGGGGCCGTGGCAGCAGGGGTCACTTCTAGAGGCCTGAGCTCCCAGTGTCAGCTACCGGTCGTGTCATGGCCAGCAACCCAGCGGTTATTGACTCGATCTTCGACTTCGTTGCAAGTGACTTCAGACACCCACAGCCAAGAGTCGGTGGATTCGTCAGACACAACCCTTAGTTGGCATGGCCCGGGAGCAGGCCCTGTGCCCTCACCTGTCTTCAACCTGCCTCTGTCTTTTTCTGTTCCCAGAGCCAGAAAAGTATTGTATGCTGTGGGCTCAGCTCCACTATACAGTGAGGACAAGCTATTAGAGGACAGTCAGGAGTTACTTGCCAGCCAAGATGTGAAGGAGACATCCGTCACTTCCTCCACTAGGTGGCAAGTAGTAATGAGGAGAGTGGCGTGGGAGCTGCTGTTGCGACTGGTCAGGCTCCTGACCCAGAGACAGTTAAGGAGGACATCAGTGACGTGCAGACAGTACTCAATGATGATGATGATGTAGCTGAACGCACTTGGGAGCCGGGTGACGAAGGGGCTTTATTTTATTCACTTATATAATAATGTCATTTTATAAAAAACGGTGTCTCCATAATAAATCCGCAGCGTAGGGGCCACGTGTGGCTTTTACACACTTTCAAAACAATCCTTCAGCGGGGCGAATAGATGCCGGATGACCGGGACTCCCCATGACCTTCCCATGACCTTCCTAGGAGCTTCTATCGGGAGTAGTGTTGAGCGCGAATATTCAAAAAGCAAATTTTTTTTTTTTTTTTACACAGTACACATCACAATGCACATTACAGTGAAGTGCTGATAATCGCATAGCAATAAAAAATATCGCGTTACGAATATTCGCGCTCCACTCGCTGACAGTGAGTGGAGCGCAAATAATCGTAACTCGATTCTTTATTGCGATGCGAATATTGGCACTACACTGATCCCTCCCTTCTTAGTTTGAAAACTGCACCATGCCCCTTTCTCGCATGAGCGATTTTTACATTGCAATTATCGAATAAAGCGAATTTGTGAATATTTGACGAATATTCGCCCACATATTCGTCAAATATCGCGAAATTGAATATAGCCGATGCTGCTCATCACTAGTCGGGAGCAGCATTTCATTTCTGAGACGTACTGTATAGTGTGGGGGTAATCCGAAGACCCTCTTCATCACCATGCACCACAGAATGTCCTCCTTCCCATACATGATGACTGGGAACTCGTGATGTTTTCCCTGACGAAGAGACCAGGGGCTGGTAGTTATGGTTTGAATCCTGATGAACTTCACAACTCTTTCGTGCTCCAAGCTATCTTGAAGTTTTGTCTTCTCATTGTCTGTAGCTACTAGAGGCCTGTTCATGCCACGCAGGTTCCCCCAGAAGTATCTGGCTCGATGAGCAGCCGATACCGCACTTGATTCTAAGCTTTTTGAGAACCATTAACCGTGTCTGTCCTTTCCAACACAACTGGCACAATCCTCAAATACTCTGTGCTGCTGGGGACCCTGATCTTTCCACCTTGTAACTCTTAGTCCACAATCTTCAACATGATCAGCACACTCCTCTCCTGAAATACTTTGCACTGCTCAGGAATCCTGCTCCTTTCACTCCTTGTTTTTTTTTTTTTTTTTTTTAAATGCTACTCATCTTTGATTTTTTTTTTTACATTTATTTAAAATTTAAATAACGTGTACATGCAGGAGTAATATACGTCCTAGAATGTCCCTGTCACCTTCAATACGTGGCACAAATAGAAGAGATCCCAGCAGACGGTGCTGTTATGATTACTGTAAACAAATCTTCTTTATTATATGCTCTTTTTGTCTTAAATACAGCAGGTTCAAAAAGGCTACATGCCGAAACGGGTTATTTAAGACAAAAAGAGCATATAATAATGAAGATTTGTTAACAGCAAGCATAACAGCAGCGTCTGCCGGGATCTCTTCTATTTGTGCCACGTGGAGCTCTGCTCCTTCCCGGTGCAACGCCTAGTTCACTAGCAAGCCCCGGCTCGTTTCATTTTCAAACCTTCAATACGTGGGCAGGACTTTTAGAAAATTAAATCGTAAGGCTTAGTAGTTTTCTCCTTAGTTTCCTCCCTAAAGGGGAACTGGCGATCATCAGTAAGTGGATAGGGAGAGCAGGAGCTCCTGAAGAACCATGACTCTTCTCAGGCAGCCATGACTCTTTTCCAGGCTTGAGCTACAATGATTATAAATCTGGTCCTCAGTGCAGTATGCTGGAAGCCCAATGCAGTAGCATTGTGCATCTTCTATTTCAAGAGTTGTGTCATCTTCACCTAGGGCACCCCAACTTAAGCCAAGCAGGAAAAACCCAAAACCAGAAAATGCCCAAAGGAATGAACGTTGTGCCCTTCCTATCACTGACTGGCCTAGCGGAGCATTTGATTAGTTTACGCTTGAGTTATTTGGTCAGTTTTGGCCCCGTGATCATTTGTCATTCACAAATAAAATCATTTGTGACACACAAATAAAATGAAAGGCTCTTTGTCATGGACCTATCTCTGTGTAGGAAGAAAGACATATCACAGGTATATTCAGTTTCCTGGCTATCAGGGAAGGAAGCAGAAGCATCAGTATAGGCAACTTTTTTGGTGGACTTGTTACTGCATGCCTATTAGTGATTGGCGAGCATGCTCAGCCGAACACCAGTTCGGCTCGAGCAACTCGATGCTCGGAACATCGCTGTGTTAAGCCAAACACCGCATGTGCTTGAGCGCGATGCTCGAGTCTCCTCCCCACACGTTTGTTGGCTGCTACACAGCCAATAAACGTGCGGCTAAGTACTGCCACTAACTGTAATGCCATAGCCCTGTTGGTTACTGGCATTACAGTGATTGGCTGGCCTGAACACATCATCGGGTGCTATATAGCACCCGATGACACATGTTCGGCTCAGTCTTAGTCAGGGAGAGCTGTACTGAAGAAGGGACAGATAGTGTAGGGAGTGAAATAGTAATATTTTAGGGAGAACATTTGTTAGAGACCCAAAAGTACTTTTAAGGACTATTGTTGTATCTGGCTGAAATATATATTATTAGTGCAACCTACGCTAAATTGTGTGCAATTGTTAGTGCCGCTTCTGATATTGACATCACCTCTGCTACATCTTTCATTTTACATTTGCGCAGCCTAAATATCTGTGACATTCAGAGCAATAGTTTGGCCGCTGGTGACAGCGACATTACCAGCGCCACATCTCCTGTATAACGTTTGTGCATCCTAAATATCAGTGACATTCATTCAGTTTAACTTTTTATTAACCAGTGGTGACAGCGACATTACTTGCGCTATACCTCCTTTATAACGTTTATGCTTTCTAAATATCAGTGACATTATTTCAGTGTAATTTTTTATTAGCTGGTGGTGACAGTGACATTACTTGCGCTATACCGCCTGTATAACGTTTGTGCATCCTAAATATTAGTGATATTCATTCAGTTGAATTTTTTATCAGCCGGTGGTGACAACGACATTACTTGCACTATACCTCCTTTATATTGTTTGTGCATCCTAAATAGCAGTGACATACATTCAGTGTAATTTTTTATTAGCCGGTGGTGACAGCGACATTACTTGCGCTATACCTCCTGTATAACGTTTGTGTATCCTAAAATTATCTGTGACATTCAGTGTACTTTTTTCATAGACGCTGCGGACAGCGACATTATCTGTCCTACATCTCCTGTTTAACGTGTGCGCATCCTAAAAATATCTGTGACATTCTGTGTACTTTTTTTGCGCATACACTTACAAAACCTGCGCTACTGTACGTGTGACATACTTGCAAGCATATATACCATTTAATATGCGCAAGGCGAGCAGTAAGGGACAAGGAAGTGGCCGTGCTGCTGATGGTGCACGCAGAGGCCGTGGCCCTGGGCACGGTGAAACTGTGCCTGCTGCCAGAGCACAAGAAACACACGCATCCACGATACCTAGCTTCATGTCCCAGTTTGCAGGGCGGCGCAGGACATCACTCTCGAAGTCAGAGCAGTGCGACCAGGTGGTCGGTTGGATTGCAACAGATAATGCTTCCAGTCGGTTAAGCACCACCCTGTCTTCCACATAGTCCAGTCTCAGTAGCCAAGAGTTTGGCTAGCAGAATCCTTATCCTGATACTCCTTCCACCCACCATGGAGAGTCTTGGCAAACAAGTGATCCCACACTCGGATATTCCAAGGAGCTCTTTTCATCGCCATTTCTTAATTTGGGCCTCTCGAAAAGCCCGCTTGAAGAGGTACATGAGAAGATCTTGTGCACTGATTCCCAAACTCTTGAGCATCCACAGTTGGAAGAAGATGACAGTGGGGAACGGCAATTAGTGTTTCACGAGGTAGATGATGATGATGAGACACAGTTGCCAATAAGTCAACCGCAATTAGTGTCTCAAGAGGTTCATGATGAGGATAAGACACAGTTGTCAATAACTGGGGTTGTTGTTAGGTCAACAAGTCAGGAGGATGACCAGAGTGAGGAAGTGGAAGAGGAGGTGGTGGACAATGAAGTCACTGACCCAACCTGGGAAGGTGGCAGGCTGAGCGAGGACAGCAGTACAGAGGGGGAAGGATCCGCAGCACCGCAACAGGCTGGAAGAGGCAGGTGGGTGCAAAAGGGAGAAGACATGCCACACCAAACAGGCCCGCAACTGTTTCCCAGAGCACCAACTTGCGGAAATCTCCATTGTAGGTGTTCCGCAGTCTGGCGCTTGTTTGAGGAAAGTGTGGACGATAAAAGAATTGTCATTTGCAACCTGTGCAGTACCAAAATGAGCAGGGGCTTGATCAACCTCACCACCACCAGCATGATCCCCCACATGGCCTCAAAGCACTCTAATAGGTGGGCCGAACGCCTGGGTCCACAATCAGTGTCTGCGGGTCACACCACTGCCTCCTCTGTTGCATGCTTGCCAATACCCTGTCCAAGACGCAGGCCCGGATGCCTCCCGCCATGCACCTGGACCTTCGCAAGCACCATCAGCTAGCACATCCACTTCTCCTGTGTCCCAGAGCAGAGTACAGATGTCTATACCCCAGGCTTTTGAATGAAAGTGCAAATACCCAGCCACCCACCCACAGGCCATAGCACTTAAAATATACCTTTCAAAATTTCTGGCCCTGGAAATGTTGCCATTTTGGCTTGTGGACATAGAGGCTTTCCGCAGCCTGTTGGCGGTTACCGTCCCGCGTTACTCTGTCCCCAGCCGCCAATATTTTTCACGTTGTGCAGTCCCAGCTTTACACCAGCATGTGTCCCGTAACATCACCCGTGCCCTGACCAACACAGTTAATGGGAAGGTCCACTTAACGACTGACACATGGAAAAGTGCTTTTGGCCAGGGGTGCTACATTTTCCTGACGGCACACTGGGTGAATGTTTTGAAGACCGGGAGCTTGTCGTACCCTGGGACGGCACCGGTGCTACTGATTCCAAGGATTGCGGGCCCTACTTCCATCAAGGTTTCTGCCGCCACTTATGTTAGTGGCTGCAACCCCCCTTCTCCTCCTCCGCCTCCTTCTCAACTTTCACCTCTCAATTATCATCTGGCAGCACCAGTCAGCCATCAGTTAGTAGCTGGAAGCAGTGTAGCACTACAGCGGGGAAGCGGCAACAGGCCGTACATAAACTGATCTGCATATGTGAGAAACAGCACACCGCCGTAGAGCTGTGGCAAGGGATAAGGGACCAAACTGAGCTGTGGCTGTTGCCACTCAACCTACAACCAGGCATGGTTGTGTCTGATAATGGCCGTAACTTGGTGGCGGCTTTGAAGCTCAGCAAGCTCACACACATACCATGCCTAGCCAACATGTTCAACCTAGTGGTTCAGCTACTGGTGAAGTTGCGCCGCTTGTGTGCCCATTTCCGCAAGTCATTAACAGCTTCTGATGGTCTGGCAACACTGCAGCAGCGCTTGCAATTGCCAGCTCATTGACTGTTATGCAACGTGAGCACGCACTGGAACGCTATGTTCCATATGTTGGCCAGGCTTTGTGAGCAGCAGAGGGCAGTAGTGGAATACCAGCTGCAACATGGTCTTCACCTTTCCAGCCAGCTTCCACTCTTCACAAGCGACGAGTGGGCATTGATGTCTGATCTCTATGAGGTTTTATGCAACTTTGAGGAATCAACACAGATGGTGAACGGTGATAACACTATTATCAGCGTAACCGTCCCACTTCTGTGTCTACTCATAATTAAGGCGGACTCTTTGCATGGGGAAGAGGTGGAAATGGGGGAAGACAGTACACATGGTAATATCCAGACCACCCTCAGTTCGTCTTCACAGCGCAAATTGGATGATAATGAGGAGGAGGAGCAGGAGACGGTTGTCTCTGCTACACAGGGTAGTACCCATGGAAGTTGTATTCCATCTGTTCAGCGTGGAAGGGTAGAAGATGAGGAAGAGGATGAGGAGAGGAGATCATTCCTGTGGTGGAGATGACGAGCAAAATGGTGCAATACCAGAAGGTCCTTGTGGAAAAATTGCTCCAAAAATTTCCAGCTGACAATGCTGGCTGCAGAGTAAGTAGCTCCTTGGCCAACAAAGGACGGGATATGAGGGTAACACATAGCAGTTCCAACAGAGGCAGGGCAACACTCTCCAAGGCGTTGGACAGTTTTATGACACCCTGCCAGCACCCTCAACCTGATGCGTGGCCTAGTGTCAGAAGGAGGGAAAATTTTTGGAAGATGGTGAAGGAGAACGTAGCAGACCGTGTCAGCGTCCTCAGTGATCCCTCTGTGCCTTACAACTATTTGATGTCCAAGCTGGACACGTGGCACTAAAAATGCTGACTGGTTGGCTTTTAGAAAAATGAACAAGGCCTGGATTGCCCCTGACTTCTCTACTCCACCAGAAGAAAGCGGCTGAACATAAAGGCACTTTAAATGTGGCTTTTATGGTGTACTGAATACACTGTATTCCCATGCACCACTTCCACCACTAAAAAGGGTATATGGTTCAATCTCCCTTTTCTCGTCGTCCTCCTCCTCCATCATATCAACATGCTTATAAGGCTGCCCTCGCTCCTAATGTTTTAGAGGGTCAGCTCAGCAGCGGGCCCTCACCCATAATGTTTTTGAGGGTCTCCAACAGGCCCTCACCCATAACTTTTTTGAGAGTCACCAGCAGGCCCTCGCCCATAATGTTTTTGAGGGTCACCAGCTGGCCCTTGTTCATAATGTTTTAGAGGGTCACCAGCAGGCCCCTGCCCCTAATCTTTTAGATGGTCAGATCTGCAGCAGGCACTCACCCCTAATGTTTTAGAGGGTCAGCTCAGCAGCAGACCATCACCCCTAATTTTTTAAATGGTGAGCTCTGCAGCAGGCCCTCACCCATAATGTTTTAGATGGTCAGATCAGCAGCAGCACTTGCCCTTAATGTTTTAGGGGGTCAGCTCTGCAGCAGGCCCTCAACCATAATGTTTTAGATGGTCAGCTCGGCAGCAAGCTCTTGCCCCTAATGTTTTAGATGGTCAGATCAGCAGCAGGCACTCGCCCCTAAAGTTTTAGAAGGTCAGCTCAGCAGCAGACCATCACCCCTAATTTTTTAGATGGTCAGCTCAGCAGCAGGCACTCGCCCATAATGTTTTTGATGGTCAGGTCAGCAGCAGACCCTCGCCCATGATGTTTTAAATGGTCAGTTCAGCAGCAGGCACTTGCCCATAATGTTTTAGATGGTCAGCTCAGAAGCAGGTCTTCGCCCATAATGTTTTAGATGGTCAGATCAGCAGCAGGCACTCGTCCACAATGTTTTAGATGGTCAGATCAGCAGCAGGTCCTCGACCATAATGTTTTAGATGGACAGATCAGCAGCAGGCACTCACCCCTAATGTTTTAGGGGGTCAGCTCTGCAGCAGGCCCTCACCCCTCATGTTTTAGATTGTCAGCTCGGCAGCAGACCCTCGCCCATAATGTTTTAGATGGTCAGATCAGCAGCAGTCATTCGCCCCTAATGTTTTAGAGGGTCAGCTCAGCAGCAGACCATTACCCCTAATTTTTTAGATGATCAGCTCTGCAGCATGCCCTTACCCCTAATGTTTCAGATGGTCAGATCAGCAGCAGGCATTCGCCCATAATGTTTTAGATGGTCAGCTCGGCAGCAGGCCCTCGTCCATAATGTTTTAGATGGTCAGCTCTGCCGCAGACCCTCGCCCATATTGTTTTAGATGGTCAGATCAGCAGCAGGCACTCTCCCATAATGTTTTAGATGATCAGTTCAGCAGCAGGCCCTCAGCCATAATGTTTTAGATGGTCAGCTCAGCAGCAGGCCCTCACCCCTAATGTTTTAGATGGTGCTTTTACTTAGTGCATAGGCTTTATAAGTGTAGAAGTCCCACTACCTGAACAATTGTACCACAATGTGAATGAGGCCTTCCTTTACAGTATGTGATATACAGGTTGTATCGGAGTGCCTCTTCCTCGTAATTTTTGACAGCACTTGCACTTTATATATAAGTAAATAAACAGGAAAGAATGTTTCCTAACAATTTTTTCTCTAAAAACTATTTTATCTTCGTTTTTGTGCGTATTATTGTCAGTCTGTAAAAGTGGCGTACTACTCGGACAACATCGTTCCCAGCAACGACATGGGAGTCCAATATGCATCCTCCCCATGCTGTTCCCGAACAATTTCAATGGTGTTTCCATCAATTTCTGACCTTTTTCTGTGAACCAGACACCCTCCCCTCTCCCCTCTTCAGAGCATGGGGTGCCTGGTTTAATGTTTGGGTTCTCCCATTGACTTCCATTGTGCTCGGATGCTAGGTAGAGCACCTGAGCATCCTGAGGTGTTCTACTCGAGCACCCAAGCACTTTGGTGCTCAACCAACACTAATGCCTATCCATTACAATAGGGAGCTCTTGCTTGTTCCTCACATTTGCAGCAGGAGTTCCAGCAGAGAACAGTGGTATTTCTCCAGCCAAATCCTAACATATTTGCCAGATATTGTCTGGATCTCTGCCATACCCCATTCTAGTTAATGGGGCCAATGGGCATTCCAGTAACGTCCAGCAATGCTGGATCCAGAGAGCTCCAGAAGACTGTATTCTACCAGAACAGCCAGCCGGAACTCCTGCCACAAATGTGAAACAGGTTGCATCCAGGGCCCCATCACAGTGCACCATTACAGATCCCGCTGAGGAAGGTATTTATAAGACCGAAACGTCCGGGGACCGTACAAATAATTATTGTGGCCTTATACTTATCATATAGCCTGGATGTATACAACAATGTTATATTGAACACTGAAGAATACAAATAAAATGTGATTACTTGCATACAAATCAGTGTTCCGTGAACCTACCTTATACAAATGTAAAACAGGCCTTAGACTGGGAGAGTTTTTTTTGTTAGGCTTTAACATTTCTTTAGTTTCTGTGCCTCTTTGCCAGGTATAGCAAAAGCTGTATGCAGTTTGTTTCCAGAGTCATGAATGCTAGTCTGTATGCTTTGAGTACCCCCTAACATTTGGGGTTCTATGTTCTTATTATTATCTGTATTGCTGTGAGTTCAGCTTTCTATTTGGGTCTTGATTTAAGTCTCTCTTGTTCTCTTAGCAATTCCAGTTCAGTTTCTGCCAAATTTGATTCTTTTCACCTACATGCATCACTTTCCGCCTGTATGCCAATGCCTTCTGCCATCTGTTTCATTGCTGAACTCCATATCCCTCTTCCATTGCCATCCTCATCCAGTTTTCTGTCATCTATAAGTAAGTTTAATATTCTGTATCTTATGCCTGTCAATCTACTTTGTGCTTTCTATATCTTTTCTCATGACTGTTTGTTTCTTTATTCTGCTCTGGTCATATGATTCGCCGTCAATGAGCATCGTATGGACAGGCTCTCATTGCAGACAGCTCAGAAGATTTGCCTAACAAGGGGACATGGCTTATGAAATATAGCATAAAGCACTGAATATCACAAAAGCTTTTATTAGTGTCATATAATTCTTTTATATACACATCAGTCTCAACTAGCCAGAAAGTGGCCAACTCTTTTATAGTTTAGCGCGATAGTAGGGCCAGGCATGGGATTCAGCTAGTTCCCTCCAGTTCTCCAGATCCGGTTGTTAAAAATGCAACTGGATCGGAGAACCGTGTTACCAGCTGAGTCTCGATCTGGTACTCTGGTGCGGCGGTGGGAGATGTTCACGTCTATTGCTTCACGCACCGCTGATAGTTTAGCTGCTTAGTTGGGTTGTATGTGTGTGTAGTGTATATATAGTGTATTTATGCATGTGTACCATGTATATGGTGTATTTATGTGTATGTTTGTTGCATATATATGGTGTATGTATATGTAAACGTGTTGTCATGCACGTGTCCGCCGTTGAGTAGAGAACCTGTTGTTAAAATTTTTTAATCCAAGCCCTGAGTAGGACATAATTTAGTATCTATTAACATGCTTTTAACTTTCACATAATTTTAAATGTTGCTGTCATGTTAAACATGCCAGATGCACTAAAAGCAGCAAATAAAGAATTGAGAACATCTTAAAAACAATATATTACCATCTTTACACCAAAAGACTTGGTGTAGTCTTCATGGCAGAATGTGAGGATAAAAATAGCAGATAAATAGATGATGTATGTTGGAATGCATAGCCCTCAAAATAATATCAGCACATAATGTGGGAGTCCAGGTGCCCTGGCACTAGTTGAAAGGCTGACTCACTGTTGGTGTTGGCTATCCATTCTGAATCTGCCTTCCAAACTAACCACATCGCCTGATTCAGTAACGCGTAGTTTAGAAATAAACACATGCTTGATGATATTATCATTCAAAGCTTGAGGATTAATCGCTTCATGACTTCTTTCTCTTGGACCACACCTAGGGTTGTCCAAAGTTCTGTCATCTTGGTTTGACTTCTCAAAACACACTGTATATTCCAGCAAGGAAGTGTAATTATATTTTTCATAAATATTTGCTGGAAGTGAAAAAGCCTTTGAGCACATTGGATTCCCTAGTATCCTACAAGGTTCTATCTAAATCATTATGACCATTTTTTTATAATCTTAATTGGATGAGAATATGTAAATTTAGGTACACCTCAAGACAACTCTTCCCTTGCCAGTAGTACTAGACTCAGTTATTCATCATAATTACCTTGGTGTTGCTTGATTCAAATCATCAATCCCTGAATGATTTGAGAAGCACTAGCGATGTCATCAGGACAAAGATCTACATCTAACATATGGTTCGCTTGATATTCTTGAGTAGAAATTATTGCATTTTCCAAAATTTCTTTCAGGTCCCAATTGTTCTGAATAAATTTGGTCCTAATCGAAAGTGCTCCAATTGCCCTGAAAAGTTGTGAATGACATTCTGAGGTCTCCTGTATCCATCTCCTTTCAAACTCTTTAATGCCAAGTCAACATTAGTAATGATAAAGTGACAGCAACAAACAGCGTTTAATAACCCTTGAAAGATTTCTTCTTCTCTGTCTTCTGACCTATAAAATAATGGGCAAGAGGAATGTTAAAAAATCTGGAAAATTTAACTGATTTGATTTAATTAGAATTAATTTGATCATCTCTGTTTGCAGTACCCCAGACCTGGGGGTATCTGCAATTGCTATGTTCTTATTGTTATGTAATGTACACCAGAAGATGGCGTATGGTTGTCAACAATAGGGTTAACCACCCTGGTCCTCCCCTCTTGGTAGGAGTGGGCTGGTCCTACTTTCAGCCAGAAAGGGAGGTTCCAGCTAGGATAGTAATCAACAAGACACAGCTTTACAGACCCTGCTGCAGGTGAGGTGATACAGTTAAGATACCGATCACCTATATAACATACAAGCGAGACCAACTTAAAGCCTGCATTACTCAGTGGACACCTATATCTAAGTGCTTACAGCTGTTAGCCAGAAGTTTAAGGGAGAGCCATTCACTATCAACAAGATATCACATCAGAGGTGCCATTAACTGCCCCTCATCCAGCAACCATACCTCATCATCTGGCAATAGAAAGTTCACTTGTACGAACTACTGCTAATACTTTTATTCTTTTACTCATTTTCTTATCTATCCGCAGGGAGCAACAGCATGAGGGAATACACCATGACAAAACATATAATCAGGGACACTACCACTGCACTTTAGGAACTTACTGTATATTCTTAAGTTTAAAGTAGTTCAGTACTTAGCATTGAGAACCCCCAATTAATTAACATGATAGGGTCTTTCTATCCTATCAATGCTGTCTTTCCCTGCTTCATGAAGTTTTTTAATTTTATTTACTTGGAGCATCTTATCTTGGCCTGCCCATGTAAACTGAACAATAATGGTAAATTTTCAGCAATCAGCAGTAGTCTGATCAACAAACAGAATGTGAGGTGCTAGGGTATGCGTTCTAAAAGATTAATTGCACACTATCAAATGGAAGAACGCTAAAATAAAACAATAAACTTTATTGATAAGTCAATTTAAAAATTTCCACTTGGGTAATACCCTATAGTAATTGTGTGCTGGTGTTTGACTATTAGCAGTTTTTGGTCTTGGGGTCCAAGAGATAGTATATTGGCCCACTAGACCAACTAATCACTGTTCCAATCACCAGAACCAAACAGATGGGCAGGTAGCAGATGACAGGGTATCGTCTAAACTACTTCATTAAACATGACCGTGGCGCGCATTGGCGGTCATGCCAAAAAATGGTGCAAGGTAGGACTGAGGGGAACCCGTTAGCCTGTTAGGGCAATATAGCTTAGATACACCTCAGTCCACCTAATATTCGAGCTAGGCTCAACGCGTTTCCATACAGCCAGGAAGGGCGCTGTATTTCATCAGGAGCCACAGCACCATATGAGAAACAAAAAACATATATTTGTGCATTCACTCCATGAAGGAAAAGGTTTGTAACTCCTCCATGTGTGGATGCAACCTGCCACCGGTCCTTCTAGGCAAATAGAATTGACCCAAGGCTCTAGTTTGAGAGTTGGCACATGCGTGCGTTTCTAAAGTCCTGCCTGAGCCAACCACCTCCTAATATCGAGGGGCAGCGTGCTAGTATGCAGAGATCGGCTCTATGATGGCCGCGAAGCGGCTCTCAAGATGCCGACTTACATAGGTATAACCCCGCCTCTGTTTACCGCCCATCAGTCCATCAGCCAATCTGGTCATCCAGGGGGTGGGAAACGCCGGCAGAAGATGAACCCAGTAAGTAATAGAGGGAGGCCCATAGCGCTCATTGTCCAATAGGGGAAACATACGGCAGCTATTGTACCAAAACACCAGCGCAATAAAGTCACAGGGAAGAGAACGGAGGACCCATAAGGCCAGGTTAATTAAGAATGAGCCAAAGAATGCCGCACAGTAGAACATCGCTGGTAGGCACAGCAACCTCCTTGTCTAGCAAACATTAATGGTGCAATGTTTTAATATATCAAAAAATATGGTATTGACGACTCTCAGTTATGGGATATCGAGTGGTACAGCCAGAAATCTTTTATGCAACAAAGTGATTAATCATGATTGCCCAGTGTATCAAATCTACATATCACCGCACTTGAACTAACATCAGATCTGCCTGGTACAAATAGCTACATTTATTATGTCCAGTGAATGACAATAATGGGATTAGGATTCATAGAGGCACCCATCAGATGTCAGTGGGTACTTAGGAGAATCACAAAGCCAGGATGATTCATATGGATGATGTCACTGCATGTATATGGTATCCAGTACTCATATCCTAATGTCATAGAGAACCCCAGACATTAGGAATACCAAGATCCAATAATTGTATCACAAGGGATCCAAACTGGCGGGGACACCATAATTTAAATATTAACTGAATGGTATGTATGAGATGGCATCATTCAGACCATGAGGCTTAACGGTGTTCAGGACAAAAATCCATCTAGCCTCTTTTTGTAGAAGGATGCGGTCCCAATCGCCACCTCTGGGATTCAACTTTATCATATCTATCCCTTGGAATTTCACAGAGGACGCCCTACCACGATGATGTTTAGAAACATGGCGTGCGACTGGTTTATCTTTCGCTTTCCTGATGTCGCTGATGTGCTCGCTGATGCGGCTTCTCAGTTTGCGTGTTGTGTTTCCAACATATTTCATTCCACATACGCAAGACAGATATACCACACCCACACCCATTGATTTGCAATTCACAAATGGGCGGAAATAGAAGGTTTGACATGAGTTATCTGTGAAGCTTTTAGATCGATCGATGTAGGTACAGAATTTGCTGGAGCCACATGGAGAAGTGCTTGATAGTAAGCTCCGTAGCCATGAGTCATGCACTGGACCTTGGTAAAAGCTATGTACGTGCAAATCCTTTAAATTCTGATTGCGGCGATATGTGATTGCTGGTCTGGAAGGAATAAATTTGCCAATATCTGGATCTGATTTTAAGATGTCCCAATTGTCGGTTAGGACCTGGCATACCACTGTATGTGCACTATCATAGGTCCCAATGATCCTAATGGTGTCCTGGCCAATGGCCTTATTTTTTTGGGACAGCAAAGTATCTCTATTGGCACTGAATGATGGTAAGCTTCCCTTAGCACCTTTTGTGGATACCCACGTCGCTGGAACCTATGCTGTAATTCTTGGGCGGCAAACTTAAAATCACTTAGTTGAGAACAATTCCTTCTCATACGCAAATATTGTCCGTTTGGAATTCCTCGTTTAAAGGCCAGTGGGTGATTGCTCCCCCATTGCAGCAAGTTGTTGGTAGCTGTCAGTTTTTTAAATACATTGGTGACAATCTGGCCAGAGGTGCTCATAGAAATGTTGAGGTCCAGAAAGGGAATCTGATGAGAATTAATTTCTGATGTAAAATATAAGCCCACCTGGTTGACATTCAGTGCTGCCACAAAGTCATGGAACAATTCAGTGCTCCCCCAGAGGATGAACACGTCATCAATGTAACGTAACCAGAGGGGGATAGTAGCAGTGAATCGCTCCATGTCATCGGAAAACACTATCTCCCTCTCCCACCAGCCCAGGTAGTTTAGCAAAGGTGGGGGCACAAGGGCTCCCCATTGCAACCCCCCTGAGCTGGTGGAAGACCCGGCCATTGAATAGAAACACGTTATGTTTCAAAATAAAATTAAGACGCTCCATGATAAATTTATTGTGGTCTCTACAGTGTTCGCCTCTTTGTTCAAGAAAGGTAAGTACCGCTCTACAGCCCAATTCATGAGGAATTGAGCTGTATTTATGCCACTTCAACTTCAGCGTGCAAATAAGTTAAGATCTTTCACCCACCCAAAACAGTCAAACCTTCTCATAGGGACATAAGATAGACCTTTTTGCAGAAATTGATTTTCAAGGGGGGTCAAGATGTGTGATGATAAGTTGATGATTTGTAAATCATCTTTCTTGTTCACAATAGGTGAAGAAGAAGTCATAGTGGTAATAGGATGAGTACCTATTTGTTGCGTAGTAGGTACTGAGAAACAGGGGGGGTATTGTCTAAAAAACCTCCTCTGTTCACAGTCGCTCCTCTATTCCCCCTTCCTTGTCTAGATTGACCTATGCACCTGCCCCCGTATGGTCTCCTACCCGACTTACTGTTACCACCTCTCCCTATGGTCACATTAGATTCAGTCTCTCCCTCAGATGATGAAATGTCAGTCTCTAATTCAAGAGTATCAGTATGTTTGGCACTGTAGTCAAATACTTTGCCCTCTTTGAAGTCCTTGGTCTCTCTTTTAAAAAGGTTATGTTTCTTTTCTTTGAGCTGCGCAGTATATCTTTCAACTGAAGACTGAAGGAGAGATTCTTTCTTAACAAAATCGGAGTGACCACTGAATTTTTTTGTGGTCTCAATCGCCTCCTTCAGTTTTTTTTCAAGGGAAGATAACACGGTTCTCTCCTCATCCAAGAGGAGTTTCATTAGTTTAAGAGAGGCCTCAATGGACTCTCTCTCCCATTTTTTCAAAAATTCAGGTGACCTGAGGCAAGCAGCCAGGGTGATAGGATTACGTAGACCACGGGGAACTATTTTATTACTGATATATGCATCAAGGGATTGTACCTCCCACCACGATCTCACAAAGTTCTTATAGATTTTAGTGATGTGTTTGAAGGCCGATGAAATAGTGACGGTTTGAGAAGAAAAAGAAATCTCCCTTTCAGAGAAGACTTCACTAGGGTCCCCCACCCATTGCTCTGTTTTGATTTTGCTGGATAGGAAGCCTGCCATCCCCCAAATTCACTAATAATAATAATAATAATGATCAACAAACAGAATGTGAGGTGCTAGGGTATGCGTTCTAAACCATTATTGCACACTATCAAATGGAAGAATGCTAAAATAAAACAAGAAACTTTATTGATAAGTCAATTTAAAAATTTCCACTTGGATAATACCCTATAGTAATTGTGTGCTGGTGTTTGACTATTAGCAGTTTTTGGTCTTGGGGTCCAAGATATAGTATATTGGCCCACTAGACCAACTAATCACTGTTCCAATCACCAGAACCAAACAGATGGGCAGGTAGCAGACAACAGGGTATCGTCTAAATTACTTCATTAAACATGACCGTGGCGCGCATTGGCGATCATGCCAAAAAATGGTGCAAGGTAGGACTGAGGGGAACCCGTTAGCCTGTTAGGGCAATATAGCTTAGATACACCTCAGTCCACCTAATATTCGAGCTAGGCTCAACGCGTTTCCATACAGCCAGGAAGGGCGCTGTATTTCATCAGGAGCCACAGCACCATATGAGAAACAAAAAACATATATTTGTGCATTCACACAGCCATCATAGAGCCGATCTCTGCATACTAGCACACTGCCCCTCGATATTAGGAGGTGGTTGACTCAGGCAAGACTTTAGAAACGCAAGCATGTGCCAACTTTCAAACTAGAGACTTGGGCACCAGGCAGGTTTGCAGCCTTTTTGAGCCTTGGGTCAATTTTATTTGCCTAGAAGGACCGGTGGCAGGTTGCATCCACATATGGAGGAATTACAAACCTTTTCCTTCATGGAGTGAATGCACAAATATATATTTGTGCATTCACACGGGCATCATAGAGCCGATCTCTGCATACTAGCACGCTGCCCCTCGATATTAGGAGGTGGTTGGCTCAGGCAGGACTTTAGAAATGCACGCATGTGCCAACTCTCAAACTAGAGACTTGGACATCAGGCAGGTCTGTAGCCTTTTTGAGCTTTGGGTTAATTCTATTTACCTAGAAGGACCAGTGGCAAGTTGCATCCACACGTGGAGGAGTTACAAACCTTTTCCTTCATGGAGTGAATGCACAAATATATGTTTTTTGTTTCTCATATGGTGCTGTGGCTCCTGATGAAATACAGCGCCCTTCCTGGCTGTATGGAAACGCGTTGAGCCTAGCTCGAATATTAGGTGGACTGAGGTGTATCTAAGCTATATTGCCCTAACAGGCTAACGGGTTCCCCTCAGTCCTACCTTGCACCATTTTTTGGCATGACCGCCAATGCGCGCCACGGTCATGTTTAATGAAGTAGTTTAGACGATACCCTGTCGTCTGCTACCTGCCCATCTGTTTTGTTCTGGTGATTGGAACAGTGATTAGTTGGTCTAGTGGGCCAATATACTATCTCTTGGACCCCAAGACCAAAAACTGCTAATAGTCAAACCCCGGCGCACAATTACTATAGGGTATTATCCCAGTGGAAATTTTTAAATTGACTTATCAATAAAGTTTATTGTTTTATTTTAGCGTTCTTCCATTTGATAGTGTGCAATCAGCAGTAGTCTACTGAATTTGTAGACTTGGTAGTGTGAATAGTCTTATAAAGTTCCCTTATAGATCTAAAGCCTATTGAATATAAAAATCTTAACAGTTGGACAACCTGTGATCAGCTTATTTTTGGAAGACTTTAACAAATTGGGGTTTAATAAAAAAAAACTCAACTAAAAAGAGAAGCTGAAGTCCCATCCATGGCAGGCAAGTTTTTATTTTTTCCCCAAAGAAATTGACACCTGATGTGACCTAAATTAAATAAAATAAAAATTAAATCAGACTCAGCAAATAAAACAAACACAAACTAAAAAATATGTAGGCTGAAACCTATTGCCAGATGGTGTATGAGAATCAGTTGTGCATACTTCAGTGAACATGGTTTTGTCAGATAAGCTGAATATGAAGGGCCAATATGATAGCTAAAACATTTGCAACTGGTAGTCTTGTACAGCCTGCATAGTGCATGCTATGCTTAAAGGGGTTGTCCAGCCTTTACTAAATTGACTCAGCTGTTCATGTGTAGCTCACTGTGTAGAGGACAGAGCTCAACACTGCAGTGCTGCTCCCAATGATTTCAATTGTGATGAGCTCTCTTCTGGTGTTGACCTCCAGCAACTGCGCTACAGTAAACAGCAAATTGTCAGGGGTGCAGGGTGTCAGACCACCACTGATCAGCTAGTGATGATGGAACTCACTGCAATCAACTGTTTGTGCATTGTACAGAGGAAGTGGATCCTCCAGAGGGAGGAGTTGCTTTATGCAGACACTATCATACTATACATTTATACGCCCTAAAAATACATATATAAAGAGATTGCCTAAAGTAAATAAGCCCTTTAATAGACAGAGTATGAATAGGCCAATATCTAAGAGCTACCATACTCTGCATAAGGCCTCCTGCACACAAACGTTTTTTCTTTTCTGTTTACGTTCCGTTTTCTGCGTTCCGTATATGGAACCATTAATTTCAATGGATCTGCAAAAAAAAACGGAAGGTACTCCATATGCCTTCCATTTCTGTATTTCCGTTTTTCCATTTCGTTCAAAGATAGAACATGTTCTATTATTGTCCTCATAACAGACAATGATAGTACTGTTCTATCAGGGGCTAGCTGTTTCGTTCCGCAAAAAAATGGAATGCACACGGACGTCATCTGTATTTTTTGCGGATCCGTTTTTTGCGGACCGCAAAATATTGAAAAAGCCATATGGTCATGTGCAAGAGGCCTTAAGCATCAGCAGTGCTTGTTGCACATGAAGATACACATCACCAGTCATTTCACCCAGGATATTTCTAGATATAATATTTCCTCAATATCCAATTCCGGAGAGTGGGTTCTAAGCATTTTTGATCCTTAAGAAGGGACAGATGAACAATAAAAAGAGAACCAAGTCTTGATTTCTTGTTTGCTGGAGTGAGAGGCACCTAATTTATTAAGAGGCACATGAGCCATTCTAAAGATGAATTCACCGCATACAAGCAATCCCTCCTCATTTTCAAATCCTCACTTGCTGATGCAAAACAGGCCTACTTCTCATCTCTCATATCTTCCCTATCCCACAACCCAAAACAGCTTTTTAACACCTTTAATTCTCTTCTCCGTCCACCAGCGCCCCCACCCTCTCCTCTCATCTCACCTGAGGATTTCGCCACATTCTTCAAACAAAAGATAGTCAACATCAGAGAAAGCTTCAACACACAGTCTCCACAGACCCTCCACACAGCTGCTCCATCCTCTTCACCCAAAACCAGCTTCTCCGCTATTACACAAGAAAAACTCTCCACTCTACTCTCCAAATCCCATCTCACCACCTGTGCACTTGACCCAATCCCATCCCACCTCATCCCTAACCTCACCACAGTGTTTATCCCAGCCCTAACTCATCTCTTCAACCTATCACTAACTTCTGGTCTCTTCCCCTCTGCTTTTAAACATGCTACAATTACACCCATCCTCAAAAAGCCATCACTTGACCCATCTTCTTTGTCCAGTTATCGCCCCATATCACTTCTTCCATATGCCTCAAAGCTACTTGAGCAACATGTCCATTCTGAACTGTCCTCTCACCTCTCCTCCTGCTCCCTCTTTGACCGGCTACAATCTGGCTTCCGACCCCACCACTCAACCGAGACTGCCCTCACCAAAGTCACCAATGACCTACTACTTGCCAAAACCAAAAACATTACTCTGTCCTCCTTCTACTTGACTTGTCCTCTGCCTCTGACACTGTCGACCACTCCCTTCTGTTACAAACTCTCTCATCTCTTGGCATCACTGACCTGGCCCTCTCTTGGATCACATCATACCTCACAGACCGGACATTTAGCGTCTCCCACTCTCACGCCACCTCCTCGCCTCACTCCCTCTCTGTTGGTGTCCTGCAAGGCTCCGTCCTAGGACCCCTGCTCTTCTCTATCTACACCTTCGGCCTGGGACAGCTTATAGAGTCCCATGGTTTCCAGTATCACTTTTATGCTGACGACACACAAATCTACCTCTCTGGTCCAGACATCACCACCTTACTATCCAGAATCCCACAATGCCTATCTCGCATATCCGCCTTCTTCTCCTCTCGCTTTCTAAAACTTAATATGGATAAAACAGAATTCATCATCTTTCCCCCATCTTGCTCACTCCCCCAACAGACCTATCTATCACAATCAATGACTGCACACTCTCCCGGTCAACTAAGTCCGCTGCCTTGGAGTGACCTTGGATTCTGCCCTCTCCTTCCGACCACACACCCAAGCCCTTTCCACCACCTGCCGTTTCCAACTCAAAAACATCTCCCGCATCCGCCCTTTCCTCAACTTGGAATCTGCAAAAATGCTTATACATTCCCTCATCATCTCCCGCCTAGACTACTGCAACATTCTCCTCTGTGGCCTTCCATCTAGCTCTCTCGCACCCCTACAATCTATCCTCAACTCTGCTGCCCGACTAATCCATCTCTCCCCCCGTTACTCCTCTGCATCTCCCCTCTGCCAGTCCCTGCACTGGCTCCCCATTGCCCAGCGAATTCAGTTTAAAATACTAACCCACACATACAAGACCGTCCACAATCGGTCCCCTCCCTACATCTCTGAGCTACTTCCCGATACATCCCCACACGCAATCTTCGATCCTCACAGGACCTCCTTCTCTCCTCTCCTCTTATCACCTCTTCCCACACTCGCCTCCAGGATTTCTCCCGTGCATCCCCTATACTCTGGAACTCTCTACCCCAACATATCAGACTCTCACCTACAGTGGAATCCTTCAAAAGCAACCTGAAAACCCACCTCTTCAGACAAGCCTACGACTAGTGACACTGCTGCTTCTATACCGCCATGACCAGCTTCACCCTCGCCTACTGTCTCCATCCCCCATACCATGTAGATTGTAAGCCCTCACGGGCAGGGCCCTCTATCCTTCTGTACCAGTCTGTAACTTGTCTCGTTCATGCTTAAGGCTATTGCCTTATTATGTATGTGCACCGCTTATGATATGTACAGCGCTATGGAATGAATGGCGCTCTAAAAATAAATAATAATAATAATAATAATAATAATAATAATAATAATAATATTAGGCATACCTCTGGCCCTTCATGAGTCATAAACTTAAATCTACACAAGCAAATTAGAATTGGTGTAATTTATAGTAAATAAGCAGGATTACAGGAGGCTCCATGACTCACACTATGTCCCATCCTCTTGCCACTTTAGTAAAGTGATGAGAAACACAAAAAGCTGTTTTTATGCCAAAAAAGTTGCCACTTGTATGGCGAAAGAGCCTTAATAAATCTCCTCCATAGTTTCCTGTCATGTGGTCACTAATGGGAATTACAAGTACTTGATTTGGATACTTGGGCAATTTATCAAGCTCCCTGTATCAAAATTGTGAAGTCAAAACATTTTGCACAGGCCTCATTGTGGTAAAAAATGTGTGACTTTTTTCCACTTGACCACCATGCCTGCCACTTTTGTTAAAAAATGCATATGGCAGGAGGGGGTGGAGCTTAATCATATCAACAAATTTACCATTACTTGTGCCAGTTTTTTGCGCAATTAATGTCTATAACCTAGGCCAGCTGCTAGCTGGCATAGATTTCATATTGTGGCACACGGACCTGACGAGATACACCAAAAATATTAATTGGTGGTAATTGTGGCCATCTCATGCCATCACAAACTATATCAAGACTGAAATTGCAAACGTCAGTCTTAATAAAAACTCACTTTGTTTCTTCCTGGTAATAATTCATGTAAAATGTAGACTCATGAACTTTGAACTCTAGTTTAGGTGGCTCTGTGGAAAGTATTGTTGCCTTGCACTTGGGTTTAGATCTGACCATGGAAAACATCTGCATAAAGTCTATATGTTCTCTCCATGATTTTGTGGATTAGTCTGGTTTCCTTCCACACTTTAAAAACATATTGAGAGTTGGAGGTTCTGCAGCTTGTGAGCCTCAATGGAGACTAATGGGAGTGGTGACTATCTCTGTACAGTGCTGTGGAATAGGTTAGTGCTATCTAAAAAATAGTGACATTAGATTACAAATACAGATGAGAAAATTGATTCTTTAGAACTAAAGTTCGACTTAATTATTTTTTTTTTTATTTAAGTCAGGTGGGGTGTTGAATCTTCCTAAAGAGACCAGTCCTGTGTGGAAACCTACTGGGAGTAATCCATGGTATGGAAACTAATTGTCAATGCTTCATGGGAAAATAATATGCAAAGAGGCATCTTCTAAGGAAGACATGCCACTGGCCAGAATGTTCTCTGCCTTGGTGGATACCAGATACCTCTTCATATTCAAAAGAGAGAAAGAGATAGAGAGAGAGAGAGAGAGAGAGAGAGATTTTCCAGGGATTTAAAACACTTTTGCTTAGGGTAGAAACGGTTCGTACCAGGTTTGGATTTCTTTTGGAAGCATCTGACTCTATCTGAATTTTAGGAAATTCGCTCATCTCTAATTACAAATAATTCTAAAGTTGCATTATGTAGTTTAACAGGATGAGTTTCATTTTCTATAAAGAAATACTAAGGTTGACTCCTGCATGTGTGCGTAAATCCTACAGTTTCCTCATAGATGCTGCAGAACTGTATTCGCATAGCCTATACAGATCCACAGCAGGGAGCCATGCAGTATTCATGTGCAGCTGTACAGACTTTGTCATGGACAGTATGTTTGGAACTATTGTCCACTAGAAGTATTACTTCTTACATATGGTTTCTATGAAGCATTCCACATTTTTTTTAAATCATTAATGCTAAGATTCTAACAGGAAAATGTAAGGCCAGTAAAAGCCCCAAAGTTGGAACCATAATAAGTCCATGTGCATGGGCCTAAACCAAATTCTTGTTACTTAACTATTGCACTTTGTTAGATTAAAGTATACCATTTAATCGACCTCCCAAAATACCAAAGCATAATTCTGTTTAATCTATATTTAAGTAGTAAATTAGTCACATATTTTACTTTTAGTGCAGGAAAAGCTAGATAATATCTATTAACTAGAAATATTTTTCCTCTTGCCTTTAATATTAAAGAACACAACCCCCAACGGACATATTTGGCTGTAGTGATCTTTTGGCAGCTCTTATGTCTGCTTAATTTGTTCTGTTGATGGGATTTCACATCAGATCACAGTGAAAATTTACAAAGTCCGTCTATTAATGAGCCATTTTGTTTTTTGGCAATAGTCAAGTAAGCCCTTATGTGTGGACAGGATGCATATAAATGTTTAACTATGTTTAGACTGTGCAGAGTAAAATTGTAACTATATATGCCAAAACATACTCTAGTGTTGATAAATCATAAATTTATATGTAGGAATGGAATAATTCTTCAAGGGGCATTGATGTTTAGCTTGGTGGCACACAAAAGAAGAGGCTTTTAAAAAGATAATTTGTTTCTTCCTCTAAAAGCAACATTAAAAAGTTGTATTGATTGCACAATATTAAGGGGGTTGTTTAGGATTTTCATATTAAAGGGCTATCCTCAGGATATGAAATCTTTATCAGATCGACATGGTCTGATGCCGAGCAACTCCACCAATCAGCTGCTTTGGGGAGCGCTGGCTCCAAAAGTCAGTGTTGGAACTACACAGCGCGATTCATTGTGTAGTGGATGCAGTTGATAACTGTAGCACTGCTCCTATTTACTTCAGAGAGTTAAGTAGTTGCATCTCCAACTTCCAGCACTAAAGCTACAAAGTGACAGGTGGCACTTATGACTGAATGAGAGTGCATAGTAGTTCATTATAATTAGTATACTTTTAGAGAGTAGGAAATTCACTCACCTCCGCTGAATGCACCAGACTCCATTTTTTTTTAAATGTTGGTAGAAAATCATTTACATTTTCCGTACAAGTGTTACTGGCAATGTTTGTGTAACCACTGTGCCAACCAACTGGTTTGACTTTGGTGTTATCCTGGCAGTCCCATGGAATTCATTCTTTAAATCAAGTACAAGAATATGGACTTCTCTGTAGGGGAGCCACTACCTCTTGGAACAGTACCAGTGTGGTTGGCTGCTGACCCATGGGAATCAGAGACACTGGTGTGTGACACCGCAGAAACAGGCAAACTCATAGTCAGGAAACAGGCAGAAGTAAGGTCTGATTCATTCAAATCCGTGGAACAATCCAAAGGTCAGTGCAGGCGGCACAAAAACAGAACAATGAACAGGCACAGGTCAGATATACAGGCAGGCAAAGGTATAAAAGCTTTTAAGGATGTGGCTAGCTAGAGACCTATCAGATTTGTACAGACCAATTGCCTTGGCCAAGACTGAAGGAATCAGCAAGGTTTATATAGGAGCAGCTTATTAGCAATTGGACACAGACATGCAAAAGATTAGAGCTGAGGAGAAGATTAACCCAAATGGAGCATGCCCACTGCAACCTCCAAGGGACCAGTGACATACTGGATGCTCTCATAAAAAGCTGTTCTAGTGACAGAGGTCACCACCAAGGGCTTTTCCAGGAGATGGATGGCTAACTGATAGTGTTGAGCAAAGTGAAGCATTCAAAGCAGAATTCGGTCCAAAGTTTAGGAAAACTTCGATTCGCAACAAAGCCAAATTTCCTCGCACTTCGTGGTAACTTATCAGGTTTTCCTAGAATGGCGGCTGCATATGTTACAAAGTAAAAGTAAGAAGACCGGGAATGCAATATCACCCATAATGCTGTTCAGCCAGCTAATCCACAGGTAGCCATCCCCTGTGATGTCACAGCCCTATAAAAACCCTCATCCCGTACAGTTTCCTCCATTGTCCTGTGAGCTGAGCATAGAGAGAGACTTGGCAGGTGCCAGGGACAGTGTTGCTACAATAATCAAGCGGCCATGTTTGATTCATCCACCATGTTTGGTATCTGGTTTTAACTCTAATAGTGCCCTGTTTTGAATCCCTCACTTTTATTGCTTTGATGAAGGTTTTCCCTACTCAATATGAGCTGACAGACTCTCCCAGAATGCTGCCACTAAAGCTTCTTTGTTCCAGGTCCCCTTACAGGACAGGGTACAGAATTCAGTGGCATAATGCCCAACAGGCAGATCACCCTGGCAAAGTTGCAAAATGGAGGAGGTTGCAGAAGAGGTAGATCCAGGTTTGCCTCTCTCCCATAATAGATTAGCGCCAACGAGGACCACGCAGGACAGGAACAAGATCACAAAGACAATCTTGGCCGAATCAGAAGAAAACAGATGTGGTTATAGTACAAAATGAGTAGGGCACTGATTAAGGAAGCCATGGTACAGCTTGGCATCTCCATCATAACATGAAGATAAACTGGACTCTATTGCAAACAAGACTTCAGGCGAAGATGAAGCTGTGGTATTGGTCAAGACTTTCTGGCTTGTAGATTTGTTGTACACAGAATCCAACAGTCGTTTTTAGTGGTCAAACTGTTGAGCTGCTTCCTAGCATACTTTGGGAAAGGACAGTGTGATTCATAGCTTGTGCAAATGATTACGGGCAATGGCTGTGGAAACACTGTGCCAACCAATGATTTGGGCTGGTAATGGTGCTATCCTGTCAGTCCTCTGGTATTCACTCTTTAACTCCTATACAGGAATCTGTACTCCACTGCAAGGGAGCCACAAGGCCACTACCTCTTGAAATAGTCCCAGTGTGGTTGGCTGAAGACCCAAGGTCATCAGAGACACTGGTGCATGGCACTGAGGTAACAGGAAAACTATTGTGGTCAGGAAACAGACAGAGGTCAGGGCAAAAAAAGTTGGTGCAAATCTGTGAAACAATCCAAAGATCAAGGCAGACAGCACAGGAATAGAACAACAAATAGGTATAGGTCAGGTACACAGGCAGGCAAATGGATAAAAGCTCTTACAGGCTCTAGCTAACTAGAAAGACCTATCAGATCTGTAAAGACCAATTGCAAAGGCCAAGACTAAAATAAACAGTTAGGTATGTACAGGAGCAGCTAAAAGCAATTAGACAAAGCCATGCAGCAGCTCATAGAGCAGGAGAAGATTATTCCTAGCAGTGCAGAAAACAGAGGTACAATGAATACAAGTCCTAATTCATACACAGGAAGCCAGCACCTATGCACTCAGGAAAGTAGTGGTCGTTAACATCCAGTGTCACAACAAGTTACAGTCTGAATTTAAGGAAAATTAATTTAAAAGTTAGGCTCACTTCAATTAAAATGAAGCACGTGGAAGTATAAACTTGCCATTTCTTATTTGGCATCTTTTTCTTACACCATCTCATAGCTGCTGTGCATAGACATCAATATGTGGTATATACAGCGCATACCATGTTTGTTTTGATGCAATTTGAGTTAGGATCCAGGAGCATAATGCTTAGTAAATATGTCTCTCTATGGTTTTAAAGATGAAAATAAAATCACCAGTACCCTAATGAAATATGGTGAAATCTAACTGTTATCTTGCAGTCAATGGCATGATAAAATATGACTTCAACTATGAAGACAAGCGTTAAAGGTGGCCATACACATTAGATAGTTTTTAGCAATTTGTCCCTACTCCTCCGTACATGCGCATAATTTTCAGTGACATATCATTCATGAAAACACAGTCAGGACACCCCAAAACACTATAGATATCAGCACTGTCAGACAACTTTAATCTAATGACACCCTTCATTTGATGACAGAGAACATGTGCTTTAGAAAATAGTGAACTTGAAAAATAGAATGCACTTGGAATAACATTTGGAAAGTCACATTTTAAACTGACATCTAGACTATAAGAATGTGAGAAGTCAAAACTGTCATGAGTAGAACAAAAACTATAAATATCCAAAAGTGCACCTGTTGAGATTTCGGCACAGTTCTTCAATGATAGCGATGATTTACAAGTGTGTGAATGCACGACTTCTTATTTATCAGCTACAGCGGCTGTCACGATGCCAACATAACCTCAAGTCCTCCAGTAAAAAAAAACTGAGGAGCATGAATGTTCAGCTACTGGTGGTATTCTAAGCATTTTAATCAGTTGATCCTACAAGAACAGTGAATTTATCGTGCCTATTAAAAATGGTCTTTGGGGAGTCCTACCAGTCTCTTAGACATGCTTGATGGGCTGGTCTGTGGCTGACTGAGCTAACATCGAAGCAGCAGGGGAAAACTGTGTTCTGGAAACAGGCTGGTGTTTTTCTAATCCCTCCATGCCAACTGTATCCATCTCAGCCTGGTAGATTTAAAATTGGTTGATACGCTGATGGTCTGGGGACTGCAGTTGCCAAGAATACCGCACAGTAGAAAGTAACATGAGAGGGGATCAAGTAAGACATTGGGAGAAACATGTCAGCAAATTAAGTTCATTAGGTCAGGCCTATTATAAATGGTGCAAAAAAAAAAAAAAAAAGTAAGCGACTCAGTCAATAAATTTATTCAACAGATGTTTTTTTAGTGACATTTGAGAGTCATTAGGTCTGGCAAACACTATATCATGTCCGGAAATCAGTTCTCACAGTCTAAAATGAACATGAATATTAATATGAATATTGGACCTCATGGGCCAAAAGGTTTAGAAAAAATTACAACAATCAACAAAGACTTTTTTTGTGATTAATGGCAGACTGATAATGATACCACTGAAAAATGTCAGTGGCTTCACCCATTATATGTGGAGGAAAAGAGGTGCTCTCCCCACAAGGCTTCACCCAAAAGCCTCAAAATAATAATCAGAGAAAGTGAAAAAGGGAAGGGGGGCACACTCAACATAAGGGAATAATTGCTTTGTAATATGATATATAAGAATATTCTTTAATAAAATCCTGTTCTATAAAATCAATCAATTGATACAGTGAATTATTTCATCAACAACACTTGTATGTAACACACATGAATAATAATAAATCTGTGTCACTTCTTATAAAAGTCCCACAACCATTCAGGCCACGGTCCCTTTGAGGGTGACCATTGAATAACTGTAAAAATAATGGCTTCAATAAGCGTCCGTAAACCACTTTAAAAAACACTCCAGATGAAGCTAAAAATAAAATTAGCATAAAGTCCAAAGCACCATGCGCTAATGATATTGCAGTTCACTTACTCTCTTCTCTCTTGTGCCTGAGTGTAACTCTGGAGTAAGTAGTAATCCCCAATGTACACTGTTGTAAATAAATAGGCTCTTCAATGTGCCATTAATAAACAGTCATACCGGAGTCTGCACCCTCTATATGCCCGCCACCTTACCTCATAATGATACCAACTGGCAACTGTCACATTTAGATCTTACAAACTTCTATATTCGAATGGAACAGAATTTAGAGCTTGTTCAAAGTGTGGGATTTTGTTTTTGGAATGACACAGTCTCGAAAGCTCAAAGCTCACCTTTCATTCCTGATTTTTATTACAAAAAAATGTTATACAGGAGTAAACATTGACTACACATTGCGTGAAACCAGTCTAGTCTGTAAAAATCCTACTCTCCATGAATTCAAAAATTTTCAGAAGACACTCCCATAAAAACTTTCTGAGTGGCACATGACTGCTAAGCATCTCTGGTCACATGCCAGTGCCACTTGGGGCACCTTACCATTGAGGTCAGAATGGCTTCAGTGTTCATCATCACTCTCGGGACCAGAAGCAGTAGGGATGGAAGCCTCAAAGCTGGAATGGATGAGCCTTCAACAAGTGTATTCCTTAAGCAGTTTTTCAGTGCTCAATCATTTTTCTTAAGGATCAGACAACTGGAGAATTACCACAATCTTGGACTACTAGCTAATTTAATACATAAGTAGTCCTGCAGATAAGGAGTCCAGATCAGAATGTTTTATTTTCATACTAAGCTGTGCTGAAGTATATTGTCAATCCCGACTTTGTATTTCAATGCAGCTGTGAGTGCTGAGTGCTGACAGCAGTGGCACAGGGAACAGTAGAAACATTTAAAAAAAGTAGTGATCTTGTATTTTGGACTCCTTATTTGCATTACTACCAATGTATTGCTGCAGATAATAGTCTAGAATCATGTGACAGATTCCCTTTAAGTCTAACAAATAATCTTATTCAGTATGACCAGAAATACTTCAAAAGTGACATTTAGAATTCTAATACACTTGCTAAAAACAGCTAAAGACTTTTGAACTAAGACAATGGCCAACATAGCTCCTCAATAACTCACTGATGAGGGGACTAATGACAGCTGGATTGATAGGGTCACATAACAGATCGGCTCTGTCCACACTTTAGTTTCCGTTTTTTGTTTTTTGACTGATGATCTTTGTCATCAGTCTCAGTCCCATGGCAATGAATGGAATCCATGAACTGATAGTGTGGACTGAGCCTTTATGTGTCTCAATTGTCAAAAAAACATTTCCAAATACGCACATAAATTATAATAAATTAATAAAATCAACTTTTCATCTATAATGTAGAATGTGGTGCCGGAGCAACAGGACCTGGAGATACATCACCGAGATAATTCTGATGTTTCCACCAGCCTTCAGAATGGGACATCATCCAGCTTTGGTCTGTTACGATGGTAATTATATTCCGGATACTGAGAAAACAAGTGGTGCATGTCCACAATAATATTGCCAAGAGGCACAACATGTTTCAACAAATTCTTACACTGACACATATTACAGTTCATTGAATGAGAACCTTGCAAAAGAAACTGTAAGTAAACAACTTAGGCAGTAATATAAATCCATATTGAATACTGTATGCATGTTCATGTTTACTCATCGCTCCTCATAAACACAATTCTGTACATGTCATTTACATACTAGAGCACATTAACCAGATAATTTAACATAAAACACTCACATTTACTGTGAGGTACATCTCATTTTGTACATTTTACTATATATCCATAATTTAGTGTATATTTGGGGCTCCTTAATAGGCACTATTTGAACAGTGACTAAAGCAACCCCAGTTCTAAGATAGCACATAATCTAAGGGTCCCCATACACGTTAACAGGTGATATTGTTGGATAGAAGGATTGGAATTGTTGAATTTCAACACTAGATCCTTTTGTTTTCCTGGAAGATAAGCTTGATCCAGCAGCGACTTTCTTCTATCTCATTGAAAACATCATGCATGTGTATGGAGAGTCAGGAGGGATAGTTGTTGGCCAATCAATCATCCACCATGACTACCAGCAGTAAGTGCATCCAGGCTATTAACAGTTTATATCCTTTCCTCTCTACATTGGCTTCTTCCATGATCTCATTCGTCCACTCATTCGTACAGTATGCACACTGCATTCCTTTATACCCCAACATCATCACCCATAATCACAAACTTCCCCCCACCACTGAGGTAACTTTTATCTATTTATTGTTTCTTGGTTAGTTTTTCGTATAGATGAGCAATCAATTCTAAACACATTGGATTAGTCACAATTAGAGATGAGCAAACTTATGGAAAATTCGATTTGGCTAATTCGGCGGATTTCACAAAAAAATTCGCTTCTTGACGAATAATTTTGTCACAAAGAGCATTTTTTTGTAAGTATGCAATGACAGAGAACTGAGATAGCTCCGCCCCTGTCATTGTACCCCTCAGATGCCGCGCTCATACATGATCGGGGCATCTGAGTGTAATTTTACACTGTTTTTAACAATAAATTATTTTTTTTTATCAAACTTACCGCCTCCATTTGCTTGCGACGGGCCAGCTGCCTCCATCTTGCTTGAAGATCTTGGCCAAAATCCCATGCAATCCCATTACATCATCAAGCCGGCTGGCGTGATGACGTCATAAGTCACCACACCAGCTGACATGATGACTTAATCTCGCGCCGCACGGGATTTCGGCCGAGATCTTCAAGCAAGATGGAGGCTGGCAGCCTGTCGTGAGCAAATGGAGTAGGTAATTTAGAATTTTTTTTGTTTTTTTTATACTATTTCATGTTAAATCGATTTGCTGACATGAAGCACAAGGAAATTCGGCTGCTAGGGAAATCGAATTTATCCTGAAATTTAGATCGAATTCAACTTTGTGGGATTCGATTCGCTCATCTCTAGTCACAATCTCACAAAATTATAATCAGGATGAACTTTTGGCGATTTGCTTGGGATGCATTGTGCAAAACAAGCTTGCCCAAAACTTTGCAGTAAGCCTGACAGCCATTAAGGAGGGAGGATATTGGCTGGTCTATCAGGCTCTATGCCAGCTCTGAAGCACAGGTGCCATTATGAGTTCATCCACTAATGTGATAGAACATGTCTGCCATGTCTCTGACAGACTCCAAAGTGAAATACAAGCTAGGGTCTTGCTGGGATAGTGTAGTAGTTGTAAAGAAGATATATTTAGTTAGGTACAGGGGCGTAGCTAACGGCTCATGGGCCCTGGTGCAAGAGTTCCGCTTGGGCCCCCCTTCCCTCAGTGGTCGTGTGTCTTCTTATGCGGCAGAAGGCTCTTTGGGCCCCCTCAGGCCCCTGGGCCCAGTAGCGACTGCTACCTCTGCACCCCCTGTAGCTACGTCCCTGGTTAGGTAGATTGAATTACTAAGTAGAAAGTGATATTTTATCATTAGGGACAGCATAGGAGCAATTAGTATACTGTAGGAGAGATATATCAAAGCTGGCTTAGTTTCCCATAGCAACCAATCAGAATCCTCCTTTCATTTTCCAAAGGAGGTTTTAAAAATGAAAGGTGGAATTTGATTGGTTGCTATGGGGAACTAAGCCAATTTTCCTTTACACCAGTTTTGATAAATCTTTGTGTGTGTGTCTTACAGTGCAGCTGGAGTATTTCATAACTTGTGCTGCACTGACTACACAAAGATGATTTCAAGAGTCAGTACTCTTTTTTTTCAGTGTGCAAGTCAGACTTTTGCAAAATTGTTGCAAAGCTTCTACAGGTCAAAAGTGTCTTATAGGCATAACCCTTTAACACCTAACCATGTATATGTTTATCACTCTCGAAGGCTAGTTTGTGATCTATGATGGATATACACATCATAGTGATTTCTCTGGCTCATTGGATTGCCATGTTGATTGTTGCCACCCACAGCAGCTAGAGACACTGGTATGAAGCACCAAGGACACAGAAAAAAGCATACTTTGAATATAGTCCAAAAGTCAGGACAGGCTGAGTACTTTCGTATTCCAAATAACTATATCAAGGTCCGGGCAGGCAGGGTTTCTGCAGAATTCAGGTCACAGTTCGGGGCAGGCAGCAAGCAATAGAATCAGAAGACAGACAAGGTTTGGTACATGGATATCCAGATGACATCACCTTCACTGGTTACTAGCAAGAATAACTTCAAAGCTCAGGCAAGGAGGTGGATCCAGAGCCCAGCTAAATAGGAAACTGATTAGTAACTTAACCAGCACCAGGACAGGGGCAGTAGAAAGGGGTTAACTCTCCTAGTGTTGAAAGGAGTTCACAGAGCACTGGTTCCAGTACACACAGCGAAAATGGAGTGATGCCTGCATTTTCCAGGAACAGTAGGACAATAGCGGACATGAGCCGTCAGCCTAACAGTGTTCTTTTCCTAAGCCGATGGCGCCAGGTTCATTGGTCACATGACCTATGTGCACCTCAGTCCCATTCAAGTAAATAGTCATGGGCTGCAAAACCTAGCATGACTACAGTGTACAGCGCTGTACTTGATGTGCTGTGAAGAGACAACAGTGCTCAGCAAATTCATAAAAATAGCCGAGTGCTGTCTCTTAAAAAATGGATGGAGTATCACATGCTCGGCCGGCTGCTCCCATCAGGAAAGGAACATGGGATCCACATTCTCAAGATCAGTGGGGTCCCAGCAGTCAGACCCCTATTAATCAGTTATTTATCCCCTATCCTGGATTAGATATAAATTTCATACTTGGCACAACCCCTTTCAATTAAAGGTTTCTCTCCTGGTGACTCTGGATAATGTATATATTTTATGTATTGTAGTGGCGTAGCGTGGGTTGCCAGCACCCGGGGCAAGCCAAGTATTGCGCCCCCCCAACTTGTGGCCACGCCCTTGTTTTACAGATAATGTAGTAGATATTACTTGCAGTCATACGTAACACCACAGATAACACAGTGATAACTCTCTGAGTACAGATAATGTAGTAGATGGGTGTGAGCCCCCATAATTCAGAACACGCACAGTGCGACCTGAAGTCTGGGGCCAGGCTGCTAGAGTGTGTGTCAAATTATATATCCACCCTTCCGATCACTACAGAACATACAGGGTAATACAGCACCCCATACCTTTTACATCCAGTGACTTTTCCTTTGATGTAGATGTTCTCTTTCCTCATCTTCTCCTTTCAGACCTTCAGACCAGACCACCCTTTTTCAGCCATTTCTCATCTCTGCAGTTTGACAAAAGAAATCTTAGTTTACTACTTTTCCATCATCCTTCCATCTTCTGGACAAATGATCCTACCACCCCCAATACTGTACCGCTGTGCTCCCAAATACTATACTGCAGAAACAGATAAACCCCCTGATAATACTAATACCACACAGATAATGCCCCCTTCAATAATTATTGGCACACAATGTCCTAAAATAACTGCGCTCAGCAAATAGTGCCCTGACACTAATAGTGTAAACATAATGTCCCACCAAAATAACTGTGGTAAGCTGAGCCAAGGTGCCCTACAGTAATAGTGCTCCCAAAAATCTGACCAATAGTAGTAATTCTCTGCTAGAGCACACATTGTAGTAATAGTGCTCCTACAAAGCCCCCAACATGTCCCCACTGTGCCCCCGAAGTAATAATGCTCTCATAATGCCCATACTAGTAATCATGTTGCCAATAGACCCCCAGTAGTAATAAAGCCCACTATAATGCCCCCCAGTAGTAATAATTCTCCTTATAATGTGAGGCCCTGCTGGTGCCCCCTGCAGTTTTGCACCCGGGGCAAAGCCCTCCACCCTCCACGCCACTGATGTATTGCTTGAGAAAATACATGACATCACAATTTTTTCCAATGGACACCTTGCATGATAACGGGGCATGCACACAAGCATAACATGAATTATTAACCAGAAGTTTCCCTGAAGACAACAAATTGAACAGAAATAAACCAGAAAACAATGACAATTTAGTATAATTTTCTTGATGCAGACAGCTGTGGTAGGACACAGGTTTCCTGCCTGCCACCTCCTATCTGAACACTTTACTACTTGAAGCTACACAGATGAAGCTCCCATCCAATTTCCTTATTCATAATTTCCCATCCATCTATTCTTCCTGGTGAATATTAAACTTTAGGAGCAACTTGCTTGTCAGGCTGTGTATGGGATAAACAATACAAATGATTCAGACTGTAAATAATAGGGTTACAGAATGCAGGCCCTTGTTCAATCCATTGAATGTAATGCCAGAGGACATACTGTATGCTAACATGAGGTCTTGCTTAACCTTTTTGTCGTATCTTGACTTCAGTTGTGTATTGCCACGTTTTTATGTTTTTCCGAGCATCTAATGAAGTTTTCCTGCAACATTTCATCTATAACTTGCTTTCCTTTCAAAGACCATTGCAAAGGTCAAATCACCCTTGATATAATACAGGTCCAGACATTTCATGAGATACGTATCCTGAGAAGCAGATGTAATATTTTGGTTGATGGGTAACTGCAATACTTTGAAACCTACTTACAGTATGTAAGCTTTAGCTGTTAAGCCTCATTCACACGTCAGTGTCCGTGCTCAAATCCGTGAGAAGGTGGTCAGTGATGCATCCATAAAGCTGTCCATGAAGTATCCATGTTGGGTCCATGTGTAAGTTTGTTTCTGTCCGCGTGCCATCCGTGTTTCACTGACCCTGCACAGCTTAAAAAGTATTTTCAAACCATCTCTTCCTAATGATCCGTGAAACACATGCCATCCGTGTTGCATCCGTGGTTTTCACGAACCCATAGACTATAGACTAGAGATGGCCCGAACTATCCGCCGGCGAACAGTTCCCGGCGAACATAGCTTGTTCGCGTTCGCCTCTGCCGGGCGAACATATGCGATGTTCGGTCCGCCCCCTATACATCATCATTGAGCAAACTTTGACCCTGTACCTCACAGTCAGCAGACACATTCCAGCCAATCAGCAGCATACCCTCCCTCCCAGACCCTCCCAACTCCTGCACAGCATCCATTTTAGATTCATTCTGAAGCTGCAGTCTTAGTGAGAGGAGGGAGAGTGTAATTGCTGCTGATTTAATTGGGAAATCGATAGCTAGGCTAGTGAATTCAGTGTCCACTCCAGTCCTGAAAGACTCATCTGATCTCTGCTGTAAGGACAGCGTCCTGACAGCACCCCAAAAGCCCTTTTTAGGGCTGCAACATTAGTCTGCTTTTTTTTCCTTTATATACATATTGCAGTTGCCTGGCCTGCCCGTGTGTGAGGAGCTGCAGGCCCACAGACTGTAGTGTGCCCACTGCCAGTGCCCACCCCTGTCATTCCGTGTGGCACAGGACTTTGCATCAAAAAAGGCATTTCATTTTTACACTTTAATCTAAGGTTAGTTGCCTGCCAGTGTGTGTCAGGCTGACTTCCACTGACTGTAGTGTGCCCACTGCCAGTGCCCACCACTCATACCGGCTGGCACAGGACTTTGCATAAAAAGGCATTTAATTTTTACACTTTAGTGTAATTTCAGCTGCTTGCCTGCTGCTAGTGTGTGTCAGGCCGACTTCAACTGACTGTAGTGTGCCCACTGCCAGTGCCCACCCCTGTCATCCCGTGTGGCACAGGACTTTGCTTAAAAAAAGGCACTTAATTTTTACACTTTAATCTAAGGTTAGTTGCCTGCCAGTGTGTGTCAGGCTGACTTCCACTGACTGTAGTGTGCCCACTGCCAGTGCCCACCACTCATACCAGCTGGCACAGGACTTTGCATAAAAAGGCATTTAATTTTTACACTTTAGTGTAATTTCAGCTGCTTGCCTGCTGCTAGTGTGTGTCAGGCCGACTTCAACTGACTGTAGTGTGCCCACTGCCAGTGCCCACCCCTGTCATCCCGTGTGGCACAGGATTTTGCTTAAAAAAAGGCACTTAATTTTTACACTTTAATCTAAGGTTAGTTGCCTGCCAGTGTGTGTCAGGCTGACTTCCACTGACTGTAGTGTGCCCACTGCCAGTGCTCCACCACTCATACCGGCTGGCACAGGACTTTGCATAAAAAGGCATTTAATTTTTACACTTTAGTGTAATTTCAGCTGCTTGCCTGCTGCTAGTGTGTGTCAGGCCGACTTCAACTGACTGTAGTGTGCCCACTGCCAGTGCCCACCCCTGTCATCCCGTGTGGCACAGGACTTTGCTTAAAAAAAGGCACTTAATTTTTACACTTTAATCTAAGGTTAGTTGCCTGCCAGTGTGTGTCAGGCTGACTTCCACTGACTGTAGTGTGCCCACTGCCAGTGCCCACCACTCATACCGGCTGGCACAGGACTTTGCATAAAAAGGCATTTAATTTTTACACTTTAGTGTAATTTCAGCTGCTTGCCTGCTGCTAGTGTGTGTCAGGCCGACTTCAACTGACTGTAGTGTGCCCACTGCCAGTGCCCACCCCTGTCATCCCGTGTGGCACAGGACTTTGCTTAAAAAAAGGCACTTAATTTTTACACTTTAATCTAAGGTTAGTTGCCTGCCAGTGTGTGTCAGGCTGACTTCCACTGACTGTAGTGTGCCCACTGCCAGTGCCCACCCCTGTCATCCCGTGTGGCACAGTACTTTGCATCAAAAAAGGCATTTAATTTTTACACTTTAGTGTAATTTCAGTTGCTTGCCTGCTGCCAGTGTGTGTCAGGCCCGCTTCCACTGACTGTAGTGTGCCCACTGCCAGTGCCAACCACTGATACCGGGTGGCACAGTAGCTTGCCGATAAATAAGGCATTTAATTTTTAGACAGTAGTCTAAATTCAGTTGCTTGCCTGCTGCCAGTGTGTGTCAGGCCCTCTTCCACTGACTGTAGTGTGCCCACTGCCAGTGCCAACCACTCATACCGGGTGGCACAGTAGCTTGCCGATAAATAAGGCATTTAATTTTTAGACAGTAGTCTAAATTCAGTTGCTTGCCTGCTGCCAGTGTGTGTCAGGCCCTCTTCCACTGACTGTAGTGTGCCCACTGCCAGTGCCAACCACTGATACCGGGTGGCACAGTAGCTTGCCGATAAATAAGGCATTTCATTTTTAGACAGTAGTCCCAGATTGGGGACGTTAGAGGGATTAAACTGATGAGAATAGTACTACAGAAAATACCACTCATATCGGGTGTGACAGTAAATTGCACGGTGCAGACGCAGTCACCGTGGTTTAAAACAGAGTGGAGGGAGCCAGCGTTTTTTTAACCATCTCCCCGTTCGAAAAATCAATTCAAATGACCTTTCGGGGACCCTTGGTGTTGTACGTGGCTGGGTGGAGGAAGAAACCTTCAATGACATCACCGGGACGTGGCTAGCTTGGTATCCAACCTTGTGCAAATGGGGAGTTTGCAGTTGTGCAAATGAACTGTTTGCGGTGCATTAAAAGGGGAGTTTGGTCTGTCAATGTCAGTGAAGCGGGCGTAACCCTTACACTACCTGATCGATACAACATCATACCTGATCGTATACACACACTGGATGTTTTAATGCACGTTATTCCAAACAATTTAAGAATGTTAGTTGATTTATGCCCTTTATGGATTAAAACCCGACTCTGCGTCCACTACGTAATTTTCCATGGGAGTTTTGCCATAGATCCCCCTCCGGCATGCCACAGTCCAGGTGTTAGACCCCTTGAAACAACTTTCTCATCACTATTGTGGCCAGAAAGAGTCCCTGTGGGTTTTAAAATTCGCCTGTCTATTGAAGTCTATGGCGGTTCGCCCGGTTCGTCAGTTCGCGAACATTTGCGGAAGTTCGCGTTCGCTGTTCGCGAACTGAAATATTTATGTTCGCGACATCACTACTATAGACCGACAAAATAGAGCATGCATCCGTGCTAAAAACATGGACCCATGGACCGCGCTAAAACACTGTTTTTTTAATACACACATTAAAATAAATGGGGACGTGTGCTCTCCGTGGAGAACACGTACAGCACACGTCCGTTGAGCACTGAAGTGTGAATGAGGCTTTATTGTGTATGGAGACTATTGTTCAAGTAAATTGTTTAGCACCAAGCAGGATAATGCCAGTATACACTGCAGTGATTTGATCAGTGATTGTGAGTCACAACCAGATGTGGGTCAAGAATAGTGATGAGCGGCAGGGGCAATATTCGAATTTGCGATATTTTGCGAATATTTGGGCGATTATTCACCATATATTCGAAAATTCGTGAATTCCTGATCTTCAGGCATTATTTGCAAAAATTCGCATTACAAAATTCACATAAAATTCTAAATCTTTTTGTTATACCGTATTTCTGTGTGGGCTCTACTTTTGGTTTTGGCTCATAATGACTAATGGAAATTAGAGGTGAGCGAAGTTTTGAAAAATTCATTTTGGTCGATTCGCCAAACTTCTACAAGAAATGTGGTTAGTTAGGTATTTATTAGTCACAAATAACTATAAATTGGGTGTACTCATACATCACGGTGGCTGAGGGAGTGTATGGAGCGGGCTGCTGCAGTGAGCCAGCTCTATACGCGGCAGGTGCCGGCTAGTGTGTTAGTAGCTGCCATATACTATGTTAGCCAAACAGGGGCTGTTGCTGGTATGGGGTTTGGCTGGTTAGGTACATGGCACAATATGCAAATTATTGCTGTTGTGGCCTGCTATCTCCTGAAAATCCAACTTTGTATAGAGAATTACATAAAGGGGCTTATAGTTGATCACTGTATACATTTTACCTAATAATTAAAGTTATACTTATCTTTAACCCTTTCATCCTGGAACTACAAATGAAGAGTTTTTTGTGGTGAAGCAGATGACCGGCAGTTGGATTCTTCAAACTGTTAAAAGAGGAGAGAAAAATGGTCATGGGGCATTCTCAGAGTGACAGAAGAAGAAATCCCCCACCCCCACCCTCTAGTTGCAAACCCACTTCTCCAAACTTAATTGCTCTCCTGCCCTACAGGTGGAAGACCCTTATTCTGCCATCTGATTTTCCCCCTTTTCCACATCATCTAATACCGATGATAATGTTATCAGGAATATCCATCTCCTCCTCTGTCTGCATCTTGCTGACTTTTCTTGGATATCAAGACTGAAAAAGAATAAGTTGGGGGAAGCAAAGTCAACAAAAGATGAGGATGGTCATCATTGACACATGCACCCCCTAAGGGGTGCATAAAAAATTGATTTCCATATTCTTTTACATACTACTTCCATAGTTAACTACATGGAAAGGGAGGGACTGCAGTACCAGTAACGTGGCCAGATTCATGTTCAGCTTCTGCGCCATTGGATGAATGTAAGCATTCTGTTGTCTTTTTGCAATCCTTTCAGGGATCAATTGCTGTGGAAACAAGTAACAAGGAGAAGGAGAAAAATCAGGAGCAACAAATGACATTGAAGTCGACGGGAAGGAACAACAGCTTTCTCCTGCTGACATTGACAAGCACTGACTGTTGGAGAGGGGTGCGGGCCAGTAGGAGATGCAGTGGTTTCTGCATCAGTCTGCAACACTAAATGAGTGTCACGGTTTTCCCATGCTACTTCATGGTGACACTCCATGTGTTGATGCAGGGCCAACATTAACATTAACTTAGCCATTCCTCACCTTCTGCCCACACATCCTTCATATTGTAACACTGATGTCCTCCAATGAGATGAAAAATTCCCATACTGGCGAGTGTTGCATTTTCCCTCCACCACTGTGTAATGCCTGCCTACTACTGCTTTTATGAACCTGTGCACTGCTTGTGTTCCTCACAAGTAGTCACCGTAGTAGCAGACTGTGTACCCTTCCTGCATTTGGCTGCAGATCTCCAAGTGGCAGCTCTGGCCTGTTGACATGGCTGCTACTACCCCACCTCCATCTTCTGCTGCTAGCTGTGCCCGCTATAGCATCATTTTTGCCACTGACTATGCCTTTGAAGGGCCTATGAAACTCTCTGTTGGCCATAGTGTACAGTAACGATCGATATGTTAGACCACCCTTTAATACTGAGGCACAGTAAGTCTTTGTAGAAAATAACAGATTAACTATGAATGCTGCAGCAGTTAAACAAGATGCACGTGGCGATATATTAGACTGCCCTTTATTACTGAGGCACAGTAAGCTTACGTATAAAATAACAGATTAAGGAGGACCTTTTATGGGTCCAAACGTTGTAAGATAACTATCTGGACATGCGGTGCCCAGGGATGTCCCTGCACTTACTTTTATCTCTGGGCGCCACTCCGTTCGCCCGCTGTGTCCCCCGTTACCTTCTTCTACACTGTATGATAATTGCTACTATAGGTAAACCAGGGAGGAGCCTGCCCTGTTTTTCCCTGGGTGTTCCTTCTCCCTGGCTGTAGTGCTGTCCAATCGCGGCGCAGAGCTCACAGCCTGGGAGAAAAAAAAACTCCCAGGCTGTGAGCTCTGCGATTGGACAGCGCTACAGCCAGGGAGAAGGAACACCCAGTGAGAAACAGGGCAGACTCCTCCCTGGTTTACTGATAGTAGCAATTACCATACAGGTACCCAGGGATAATAGTAAGTGCAGTGAGATCCCTTGGGCGCCGCTCTACATGTCCAGATAGTTATCTTACAATGTTCGGACCCATGAAAGTTCCTCTTTATCTATAAATGTCGCAGCAGTTGAACAACATGCATGCAGTGATTACACTCAACCTACAGTGTCCCTGCACTCTCCCTATCCAATATTCTTTTTTCAATAGTTTTCAGCAAAACTGTCTCTAGTGCATGAGCTCTATGCTCAGCTGACAGGGAAATGACACAGACAGCGTAGGATGAGGCTTTTATAAAGCTGTGACATCACAGGGGATGTGATCTCGTGTTCTCGGGCTTCTTACTTTCACCTTGTACCAGTTACCATGAAGCGCAAGGTAATTTGGATTTGTGGCGAATTACATTTTTCCTAAACTTTGGATTGAATTCCTCTTCGAATGCTTTGATTCACTCAACACTAATAGAAATCAATGACCACACACTGTCCAAATCACTGAAGTGTGAACTAGGCATAAATGGCACATTATATTACATAATTATGCTTGTTTAATTGTGGTCTTTCCCCATCATTGCATCCGCTTCATACAATGAAAAGTGATTCATGATATAATTCGTAATTAATTAAATTTCTAAACGAAGTTCGGCAGACTTCGCTCTTTGCTAAAATTAACTGAACTGTGCACTTTTTATCAGTTATACATTATGTAGACCAGTTATCAGTCTTCCATGAACTGACAAACAAACATCTTGGTGAGGAATTGTACACACTGTAAATTAGAAGTGTTATCATTATACAGTGACAATCATTGATTTACACTTTGTTGGGACATGTGGGGTAATAGAACAAAAATTATTTTAATGAGTGCAATAAATTCTGTCTTCTTGTCTTTGAATACATAAAGAGAGCTTGCTATCAGAGCAATTATAAATATTAAAAGGGTTTTCTAAGCTCATAGAATAAAAAGTACATAAATATGTGTAAATATTCACTAGGTATTCCACCATAGCTCATATCGAAAAATTTAGCATTTTTATTACCTTGCTCGGCGTTGTGCACCACAGATGTTTTATGCTGCCAGAGCTTGCTGTTTGTGAAATTTGTAAAGGACTACAGTTTCCATAATCTCTCTCCCCTTTCAAGATATCGCCTTTTTTTGGGACTTATTTTAAAAATGAATAACAAAAAGTTAATGCTTAATAGGCCAACTCCCATAGTGGCAGTGGTGTTTTCTTGTTTGGGGTTTTTTACCTTTTTATTTTCAGTGATAATTTGTGTTTACATCTGCATGAATTTTGGTCTACTACAAGACATAAGGTACTGCTGTAAATGCTTTGTATTCACAGGTAAAACACTGCTCTGCTATTGACTAACACTGCAGGATTATCTGTCTGCTGCCCAGCATGTGAAACACATACTCTACAGAGAAAGGAAGAGGAAGAAAGAGGAGATATAGGGAGGAGTTCAGATAACAGGTAGAGAACCTCCATCTTACATGTTGGCCTAATGCAGCTGCAGTGAACATGTCCTCACTATTTAATCAGATGGAGTTTCTCTTTTAGCAAGCCTTTCCTTTTCACAAACCATATCTTCTGAAAGAAAGATTACTGTAGGAAACTTGTGTGTTTTTCTATTTTTCTGTTTTATAAGTTACTTGCTTTGCCAGATTTGTCTTAGGTAAATTAAACACATATTCACGCATTTTTAAGTGCCACTGAACAAGGATTTACCCCATTCAGAGGGGATAATCCATGTGGGGCTGATCTGTCAGTTTTTACACACAAAATCTGCAATTATACTGTATGTTGCATATTACTTATTCCCAGGGATTTTTTTTACCCATGGCACGGACAACAATTACTGTACCACAGATATTTTCCTAGAGCACATCAACAGGTTTACAAAACTATTTTCTGATGTTATGAGGATTTTGGTGTGAAATCCAAACCAAAAATTCTCATTAAATTCTTAAAGAGTTGTCCATCTTCACAGGTCCAACCAATGGTTGCAGTGGCCACACAATTTGTGTCAAACAAAATGTTTAACAGTGGGGACAGGAGTGTGACAGCTGTAGCTGAGGACTGAAGGAGTGGGCGTGGGGTGGCATAATGTACGGTAGCAAGACCCTTCTAGTTATTATTTCAGGTACATTACCAGCTTTGCATTACATTGATTTGGTTGTGGAACCATTGGTATAATTTCTGCAAAGCATCCCAGGAGCTATTTTACAACAGGAAAGTGCCCGGTTGCATATTGTTTGTGGTATTGTGAGAAGCTTGCTGGTTTAAATGTGCTACCATGGACTGCAGCGTCTCTGAACTTGACTCTCATCATGCACATCTGGGATGGTCACTAGTTGGCAATTGTAAAGGGAGCCGCCAGCAGTGGATCATGATGATTTTTGTGCCCAACTGTATTCATTGTAGCAGAACCTATGTCTGATATCCATTAAAAACCTAACTGATAGCATGCCAAGGTGTGTGAGTGTATGCATTTCTGCGTGTGGTGCTCATACTCGATACTGAAGCAAATCGAGATGTTTTGAATATTTATTTTCAATTTTTTTAGCATTTGCATATCATTAACATGTCTATTAATCCTGTGATTTTTATAACTCCATGACTTTTCCTTCTTGATGTTGCAATTTCAATGTTGAGGAGTGTATGTACAGGAGTTTAGTGTTTTTGACATAAAAATTGGACAAATGCATCCTGTAGATGATGATTTCTAGTACATTTTGAGGGACATTGTGGCATTAAAATGTTGCAAATTATACTTTGTGTCAATTTTATGACCTTCTTGTCACTTTTCCAAAGTGGCGAGAAAAGTTGTGGGGCTTAGTGTGCAAGTGGAGCCTGTCACCGCCTGCAGGATTTACAATAACTTGTGCTGTTTTTTTGCTCACAGGGTGCCAGAGATGCGCCTAATTTATTAAGAGGCATCTGCATCTTACTCCAGAGCACAGGGAATCAAGACTGGCATATGAGAACGCCAGCCTTGATAATTGTCCCCTGATGTTTCCTTTATACACATCATTTATTTTCATTCATATTCGCTACCAGTTAAATAACATTAAACTACAGATATGTTTTGTTGCAAATTTTTGAAGCAGAAAACATTAGGAAATGTATATTCCAGAAGTAAATGTTCCATGAAATTTCAATACAATTTAGTAACATATTGTAATGGGCCATTGGCTGAGTAAATTATACGATGTACAACATCATTTGGTTACCTGTTATAGAAATCTAGAAAGATCTGCAGTAATTAGATGCTTCATTTCTATTTATAACATTGCTCACATAGCATTTGTTTTTTGCAGCAACTATGTTGGACTTTACTTGCTTGGTTTTAGAACTTTTTGAGTTATATTTTCACACAAAAAGCTAAAATTAATGCTTCAGCTTTATGACTAGAGGTTGTTCAACTGCTGCTTCAGTGTCTTTGATGGCAAGAATAGCATGGTCTGCAACAATATTCTTGCCATTAGAAACACCAGAATCCCAACCATTTTATGTCATAAATGTCATGGCACTGTTACAAAGAAGAGTGGGCTCGGACTGGTCCTCTGGGTAGCATGTGTCTCTCCCAATGGAACCCTGAAATGAGAAGTGAGATCCTTTCTTTTTAAAAGCTCCCTGCAGGCTACAGGTGGCAGCAATAATAATTAGTGTTTATTGTACTTGTTCACCGTGGTTACAGTATTGGTGGATTCTTTTTACTCTTTTTTTTTCCATTCACCTCCTCCCTTTAAAATCATTTTCAAGTCAATCAATATATTATATGTACTCCAAAATTATTATTATAGAAACTATGACTTAGGGCTCATGCACAAGACCATATGCATTTTGTGGCCCACAAAACATGTTTCCACAAAAAAACTAATGACATCCATATTGCATCCATTTTTTTGCTGATCCATTGTAACCATGCCTGTCCTTGTCCCAAAAACGGACAAGAATAGGACATATTCTACTTATTCGCCGAACGGACTTACAGACATACGGAAACGGAGTGCACACCGAATAATTTCCGTTTTTTTGCGGACCCATTGAAATGAATGGTTCTGCATACTGACCTGTAAAAAAACTGAAACAGAAATATATCCTCTGCATTCAAACTGCTAAATTTTGTCAAAAAGACCTGAGTTTTCTGTTGCAGAATCCACGTCAAATTCGGCAAACAAAAAACTCTGCCTGGATGAATCTTTACCTTAACTGCCAAATCTACACATAAATCTTGATTTTTCAGCTACCTCCACTCTGAAAAGAAACCTCTGGCAATGAGACCTTATTAAGGATTATTAGCTCCATCCATCCAGCACTGTATGCATTTCTTGCAACTGGAGTAAACTTTATTCATAAACCATCTGCACAAAAGTTAGCTGTCTGTTTCTTCCCAAGTTAAAAGGAACGTTTGCAAAATACCTCCTTAATTTCTGAAAAATGCATGGGATAATTAAATTAAATTACACATTTTTATCTTAGCAAAATCAAGAGTGTTTCCTTTCCCTTCCCTTTGTGTTTACTTTCCTGCAGTAGCTGACATCAAAATGTTTTCTGGAATGCTTGGGCTAAATAAGTTATGCTTAACTCAATATCTAATATAAATAGCCCCGGGCAGATCCAGCAGTACAATGATAAAAGCTAGAGTTTCTTTTAGTAGCTTGCCACACTTTACTGATATTGTATTTCTCTAATCACCAATCTTTATGTGCCTTCCTGACCCCGAGCTCTCTGTCCAAATAACTGTGTGTTGCTATCAAAGGCTTGTGTCACTGAAAGAGTGAATGGCTTTCATTTTTTCTTGCAAAACTTCCGGCACTTGGCATCTGCAAAGAATTAACCCAAGTAGAGTTTTTTTTTAATGCTGCCTCCTGGTCAGAGCCCCATCCAGTGGAAGTTGCATTTTCTGGAGTGAGGTCACTGTGGTCAGAAATAGCTGGACAGACACAATAATTTATGTGAATTTCAAACAGTTTTCTTAAATTAGCTTGGATTTAAGATCATGCTTTAATGCCCACACTATGAATTTTCCTCAGGCAATTGTATGATTTATTAATGAAAATATGACACTGCAGCAGATGATAAAAAAGGAAAATAGGCAAAAATAATAACATAACTGAAATATAGTTTATCTGTCTGTCTGTCTATCTATATCACATAAAAATACATTTTCAGATTTATCTTTAAAACTAAGCATATGGAGATATTTAGCAAAAGAATATAATAATCTTATTTATGTAGTTCTTCTATTTAAAGGGCTAAATTGCAATAATATAAACTAAATGAAGATAAAACTAAATATTACAACTACAATAATGTATTGATAACTCTAAAATTATGTTGCCTTAAAGAGGACCTGTTGTCACATTAATAAATGTATACAGAGAATTTTTCTGAATTGTCGTCTGCCACACTATGTGTTCCATTTTTTTTTCTAGCCTCTTTTATTTCCAAGATCTGAGCCCTAATACTGCTATTTTCGAATACATGAATCCTTGGCTTTGCCAATGGGGCAGCTACCTGGAGTCTTCACTCAAAGAGGAGTGAATTTCTTCTCTTTGATGCTACCCTTGCAGGCCTCCTGTTCCTGAATCCTGATAACTCCAGTCCAGTGAAACGGTGCAGTGTGTTCCCATGTCCAGATGATTCAAGGTGGATATAAGTGCAATGTGTGATCTTTTCATGGGAGTTTCCACTGAGTATTTGCTTAAAAAGTGTTTTTTAGTCCACGGAGTATAATGAAGGGGAAAATCAGTCACAGAAGAAATCTGGAGTGGGTAGTCTTTTAAAGGGGTAGTCCTCTGGGAAGATTTCACTATACTTACGAGCTTACAATTTACCATTTTGAAAAGGGTGTCTGGTTTTATTTGCAGGGGAATAGTTTAAAGCTTCTTGGACAGGAGAACAATCTGGTATTTATTTTGCAGAGATACGGATGGATAGATAGACACTACCTAAATTTAGTGCTCCTGTCTTCTTATGCGCAATCAAATTTGAACCTGGACATATACCCATTTTCACCCAGGCAGCCCTTTGATATGAGATTAGAGCATTTCATGCTTTTTTATACTGCTAGGCAGAGGCTTCTATCTGCCTAGCGGTGTTCCTGGTGACGTCACGGGCACTAATGGATGGCTTTAGCACTGCCCTATCCATTTTACAGCTTACCCATGGAGAGCATGGTATCTCACCTGATCTCCAGAAAAGGCTGAATCGAGCAGGGAAAAGGAACACATGAGGGCTTTCCTGGGTGAAAGCGTAGATATGTCCGGGTTCAACTCTGAACTGAACACGGACAACTCCTTTAAGTAAGGGTCCCGCTGTTATGGATAACTCTGTATCCATTGCAGTTATGACTTTGTGTTCAATTATCATAATATACCACCATACCCTGATAGAGCAGGATAGTTTGTGGTCCCCATTTTTAGGTTACAGGACCATTTTATAACCTCTGTATCCCCTGTAGCTCCATGCTTATTTCTATGCTTTTTGAAATGCTTGTAATTAAAGAATTTTCTGTAAATTTTTGTCCTAATAAATCTAACATTTCTTCATGTGAGTCAATTGTTACTAGAAACCAAAAGTTAAAGACATTCCTGTACAAGGCTAGGCATTTATCTACTTACTTATTGTCCAGTCCTAGCTTTGATGAAACAGGGAAGCCCCATTTAAAGACTGCCAGAGAAGGCATCAGAACAGACATTGACAGAGGAGTATCATAGTGAAACACAGTTATATGGGATTGAGATTTGCCACTAATCCAAAGTAATTTATCTTTATTATTAAAAGATAACAAGGCTTTGAAGGGCAAGCCCTGTTTATGCACACAGTAAGAGCTCCTCTAATGCAGTTTCCTCTATTACTTTTTCTTTTAATTAATTTATGTATGTCAAGATCAAGGGAGTCTATCATAGAAGATGAACTCCAGGACATGCAGCAAAATAAATCACATCTTTCTCATATCCAGTACCCTGTAGATAGCTTACTGATGAGATTTACTTTTACCTCTCTCTTTTTTTAAAAGGGAGGGAACTACTTGTCCTAGTCCTCCTTTAAAATGTTCTGTCATGTGCCTCTTAACACTTCTTATCAAGCCCCAGCATCAGAATCTGAAACAAACCAGCTCTTGACCAGTTCTTGACCTCTATATGCTGTAAGAGCACCTTTCTCTTCTGTCTTATATCTCATTAAAGTTTAAAAGAAAAATGAGGCGGAGGGTAAAAAATCATTATAAAGAAGCCCAAGTTAACAAGTGCTCTCAAAGTCTGGGAGGGGAGTCTACTTTACCAGAAGACCACATTGGCATTTTCTTAAGAGGGTTATCCTAAATTTTAAAACCGATGGCCCATCCTTAGTATAGGAAATTATAATTAGATAGTGGGGGTCCAACTCTTGACACCCCCCGCCCCCCACTGAATAGCTATTTGACGAGATTGTGGTGCTCAGATAAGCTGTCACCGTGAGTTTTCCATTCATTTTATTGCTCCATACTGTGCAATGTCATACTTTATGCAGCAACTGTGCTGGGCACTGTAGTTTTGTCCCATTCCCTGGGGTTAACCCCTTAAATATTAACCCAACTGTGGTTTTTTGCTTTGTATTGTTATCACGCCACCAAGAGGAAGTGGAACCGAAACTCATCGGGGTGGTGCTCCTGCTGTGCTCCTGGTTTGTATGTTTACTAGCCTTTACGTGTCATAGTTGTACTAATGGGGCAGATTGGGTGTATTCTCACTGCTATAATTATGCTCAGTTACCATTGTCTAATGTGTTAGATGTTTGCTGGGTTAGGATTGATTGTACCCATTGCTGCTGCTGGGTGTTTGGAAAATGCAGAATGGTGTCGATCCAGTTATGTACATACGGGATCCGGTGTGCTCAGGGGGGCATCATTTGTCGTAATATCACCTGCAATTGCTGCTAATTTTAATTATTTAATTATTTATATGCTGTTTGATGATAAATAAAGAAGTGTTGTTATATTATATGTGTGGACTTTTGTTGGTGTTTGTTGTATTGTTATAGCCATAACTTTTAAATGTTTAACTTTACTGGTATATTTGAGGCTCTTGTGCAAAGAATTAACTTTCTAAAGGGGTTTTGTCATCTCAGACATTGGTGGCATGTTGCTAGGTTATGCCACCGATCTCAGATAGGTGCAAGTCCCACACCTGTCTCCAGAACGGGCCCCCCAAGTGAAGGAGACCAAACCAGACATGTGCAGCGTGCTCTCAATTCATTTAAGTTCTGAAAATAGCACACGCTTTTTTCATGGTGCGTTCTCCATTCATTTCTAAGGGACTTCTAAGGGTCCTGTTCTGGTGACAGAGGTGGGAACAACACCTATTTGACATTGGTGGCATATGTTGGTAATATGCTACCAGTGTCTAATTTGAGAAAAAACACTAAGTATAATGTGGGGCTGCACAAGTAAGTGTCAAAAGAAAAAACATTTCTGCAAATTTGATAAAAAATTCTATTTCTTACACCATTAACCGTTTTCTGTAATAGCATTGATACATTGATTGAAGCTATTGTCACTAACAGGATTTTCGATATGTGGCCCGACGAAGCGCCAGTAGAGCGCGAAATGGCCGTTGCCGCTATTCAGCTGCATCCATAGCGCATCCGCCCCAAGCCCTCTTAATGTCTCCATTGTGGGAGGAATAAAGCTTGTTACATTATCCAAGGATGGTGAGTGCCACTTTTTCATTTTCTACTGACGAGGATATCTTTTTGATTATTTAAAAGTCTATTCTGTGAAATTGAGCAATTGTGTTTATTTATTTTCATATTTTTTCTGTCTTGGAGCCTTATAATTTAGGATATAGGAAGCTTCATTGGTAAGAACAAGGGGTGTGGTTAGTGTCGCATGATCTGCTAATTTGTAATTCCAAGTGGTCACAGCCCTCAACAGTAGACTGGCTTATTTGTGGGTGCACCTCAGGGTTATGTTCCTCACTCCACCTCAGGAACCAAACTCATAGTATTAATACAATCAGACAGCACTCCAATTGATTGATGTGATGATTAGTGAGTTTTTTTCAGCCGGACATAATGATGCACAATGTACAATTATGGCAACGTTTCGGGCTAAATGGAAGCCCTTCATCAGGCTGGTGTACAAAAAACAAAGAAAAGAAAGGCCAATAAATATATGATATTGGAACATGGTTGGAGCATTTTCTAAAATGTAATGATGTCACATGATGCATAATATATAAAAAATGTATAACGCTGATGATGTCAATTATGAATGGCTGCTGAATGATATTAGAGATAATAGATGCCATGATCAAATAATAGCAAAACATGATGGTAAGGCTGATGGTATAAGGTACACCAGTGTACATAAAAGTGCAAGCACAGGAGAGTTGACTACATAAAGTTGCAAACCCAGAACAGTTGAGTACATAAGTTTGTGGATAATAGTGAAAGGTGTGGATACCTAATTGTATCCATGAGGGGGAGAAAAAATAAATACAGAGATCAGAGAATGTTGAAGGAAGGGTTAAGGGTCCAGTGATGTAGAGAAAACATAATCATAAGTTGTAATCTTACCCAGGATAAGGCCACATATGGGACTCCGCCGCTGACGTTGAGGATGGTTGGCGCAATCTTAACTAATGCTAGGAGGGAGCTGATTGGTCAGCGTAACCAGTGCGAAAGGCGCAGGCCCACTAATGATGAGAGGTGTCCATACCTGATCTACTAGAAGCTTTAACCTATGCCTCAAATACGCTAAAGGCTCTTGTATGGAAGGAGTTTTTCCTGCTGAAGGAAAGTGCAGCGCAGTCCATTTCTGACACTTGCACCTTTATGGTGCATGGTCTACTGGTGTACGTTATACCATCAACCTTTCCATCATGTTTTGCTATTATTTGATCATGACATCTATTATCTCTAATATCATTCAGCAGTCATTCATAATTGACATCACCAGCGTTATTAATTTTTTTACACCAGCCTGATGAAGGGCTTAAATTTAGCCCAAAACATTGCCATAATTGTACATTGTGCATCATTATGTCCGGCTGAATAAAACTCACTAATTATCACATCAGTCTCCAGCTATAAGTGCTGTCTGATTGTATTGATACTGCATGATCTGCTGATGTCAGGACACATCCCGCTTCCCTAAGGCATGATGGGACAGCAGTCACATGATAAACCAGGAAGTTGGATCCAAAAATAGAGGATAAAACTGTAAATGAGGTAAATTTGAGAGAACAAAAAAAGCAATCCAACGAGGAATGGGAACTAGATTTACTAACGAAAATATATGTTAGTGAAAAGTATGTGAATTGCACAACCTTTTTTAATTTCATTATAAGAAAATTAATTTAATTCCCTTTTCATTTGTAAATATCTTTTTTAAAACTGATGCAATTGCATATTTTTAAACAACATTATATTGCTACCTGTGCATATAAAATGCACAGGTATCTGTGCATTATTTGTACCTGTTTTTATCCAAAAAAAATTAGAATGGGCAACTCCAATGTTGGGTCTATTTGGCAAGTAGAACAGAGAGCCTTCTCCATTTTTCAGGACCATTATCAGAATTAAAACGGATACTCAGTCATGATAAACACAGGCTGGTAACCAAATATATTGACTTGTGTGTAACTCTGCAAGTGCAGAGGCTGATGTCTCCAGCTATAAGACCAGGAGAAGTAGGTGGTAGCACTGTGACACTGTGAGAGGTGGCACAGGAAGATGTGTATTCAAGTCCTTGTGGAACGTAGCACAATCTTTTAGGATGGGAATAGTCAAGGTTGTGATGGGAAGCTGAAAATTTACCCCTGGTTGTGAAGCTGGCCTAAATATATATATTTTTTTATAGATTGTCACAAATTGGGATGAGCAAATTGACTTTGGATGAAACATCTGAAGTCGATTGGCATAAAACTTTGTTTCAATACTGTACGGAGCAAGCGCTCCATATAGTATTAGAATGTATTGGCTCCGATGAGCCGAAGTTATTAGTAATAAATTCATAAATTGATTTCTGCTATAAAAACCACTTCCTGAACTTGGGTTCGGTTCCAAGGTTGGAACTGAACCTGAGTTCAGGTAATAACTTCATAAATTGATTTTTATTATAAAAAAAACATTTCCCGAACTCCCCCGAGAGTTCGCAAAGTAATAACTTCGGCTTATCAGAACCAATACATTCTAATACTGTACGGAGCACTCGCTCCGTACACTATTGAAACAAAATTTTATGCGAATTGATTTCGGATGTTTCATCTGAAGTCGATTCGCTCATCCCTAGTCACCCTGACAATGATAAGTACCTGTGGAATGCCAACAAAATCTGATAACAATTGTCAATTATATATTTGATAAACTTTGTAAGGAAGTGAACACTATTACACTTAGTATAAAGCAAAAAAGTCTTAATTATAGTTTCTGACCATTACTTTTGTCATCTATACAATATCTTATTCCCCATTTTTAGACATGTTTTTATACCTTAGATTTACCGAACAATATAACTAATATAAGTCAATAAGGTCAATCCTGTTAAGATCCATCATAAAATGAATAAGGTACAGCATAGTGGCTGTCTTTATGACTGTCGTAATTAAAATGTAAACAGACCCTAATCTTACTAGTTTTCATGGGTGCTATAATTTACTCAATTGTTCATTTAAAGGGGTTTGGTTTAGAAATCTCATTTTTAACTGATCTGTAAGTGAATTCTGAGTTGATAGAGAGAGATTCCCTCTTCCGGATGCTCATCGTTTAGCCAAAGTGTTACAAGGTGTGTGTCTAGTTCTTAGGGAACCATCACATCTATACATTACAGAAACAGCCCATTGATTTCAGCTGTAAACCTTTATTTTACCGATGGTGATGCAGAAAGATAAAGGAACACTTGCTGGCAGGTTCTCCAGAGATTACATCTGATTTTTGGGAAACCAAGAAGCTCAACATCCTGTGATCAAGTTTTGGGAACAACACCGGTTTTTCCCCTTTGACTTTATGTTCAAGTTAATTTTTCTAAATTGGATAACATAAAAAGAGAACTACAAGGCAGCTAATATCAAGATTCAAGTGGATTTGAACCTGTAGTACCCAAGATCTGGGGATACTACTATTGTAACTACAATTGATTTGCAATGTAATATTCATATTATTTCACACTTCATGCTATAAACCTTGTTCACCAGCAGAAGTGGTATGATTGGCAGTGTTTAGAAACAGAAATGGGACTTACCATCCCATTCCTCCCCTCTTGGTAGGTGTGGGCTAGTCCAACTTCCTGCCAAGGGAGGGGCAGAGCTAGTGAAAGTCAGCTTAGAGTTTAGACAGGAAAGTTAGGAGTGAGGGGACATGTTATCTATCATCCTTTCCTGGGGTAGGTAGGTAATAAATAACAATTTAGTGAAACGCAACTAATGAAAATAAAACATTGCGTTTAAATTATGGTTTTACAGAATTATTTAAAAAAAAAACTAATAAACTAGCCTGGACAAAAAATATTTGGTATCCCTAAAAGATTACAAATAATTTGACCATAGGGACATGTTAAATTAGCATCAAAGGTTTCTTCAAACATGTAATCAGTCAGTCTGTCTATTTAAAGGGTGAAAAGTAGTCACTGTGCTGTTTGGTGTCATGGTGGGTCCACATTGAACATGGACAAAAGAAAGCTAAGGAGAGCGTTGTCTCATGATATTAGAAAGAAAATTATAGACAAATATGTTAAAGGTAAAATGGGACTGTAGCCAAACTCCCTGGACATGCTTGCTAGAAGGAAAATTGATAACAAATTGAAGAGACCGATAATATGAATGGTAACCAAAGAGTCTAGAACAACTTTCAAAGGGATTAGAGGTGAACTTCAACGTCAGGGTACATCAGTGTCAGATCTGATGTAGCCAAAGTAGACTTAACCCCTTAACACATAATGGAGTACATGTATGCCATTATGCACTTGCATTTGTATGGAGCGAGCTGCTGCTGTGATCCTGCTCCATACAAATGTACGGTGTCTGGCCACAATGACGGAAAATGGTGATCCCACCGAACCCCAACATTTAACCCTTCAGATGCTGCAATCAGCGCTGATTGCGGCATCTGTGGAGTCAAGTATAGGGATGCTGTTCCCTCTGCCTTCCGATCGGAGCCCCTGCAGTGAAATTGCAGAGCTCCAATCGGTTACCAGGCCTGCCATGGTAATCTGCCTGCTGAACTGTGCACGAGTCATAGAGCAGCATGGATGGTATGAAAATCCTATTCACACTAATAGATCTCTATTAGGGTGAATAGGAAAAAGGATCAAAAGATCCCAAGTTCTATTCCCTAAGGGAGATAATACTTAATAGATAAAAAGTTTTTAAAAAGTTACAAATATTTAAAAACAACAAAATATTAAAAGTTGAAATCACCCCCTTTCCCAATTTTACATATAAAAATATATAGTTTCACCAAAACAACAACTGCAATAGTATAATATGTGTGTATCAATAACAACTAAAAACGTAGCTAAAAAGATAATAGCCAACCCACACATATAATGTAATAATAACATTCTTTATTTTACCAGAAAAATATTAGACACATTAATTGACACATTCAACAAATATTAGCAGCATAGCAGATAAAGTGCAATGGCGGGAACAGAAAGGTCTCTCCACCTCCCCCTCCCAGACTGGCCAGCACATACAAAATAACCACTTGGAGATAGTTAGAGTTGTGTACTCTCACCATACAGACTCACAAGACTTATATAGCGTGTGCATTAAATAAGCCAGGACTACAAATGTTGTCACATCCTCACAAATTGTAAATAGCAATATAGGATATCCAGCAGAATGCCACCAATCCAATGCTGTGCCTATATGTACCTACACCTGCATGTGATACATACCGGCAGATAGTGCTGGATCCTAATAAAGGAATGACAACAAGGTGGAGAAGACCCGCAAGCCGCAACCCAACGCGCGTTTCGCCGAGCTTCCATGGGTTCTCCATAAAGAAAACGAGTACATCGTAGACAATGCATATATATTGCTACGATTCAATTCTATCTCTCCATGGGGAGAGTGGCATAATCAGCAGTAGGAGTCTTATACATGCTCCTCTGGAATTCTGTGAAGAAAGGGGTGCAAAAGAACTCTTAAAAAGCTCTTTAATGCCACCAGATATATTGTTAAGAAACACATGTCTCTGTGCTAGGTTCTCTCTACTTGTAACCACATTTTTTGAACTTCAAATAAATCTTGTCTGGTTTGCTCATCTCTAATATATATCTTACTAGGTGGTTTGTTAATTTCTTTTGGATCTTAAATAATATAGATGTCCCTGTTTTGCAAAGTACTCTGGAAACAGCACTTTCCACCTCTATGTTCTATCTCATTATCATGAAAAAGTCAGCATTTGTCTCATTCTACATATGTTTCTAGTAATCAATTGTAGAGCTGTACACCTTTTTAATCATGGACACAAAGTAAGCCATGGAATTGGTTTTGTAGGTCCCCAGTGATCAGTGTGTTGTACAGTCTATTAGGATCCACCTCTAAGGTTATCCCAGACTAATTGTGTAACTGACACTTAAGTTCTAAATGTAACCTAAAAGCCAACAAGCCTCACATCTAAAATATGAGATGAGTCTGTAAAGTCCCAGCAGGCTTTACTGTTATATAACATGCGTTGGCTCTGTATTTTCTCACTGACTGCAGCACACTCAGAAATTCCACACATCTTGCATTAGAAATGCCATAACTCTGCTTCATTTTTGCAGTTTGACTGGTGAAATGTTTTTTTTCTTGAAAATGCAAAAGAGAACTCTATAATTTATTACAGCACCAGCAATTCAAGATGTTATGCTTGGATGATTTGCAAGCAGTTGGTTAGCAACATTCCAGAACGTTTTGCTTTCATTGGCTACCAGGTTATTACCCTCAATTTCATTCTTTAAATCTGTGTTTAAAAACAGTTTAACAACACTTTGATTTTGTTTTAGAAGCAGTTGTGTGTTCTCCTCGGTAAGGTGCTGGGTAGCTTGAAAGAAAAAAATCATATTTTTGGAAAGTCAAGTACATTGGTGACTAAACCAGATCTTCATGTTCATTTTTCATCTACTACATTGGCCACGAAACGTAAAAATGTAGTTAAAACACGTACCGGTTTAATATGTAATTTTGTGCTAGTTAAAGAGGGATTTTTAAAATGTTCTTTTTATATTAAAAAGCATTTGACTACAGTGCAAAAAAAATATTGCCATCCATTCTGCCAAATCCTTTTTATTAACTCATTCAGGATCAGGCCAAATTTCATTTTTGCATCTTAGGTTTTTTTCCTCCCCGCCTTCCAAAGGGCCATAGCTTTTTAACAATTTCGCTTACATGTAGAGGGGGTTATTTATTCTTTGACAAGTTGCATTTTGTAATAGCATTATTTAATTTACCATATGTTCTATCTGAAAAAAAATCTGTAGGGTAAAAAAAAATTCATAAAAGTAGGTAGACACTCTTAGGCCTCTTTCACACGAACGATACGGATTGTGTCAAGATGATTTCAGTTAAACTTCACCATTTCACAAGCAAGTTCAGTCAGTTTTGTCTGCATTTGCGTTCAGTGTTTCAGATTTTTTCCGCGCGGATGCAATCAGCTTTGATGTACTTTTCACGCGCATAAAAAAAAATGAATCTTTACAAACATCTCCTACAAACCATCAGTGAAAAACACAATGCATTCGGACTGCATCTGGATTACATCCGGATGCAATGTGTTTTTCACTGAAGTCCCATTCACTTCTATGGGGCCGGGACTGCATGAAAAATCTTAATATGGCCTCATGCACACGACCGTTTTTTTATGCTGTCCGCAAAAAGGGGTTCCGTTGTTCAGTGATCCGTGTCCGTTTTTGCCTTTCGTTGTGTTTCCGTGTGTCTTCCGTTTTTTTTAGCAGACATGACCCAAAAGATTTTACCAAAAGACAGGCTGACAATGTTTCCTAAGTGCCTGCCAAGGGATCCACAAAAAAAACGGACACGGAACGCGGATGACACACGGATGGCCATCCGCATTTTTCACAGACCCATTGACTTGAATGGGTCCGTGAACCGTTTTTCACGGACAAGAATAGGACAGGTTATATTTTTTTGACGGACTGGAATCACGGACCACGGAAGCGGAGGACAAACGGTGCATTTGCCGAGGTTTCCACGGACCCATTGAAAACCAATGGGTCCGCAGAAAATCACGAAAAACGGAGCAACGGACACGGAATCAAACAACGGTCGTGTGCATGAGGCCTATAGAACATGCTGCAATTCTCACGCAAGGTAGAACTGATGCATGAAAAAAAAAACACTTATATGCACAGAGCCATTGAAATGAATGGGTCAGGATTCAGTGCAGGTGCTATGCATTCACTTCATGCATCGCACCCGTGTGGAAAAGTTGCTCGTGTGAAAGGGGCCTTAGTAGTATAAGGAATGCATGAATAATGACACAACCTTAGTGAGGTAAAAAATAAGTATCCTACCGTATATGCAAGCCCCATATTTGCTTTGGAGCTAGCACCATTTATTTATATGTCTATCTTTAGGTAGGTGCTTTGCCTTTCTTACCACAACTACTTTTGCCTGTGGTCATTGTGTACACTCACATATGCTACGGATGTGGATGTTACATCTTCTTTCACTTTGGCTATGGGTAACTGGTGCTCATGCATTAACCGCATTATCAAACTCATTTGTTATCACAAATCAGCATATACATCCTTGAACTGTGTAAGCAAACAGAAACTTCTGTTTCCGCATGGGACTGGGGCACCACCATTGGACACATATAAGCTTACCCATCTGCATCTAGATTGCTATCTAGTTATGTTACAAATACTACTGATTGTATATAATGACGTTTGTTTTATATAGGTTTTGCAGCCAGTGTCTGACTGGGGTGCTTAGGGCCCACCAGTAAAATTTATTTAGGGGGCCCACCGTACAGATACATTCAAATATTACCTGCTCACACAGCAGCAAGATGCTACCAGATGATTGAATTTGGGGGTCCCTGCAGCGATTTTGAGATGGTAGAACCTGGGGAAAAGAGGATACTGGCTAGCTTTCCTCTATACCTAGAAGTCATCTCGGCTCTTATCGTGTCTAGAATAATAAACTGGGGAGTTTCTCTAATAATCGGGGATCCACGTAATAAGCGGGGAGCCAGGTAAGTATATTTATTATGAGGGGCCCAGGCATATGGGGGACATTTATTAGTCATGAATAACCACTTTAACATAGTGAAGGCTTGGATATTATATTGATCTTTTGTATGGGATATTGTATACATAGTTTGTGGACTCATTGTATATACAGCCTATTGATGCAGGTTATACAATGTGGACCATTAGGCAGGTTCTATTTATTATGGGTATTTGATCCTTAACTTTTTTTTGCTCTAGTACAATAACATGTTTGCATATATGGGAGGTTTCTGTATGGTTGCTTCTGTATACAGGATTCTGAAGACTGTTGTTTTTTTTTTTTTTTAGACAGTGGATGTGTAACTTTTTTCTATTTTACCCTACTTTGATTCTTGTATACAGGAGATTGAAAAAAATTATTTTGTTTTTACTAGGCTCACTGTATGCTAAAAGTATGTCCTTGTATGACAATGCCTTATATATATAGTTTTTATTATGTTTTACTACTGTTTAAAAAATAAAAACCCTCAAAAAATGTTCTTTACATCGTTATATTGACACCAATATCTTTTTTTTTACAGTTTTATCTACACAGCTGTGTGAGGGTTTGATCTTTGTGGGACAAGCGGTAGTTTTCATTGGTACCATTTTGAGGTACATAGGAGTTTTTGATCACTTTTTATTTATTTTTTTGTGGGGAGGGAGAGTGACCAGTTTGATTTTCTTTTCTGTTGCAACGTTCACTATGCATGATAAATATTTTCATGCTTTAATTGGGCAATTTGAAATGCAGCAATACAATTTTTTATTGGTTATTTTTTATATTTAAATTGGGAAAGAGGGATTTGAGTTTGTTTTTTTAAAAAATTTTTTCATTTTAGGGGACTGAAATATGCAATATTCTGATTGCTTGTACCAAGAACTGCAATAGAATAATACCTATCCTTGGCACAGGCAATGAGTATTTTGCTATGGTTTGGAAAGCCTTCCCTCAGATGTCTCGATCACTATTGACCGTTGTACATTGACTGGGATTGGAGTCATCTCCAATCTAGATTGCTGGAAGGTATCAGCTGTATCATACAGCTGGCACCCACCATGTATGGTGTGTGATCATCTTGTGAGCAGCTCCATACATCCCTCCTGCACCTTGAACATACAGTGATGCCCAGGTTTGGGAAGGAGTTAACAAATTGTAATTCACTTTATAGAGTACACTACATTGGACATTTCAAAATTACTTGATTTACTAATAAGCGTTTCATTTCTCCCATAACATTAGTTTTGGAAGAACAACCGCTTAGGCCCTGAAAATGATTTCATTATTTTTTATAGTTGTTATTTTCAATAATTATTATGTTTGTACTAGTATAATGGTATAAAAAACATATATGAGGGAATAAATACAATATAATTAGAGTTCTGGTAGGGGAAAAAAGAACTAAAAAAAATGTTTTTAAAAATCTAAAAAAAATATAAAGAAATTAAATTCCCCCTTTCCCATGCATAAAAGTAATGATAAACAATCACAAAAAATCAATATCACAGGCAACACCACATCCCAAAATGTCAGAATTATTAAAATATAAATGTATTTATCCCACATGGTACCAGAAAAAATAAATAAAAATGGCCGATTTTCATCACTTCACTTCCCCCCAAAATTTTTTAGAAAAAGTGATCAAAAAGTCATCCACACTCCATTATAGTATCAATAAAAATTACATATCACCCACACAAAAATTAGGCTTCACACAACTCCATAGACCTAACTAGAAAAAAGTTATTGGGGACACCATATAGCATTTTAAAAAAAAATGTGTCATCTCTGTAACCATAGTTACCCAAAAAATAAAGATGGTTGGTGAGTTTTACCACATTGAAAACTCCATAAAAGCAAAGCCCATAAAATTGGTGGGATTGCATTTTGTTTTTTAAGTCTTACACCCCATTAGGAATTGTTTTCCAGCTTCCCACTACATTGTATGCAAATGGTGCCATTAGAAAGTACAAATTGTATATAAAAAAACAAGCCCCTTACACAAACAAAAAAACAAATGTAAAATTGTTTGGTCTTTTAAGGGTTAAAATTTCACAAAATAAAAGATGCCACCAGAAATGCTTACAAAAATACAATAATAAACTGTTGAATTCAAAGCTTTTAAAAAGTAAAAAAAAATAGCTGGTGTGAAGGAGACCTCACATAGCTTTCAGTGTCTAAATGTAAGCCTGGGAGATGGTAGGATAAGTCTAATTAGTCCGGTAAGAGCTCGGTTCCCAGTGTTGAGTTCTCATATCCATAGGAGTATTCATTCAGACAGTATTTGCTAATACACATAAAAATTTAATTATAATTTTTCTCTATGGTCCAGTTCTGGTTTTGGCTTATGAATTCTGGCGCAAACTGCTCACCTAACAGCCCATTTACACTGGCCTATTTTTGGGCAGCTTTTTGGGACCTAATGTGCATACTAATGGTATCTGTATCGGGACAAGAGATCACAGTGGCAATCACTGAACCGCATACGGAGGAGGTGATTGCTACATGTAAATGGCTCTCTAACCTCGGCTGATGACAGGGCAATTATCAGGAACAGCTTGTTTCTGATGAATGCCTAGTCAGTTATCTTGCGTAAAGGAGCCTTTAGCATTACAGGGCAATTTCATTTATAGTTTGGCACAAGCCAGCAAGTTATTGGCTTTAAGGTTATCAGTGAGTGGTTTTTGTTTTTTGCAAAAAATCACACACCACGAATCTGCTAAATCCAATAGGGAATTATGAAATGCATTGCAAACAGACCACTTTTGGAGCATTTTTCTCACTTTTGTTGCATTTTCTGGATCAATTACATTTTTTTGTTTGTTTTATTTTTTCTTGGTATGACATTTTTTCCAGTTTTCTCATTGACTTCTCTATAGAGAAACCAATCGAAAAAAAATATGCAACCAGAAAAACTACAAACAAACATATAAAAAAACATAAATATGATGGTGATATTCAGGAGCTCCAAAAAACTGCCACAAAAATGATGTTTAAAGCAAGCCTTACCCTTATTTAAGACAGTTAAAGAACAAATTATAGATTATATTAAAGCAACTTTCAATGAAAGCTAAAACTGATTGCAAACATTTTTGGTATGAAATGTGTAAATTGAGCTAAAGTGTTTGTAAATCATGTGCACGGAGTGTTTTTCTTCCAAAACTAGCTGCTTTCTTAAAGGGGTTTTCTCAAGAGTTAAATATTGATGACCTATGCTTAGGTTAGGTGTTCAATATCAGGTCATAGGGGTTCAACTCTGAACACCCTCACCAATCAGCTTTTGGAAGGGGCCTTAGCGTTTGACATCACATCTCTGAGTAAAGTAGCCTTTCTGCTGCTCTGTCCCATTGAAGTGAAAGGGACTGACCTATACTACCAAATACAACAGTTATATAATGTCCAAACACGTGGCCTCTTCAACCTAATCACCTGATCACAGGTAAATAGCAGCGGTGTCGCCAAAGAACACGCCCCGACGCGTGTTTCGCCGTCAGCTTTCGCCCCTTAAGAAAGCTGACGGCGAAACGCGCGTCGGGGCGCGTTCTTTGGCGACACCGCTGCTATTTACCTCTGGTGGGTACTATAATCATGCTATTCACTTAGTGTGTATGCCTTTATGCCTGTTTGTTACATCTTTATTTAGGATCAGATACGCCTTTCTATCTTAGGAGTTACATCTCCTATACATATATGCATGAACTGGCTGTGATATGAATGATCCTTACCTTTATACATAGTCTGTTCATCGACTTTGTGGCATTCACTTATAGATGTTACCCTTGTGATATATGTCCCATACCAGTTTCCATCAGCTGTACTTACTTTGATGGTTATTTGTGGTGTATCGCATTTTGTGTGTTTGTTTTTACTTGCTTTTAATCTTTTTACCAATCATGTTTTCTATATTGATTAATAAAATTATTTGAATTATCTATTACTTTGTAGTTTATCTTTGACTGGTATCTACTAATTTGGTTAATATGTTGTTCTGATATTGAGTCTAATACTTTTGGGAATAAATTGTTGGTTTAAAAAATACATGTAAAATGTGTCCTCTACTATTAGTTATACCGATTTTAGAAGTCACCATGGAGTTGCAGGCCAAGTGCATTTATACAGGTCATGAAATGTTAAGGAGATCTCTATTATCCATTTTCATTTTTATTATAACATGCCATATTTACTATAATGCTACAGAACCTAAAGGTGAACATAAACATTAGATGAACCTTCCAATTTTGTCAGAATTGACCAACCATTTAATGTGTTTGAAGGTGGATTTCAACATGCTTGATAATTTGTTCTCACAGGAGATAAGCCACTATCAGCGGTTTCTGGCAGAGGCTTTCCTCTGTACCTTTTGAGAACATATGCACTTTTGGCCAAGCCATTGTACATATCTGTGGGGGATGGGAAGACTTGTTGTAGGCTAAACCAGTATTTAACAGACAGCCATGTTTGCGTTATGTCCATTTAAAGAAGTTGTCAGGGCATTACAAATTGAAGTCAATTGGAGCAGCACTGCAGTGACAGCACTGTCCATTACACAGATGGCAGAGTTGTGTAGTCCCAGCTCTAACTTCCAGTGATTGAACTAAACCTGAACAGCTGATCGATGGACCCCTGCTGATCAGCTAGTGATGGCCTATCTGAGAATAGGCCAAAGCTTAGTAAAGCCGAGACAAACCCTATAAGGACAAAATTTCTGTCCATTATTGATTGAGTAAATGATTGACACATATGAAAGGTCATCACCCTGCTCATAAACAAGGTCTGCAGCATATGAGGTATGTATTATATTGCTTTGCAGCACTTGAGACATAAAACTATATAAAAAACATTTCAGATGCTGCTGAAAAGTCACTAAATCACTAAAAAAGGATGCACACAAACAAAATATGTAGGCATGTATGGCCAAGTCCTACAATATTAGTATTAGCAATGTTTCTCAAATAATTTATTTAAGCCAAAATACACTATTGTCATTACAGAAACATTGGTTCATGTTTTCAGATAAAGGGGTTGTCTCACTTCAGTAAGGGGCATTTATCATGAAGAGAAAGTTAATACAAGGCACTTACTAATGTACTGTGATTGTCCATACTGCTTCCTTTGCTGGCTGGATTCATTTTTCCATCAAATTATACACTGCTTGTTTCCATGGTTACGACCACCCTGTAATCCATCAGTGATGCTCGTGCTTGCAGGAGAAAATGCCGGCCTCTCTAGTGACTGGGATTGTGGGGGCTGACCTAGGCTGCTGCTTTTTTTTATAGTATGCAAGCATAATGTGATGGAAAAAATTATCCAGCTAGAAAAGGAAGCAATATGGGTAATATTTAGTGTTGATCGAGCACCAAAGTGCTTGGGTGCTTGGGTGCTCGGGCCAAACACATTGGGATGCTCGGGTGCTCTACAGATCACCCGAGTATAATGGAAGTCAATGAGAGAACCCAAGCATTAAACCAGGCACCCCCTGCTCTGAAGAGGGGAGGGTGCCAGGTTCACTGGAAAAGTTCAGAAATTGATGGAAACAGCACCGAAATGGTGTCTGGAGGATGTCTGGATGCATCTTGGACTCCCTAGTTGCTGCTGGGAATGATGTTGTCTGCGTAGTGCACCACTTTTACAGACTGACAATAATACAGACAAAACCCAAGATAAAATCTATTTTAGAGGAAAAATTGTTAGGACACATTCTTTACTGTATATTTACTTGTATATAAAGTGCAAGTGCTGCCAAAAATTACAAGCAAGAGGCACTCCGATACAACCTGTATATCACATAAAGGAGGGCCTCATTCACATTGTTGTACAATTGTTCATATAGTGGGACTCATACACTCATAAAGCCTATGCACTAAGTGAAAGGGCTGCCAAAAATTACAAGGAACTGGGACTCCAATACACCCTTTGTTATACATAAAGGAGGGCATCATACACTAACCCTGTAAAAAATTATATGCAAGGGCCTGATTTTAGGTGAGGGCCTGTAGGTGAGCATTATCAGCTGCAATCCAACCAACCATATGGTCGCACTGGTCTAACTTCAAGAGTTGTGTCCTGCACCGCCCTGCAAACTGAGACATCAAGCTAGGTATCATGGATGATTGTTTTTCTTGTGCTCTGGCAGGAGGCACAGTTTCAACACGCCCAGGGCCATGGCCTCTGGGTGCAGCAACAGCATCATGGCCACATCCCCATCCCTTACTGCTCGCCTACTTCATAATAAATGTTATATATGATTGAAAGTATGTCACATGTACAGTAGCGTAGGATTTTGGAGTGTATGCGCAAAGAAATTTAAAAAGGTATTTGGGATGTGGAAACGTCACACAGGAGATATTCCGCAGATAATGTCAATGCTGTCACCAGCGGCTAAAACACGGAATGTCACAGGTATTTGGGATGAGGAAACGTTATACAGGAGAGGTACCACAGGTAATGTTACTGTCCTCAACGTCTACGGAGAAAGAACACTGTATGTCACAGATAAAAATTTTATGCGCACACTTTACATTTTAGATGTGGCACTGGTAATGTCACTGTCAGAATTGGACATCTTCTATTGACAAAGTACACTGTATGTCACAGATACATTTTTTAAACACACACATTTCACTTTAGTTGTGGCACTGCTAATGTCACTGTCAGAAGAGGACACCGTCTATTGAAAAAGTACACTGTATGTCATAGATAAATTTTTTAAGCGCACACGTTACACTGGAGATGTACCCCTGGTAATGTCACTGTCAGAAGCGGACACCGTCTATTGAAAAAGTTCACTGTATGTCACAGATACATTTTTTCAGAGCACAGGGTACACTGGAGATGTGGCCACTGGTAATGTCACTGTCATAAGCAGACACCATATATTGAAAAAGTACACTGTATGTCACTGATAAATTTTGTCAGCGCACACATTACACTGCAGATGTCGCACAGCTAATGTCACTGTCCACAGCGGACACCATCTACGGAAAGAGTTCACTGGATGTCACAGATATTTTTGGGATTCGCACACTTTACACAGGAGATGTGGTGCAGCTAATTTAACTGTCCACAGCCGACAACGTCTATGGAAAAAGTAAACTGGATGTCACAGATATTTTTGGGATGCTCACCACACTTTACGGACTTTTGGGTCTCTGAAAAGTTTTTCTAATAAAAATGGTCCAATATCACTCCCTACATGGTCTGTCCCTTCCTATGCACAGCTCTCCCTGACTAAGATTGAGCTGAACGCGCGCCATCGGGTGCTATATAGCACCTGATGATGCGTTCCGGCCAGCCAATCACTGTAATGCCAGTAACCAACATGGCTACGGCATTACAGTGAGGGAAGCATTTATCCGCACGTTTATTGGCTGCATAGCAGCCAATAAACGTGCAGGGAGGAGACTCGAGCATTGCGCTTGAGCACATGCGGTATACCGCCATGTGCCGAACTTGGCGATGCTTGAGCCAAACTTGTGTTCAGCCAAGCATGCTCGCTCAACACTATTAATAACAATACATTAGTTTGTGCCTTGTATTAACTTTCTTTACATAATAAATGCCCCTTGCTGTAGTGAGACAACCCCTTTAACTACAAATAGAAAAACAATTGTCACTGTACTTTCAAGCAAACTTCATATAAATAAATAATTCAGGTGAATATAAGAAACTCTGTAATATAAAAAATCAAGAGAAAAATGACCTTTATCTCCCTTAAGCAGTCTCCATCTCCCCTCTCCATAGACTTATATGGCCATAATGTGTCTGCGTCTCTCTCACTGCAGCTCACTCCTCCTCTCTATATAGACTTCTATGAGCAGAATGTCTGTGTGTGTCTCTATCAACCGTCTCCTTCCTCCCCTTTTACTCTCTTTATACTTCTCTAAGCAGCATATAATATAATCCTTAAGTTAGCTGGCAGTCTGTCTTGTTTCTCAAGACATATTTAGCAGAGAATGGTAATTTAGGATAGAGGAAAAAGAGACATTTTTTTCCGATGATATATTACAAAGTTTCCTATATTCACCTGTATTAATTATTCATGCAGAGTTTGTACAGTGACCATTTAAGTCTTTCTATCATGTATATGTTTAATGTGTTTTTTCCCAAGCACACTATATTATATAAATGTTACAATGCATCAGCCTGTTTAAAATGTCTTCATAAAACGATTTGAAAGTAAGCAACAATATTGTGCACTCGGCCAAACCAAGCTCATCTGCAGCCAAAACCATATTTTTTAGTAAAAGCCTTCTTTTACCCCTTTTACACGTCCTCCAAAAGCTCAGCTAAACACTAAAATGACCACAACCTTGTGTCACTAAATCTTATTTTCAAGGTGGCAAACCTCAAAACTTGCCCATGAATTGATCTATTTCACTTCATCATGGATTTTTTTTTATTTTTTCCTCTTATGCAAGTACTTAATTCAAGACTCAGCTATTACTATGAATCTTTTAATGCTTCCCTCACCTCAAAAAAGTTGGCTATTCTATCAAGAGCTAATTTTTCTGTGTAGCCACAGAGCACATACCCCACCCACTAAAACAGAAGTAACATTTTTACCACAATTCTTACTTTACAAAACATTTGCTCTTTTCATGATAAGTACAAACCAGAATTGTACCACAGGATGGCATCTATGAGGTAAATTAACATTCAAGTGTAAAAACAAAGGAGCCAGCTATTAGTTAATGTATCAGACACTGCACAACAGGAGTTTCCTGGCTACCTCTTCTTCTCCTGTTTACTAATATTGATTTAGGCTAGCAATAAGTGAATTGATAAATACAAATCCATTTGTGCAGCATACATAGATCTTGTTCAAGAGGTTCCTCCCTCCTATTTGATTGATAGGCCAGACATCTCGCCTGACCGTGTCAATCTTGCGCCTGCTCTGAATAGCACACAAGCGCAGAGGCTCTGCTGCTGCTACCTATGTAGGGACTTGCATGTGTCGCCGCCCAGAAGTGTAGCTGTGCATGAACAGTCACTGCTTCGGTATCAGCAGCAGAACGTCTGCATTTGCACCACTACCCAGAGTAGTGGTACAAAAATGAGATTGACAGAGCCTGGCGAGATATCTAGCCTTGTCAAATCAAGCAGGAAGGGGGTGCCTCTTGATCAGCGGGGATATCCTCTTGCTACTTACAGTAAGAATTATGTTTGCTGAATGAATCAATTTGTATGAATCAATTCACTCATCTCTATTTGGGGTAGTTGCTGTGCAATTGCTTTACCCCTGAATCTGGGTCAGATTATCAATTTACTTCACCTGGTTGATTTTGGGGCAGTTTTTCATTGGTAGCCTTCCTGTAAATGTTCAGAGTTTCTTCTCTTCTGTACCAGTGATAGCATAAGCTTTGTGCATTTGTTATTCTTATTCTTAGTATCTTGTTCTAATCCAGGGGTCAGCAACCGTCGGCACCACAGCTGTTATCAAACTACAATTCCCAGCAAGATCCATTCATTTCTATGGGAGTTCTGAGAAGAGCAGAGCAAATATGCATGCTGGGAGTTGTAGTTTCACAACAGCTGGAGTGCCGGAGGTGACCTACCCCTGTTCTAGTCTACCTAATTTGGGTCAGTGTGGTTCTCCTGCTTTTTATTACTGCTACCAATAACATTTGCTGTTTGTCTCTTTGCTGAATTTGTTTTTTTATTTGTCTTGACTAGAGATGAGCAAATCATTTCCAGTAAATCAAAATTCAACCCAATTTTTAGAAAATTTTGTAATCTGTAGAATCAGAATTTATTTTAATTCGATTCAGGAAAATATTTTGAGAGAGGGAGAGACAGAGCACCCGAATGTAATTTAGAACTTTTCAAGAAGATTAAAGCATTTTCAATTTTGGGTTAAATCAATTTGAGTCAAAATCAAAACAGACAACTGATTTGGATGACCTAAAATTTCCAGAAAATCGTTTATCACTAGTCTTGACTGTCTTACTGGATTGTGTTGCAAAGCAGGGTCAGTTTGTAATGGTTTTATTTCTACTCACTGTCATTCAATATTCTCTACCCATAATGTCATTACCATCTCCTGTTTGCCTCATTGCTGGACTGCTATCTCCTCCATTCATTACCATCACCACTTAGTTCCTGGTGTCAATCAGTTAGTTTATTTCTGTATATTTATTTCCTGATAGAGTTAATATGTGCTTCATATATTTTCCATGTGACTTCCTAGTTGTTCTACAGTTAAGAGGTCCCAATGTGTCTCTGACACGTTTCGAGGTCCCAATGTGTCTCTGACCTCTTCCTCAGTTGTATATACCACTGAGGAAGAGGTCAGAGACACATTGGGACCTCGAAACGCGTTTGAGAACAACGAAAAATTAAGCTCCAAATACCTCCTGGATAGCGTACGCTGGAATTCCAGAATAAAAGCCTTGGCTTGATGTGGATACGCAGATCACACTTCTGGTCCACCGCTCAAATTTGTGAATCAAGCTCCGCTCGGCAGCTGCCCTCCACTACGAACCACCCTTTGAATACAACGGGGGAGGATCTTGGAGAGCTTGCGAAGGTAAACTATACCACACCAACACGTGGCACGCCGTCAACTAAGTGGGAAGCAGTGAGTTATTGACCAAATTAGTGTGTCGGAATACCGATGGGATAAAGATAAGACGAGGAGCGCATAGTGTTTGGTGGGACGCCACCGTTTACACATGGACACTGCCCCATCGGTTTATAAATTGTCAAAATTGACTTATAGGATCTCCATTCCACAGATGGACTGGTCCTCATTAAATATCAACTGCCCATGAATTGTGTGTCCCACGCAGGATAACTACGTACTGCCGCAGAGTGAGGATTAATTTTACATAGACACATATGCGATTTCCTCTCCATTTGGGAATATTGATATAGCTATTTATGTTTATATATGCCTTTTTTATTTTTTAAGTATTTTATCCATTTTATTGACTGGTTATTGATAATAAATTCATTGGTTTTCTCCAGATTATGAGTGCCATACCATTATTATTGATTTATATGTTTCCATAACAAAGATGTGCAATGGTAGCTAATCAGTACAAAATAAGTGACTACCTTTATACACATGAGTTAGATTTCTGTAAGACTGCTTCCAAGGAAGTACTTAACTTTCACAAAAGTTTTCCAAACTAAATTAGAGAAACCACTTTTCAAGTTCAGGTTCCGAATATGAAACTTATATATGATTAAAGCATTTATTGCTAAATTTGTCAAATTTTAGTTGATTTTTTATTTCTTTATTCCACATTGCTTTTTGTGTAGAGCAAATACATGAAATGCCAGTCTTGATAAAGGTCCCCCATATTTTGTAAACTGCAAAAGTGAATTTTGAAATTTGAGATTCCCACAATATGACACTGTAATCTGATCAAGATTGTTAATATCAATGAAATTTGCTTATAGAAATACATGTATAATTGGTGCATAGCCTGTATGCAAAATTAAATCTATAGAATACGATACACTCATGATAGAAGAAATATATATAGGCTTTGTGGTGATCAGCAGAGATCAGCATAGGTCATAGAACTGAAATGACTTTAACACGAACATTTGCAATCAGTTTTAGCAAATAATTAGTTGCTAAGTGGCCAGCTACCATTAATATTAGCAGTTTGGTCCTGAACTTAGCCAAATAAACAACTTTTCAGACACTTGTCCCTCAGAGAACTGCACCACTTTTGTTATAACATATAATACATACCATGCCCCAAGGATATTTAGCTTCCTGTTTAGGCTGCAGCATCCAAAGATGGTTAGCCACAAGGCAAGTAGAAATAATACTAAAGAAGATAAATGTGGAATGCAGTGATTCAAATGCCCAAATGTATTATTTATTTTATTTTGCAAATGTTTGCTAAATATATTTGAAATATCAAATGTCAACCATATAAAACATATAAATCAATTACTGCTTGTTACTTTTCTATCTAAAACTTTAGTGGAACTCAAAGAACCTGCCTTTGGATTAATAAATATAAATGCAGAAGTGTTTTCTTTCCAAACTTTTAGAAAATCTACCCTTAAAGCCAGCTACAGCCACCTAGTTTGGTAAGAATGTCCCTTGTGTATTTGTGCCAATCTTTCTTGTATCTATTTAAAACAAAAGAAGCCTTTGTAGGTGAAAACAGGGCTACGGCGCCCCCGCGCTGGTAGTGGCAGTAGTGTCATTAATAATATAACCTAAACGGTAATCAATGGACAGGAAAGGCTCTGGAGATGTCATAAGCTATTACACTTTTATAATTGACTTTCTTATGCTTCTCAAGTATTACCTTTCTAGAAACCAGAGGTCCGATCTTCTGTGTCCTTAGTAGCCCTGAATAAGTATCTCACTGGTTTGTAGTCCAGTTGCTCAATCTTCCAGCGTGGTGGTGCCCCACGCGTGCACACGCGAGGGAGCGACGAAGGAGCCCGCTTTGGCTCGGAAACGCATTGGAGTTATAAAGTCCCTTCCAGGCTTTCGTCCAAGCTGTGACGTCACAAGCTTCCGAAGTTTCCTAGCAACGCCTTCGCACCCTCGCATGTGCACGTGCCGCCGCCAGGGGGGCCGCCATGTTGGAAGGTTGAGCAACTGGACTACAAACCAGTGAGAGACTTATTCAGTGCTACTAAGGACACAGAAGATCGGACCTCCGGTTTCTAGAAAGGTAATACTTGAGAAGCATAAGAAAGTCAATTATAAAAGTGTAATAGCTTATTACATCTCCAGTGCCATTCCTGTCCATTGATTACCGTTTAGGTTATATTATTAACTACACTACCACCACTACCAGCGCAGGCGCCGTAGCCCTGTATTTACCTACAGAGGATTATTTTGTTTTAAATACATAGTAACATAGTATATAAGACCGAAAAAAGACATTTGTCCATCCAGTTCGGCCTGTTTCCTACAAGTTGATCCAGAGGAAGGCAAAAAACCCGTGTGAGGCAGAAGCCAATTTTCCTCACTTAAGGGGAAAAAAATTCCTTCCCGACTCCAATCAGGCAATCAGAATAACTCCCTGGATCAACGACCCCTCTCTAGTAGCTGTAGCCTGTAATATTGTTACACTCCAGAAATAAATCCAGTCCCCTCTTGAATTCCTTTATTGTACTCACCATCACAACCTCCTTAGGCAGAGAGTTCCATAGTCTCACTGCTCTTACAGTGAAGAATCCTTTTCTATGTTTGTGTACAAACCTTCTTTCCTCCAGACGCAGAGGATGTCCCCTTGTCACAGTCACAGTCCTGGGGATAAATAGATGATGGGACAGATCTCTGTACTGACCCCTGATATATTTATACATAGTTATTAGATCTCCCCTCAGTCGTCTTTTTTCTAAAGTGAATAACTCTAATTTTGATAACCTTTCAGGGTACTGTAGATCCCTCATTCCAGTTATTACTTTAGTTGCCCTCCTCTGAACCCTCTCCAGCTCTGCTATGTCTGTCTTGTTCACAGGAGCCCAGAACTGTACACAGTACTCCATGTGTGGTCTAACCAGTGATTTGTAAAGTGGTAGGACTATGTTCTCATCACGGGCGTCTATGCCCCTTTTGATGCAAGTTAACCCATTATCTTATTGGCCTTGGCAGTAGCTGCCTGACACTGGTTTTTGCAGCTTAATTTGCTGTTTATTAAAATTCCTAGATCCTTTTCCATGTCAGTGTTACCAGTGTTATATCGACCCGGACAGCAGGTCGAACAGGCACCCAGCAGTGGACATTTACCCAGCAAATCCTTGCTGGATTGAATGATATAATACGGGAGCGCAAGTGTATATCCCAGTAATATATTACTTTCTTGTATCTATGTGGTTATTGTGGTCTGCCAGTTTAAGAACCACTACCATAATGAAAACTATCTTATTTTTTAATGCGAAAGTTCTGATCTCAAATGCCAACAGATGTTCCACTTTGGGTAACTGGCCAGTGAAGACAGACCAAAGTCATAGGGGGTCTCCAAAAAGTAACAAAACAGGGCGTGTGTGTCTTTGTTAGGCCACTTATGCAACATTTTTGTGACTTTTTGCATTTTTATACAACTTTCTCCAGTTTTGAAAAGTGGGTGGGAAAATTAAAAATGCAAAATCCAATCCAGTAAGGGGATGGTGCAGAAAACTGAAGTAGCATTTTTAGACAAAACTTGACTACTATGGCTGAGCATCATCTGTCTATACCTCTCTACAATGCCAACAACAATTCAGAATACACATCCATTGTTTTTTTTTATCACAACTCCATTCCCCACTATGATGTTATTTGAATGTAAAATAATATCTGGCTATGCAGTCTCCTACTCTTTGTCCTCCTTTGCTCAAGTAATATTTTATCATAATTTTTTTCTGTATAATCTACATACCACATTTCTACCCCCAAGAAAAAAAATTGTATTTTAGCAAAAAGAGATGTAAAAGAAATATATTTTCCTTAAATAAAACATATTGGATGAAAAATTTCAATATCCTTTTCAAATAATATAATTTTAATTGAAGCATCTTATTTCACAATATAAATACCATAATCAATACAATCTATGTTGTATCGCATCACCTTTCTCTGAAGAGCCTCAAATAACTGCACAAAGGCAGTTTTCTTGCCCATCCGTCCCTAGGTATAAATATTTGACTCTATCTGTGGCTTAGACATACATGAGCTAACCTTTCAGAAGTTGTGGTTAGCCACAGAGAGGGTGGGGAGTACTTTTTCTCTACAAATTATCTTCAAAAGGATTTTAAGTTATATTTTATTTAAAAAAAAATCTCATGAGAATAAATTCAACCAAATCACTTAATTACATAGCTGAATGTTTGTATAAAGCAAAGGAGAATGCAATGTAATTACTGAACAATATTTGAAGACTTTTAGAAAAGGAAAATTTTGGAATTCAGTTTGGGATCTTGGATGTAAAGAAATTATAGCTATAATTATACAAGGTAATCTTATATGTTCCTACTATAAAAGAGCAAATACTTTCAAATGTTCTGATCTGGTGAATTTATTGCTACAAAGTCCCAGAGACATGTGACATGTGAACTGAAAAGGAATACCAAATAGGAATAGCAAATGAGAATCAAAGTTTAAAACATAATTACCATGGAGTCTAATTGGAAATATCTTTTTGTACAACTAATTATGACTTGATTAGATAACTAAAACACAGTTTTCAGGACACAAGATGTAGAATTCAAATTGGTACTTTTGCATCAGTTGTATTTTATAAAAGGTGGATGGGTGTATTAATGTGTAATGTGGGAGGAACCAGATATTTTCTTTGCAAGTTTACCTTTAAAAAAGAAGGCAAACGCAGACCAAATTGCACACAACGTTGCATAAGCTTTTTTTTTTGTTGTCACTTCAAAGGGTACCATAGTTCAGATGGTTTTCACATTCTAGGGGGGCACCATTTTTTAAATATTGCAGACAGTGATATGTACAGTTGTAAATTGTTCACACTCAGTGCCCCAGATTTAGTGTATGCTGAAAATCTATCCACATAACCTAAAAATATGTCTAAGAGTGCCAATTCTCTGTCCACCAAAATCTTTAGATAAGTTCTAAATTGGTTCAATCAGTGCCACATTTTTTGTAAATGAATCTAAAAGCTAGACAAAAGTCATCCATTCCCACATTTTAATTTAAAATTTGGGAAACTTTAGAGGGAACCTGTCACCTCCAAAAACCATCCCAAGCTGCCAGCAGTCCTTGAGAGTAGCCAGCAGCGTGTTTCTGACAATTATTTTTTTCCTGAAGGCAGATGAAGAAAAAAGCTCTGAAAATGTTCTTTTATCCCCTGCCCGCGTAATTTTCTAGTCAGGCTTGAAGTCAAGGGGGCAGCGGCCTCCTTGCTTCAAGTTAAGGTAACCAAGCCCACTTCCCTGCCCTTTTGCTGTGAATGACAACCGGCAGTTCGGCAAAGCCAGGCGAATGCTCTGCATAATCACTGTCAGTCACAGTGAAGTGGCAGGGAAGTGGGCGCTGTTACCTTGACTTGAGGCAAGGAGGCCGCTGCCCTCTTGACTTCAAGCCTGACTAGAAAATTGCGTGGGCAGGAGATAAAAGAACATTTTCAGAGCTTTTGATTCATCTGCCTTCAGGAAGAAAATGATCGTCAGAAACACCCTCCACATGTTGGACCGACTATATGAGCAGAGGAAGGCCGTGAACGATTTCTTACTTCTCTGAGTAACTTCAATGTTAGCCAGTGGCAGCTCATGTGTGACACTTACCGTTTCCTCAGGCCCTTTGAAGAGGCCACTTTATTTGTCAATCGCCAGGACTACGGGATCAATAATGTGATTCCACTCCTTCACGTTCTGGAACAGATGCTGATAAAATCTTGCTGGCCAGAGGACAGGAGACGTGGCGCCTACATCTCATGTCCACCTGAGCCCTGTGGGGGCTGAACTGGTGCAGGAGGAGGATGAGGAGGAGGATGTTAACGCACAAACAATTCATACAGAAATAGGGGGGTTATTTGCACAAGTGACAGAAGAGGAGCAGGAGTATGAGAAGCTGGAGGACAATGAGGAAGATCAGGCAGGTGACCCCGCCACACCCATAGCAGTATGCAGTAGAGATGGAGGCAGACAGTCCCTCCGAGTCCCTTGCGCAAATGGCCAGATGCATGCTGAGTTGCTTGTCTAGTGACAGCCGCATTATCACCATTCAGCAAAGAGATGACTACTAGCTCTCCATCATGTTGGACCCATGCTACCGGGCCAAAATCGGGGCCTTTTCTACAACTGCTGAGATATCCTATGTAGTCATTTGGCTGCTGCCTATGTGCCCCATTGCCTTTCCTCATGAAGATATGACCAAGGTGCCCTCTTTGCTCATGCTCCACTACAATGACTCCTGGAAGGGGAGGGCAGGAGCAGCACTAGCTCCGTCAGCAGTCACTTGAGTCTCCAGTCTCTGATGAGTGCGTTTCTTCACCTGTCTACTGAAAAAAACAGCCAGTACCAGCAGGAAATGGAGCAGAATCTTAACCAGCATGTGGTGGCATACTTGGACTGCACCCTGTCATCCATTATTCAAGATCCCCTGGACTACTGGGCAGCCAAATTTGAATTGTGGCTGCAGATGGCCGAGATCGCCCTGGACAAGCTTTCCTCCCTGGCCAGTAGTGTGGCATCAGAGCGGGTGTTAGTGTGACGGGGGCATAATTACCTCAAAGAGAACTCACCTTTCAACACAATGTTGAGAGACTACCTTTGTAAAGATGAATCAGGCGTGGAACAGCCAAGATTTACACACATTGGTGCCTTATGCAACAGACTAGATCATTCTGGCAATAATGTTCTCGCTATATCTTTAAAAATAGGAATCACAATCTCTGCTTCCACTAAGCATCTTCTGTATTATTTTACACAACATTTGTGATACATACAAAAAAAAACCTTGGTTGAACATTTGTGACATAAGCACCTGGGTGACTCCTTCTAGTAAAAGATTAAATAGATTAAGGAACATAGATATCCAGCCATACACCTGTTAGCAGTGTGCCTAAACCCTACATTGTAGATTTCTCCACAGAAGGATTACATAAATCCAATATGTCATGCAAATTATCAAGCAATTTATATGGAGCTAAAAGTAAAGAAGATGTAAACTATTAAACTCTTATACTCGCAGCATCACTCAACAGGTCTTAAAGCATGTAGGACATTAATTCAGACATATATGACCTGGATAAAGCACATTTCATACAGCGCTAGTTATGCATGATCTTACATTTCCTGCTCATTTTGCTAATGGTGCTGATAAAGACACAGTTCTATGGCTTAGGCTACTTTGAAACTTGCGTTAATGTTTTCCAGTATTGAGATCCGTCATAGGGTCTCAATACCAGAAAAAAAACGCTTCCAATTTGTCCCAATTCACTGCCAATGGGGACAAAAAGTAACTGAACAGAACGGAATATCCCGGGGAGCAAGCCGCAGCACGCTGCAGTTTGCTTTCCATCCTGAGATGCAGAGCAAGACAGATTCGTCATGACCGACAATGCAAGTCAATGGGGACGGATCCGTTTTCTCTGACACAATCTGACACAATAGAAAAGGGATCCATTCCCCATTGACTTTCAATGGAGTTCATGACGGATCCGTCTTGGCTATGTTACAGATAATACAACCGGATTCGTTCATAGAGGATGCAGATGGTTGCATTATCAGTAATGGAAGCGTTTTTGCTAAACCCTGCCGGATCCAGCAAAAACGGTAGTGTGAAAGTAGGCTAAAACCATTCTCATTCCAACCTGGCAAAACATATCTGTGTCAAAATCTGTTAATAGAATTTCACATCTCGCAAACTGTTTAGTCTCCCTATAAAACATATACACCATGTTTATACAAGATGACCCAAGCTGCTTTGAAGTACAGCTTTGCTAATTGACACTTCCAGTGGTGTAAGTTGATGCTCCTAAGGGCCCTAAATCTACTATGTGCCATTTATAAAAGTGGTGTCCTCTTTTGTGGCAAAGGGACCTTTGGGCCTCCTTAGGCATCAGGGTTGGTATTGGTACCTATTTACCCCTAATAGCTACAACACTGAACTCGACATTAACAAACATTAGACCCAACATTAACAAACTTGACTAAGGTTCAAAAAGCCAAGATATGTGATCAAATTTATGTAGCCACCGCTATATTCCAGTAGAATAGCTCTGAAGGTTCTCATTCATCCAGTTTATGGTATATGAGTAGTACTAAGTCAGAGCAACCGGATTTGTTTTACTTTCTCTTGAAGACGTTTCGATAATCATCCAACTAGCTTTCTCAGTTAGTTTGTCATAGTTATTCTTTGTGTGACAGTAAAAAATGTTTGCACCTTCAATGTGGAAGGCATATTGTGTAAATCAAATGATACAAAGCTCCCATAAACTCCATATTAATTCCAGGTTGTAATGTAACGACCATGGACAACATCTGCATGGAGTTTGTATGTTCTCCCGGTCTTTGTGTGGGTTTCCTCCAGGTTCTTCGGTTTCCTCCCACACTCCAAAGACATACTGATAGGGAACTTAGATTGTGATCCCCATTTGGGACAGCTTGATGCCAATCTCTGTAAAGCGCTACAGAATATGTCAGCGCTATATAAGTGCGTAATAAATAAGTCATAAATAACAAGACAGGAAAACAACAAGCTGAGGGGGAAGGGGGGGGGGGGCTCACACTCTTGCATGGCACTGTGGATCATAGATTTTACACCTTTTGTATATATTTAACCATTTGTAGTCTCTCTGAATTTTCTTACGAACAATATTCTTAACTTCAAAGAATGAAGCAAAGTTCAAAAGTTCAATATTGGTAAAAGTGTATTTATAATAATATCAAAGTGAACCTGTGTAATGAGAATAATGATGGAGATAGAGCTATAATATAACTTTTTGATCATCAGGATTTTTGGTTTTGTAAAGGCAAGTTATTAATTTAAAAAGCAATAAAAAGCCATTTTTTCATGAAAACATAAACAAGGATTTGAAAGAGACCCTCACAGTGCCCCTAGTCTGACATCCTGTTAAACCCCCTACTGAAATGCCTTGAAGCACAGCTGCATAATTGACCTACGCTAGGTAGATATATCCGTCACAGGCTAATTCCTGTCTCCCTCTGCACCACTGCTTACATGCTCAGCAGTGATTTATTTCTATTTCAACGTGTTACACTGATATATATATATATATATATATATATATATATATATATATATACAGTGTAATATATATATACATATACGTACAATATAATATTAAAACAAAAAGTCCACGGCACCTGCAGTGACTAGTGTCTTTTATTTACACTATATATATATATATATATATATATATATATATACACATATATATACAGTATAATATATATGTATATATATACATACATATATACACTAATATATGTACTGTATATATATATATATATATATATATATATATATATATGGTATATCTACACATAGAAAAAATCTGCGACTCTCCTGAAAAGATTCAATGTGCAAAAAAAGTTTTATTCACCCATGTCCAAGCAAAGTTTCCGTCTTATCACAGGACCTTTCTCAAGCAAAGTGATGCTGAAATCGATATGTATACTAAATTGATTTTATGATGTAACTTCTTTCTGTGTATATATAAGCGTGATTTTTCAGTATCATTTTGCTTGGGAAAAGTCCAGTGAAAAGACTGAAACTTTTCTTGGACATGGGTGGATAAAATCTTTTTTGCACATTGAATCTTTTCAGGAGTGCTGTGGATTCTTCTTTTATATTGTTTGGATACCTCATCGGGATCAAGAAATTCAGGCCCCCATATGAGAGTTCGTAGCCATTTTCCATTTACTAATTGTAAAATTTCAAATTTCTTTATTTTGGTATTTACAACACCAGATCGGTGCTGAATTAGCAAATATTATGGGTAAAAAGAAGATTTAGAAGCATACTATTAACAAGAGTGGCATATAGAGAAATCAAGGGGTCATGTAGCAAAAGTCATAAAGGGTTACTAAGTTTTATTATTCCCGGCTCATGTTACATTTTATACACATAGACCACCCAATTCCTTGTGCTTCGTCAGTCATAGGGTTGAATGTGGACATTCTTACTGTCTGTAGACACCACTAGGAGGCACTATCTGCATCTGAGATTATATAGTGAGTATTGAACCTGACTCTGTGTATACAGTGAGCACCACCTAGTGGCAGCTGTGGGCATACTACAAATGTGTAACAGGAAAGCAATTCTGTACTGACACCAGCCCTAGCCCCCCCCCCACCCCCTTCTGACTCCAGTCCCCCACCTCACCCCACCACCCCGCCAATGAAAAAAAATAACTAACACAAACTAGGCCAACCACTAGGCCAAAACTTAGGCGTAGTATATCAAGTGTGCTGTGCCAGAGAAATTATTCTGCCTGTTTTGCCAGTGGACTAGGTATTTGCAACAAATTGTGAGGCACAATTTTTAGAGTGGTTTGGTGTGGTGGTCATAAGTTTTGTGAGCTGAGCTACATTTTTAGGCAGATTTACCATGGCAGATTTACCTTGGTGGCATAGAAACTGATGGAGCATTTGTAATAAATATGATTAGGCTGAAAATCCATAAGTACTTTGTGTTGAGCAGTTGTCAAAACGCATAGTTTCAAACCAAACAGACACTCCAAAAAAGAGCCAAAAAGTTGTATAATGACACATTACCCATTTAGACAGGTGGTTTAAACTGGAGCAAGATTTCTCATACTACCTGAGCACAGAAATAAACGAGGCACACAGCCTCCACCCCTTAACATTAGCCTCCTACAGTGCACCGCCTCCTTAAAATGTGACCTCCACAAAATCATATTAATTCACACATAAACTGTTTTATACTAAGAATGTCCTTCGTTGTCTATAGCAACCAATCAGAGCTCATATTCATGACCTGTAGCAAAATAGAAGCTGAGCTGTGATTGGTTGCTATATGCAACCTGATGAATATCCAGGCTAGCTGCCAAAACAGACAATGTCTCCTGGAGTTTGGTGGTTAGGTTTATGGTCTATGACATTTTCTGAGTCACAGGAGGCGGCTGTGCAAAATTTTTATATTAGATATCAGAAAATGTGGCACCATATATGTCAAGAAATGTCTCTATGTAAAATGCATTCATCTATTTTTATTGTTTAAGACCTTGATAGAAATGGATTGTTAGACAGGCCTTGCATATGTTTCTGTTATAATGACCTTTTGCTTGTACTCTCGATTTATTCCATTGTGTTTAATGGCGGTTAATTTTGCCACTCTGTGTATCCTGATGTGAATTTTGTTTATGTGCTTGTATCCTTGCTCAGTTCTGTTATTTTTAGTGTTAACACTTCCCTGGCTGTGTGTTTCTGCATCTGTTCGATTATTCCTATACCGCTGTGTCAGTTCTGTGTCCTGTAGCAACAGTGTGAGTATGTTGTGCTTCCTTCCACCGAGATGTCTCGACCACTGCCATCTAGTATCCATTATGGATGTCTGGGTTACACTGGTCCATTCTCGAAGTCTGTGGCCAATTTCTTTGTACAGCTGAGTCTTGTGCATTATGTGTCTGCTTGCCAGTATGCCTTTCTCTTATCCAGTGTAAATGGGTTCCAGCAACTCTTACCGGGTGTGATCAGGTTTCTGCAGCACCTACCGAGTGTGAACCTGTTCCTGTGTTCGTTTGCATGGGTTCTTGATCTGTTCGTCCGCCAGTGCTCTGTGTTTTGTGCCACTGATCGCGGTCTGAGCTCTGACTCCATATATGGTTGTGTCCATATATGGAGTCAGTGCTATGAACATGAAGGGGGCATCCCCAAGCATTGTCAATGTATTTTAATCTAATTTAGCTTCTATTTCTGAAAGGTTGCCACCAGGATTCAAACTCACAACCTTTCATATCAGAGGCAAGAAAACTAACCACTGAGCTATGGAGCGCAATGGTAAACTGCTCATAATGGTAAACTGCTCATAATGGTAAACTGCTCATAATGGTAAACTGCTCACAATGGTAAACTGCTCATAGTGGTGAACCTCATAGTAGTTTATCAAGTATTAGGTATACAGCAGAAGTATAATTTACATTTTTTTTTCAGTAATTGTAAAAAAAATGTATGACACAAAATAAATGTGTAATTACTACATATATATAGTAATTACACATTTATTTTTTTTATTTAAATATACTTCTGCTATATAGGAATACCTAATACATGATGCACTGCTAAGAGGTTTTTCCAACACAATTTAGCATTGAGCTTCATAGCTGAGTGGTTAGGGTTTTTGCCTCTGATGTGAATGGTTGTGAGTTCAAGTCCTCGTGGAAACCTTTTAGAAATAGAGGCTAAATTATGCATTCATGTATATCAGAAGTATGATAATATATATTTGTACTTCTGATATATATATATATATATATATATATATATACACACACATTTATTATATATGGGAAACCATTACTGAGGTTTTTAGCCATAATATTAGTATAGCAGGTTAATATGAAGCTCTGATGGGGGGATGTGTGGAGGACACTGATGGGGGTATGCGTGGAGGACACTGATGGGGGGGATGTGTGGAGGACACTGATGGGGGGATGTGTGGAGGACACTGATGGGGAGATGTTTGGAGGACACTGATTGGGGGATGTGTGGAGGACACTGATGGGGGATGTGTGCAGGACCCTGATGGGGGATGTGTGGATGACACTGATGAGGGATGTGTGCAGGACACTGATAGGGACATGTGTGGAGGACACTGATGGGGGGATGTGTGGAGGACACTGATGAGGGTGTGTGTGGAGGACACTGATGGGGGGGGATGTGTGGAGGATACTGATGGGGGATGTGTCGAGGACACTGATGGGGGATGTGTGCAGGACACTGATGGGGGTATGTGTGCAGGACACTGATGGGGATGTGTGTGGAAGACACTGATGGGGGATGTGTGGATGACACTGATGGGGGGGATGTGTGGATGACACTGATGGGGGGGATGTATGGAGGACACTGATGGGGGTATGTGTGGAGGACACTGATGAGGGGGATCTGTGGGGGACACTGATGGGGGGATAGATCCAGGAGGGGGGGCCCATAAATTTTTTTAGCTATGTGGTGGGGGGGGGGGCATAACATTTTTTGCTGTGGGGCCCAGTCATTTCTAGCTATGCCCCTGGGTGACACCACCAGGAGATGAGCACTTGCATTATAGAAGCACTAATCTCCCTACATTCATCTGTATCGCGATACAGATGAACACTGCAGCAGGGCAAGGGAGAAGCGTCTCTCTTCCCTGTTCCTATCAGAGGCCAGTGCAGGCGGCGTGATTACGTCATCGCTCCGCCTGAGCTGTACTGCTCAGGACAGAGGCCAGAAGAGGCCTGCATCGCATCGCTGCCATGGAGGTAAGTATGTGTTTCGCTTTGAAACTATGGGGGCATTGCTGGCACATGGGGGACACTATGGGGGCATTGCTGGCACATAGGGGACACTATGGGGGCATTGCTGGCACATAGGGGACACTATGGGGAAATTGCTGGCACATGGGGAACACTATGGGGGCAATGTTGGCACATGGGGGACACTATGGGGGCATTGCTGGCACATGGGGGACACTATGGGGGCATTGCTGGCACATGGGGGACACTATGGGGGCATTGCTGGCACATGGGGGACCGATGGGGGCATTGCTGGCACATGGGAGACACTAGGGGGGCATGGCTGGCACATGGGGGACACTATGGGGGCATGGCTGGCACATGGGAGACACTATGGGGGCATTGCTAGCACATGGGGGACACTATGGGGGCATTGCTGGCACATTATGGGGACACTATGGTGTTGGAGGGGAGAAGAATACTATGGGGGCATATTATATAGGCACATTATGGGGGCACTAAGAAGGGCATTTAATACTGGCACATTCTGGGGGACACTATGGGGGAATCTTATACTGCCACATTCTGGGGGCACTATGGGGAAGAGGAGAGGAGCACTATGTGGGCATTAACTAGGGGCATTATATAAGGGTATTTTATACTTGCACACATTATGGGGACATTAGCTCAACTGGCAGCACTGAGGGAGTTTTTTGTACCGGAACACAGAACGGGAGCACTTTTGAATTAGTGCACATTATTATTTTTATTATTGAAGGTGGCAGGTGAGTTGTTAAGAAGGTGGGAGGATGATGGAAAAGTAGGAACCTAAGATGTCTTTTGTCAAATTACAGAGACAAGAGTTGGGTGAAAAATCATGAGGAAGAAGATGAGGAAAGAAGGTCTGCATCAGAGAAGTTACTGGATGTAAGGTATGTGGTTCTGTATTCTGGATATCACAGAATATAATATGTATGCAAATATATGTGTGTGGGGGGGGTTCTAAGCAGACAGAAGACAGATCGCCGGGGGTTGGGGGCCTGTTGGGGGTGCTAGAATTTGAACCCAAGTGATAACATGGATGGGGGTTTAGATAGTAAACAGACAGCCGACGTGGGGGCGGGGCTAAGCAGAGAGATCGCCGCCGACTAGGGGGGGGGGTGTTGTGCTTGGGGGGGGGGGTGACACCATTTTCTACCGCACCGGGTGACACCAGCCCTAGCAACGCCACTGTCTCTAGCCTTAGTAGGTCAGTTGCCAAGTACACCGGGACCATGCCAGGAGGTAGAGGTCTGGTCAGTGACCTGCAGCAAAGTTCTCATTCCTGTACATGGGTTAAAGGGTGAAAATTAGGAGCTGCCAGAATAATGCCCTTAGAGTTTGACCCTACAACAAACCTGTTACTTGGCACAGTAGTTCCACAATTACTGTCTGTACGCATGTACATAACATTTTCTTTGATGTAGATGACTTCCATAGTGTAGTTATTGTAATTTAAATGGTGTCATCTGCTTTAATATAACTTAGGTAGAACACTCATTTCATTGGATATGGTGGAAACCATTTACAGGTTTAACTAAGAGTTGATGAGGAGGTAAATGTAATGACCAGTTGACCACACTTATCCCCTTCCTGGCAGGTAGAGATGAGCAAATCGAAGCTGACGAAGTGGAATTTGATCCGAATTTCAGAAATTACTCGATTCACTCCGAATTTCCTCACGCTTCATGGTAACGAATCACATTTTTTCCTAAACTGGCAGCTGCACGTGTGAGGACATGGAAACTCTGGGAAGGCGGGATCACCCATAATGCCGTCCATTCAGCCAGAGACGTCAGCAGGCGCTAGGGACACTGCTAGAAACAACTTCATTGTGCTAAAAAAAACGATTTACAAGTGCAGGGAAAGATTATTGAAGGTGCAAGGAAAGGATAGGGAGGAATCATTCCACAGCATTTATGTTAAACAGGGTTCAGTAGGGTAGGTTACAGCCTTGGTAATCCTATTACACCTTGCTGCACTGACTGGGCACCCAAATTGCCATTATACAGCTCTGTAATTCCTGCAAACCGTTTTTGTTTTTTTGTTATTAGGGTGTTTGATACAGCCATTAACAGGGTTTATTACAAGGAAATATCTCTACATCTTATTTGCCCTTGTGCGGTGCAGTTATACGTTCTAAAGCCCTTTTTGTCGTGCATTAGTGGCAAAAGTAAAATATATTTGCCGATCAGCGGTGCATTTATATGTTCTAAAGCCCTTTTTGTCGTGCATTAGTGGCAAAAGTAAAATATATTTGCCGATCAGCGGTGCAGTTTTATGTTCTAAAGCCCTTTTTGTCGTGCATTAGTGGCAAAAGTAAAATATATTTGCCGATCAGCGGCGCAGTTATATGTTCTAAAGCCTTTTGTGGCGTGTATAAGTGGAAAAAGAAATATATATTTGCCGTTTAGCAGTGCAGTTATATGTTCTAAAGCCTTTTGTGGCGTGTATTAGTGGCAAAAGAAAAATATATTTGACACTTTTATATTTAAAAAATATATATATATATATATATGTGTCACCTTGCCACTCTATGGCCTCCTGATGCTGCTGCCGCCTCCACACTATGTCACCTTGCCACTCTGTGGCCTCCTGATGCTGCTGCCACCTCCACACTATGTCACCTTGCCACTCTGTGGTCTCCTCATGCTGCTGCCACCTAAACACTATGTCACCTTGCCACTCTGTGGCCTCCTGATGCTGCCGCCACCTCCACACTCTGTTATTGTGCCATACTGTGGTCTCCTCATGCTGCTTCTACCTCAAAACTATGTCATAGGGCCCACTCTGTGGACTTCTTATGCTGGTTCCACCCTCCCCACTTCGTGACTGGGCCAATATTTTGCCGTTCGGCCTGGCTGACATCATCATTTATTTGACCCTTCTGATCTGTCAGAAGGAAGGAAAAATGAGACGCACAACGGATCCTGTCTGTGTAGCAGCTGTAAGGCCTGTATGGTCCCATCAGAATTGGCTTGTGATTTGGTTGCCAAAAGCAGGAGTGGGTTCAAAACACAGAACACATGCTAATATTCCATTCACGTGTCATCTCTGTTTTAGATCCAGGATCCGTTTTTTAGGGGTTATTGGTCTGACAGATCAGAGGAAGGGCAAAATAAGTCAACACAAACTTATTGCTGAAACCTTCTCCACTCTGTCGGGGGTTCTACTTGTATAAGCTTTTAATAGAACAGGTTCTGTAGACATCTATGTGGAATCAGCTGACGACGGTGTAAAAAGAGTACGCTTCTTCTTGGAGCTAACATCGACCTGTAAGGCTGAGTTCATACCTGAGTTATTTGGTCAGTTTTGGTCCCGTGACTGCCCAAATAAGTGAGGTATGCAGTGATTCTAAGAGCGATGCCTGTCATCTGCATGCCATACTGACTCACAGTATTATTTCACTACCACAGCAGACTCCCTATGCGTGTCACTGCAAGGCACAGTGTTCTACACCACTATACAGGCTCTCTGCTGCCAGGAAATAGACATTTTTTAACATGACTCGTCTCGAACTAAACATTTTTAGAAAATTCGGTAAACTGGTCGAATCGAATTTTTGAAAAATTAACTCATTTTTACTGGCTGGCCTTAATTACTGTTATGGTAGGGCCACATGGTCAGGTTTCCAGTTTCAGGTTTTGGAAGTCAAAATCAGGAGAGAATCATAAAAGCTTCGCTTTTTTATTCATCTGGTATGATGGTATGAAACATCCTGATTTGGGATCATGATTACTGCTGACACGAATTCTATGGTCAATAAATCAGACATGAATACTGCTGGTCAATATGGAGCCTGCTGATCTCCTCTGATTTCATGCTATAGGTTCAATTGCATAATGAATTTTTCAGACCACAAACATTGGTTTCCTCCTCAGTACTTTTAACAAACTGAATCTAAAGTTGGACAACCCCTTTAAGGGTCATGAATGTGTTTTGAACTAATGCATGCTAAAGTTGAATATTTTTTTTATTTTAGATTTTGGTTGTCCTTTTTGAGGGTCATTCATCTTTTTATAGCACCAAAATGGAATAAACATTTGAATTTACTAAAGAAAATGGTCAAACAAATATTTTAAAAATGCAGTGTGTATACTGTAAAGTAGTTAGTACATCCAATGCAATTTACCATAGAAAATAATTCTCTGTAATTCTAGTATAATGATATCAGCTGTGCACAGATTACTGATTGACTGAAGTAGCTATTGCTGCCCAAAAAGATCTCCAATAAGCCCAAGTGGATGAGTAACAGGAAACTTGTCCATGTTCAATGCAGAAACACAGCCAAGTGTTCAAATGGTTAGCATTAAGTCCCTATGTGGTAATTTTTCCCCCACTGATGTGAATGAGTGAGTCTTGTGGAAAAAATGGATACAGATAGAACATGCTTCTATTTTCTCTGTATGGACCAATGGTTTGTACGGAAAATAACCTATGTGAATATACCCATACTATTTAATGGGTCAGTATTCACTTAGATTAATTCTAATCTCAGACAACACCCGGGTGGAGATATCACCCCCTGAAGACAGCCTTAAAGGGTTATTCCCTTCTGGGACATTGTGCTCATATCATTAAGAGAGCGCACCATGCATGCCGGAGGGCACACCATGCATACGCAGCCACCCTCCATTCATTCCTATGGGAGCACCAATAATAGCCTAGTGGAGTGCTTGGCTATTTTTGGAAGTCCAATTTAATGGGAATCGCACTGCACAAGCGCACCCACAAGCGCGTTCCATTCACTTCTATGGGGCCTTTTGAAATAGCTGTGCCAGTGCTTGGCTATATTTGGCGCTCCCATAGGAATCAATGGAGGCCTTGAATCACGGTGCGCTCTCTGGCACTTTGCGGGCTCTATTCTAAGTATAGGTTCGGGTCCCAGAGGTGGGACCCGCACCTATCAGACATTAGGGTCATATCCTAGTGTTATCACCCAAATGTCCCAGATAAGAGTAACCTTTTAAGATTTTAGGCCTGTCTCTTTTACCTGGCATCTATATGGCATCTGTATATGGCAGTAAATCAGTTGGATGCAATGTTTCACTGGTTAAATTTATGACAAGTCAGGAAGTGCAAAGCTGGAAGACAAGGATTAGTTTTGTGGTTTTGGGTAGGCTCTGCATCTTGTGGACACATTGTGGTTTTGATTTGAACACTGGTATTCTGGGTATTTATTGCATGCAGAATTCATGATATAAATGTGTGCTTGCGCTGATAGGTGTAGAATTTTGATACATTTTATTATTCTTTATTATTTTTCTTTTTATAGAAACAGAACATTTATATTTAGCACCACATTTGTCATTTTAATATCAAAGACACAATTATTTCAGTTCTTTGTCACATTAAGAAAATCAAGTGGTGCCCATTGATGAACATAGAAACATAGAATGTGTCGGCAGATAAGAACCATTTGGCCCATCTAGTCTGCCCAATATACTGAATACTATGAATAGCTTCTGGCCCTATCTTGTATGAAGGATGGCCTTATGCCTATCCCATGCATGCTTAAACTCCTTCACTGTATTTGCAGTTACCACTTCTGCAGGAAGGCTATTCCATGCGTGCCGTCCACTACTCTCTCAGTAAAGTAATACTTCCTGATATTACTTTTAAACCTTTGCCCCTCTAATTTAAAACTATGTCCTCTTGAAGCAGTTTTTCTTCTTTTAAATATTCTCTCCTCTTTTACCGTGTTGATTCCCTTTATGTATTTAAACGTTTCTATCACATCCCCTCTGTCTCTTCTTACTTCCAATCTATACATGTTAAGGTCCTTTAACCTTTCCTGGTAAGTTTTGTCCTGCAATCCATGTACTAGTTTAGTAGCTATTCTCTGAACTCTCTCCAAAGTTTCAATATCCTTCTGCAGATATGGTCTCTAGTACTGCACACAATACTCCAAATGAGGTCTCCCTAGTGCTCTGTAGAGCTGCATGAGCACCTCCCTCTTTCTACTGTTAATGCCTCTCCCTATACACCCAAGCATTCTGCTAGCATTACCTGCCGCTCTATGACATTGTCTGCCCACTTTTAGGTCGTCTGATATAATGACCCCTAAATCCCTTTCCTTAGATACTGAGGTTAGTACTGTATCACTGATTTTATATTCTGCTCTTGGGTTTTTACGCCCCAGGTGCATTATCTTGCACTTATCGACATTCAATTTTAGTTGCCAGATTTTTGACCATTCCTCTAGTTTTCCTAAATCCTTTTCCATTTGGTGTATCCTTCCAGGAACATGAACCTTGTTACAAATCTTTGTGTCATCAGCAAAAAGACACACCTTACCATTGAGGCCTTCTGCAATTATGCTGAAAAAGATATTAAACAATATGGGTCCAAGAACAGATCCCTGAGGTACCCTACTGGTAACAATACTATGGTCTGAATATACTCCATTGACTACAACCCTCTGTTTTCTGTCCTTCAGCCACTGCCTAATCCATTCAACAATATGTGAGCCCAAGCTCAAAGACTGCAGTTTATTGATAAGCCTTCTATGTGGGACAGCCTTACTAAAGTCCAGATAAGCGATGTCTACTGCACCTCCGCTATCTATTTTTTTTTAGTCACCCAATCAAAAAAGTCAATAAGATTAGTTTGACATGATCTCCCTGAAGTAAACCCATGCTGTTTTTTATCAATCAACCCATGGGTTTTTAGATGTTCCACAATCCTTTCCTTGAGTATGGTTTCCATTAATTTCCCCACTATTGATGTCAGGCTTACTGGCCTATAGTTGCCCGATTCCTCTCTACTACCTTTCTTGTGAATTGGCACAACGTTTGCCAACGATTCAGGAAATTACAGCCTTCTATGAAAAGAAATCTACCATCAACCTTCCAACTTGAACTACAGAATTTAGTCTGTAAGAACCTTAAAAAAATTTCACTTCTTAAAATAAAACAATATTGAGGATTTACTAATAGTGTTCAAAATTTAGAAAGTGACAACTTAGACAAGATACACCAGTTTATCACAGTAGCTTTGGTGCATGACTACTTTATACCAAGTATTGGTTTGCTTGCTTTGTAACTTATTTTTTTTTTATCAAAATGTTAGCACAAATGGTCCCATTTTAGGCCGTGCCCACTTTCCCACTAAGCCACTCCCCCTTGGCAAGCTAGGTGCAATGGATTTTTCTAAAACTAAAGTGACTAAATTGCAGCAAAAGTACCCCAAATTGCACCAACTTTAGAAACAATAACATTAGTAAATGTGAGCCACTGTTGTCTTTGAACTGTAAGGAGTAGTATGGGGGAATAGTCCAATGTAACCAGAATACATGTCTGTCTTTTAAGCTTGTTAAGATAAAAAAGGGAAACACGTATAAGTATTAAACTGGATTTATTGTATAAAAGGCTTAAGATATGAGTAAACCATGTGACGCGTTTTTGCAAAAGGCGGACTTACTCAGGCACACAAAACCTGGAAGTGAATCCAACTGAACACAAAGAATTCCAACATACAAAAAGCACATAATATAAAATTGGCATTTCATATTATAGCTAATGAAGGATAACTCCAGATTCGGAATAAGGGTAGTAAAATTCTTAGTATAATCTGTAATAATTGTTGGGGATAATGTATTAGGGGGCAATGCATTATAAAAATATACAGTCTGATAATGCTTTAGAAAGCAATAAAAAAATCTGTCATAGTAAAAAGCTGTTAGTAAATGAGGGAATAAGTGTCATAACTAAATAAATGCATTGTGTTATGAAATAGACTAAAATAATTAAATAGAAAGTTTTCATTAACAAATTAAGATGGGTGGGAGAAGAGGAATCGGTAGCGGCTCTGAAATCCAGTGCAAATTCAAGGGTGGGGGCTTAGCATGAAGGGGAACTTTATGATACTAATGTTGTTTTGGGTGAAACCAGAGAAGTAAAAAAGGTAAAGGATAGAAAGACTGTTAAAGCAATCTGTTTACTATTCATATTCTCCATAATTAAAGCCTCTCAATGAAAATGAAAAACAAACACCTGGAAATGCAATGTGATTGAGCTGAGAAAATATAAACTGCTAGTGGTGCTTGGTCAAGGATCAAACAATCAAGGTGGTGTCTCATTTATTTTGGGTTCTGCAGCAAGGTATAGGTTGAGGCAGGGTCAAATTAATAGTGGATGGCCTCTTCCCCTGCTTCATTACACGCTACCACTCTGGCATGCTATTTGTCAAAACAGATTCTGGATATTCTCCTGTGGTCATTCCAAGCTCTTTCAACGTAGACCCATTTTTCCGGTAAGATGGTTGATGGCTGCTGTGTATGGGAGATTTGTCGCTCAATCCAGTCCCAGGCATTCTCAATAGGGGAGATCTGATGATTGAGCTGGCCAGAGGAGCTCCTGGATACACTGAAAAGCAGTTGTGTTGCATGGCAATGTGTGGGCAGACATTATCTTGTTGGGACACCACATCTCCCAAGTAAAAAAAAATGTCCTGGACATATCGAAGGCTGGTCATTGTTCCCTCCACGAATATGGGAACAGCCATGGTAGCTAATAGAGCCCCAAACAATGACACATTGTGTTGGTCCTGTGTGTCCCCATGCTATGCATGCTGGCAATAGGTGCTCTCCAACCCTCATGTGGACTATGGGAGACGTTGCAGCTGGAGAACCAGCAAATATGCATGGTAGTTGTTAGTGTTGAGCAAACTAAAGCATCCGAAGTGAACTTCGATACGGATTTCAGGAAAATGTTGATTTGTCAGAAAGCTGAATTTCCTTGCGCTTCGTGGTAACAAATCAATTTTTCCTATGTAAACCTACATGAGGTGCCTCGGCATTAGGGGGTTCATTATAGGAGTTGGATAACCCCTTTGAACTAGTTCTTTCTGTTGAGAACAGTAAAAGCCACTGTGCCTATTACATATGTTTTCGCTTGTATCCTACTGCCAACCTTGAGTGAGGGAGCCACATATACCTCTTATGAGCTAAAAAGATCCTTTGGTAAAGTCTGACCCTCTTACGTACATAATCAGACTGCACTTTCCCTTAACTTAACTATACTGTAGGTTATTTGCAGTTTTTGAGTATGATGAAATTTTTGAGACAAGTCTGTCAATATCCTGATGACTGGATATGTATTGCCACAATAAATTCTATGTTGAGCTCTTTTCTGAGCAGGCTACTTGTATAAGTTACTTGTCTACCGCCTCATTTGTTTTGCTCCTGAAAAAGCTTTGAAACTGCCCCAGAGAAAAATTGGCTCCGTCCACAATAAAAGGTATTATTCAAAATATAATCTAAGGTTAGTTGCTGCTCCCTGTCCAAGTGGTTAGCATTACCTCTTTAATCTTGATATTTATGCTTGGCACAGAGAATGCATCTTATTTAACGCCATAAGTTATATTGGACTTGATCAAGAAAGTATTTCCAACCTGAAAGCCTAGAATAATGGCGGAGACTGCCTGTCTGATTATATCATATGGGTAAAAAAATAAGCGTTCTATATAACAGTATTGACAGAAGAGGAGATTTCACAAAATATGCCACAAAATCCAAGCTAGAAATCTGTGTTTTTTCCAAAAGTGTGTGAATTGTTTGTACTGTGAAATTAGAATTACATTGAAATCTATGGAAAAAAAAATCTAAATCCACTAAAACACACATACTGTACTATACAGTGCACAGCAGAAATATTACACAGATAACGTTTTTCCCCATAAAATAAAATGCAATAAATCTCCTCTTTAGATTTTTTCCTAAATGAAAATATGCAGCTTTTACGCCACAAATAAACAGCTTTTATTGAATAAATGATAATGCACACATTTTTATTTTTTATCCTCCTTTTACACTTTACTTAAAGGCGTTGTGTCACAAAACACAGTTTTCAAATCTGCACCTTGAATTGTAATTGAATGTACGGTTTTTAAAAATTTTGTATAGCCACTGAGCTATTCAATAAAATTAATCTGTATAGCGCCACCTGCTGTTTGTTCTTTTCCTTATTTTTTGTCCATCTCACTGAGCTGGTCAAACGTGCTCAGTTTAAATCTTCAATTGTCACCAACCATAGGTTCTGTTAGGCTGCATTCACATATCAGTTTTGGAGATTCGGCTGCCTGATCCGGAGCAAATGCTGGGTTTTGGCCAGACATGCAACAGTTTTTGTCCAGCCCAAGACCCGGCATTTATGCCAGAAATCAGCCGGATCAACACCGGACCTCATTGGAGTCGATAGGAATCTGGCAGTGAAGTAACGGATCCGGCAACACTGAATCCTGTGAGATCCACCAAGCTGCTCTCTCCTAATGGAGAAGTGAACAAAGCCTTAGAAGCTGTGACAGTTACAGGGAGATAGCTGCTGCAGAAAGGACATGCCCACTGAGCTTCCAGGCTAAAGAGAATCTAGCAGAACAATTGGAGCAATGCATTGGGAGATCTCTGGATCCATGTGAGGTACAGCACTGGTTCTAGCTTCTAGAAATATATTGTCAGGTACTGAATGATGTCTGATTTTCCTTTTTTACATCAATCATGGCACAACCTCTTTAATAGTACATGTCTTTCTCAGAAGGCTTGTCATTTCTGCTCCAGCTCTCTCCTTGTAACAATCACAGCTTCTAACAGTAGATAAAGCTGGTGGCAGGTGAAGGATGGAACTGAGCATGTGCGTCCACCTCAACCAGGTTGAAAGAGAAATAAGGGTAAGAACAAACATCAGGTGGACCTATACGGATAGATTTTATTGAATGACTCAGTGGCTATACTAAATTTTTAATTGCTTGCAATTACAAAAGCACTCAGATCCAGGTGCTGGTTTGATGTAGAATATTTTTCAAGAGACTACCCTCCTTACTGGAACTGAGCTATGCTGCCAGACACAGCCCGTGGACAAATGTTGTAGTGTTTGAGGGTTTTTGGACAAATAGTCATATTTTTTAATCCTGCAAAGCACTTTAAGCCTCAGGCCTCTCATCCAATTAACAGGTATAATTAGCCTTTCATTTGTAAGAGTCCTAGGTGGATGCAATTTAGAGCCCACACTCCATACCTCATTTATTAACCAGAGACACAAAGCACCTCTATCTCCCTGAAGAATCCAACACGTGTGCACTACATAACAGACAATTGGCTCTCGTGGGGATTATGCAAGGCTTTGTTTTCTCTGTGGTGCTCTCCAGGAGACTTGAACACTCACTGCTAGGTTTCCAGGCAGATCGCAGGGGGACAACTTGTGATCAGTTCATTTTTGGTGGACCCTTGCAACAAAAAAAGATTGTCAAAAGGAAACATCCTACTTATCAACAATGAGCCAAAAATTTCTGAAACTTAGACATTGATGACCTATACTCTGGATAGATCATCAATTTCAGATTGGAGGGGATCCAACTCCCGGAAACTCCAGTGATCAGCTGTTGATGGCAGCCGGCAGTGCTAGAAACAACACTGTGGATAGTGCTAGAAGCAGAACCCAAGGTCAATTAAATGGGACCTGAGCTGCAGTAACCTGGCACGGCCTGGCTTCCAACTCCGCACACTGTATAGTTTGCTATGCCAGCAGCTGCCCAAAACAGCTGATCAGTGGGGATGTAAAGTGTAGGACCCCATTGATTTGATATTAATTAACTATCCTGAGGAAAGGTGATCATTCTCTAGGCCTGGGAAAATGTCCTTAAAAATGAAACATTTTCTATGTTTTTAGTTCCAATCTGGGCAAAATATCCTGACCTGTATGTGTTTTAAAGATAACTGCTCCAAAATTTGGAAGATTTACCTGATTGTGGCCATTGTATTTTTTACATTCCTGTTTTCCCAACAAACCATTTCCAAATGAAAAATGTGGAGGTCAAAGTGACATCTTCCTCAGAGCCAAATCCTGAAAAATATTCAATTCTGGTAAAACAAACAGTGCGGATAGGAAAGGTTGCATCTGAAGCTCGTGAACGGCAAAATAAAGCCACAATATTGTCCATCTCTTGCCAGACAAAGAGCTTTAGAGGTTGAGAATGACATGCCTCAGGCTGGCACGTGATCCCAGTAATTAAATTAAATAACAGGAAACATGTTTTCCATACGACATTCCCTGGCCACACACAAACTGTAACAGTAAATCTTTTATGTTAAATTGGTCCGGTGAGAAGTCCCAGGCTTAAGAAATGTGCCAAATTTTGTGTTTATATAGTGCACATAAAAAGTAGCAAGTACACTAACTCCTTAACATTGCATAAGGCTACCTAAAGGACATCCAGATTTCATTTGTTTATGCCCTCCGGGCTTATTAAATTAAGCCATTTCAGCATTATACAGAGGCTGCTCACACATTCCGAGGGAAACCTGTTCATGCATCATATTCATTTGTCTTGTAATTAGAAATAAAAATCTACTTTATTAAGTCCTATGAACACCAAGATAAGAGGGACATGAGAAAATGCTGAGGTGGGCCTGTCTGACCTTTTAACCTATGGCTCAGCACATTTGCCTGAGTAAATTGCCTGTCTCCTACCCCACACCCCCCAGGCTACTCTTCCGCTACCTAACCAATTGTACCTTTCATAAGACCCTAAACAAGCCATATATTTCTAATTGCTCTTATCACAGATATTGCTTGTCATTGAGGTCTAAAAGCCCCATGACACAGGCCAACACAGCAGGCAATTATCAAGAACAAACTGATCATTCCAGATAATTGCCTGCTTGTCAGAGGAAGTGAGAGCTGCAATTTTATGCAACTATCACCTCTGCTGAATAGACATGCAACAAATAAGCAGAAATGTGAAACACACGGTCAGGTTTCTTAACGCAGTTTTGGAAGTCAAAACCAGGAGAGGTAGTGTCTGTCCTGTACTTTCTCTCATTTTATGATCCACTCCTTATTTTTGCTTCCAAAACTGCATCAAGAAACAGGTGGCCGTACCCTCAAAATAAATCTGGAAAGGTAAATTTAATGGTCCTTCTATTTTAAGACTATTCACAACCGCTAAAGAAGCACCCCTGGATTTTTTTTTTTTACCTATATAGTGCAAAACAGGCCATGATTAAAGAATAAGATAGAGGCTCTGGTGTAAGCCTGGTGTATACCTATTTTATTTGATGTGTAATTTGTGGGTTGGCAGCCATCTTCTCCCGTCAGATATGGTTTTCCTAATGAATCCAACATTTCCTATCATGCCTGGCTTTGCAGAGACAGAGGGGGAGTCTCCCCACAACACAGCTCAGTGTCTTCTGAGGGCAGCCTTAACAGATTAGTGACACAGCTTCTGTCCCACAAGGGGGGTTTTCAATCAGAGTGAGTATAAAGCTGAATGTGTACTCACATTACTTGCTAGTAGCCATCTGGCTCCAGGAAGAGTGCATAGTGGGCTCGGCATGCATGTTGGTACCTGCATCCCTGGATCTAATGGAGGCTGTTACAGCACCAGAAGGGGTTAATAAGTACGGTCTATCCCAGCATGCTTGCTGGGCCCACACTCCCTGGATTTTATGTGGCTGTCGTGGCCCATAACAGGTAGGACTTAGCGTTAGGAGGATTTTATGTGGCTGTCATGGCCCATAGCAGGTCAGATTTAGCGTTAGTACCCACTCTAGGAGACAGCCGTGACGGGGTGAGTGGGCTTACTACCTTTTGATCAAAATGTAAACTAATGTCTCCACTGTTTGCATGTAATATCACTAATGTCCTCTTATAGCTCCCATCTTGGGCAGAGCTCTGGTTGCAGGGTGCTGTTGCATCTTTTTGTTTATACAGCTTCTGTCCCCTCACACTGCAAGGTCTCCATATTTTCCTGCGTGATGCAGCTTGAGCCTGTCTCCCCTCTCTTCCCTGTCACCCCCCCCCCCCTTACATGCAGGAGACCACTGTGAAGCTATATCCCATAGATGTACAGTGGAGGGTCAGCACATACAGACAGGTTGTGAATGATGCTGGACTCTGTCTAATTCACGCAACTGATAGTCATGAATCATGATGTCACTGGCCAAGGGTAACCAGTGAGAAGGCAGCGGAGCTCACAGGAGCACAAACTGCTCAAACAGCTGATCAGCAAAGGTCCTACCTATCAGATGCTGATGATCTATCCAGAGGATAGGCCATCAGTTACAGATAGTCGGATAAGCCCTTTATGGGTCTGAAGACTAGAGTTGTAGTGAGTCAGTCATGTCACCTGAGTGACAAATCAGGTGACATGACTGATCAGCTGCTAAAGGCAAGGCCAGAATGAATGGGGAGATATTAAAGATCAGTCAATTTTAAGAAAATGAAACTGGCAGGGCAGCTCAACAGAAAAAATAAAATACGGATAAGCTGAGTGTACTGGCAAAGGAAGCTGTACCCCGAGGTCCTCTTCCCTGTCTTCGTGACACGCCCGCTAACAGGCCAAGCAGCAAAAACATATTTACACCTAGCCATGAAGTTTTGCGGGAGTGCGTTTGGAGCTCACATTGTACAAGGATGGAGACCGGGCGCTCTAAGGTGCTAACTTACTTATTAGAGAACAGCTATTTTATCAACATTGCTGCCACCTATGGAGATGGGACCAACAGCATTACATTCAGCTGACAAGCGCACATCTTTGATGTCAGCTGGATTAATGCTGCTGATATATGTAGACATATTCCCTTTAAAGGGATATTGCAATCTTATAAAGCATTGCATCACTAGGATATGCCATCACTTTAATCCTAAGGGAAGGGGCCACATTGCTGCCACCCTTTACTGTTCTACTCTGCACAGCAGCAATCCCAGCCACCCAGCTGTTTAGGATGTTGCAGTTAGCCACATTGACAGTTTCTGCCAATCAATGCTCAATATCACTCTCATTTATGTTTTCATTTCAGGTTGAGAAAGCTAATATGACCATGTACATTTATCTTCTGTTTTCTTTCATGCTTTCTCTTTTATACATTCTTCTCTCATTTATTGGATCTGAAAGTTTAGCACTGCTTTAGGTTTGTTATTCTCTTCCAAAGTATCAATATACACATTTTAAATTGAGCATTGTAGCTCCCTTAAGTGAAACTGATATTACATGAAATTATATTTGACCTACCTTGTAGAAGCCATAACCATCACACATCTTCAGTTCACATAGACAATTAATAGTAGTCTGTCATGTCATTTTCACCTATATAACAAAAAGCATTGCCCCACAAAAGATTGCAAACATATTCGAAACATACCTGTGTGTACTTTGTGTCTTTATTCCATACCCAGACAAAGCACTATTATTCAGTTGGAAAATGGCTCCCAAGTGCCCAGCTGGGTGGGCTATGATGTTCAAAAGCAAACTAGACTGAAGAGGGGAGGACTGCTTTAGCTGTTCATATCTTAGGATTGATAGCAGCTAGATTGTTAGCTGGCCTAGCTTTGTTCAAAAGCTGGCATTCCAAGCTTTCAAACAATACCAGAATCCACAGCATTATATCCACTGCATCGGAAGATATAGCTGTTAATAATTGAGCTGGAAGTGAATGCAGCTGAAAGTGAAAGGTAAAAAAGTGCTTTGACTGCTTACTCTTCCAACTAAATATCTAACAGCTATACCTTCCAATGTATTGGATATAAGGCAGTGATTCTGGTATTGTTTGAAAGCTTGGAATGCCCATATTTCTAGCTGCTACCAATCCCAAGATATGAGCAGTTAAAGTAGCCCTGCCCTCTTCAGTCTGTTTGCTTTTGGAACTTGAAAAATCAAATCCAGCCCAGAATAAAATCACTTTTTCTGGACATGGAATAAAGACAGGTATGTTTGGAATGTGTTTGCAATCTTCTGTGGGGCAAAGTTGTTAGTTATATTGGTGAAAATGATGTGACAGGCTCACTTTAAGTTCGCAACACCATCACCAAATGGGCTACAAAACTTAAGTTCCAGACATAGGTAACCCTAAGCATAGACAAATGCTTTTGACTCATCTTGGGAAAAAAAAGGTAAACACAGATGGGATTTGTTTTATTCACTATAAATGTGAAAGTTTTTCCAATATGTGAAATGTTTATTGCTATTTTTATACACTGTATGTTAGCTTATTGTTAAATTGTGTCAACAAACTAAATAAAATAAAATAAAAATATTGTATTATATTCATTAACCGAAGAAAGAATATGGCTTTTAATCTCAGTACAAACACAAAAAAAGAAACACAATAAAAAGGAACAAAAACTTTATTTGTGAAAAGAATAGAATAACATAAAGTAAAAATTAAACATACCAAGATAATTTATGTACAAAATAAAGCATAAAATCACCACTAGTGGTGAAAATAAATACATCGGATTAAACGGTAATATACACAAGTACCAAAGTAAAATATTATTTAAATTGTGCTAACCTTTAAATATGTTAATATTGTGTCTTTTTATTGATTCTGAGTTTTTTTTTATTGGATTTGAATGACAAATATAAATATAATTTTCAATTTTATTTGATGTACATGATTATTTAAACAAAATTAAAACTTGTAAATTAAACCCAAAATTCGAGTTTATTCAATATGAAAAAAAAATGCAATTATGAATTTGATGAGCCAAATAGTTTTGGAAAAAAGTTAAACTTTTTCACAGGTCAAGGAGTTTGAAAGCAGTGGTTTTTTATATTTTATTATTCTAGTACTTATACTTTTAAAAAATCTGTTTAAATGTTATATATCTATCTGGGAGTGGGTAGGCCTGGCAGCCTACCTTGGTGCACTGATGGTATTAGCATTGCATCATTCCAATGATTACATGTATTGACAGAGGAGTGTATTACTTCCTGTCCACTATCCCCTACCTATATATCTGTCAGCAGTTTTGCATAGACAAAACTTCTGACAGACACCCTGTAAAATATTAGTAAACTGATTTAGCAGTGGTTTAGAACATTTGCTCATCTCTTTCATAATATATAAATATGTATGTCTATGTGTACCTTACCAGGACAAAAGATAGTTTTTGTAATCTACAAGCTAAATGTTTGCAAACTATACATAAAGTACTTCTGATATTAGCAGCTTTTTATTAAAAATACTTGCATTTTAGGTTTGAAGTCTTATCTACCAGCATAATCCCTCACATAGCTGTTCATGGAGGAAAGTCGATCATCTTTTGTTTTTAAAAACAATCCTCAACATGGCAGTTAGCATCTATGCATATATATTAAAAAAAATAAAAAAAATCAGCAGTACGTCACAAGGCATTTTTCTCTTCAGAAAATAAATTATGCCTGTAAAAAGTAATATCTACTCATAAATGAGGTATACTGCAGATTTCAGGTGTTAACGCATTACAGAAAAAAACAGATGCCATCTTAAGACACTCTGAAATATATGGAAACATTGTCTTCAATGGAACAGTGTTGGGAAAGTGATGGTCCAAGGAACGTATGCAGCCCCAGACCTGTTCTTCCATTGATGTACCATTCAGCAGGTATTATACACGGCTTGTTGCACAAATATATGGCTCTATCATATGGAGAATGTAGGTCTCATGTCTCTTGTTCACAACACAAGGGTGGCCGTGTATGCCCCCTCCAGGGTGAACGGCAGATATGAGAGGAGCACATGGGTGGCCACACTTGACTCTTCCAATTCAAACAAGGGCAAAAGACATTAGGGGGTCATTTACAACTCGTAAGCTAGTTTTCGTTTTTAGGCAAACAAAAGTCACACACGTTTGTGCAAATGGCATTTTGCACAAAAATATGCAACTTTTCTGTGGGCGTGGTCACCACTGTCCGACACATTTACAATCATTTCCCTCAGAAAAATATCGTAAATTATAAATGAACTCTACACCAGCTCCTAGCTGGCATAGGTTTAAGTTTATGATGCACAGACACCAAAGACACCACCTCTTAATAAATTAGCCATATCTTACTGAGGTGGGAAACCTCAATCTAAGGACTCATGCACACAAACTAATGTTGCGTCCGTGTCCATTCCATCTTTTTTGCGGACAGTATGCGGAACTATTCATTTCAATGGGTCCACAAAAAAAACTGAAGTTACTCCGTGTGCATTCCATTTCCATATGTCTGTGTTTCCGTTCCCCAAAAAAATAGAACATGTCCTATTAGGGGCTGTTCTATTAGGGGCCAGCTGTTCCTTTCCACAAAATACAGAGTGCACATGGACGTCATCCATATTATTAGCGGACCGAAAAATACATACGGTCGTGTACATGAGCCCTAAATTAGTAATTGAGCCATACTGACTTTATACAGAACCTGTTGCCTCTCCTGCCATGTCTGTTTGAGTAACTACTTGCATTCCTCACGTAGTAGCAATTGTACAGCATGTAATGACTCTATGCTGTGATATTGCAGTGAAGGTGCAGTACAGCTGGGTGTTACCAGTTAAGGGTGTGTCCCTAAACAGTCTGGTACTATCTAATCAGTGCTTCTATTGTCAGACTGTGCAGGGACATTCACCTAATTAGTAACACCCAGCTGGACTTTTACTGCAGACTGCTGGCAATTAATTTAAAGCAAGTAGTTACTAAATCAGACATGTCAGGAAAGGTGACAGGTAGAGTTGAGCGAACTTGTGTTTTAAGTTCGGCATCCAAAGTTTGGGTTCGGGTTATCGAAGCATCCCGTTATGGATTCCGCTACCGCGTACCATAACGGCATTTGGAATCCATAAGGGGATTCTTCAATGAACCCGAGCCTTGGACAACACTAAGGACCTGGGGTGACATCACCGTCATGTGATCAGTGCAGTGCACTGTATTGGATAAGAGGTGGTAGCCTATGACCTCTTATCCAATCCAGTACTGAGCCACGCCCCCTGCCCTTATCACATGACGGTGACGTCACTCCAGGTCCTTAGTGTTCGGGTTCGGGTTCATTGAAGAGTCCCCTTATGGATTCCAAATGCCGTTATGGTCCGTGGTAGCGGAATCCATAACGGGATGCTTCGATAACCCGAACCCGAACTTTGGACGCCGAACTTAAAACACAAGTTCGCTCAACTCTAGTGACAAGATGATTATAAATGATTATAATTTAAAATATCAGCATAGTTGTAAATGACCTTACAATTTAACTTAGCAGGACAGGTGAGCTTCTTACACAAGGAGTCTGTAATACTTTATTTCCATGGTAGAAGCTGCGTCTTTTTATAACAATCACCTTGTGTGCAGTCATTTTGTGCAGTAAATCAAGAGCCAAAACATTATAAATGAATGACTATTATTTATTTAGTCATGACGTGAATTTTTGTGGACACTGACCATAATTAGCCTTCATTGTGTAAAAGCAGAAACATCAAGCCTAAAGCCAATAGATAGATCCTTGGCAGAACACGCTGAAATGTCCGAACTGGCACTTTGCTAATGAAAGTAATAAAACAGCTTATTTAATATGGCTGTCTAAGTTATCAAGTCTTCTACTCAATCAGATGGGCATCCTCTGCTCAGTACTCTCATCTATCAGCCAGTGTAAAGAGAGGCTACAAAGCGTGTCCCTCACATTGGAGGATCCGCCACAGCTCTTCCTTATGTGGTCAGCCCATTGCTTTCTATAAGAACTGTTTAATGCTTTATTTCGCCTTTGGTGGCGCTGTAGCAAAATTAAACACTCAAAGCCATGTTCATCTGATCTTGTGTCATCATGGGACAAGAGATCAGCGAATCTATATATAAAAATTGGTTCGTCTTAACAAGCAGATCATGCAGAGTTCTGCAACAGTGACAGAGGTTCCTTGAAGCTGAGGACACTCCAGCTAACGCTTGATTAATGGGCCTGGATATTTCAGCCAGAGATGACAATCTTGCCCTTGTGCCGCTTTTCTGAGTAGAGGCGCAAGTGCAGAGGCTCTGCTTCAACTACTGAAGCAGCGGCCTGGAAGTATAGTGGGACAAGCATAGTCGTGGAGAGCCTCTACGCTTACACAGATACTCAGAGTAGCGGTGCACGTGCGAGATAGTCAGGGTCGGTAGAGATGTCCATGCCTGTAAATCAAGCGGCAGGGAGCGCGTCCACAGCTTTAGGGAGATCTTGTCTCATCTGCTTGATGAGAGGAAGCGATTCTTATAAATCAATTCACTCATCTCTACATGGGACCTTTCTAACAAAAAGGAACTTAGGATAATCCCTTTAATGAAGGTACAGTATAGGTAACTCTTGTTATTAAGAGATGTGTAAGAAAGCATGCGTTATAATGATGGCATACATGAAAAGTATCAGGAACATATGGTTTCCATGACAATAATAAATATAACTAAGTCAATTTGTAATTGTTCTAGAAATAGTCAAATATAATCTTTATTCTTTTGGTAGCATTGAAGAAAATATGGTTTGTGACATAGTCATACAGAATAAAACCATGTAATGAGAGGGCTCTGTTCACATGTTGTTCTCTGTAACCTCAAATTACTTGATGGATGTCTCAAAAGAGGATATAAATGTAAAGGAAATGTCAAGTCATGAAAATGTCAAGTCATGCACAAATAGTCATCATGAAAACAGTAGATCCAAAATGAAGGCTTTTCGGGTTAAAGGTACAGGTGTAAGTGCTGGTAGAACAATCTTTTTGAAGTTCTTGGTTCTATAAAAAGAAGTCGTCTTTGTACTTGCTGCTGTCAGCAGGAGCTTGATGTCCCAAAGTAGCTGAGATCTTCAGAATAAGCGGAAGATTTGGGAAATAGGTTCCAAGGAGCATTGTGATTTTAGTGAGTGGCCACAATATAAGACACTGAGAAAGAGTGTCCTCCACTTACAGAATGCGAGCAGGCTGCAAGTTCTCCTCTTGAGTGTGAAAAATATGTTGCTACACATACAAAAAAGTGAAAAGAGATGACAAAGTTATTTCATTAGAAATGAAAAAGCAGAGTAAATATAAGGTGAAGATGTATTACAATTGTGCGTAGTGAAAACAGTGACATCACTGAGAACTGCTTTAGTTCAATGACATCACATTTTTGTCCAGGGCCGGTGCAAGGATTTTTGCCGCCCTAGGCAAAAGAAAAGTTTGCCGCCCCCCCCCCCCCTATCATTCTCCCCCCCCCCGTCATTCTTCACCCCTCCTTCTTTGTCATTCTCCCCCCCCGTCATTCTTCACCCCTCCTCCTTTGTCATTTCCCCCCCCCCTTGTCATTCTTCCTCCCCTCTTGTCATTCTTCTCCCCCCCTCTTGTCATTCTTCCTTCCCCCCTCTTGTCATTCTCTCCCCCCACCCTTGTCATTCTTCCTCCCCTCTTGTCATTCTTCCTCCCCTCTTGTCATTCTTCCCCCCTCTTGTCATTCTTCCTTCCCCCTCTTGTCATTCTCTCCCCCTCCCCTCTTGTCATTCTTCCTCCCCTCTTGTCATTCTTCCCCCACTCTTGTCATTCTCCCCCTCCCTCCCCCGCCTGTAATGTAGCGTGGCCGAGCGCTTTATGGTCCACGGGTACAGGAGCTTTAGATTCCTGTACCCTGACGGACTGACAGGCAGTGCACACTGTGTGTGCACTTCATGTCAGTCCGGCCGGGTACAGGAGACACATGCTCCTGTACCCGCGGCCATACAGAGCTCGGCCGCGCTACAATGGACTGACAGGAGGGAGCGCTGAGCGCTTCCCTCCTGTCAGCTCCTCTCTTCATGCTGAGCCCGGGCGGTGCGTCCTCATGGACGCGCCAGCCCGGGGAGTGCTGCAGCCGTCTGAGGCTCAATTCAGAGCGCTCGGGCGGCTGCAGCATGAGGCAGGGCCGGCGCTCCTAGCAGCGCCCCTTGCCAAGGGGCGCTCTACGCGGCGGCCTAGTCCGCTTATAAGACGCGCCGGCCCTGTTTTTGTCCCACTTATTATTCATTGGTTCAAGGCATAAACCAGCTTTTCATGAGACTGAATGTTACATAGTAGATTAAGATTACCTAGAAGATCAAATTATGTGTGCAAAATACATGACGATCTCAGAGAAATACAGTGAGAAAATAACATTGTTTGGAAACCCCTCCATGCTCAGGGGGTTTGACATTTGATACAGGACTTTTTTATAGCTAAGATTCTGACACATCACCAAGTCAAAGGGAGCATCAGGACCTCTAATCAAGTAATTTGTGATAGGACCAAATCCATATTAACAGCTTCACGGGGTTACGATCTATTGCTATGGCAGACTGGGACCTTGTGAAGGCTCCCAGGCCTGCCATAGCAAACTACCTGTCAAAACTGTCACATAGACTGCAATAGTATTATGTTGCAGTCTATGACAATCACAGGATTGCATGTTAAGTTTTTTCTATAAAATTTATATAAATTTTCTAATATACAGTAACTTTATTTAAATATAACACTATTGAAAATATACTGGTTTGTCCATCATTCACCTAAGTGTCACTAAATATAGCCATCAATGACTTTAAAGGGTAATTAAACCTTCACTGGGAAAGAATGCTCTATGGGAAAAAAAATATGCAAAGAGGTATCTCCCAGGGAAAGAGAGCTCGTTTTGATATTCTTTAAATCACAATGCCAGTCCCAAGTCAAAGCAGAAATGATTAAACAGATCTTGCAGTAAAACCTTTGCCTGTTACCTGTTGTACAAAGGCTGATTTTTGATTAGGTTCAGGATGTGTTTGAATGTCATCGTCACTGTCTGGCGGTTCTTCTTTCACCTTCACGGACTTTAGGTGGTCAGTTCTGAGATCAGTGCTGCTATGACTTCTTATGTTTCCAGTAGATGAAACCTTTTCTTCTCGCATTGTATAATCACTGTGATGTTCTTCTTCAGATTCGTCCAGTTGACTTCCGGGTTGGCGAAGTTGTTCAATAGATTTGGAAAGCAACTTTGAAAAAAAAAATGAAATAATGATATTAACTTAATTTAAGTAAATTGTTTCATAAAAATCTTCAGCTTAGTCAACCTATGAACATTTGTTGAAGGCAGGGTTGGAATTTTTCTTTTTCTGAATTTTTTACGGCCAAATTGGAAAACCACACTGAATGATAAAGCATGTCTTGAATGCATGTCTATAGCTTAGGGTGGGTTCACATCACCGTTATGGATTCAGTTTTTGTTTTCCATTATAACAAGATTATAACGGAAAATAACTGAATCCATAAGATGGAAGTCAAAACGGAAGCCTTTAAGAGGCATTCCGGTTTGATCCGCCTTAATAGAAGTCTATAGGAATCATCACGGATCCATCTGGTCCGCACTTACTGACTGTTGAGCCAACAGCATATAATACTTCTCTGGCTGAGGGAACAGAAAAGGACAGAGGCAGGTTGAGGACAGGTGAGGGCGCAGGGCCTGCTCCTGGGCCATGCCAACTAAGGGCTGTGTCTGACGAACCCACCAACTATTGGCTGGGGGTGTCTGATGTCACTTGGGACATATTGGATGACAGAGTCAACCATTAAAGAACCGCTGGGTTGCTGGTCAAGACACGACCACTAGCTGACACTGGAAGCTAAGGCCTCTGGAAGTGACTCCTGCTGCCACGCCCCCTTACTCTGCTGCGAACTGTGCCTGCGCCAGAAACATTTAGGCCTCGGCCCCTCCCCTGTGCAGGGCCTGGCACTTCTCTATCTGACATAAGTTAGATCAAATAAGTAAATAAAAAGGAAACTAATGCACCCCCAAAAAGGTTGTAATTTTGTCACTTCACGAGACAAGGGCAAATAATACTTTATTTTTGCCTCTAATACATGCCAAAAAAGGCTTTAGAACATATAAATGCACCGCTGAATGGCAAATAATATTTATTTTTCCACTAATACACGCCAAAAAGGGCTGTAATTTTCTCACTTCACAACACAATGGCTAATAAGCCCTTTTCTTCCACTAATACATGCCAAAAAAACTTTAGAACATAGAACTGTGCTGCTTAACAGCCAAAAAAGCTATAGAACAAAAACCGCACCGCTAAATGGCGAATAGTTTTTCTTTTGCCACTAATACACGCCAAAAAGGGCTGTCATTTTCTCACTAATACACGCCCTTTTCCCACTAATACACGCCCAAAAAAGCTTTAGAACACATATCTGCACTGCTGAACAGCCCAAAAAGCTTTAGAACATATAACTGCACCGCTGAATTGCAAATAATACGTTTTTTTTTCCACTAATACACGCCAAAAAGGGCTGTCATTTTCTCACTTCACCACACAACAGCTAATAAGTCAATTTTTTTGCCACTAACACACACCAAAAAAGACTTTAGAACATATAAATGCACCACTGAACGGCAAATAATACTTTGTTTTTGCCACTAATACACTCCGAAAAGGCTGTCATTTTCTCACTTCACCACACAACAGAAAATAATACTTTCTTTTTGCCACTAATACACGACAAAAAAGCTTTGAAACATATAACTTCACCGCTGAATAGCCAAAAAATCTTTAGAACATATAACTGCACACTGAACGGCAAATAATACTTTTTTTTGCAACTAATACATGCCAAAAAAGGTCTGTAATATTCTCACGTCACCAAACAATGTCTAATAAGCCCCTTTTTTCCCACTTATACATGCCAAAAAAGGCTTTTGAAAATATAACTGTACCGCACAAGGGCTAATAAGACGTAGAAATATTTCCTAGTAGTACATCATGTTAATGGCTGTATTACACAGCACTTGCACTCCAATAAAATAACTATCTGCTGGAATTACAGAGGTATCATCTATTGCAAACCTGAAAGCAGCAGTATAATGGCAATTTGGATCCACAGTCAGTGCAGCAAGGTGTAAGAGGATTGTTCCTATTACCCAGGCTGTACACTCCCCTATTGGACCCTGTTCTGCTTCAATACTTTGGAATAATTCCTTCCTGTTCTTTCCCTAAACTTCTAATGCTCTTTCCCTGAACTTCTATTCAGGCCTCTTGCACATGAATGTTGTGCATCCGTTCCGTGCATTGGGGACCGCAATTTGCCGTCCCCAATGCATGAGCAACGTCTGTGCGGCGGCCGGGATGGATTGAGATCTATTCAACTTGAATGGGTCCGTGATCCATCCACACCACAACAGAAGTGATTCCGTGGGGTTCCGATCCGTGCTTCCGTTTTGCATCTCCGTGATTGCAGACCCATTCAAGTGACAAGTGAGTGGGTCGCATCCATGATGCAGAGTGCACAACGGCCATGTGCAAGAGGCCTCAGCAAAATAAAAGTTTTCAAGTCTTTCCTAGCACTTTCTCTAGCGTCTGCTGACATCTCTCCCTGCACTAAGTACACTGAAAAATGGCAGAATCCAAGATGGCTGAGGCTATTTATAGGGCTGTGACATTACAGGGCTGGCTGGCTGATGATTGGCTGCATGCATGGCGTTGTGGGTGATCCTTTATTCCCAGAGTTCTTTGCTCCATGTCCTATCATGTGCAGCAGCCACTTTAGGAAAAAACGTGATTCGTTACCACGAAGCGTCAGGAAATTCGGATTCGGTGCGAATCGACTTTTTCCTCAAATTTGGATCTAATTCCACTGTCAACTTTGATTTGCTCATCCTTATCACATTATAAGCAGTGGAAGTAGATGATATGGAAACATCAATGATAATCAGGAAATTGGAAAATTGGAAATCATTGGAAATTTCAAATCCACTTGTTCTTTAGGAACCAAACAGCAATATAAAGTCTGTAACCTAAAAAGTTTAACTTTTAAATGACGTCATGTAGTATATTTGTATATGACCTGTGGGGCCACCACTGTATGGACAGCTTGTGCTTACTTAAATAACTGGCATTACTGGTCTCTAAATAGGTGGCTTGTCAATATAGTGAGTAGTGTTGAGCAAATCGAAGTCCACAAAGTGGGCTTCAATCAGAATTACAAGAGAAATTGAATTCACCGCATCTGAATTTCCTTTTGCTTCATGGTAGCGAAACGTTTTAACCTGAAATAGTGTAAAAAAACAAACAAAAAATCATACTTACCTCATCCATTAGCTCGCGGACCGGCAAACCACCGCCATGTTGCTTGAAGATCTCACGTCATCACGGGCCGATCAAGATTTCGCACCAGATCTTCAAGCAAGATGTCAGCTGGCCCGTCGCGAGCAAATGGATGAGGCAAGTATGATTTTTTTATTTTTTTTTATTGTGTTATCCAATCCGTGATCATGTACATACATTGCACTCACTACTTACAAAGAAATGTGCTTTGTGACGAAGTGATTATTTTGTAAAATTTGGCGACACAGCTCAATAGAATTTTTTTATACTTTGCTCATCACTAATAATGATGTATATGGCCAAGCTTACATGCATACGATTTCTTGCCTCAAGGACTGCAATCCTAAGGCTAGGTTCACACGACGACATTTGTCGCACGACAATAAGTCGTGCAACAAATAGAGCACAACTACACTGCAACATTTGTCGCGCGACATTTTGTTGCTTTAATGACGCGCGACAATTATTATAATGATAGTCTATAGTGTCGAATTGCAACGTGCGACATGCTGCGACTGCGACACGGCATTCGCAAAAAATCCAAATAATTTTCTGCGACTGTCATGTTGCAGTCGCAGCATGTCGCATGTTGCAATGCAACACCATAGACTACCATTATAAGAATTGTTGCATGACAAATGTCGTTGTGTGAATCTAGCCTAAAACAAATACATGGCAACGATACTTTAGTTTTAGTGTCAATTCACTGAGCACCAAATAATGCACTAATGGCAGGCCTTTATGTGCAGTGAAAGAGTTAACAAGATTCTCTGGAACCTGTAACCAAAAAAAAAACTTTTAATAGGAAACAGCTATGCCAAGGGTTATCTGCTCAATTCTCACATAGCAGGCTTTGAAGTTAGTATTACAGTGCTGAACAGACGGTACTTAAGTGTGGTTTGTGGATGGACTGTGTTTTTCTTTTGACATCTAAAAAGGAGTGGATTGTAATAATGATGGCTCATAAAAAATAATACATTATTGCGCTTACGTCTAATTGTTTCTAGCTGCATTTAAATATCAAATCTCTTTTAGAAATGTTAAAAATCAATGCATACCCATAACTTGTCATGTTTATTACCTGTGTTCTGTGACATAAGTGCATTAATTAACCCAGTACTGTGACATCACTGCACGCTTTATTCCTGTATTATAATGCTCTATTTTTCCTATTATGCCTATGCTGTGACATCACTGTGCAGATATTGCTGGGATTATTATGCCAGTTTTGTCACATCACTGTGTATATTATCCCTTCACTATGACTTCACTGTATTTATTGTCACTGTGATGGGATATCATTGTGTAGCATCTATGTTCTGTGAAATACTGTAACTATGATAAATAATGCACTGTATTTATTAACCTTTCACTGTGACATCACTGTTTATATTATCCCCGTACAGTGACATCACTGTTTATTATCCCTGTACTGTGACATCACTGTTTATATTATCCCTGTACTGTGACATCACTGTTTATATTATCCCTGTACTGTGACATCACTGTTAGATAGAGATGAGCGAATTTCATATTTTGTTCCGTATAACGGAAACGGAAAGGATCCGTTATGCAGGACATAGACTTCTTTTATGATGGAATGAATAACGGAATGCCTCCAAAGGCATTCAGTTATAGAATTGCGTTATGGTCCGTGGTAACGGAATCCTTAACGCAATTCTGCTTTTACCACCAAACGAAGCGTGAACGAATTTCATAACATGAAATTCGCTCATCTCTAATCACTGTATTTATTATCCTTGTACTGTGTGACATCACTGTGTACATTATCCCTGTACTGTAACATCACTGTGTTTATTATCCCTGTACTGTAACATCACTGTATTTATTATCCATGTACTGTGACATCACTGTATTTATTATCCCTGTACTGTGACATCACTGTCTACATTATCCCTGTACTGTAACATCACTGTATTTATTATCCCTGTACTGTGACATCACTGTATTTATTATCCCTGTACTGTGACATCACTGTGTACATTATCCCTGTACTGTGTGACATCACTGTGTATATTATCCCTGTACTGTGACATCACTGTATTTATTATACCTGTACAGTAACATCAATGTATTTATTATCCCTGTACTGTGACATCACTGTGTACATTATCCCTGTACTGTGACATCACTGTGTTCATTATCCCTGTACTGTGACATCACTGTGTATATTATCCCTGTACTGTGACATCACTGTATTTATTATCCCTGTACTGTGACATTACTGTATTTATTATCCCTGTACTGTGACATCACTGTATTTATTATCCCTGTACTGTGACATCACTGTGTTTATTATCCCTGTACTGTGACACCACTGTGTACATTATCCCTGTACTGTGACATCACTGTGTACATTATCCCTGTACTGTGACATCACTGTGTACATTATCCCTGTACTGTGACATCACTGTGTTTATTATCTCTGTACTGTGACATCACTGTATTTATTATCCCTGTACTATGTGACATCACTGTGTATATTATCCCTGTACAGTAACATCGCTGTGTTTATTATCCCTATACTGTGATATCACTGTATTTATTATCCCTGCACTGTAACATCACTGTATTTATTATCCCTGTACTGTGACATCACTGTGTGTATTATCTCTGTACGGTAATATCACTGTGTTTATTATCTCTGTACTGTGACATCACTGTATTTATTATCCCTGTACTGTGACATCACTGTATTTATTATCCCTGTACTGTGACATTACTGTATTTATAATCCCTGTACTGTGACATCTCTGTATTTATTATCCCTGTACTCTAACATCACTGTATGTATTATTTTCGTACTGTGAAATCACTATGTTTATTATCCCTGTACTGTGACATCAACATTTATTATCCTTGTACTGTAACATCACTGTGCACATTATCCCTGCACTGTGACATCACTGTGTACATTATCCCTGTACTGTAACATCATTGTATTTATTATCCCTGTACTGTGACATTTAAAAACAATACGGCGCGCTCCCTTGTGAAATTCCTTAGGATTCCCAGATAAGGACCCAACACTAGGAAATGACGTAGTCTCTCCTGTTGAGAGGATAAGTCAGGCTGCTGCGCTTGTTTGCAGGGTTCTTCCAGATGGAGTGCGGAATACATATAGGAACATGTTTGCTCAACATGGAGCAGAAAAATAAAAATAAAAGTGTGCTACTCTGCTATCTATAAAATTATTTATTAAAAACATACATACAACAGTAAAAATAAAAGGCTAGCTACTCGTTTCAGTGGGGGGCCATCATCACCTTCATCAGGCTGTGAAATCAGAAGATAATCCCTGTGTATATTATCCTTGTACTGTTTTTCATTTATCTGAGTGTCTTCTTCTTTTAGTTGTGTCTTGTATTTTCTTCAAAAAAGCGCTTTATCCATTGTGAAAATTAGGCTCTAAGGCGCCCAGAGGGGTGTTTTTCCTCTTCCAAGGTGCCCATGAACACCCCTCCTAATTTGCTCGGCCCGCCTAAATTTGAAACATAGGAACGCCTCCAGCATCTCAAATAGCCTCCCAGAGGCGAGGCTAAGTGCTCCCCCCCCAACCCCCCCACCCTCCCCCCCCCACCCCCACTCTCTGCCAGAAACATCAGAAACATCCCAGATCTTCCTCTCGCCGGCAGCCCGAAATCTCGCGCAGGCACAATGCCGGTGAATGCCTGCGCCTGCGCGATCGTACAGCAACTCAGAGCAACAGCCTCAACAGCGTCACTGGGCATGCGCGAGAGAAAGATCAGGGATGTTTCTGGCAGAGAGCGGAGGTAGAGGGGGGGGGGGGCTCAGAGCACTTAGCCTCACCTCTGGGAGGCGATTTGAGATGCTTGAGGCATTCCTATATTTCAAATTTAGGCGGGCCGGGCTTCCTGGGCACCTTGGAAGAGGAAAAATGCCCTTCTGGGCTGCTTACAGCCTGATTTGCATAATGGATAAAGCGCTTTTTTGAAGAAAATACAAGACACACAACTAAAAGAAGAAGACACATATAAATAGAAATGAGGGTACACGCCCAATCACTCCTGGCTCATGCTACCATCTTATATTTTTGTACAGGTATTGTCTAAGAAGAAGAACCTTGTGCTGCAGCCCCCTTTTCATAGTTCCCACAACAGCTGCACAGATTGCTTTAACTGGACATCCTTAGGGCTCATGCACAAAGTTGTAGTTTCTGTCCGCATCCAATCTGCATTTTTTGCGGATTGGATGCGGACCCAGTTATTTCAATGGGGACGCAAAAGATGGGGTTAGCACACCATGTGTCTTCTGTGTTAGTAAGTCCAATCAGCTGCCCTGCTAAAAACATGTCCCATTTTTGTCTGGTTTGCGGACAAGGACAGGCCATTTCTACAGAAGTTAAAAAATAAATGGTGCCAAGCACTTGGCCGATATCCGTATTTTGCTGAGCCGCGATTTGCAAACCGCTAAAAAATGGATACTGTCATGTGCAGAAAGCCTTAATCGATGCAGCATCAAGCACCTTTATCATACATAAAGTAATTTTTCTCTTATTATTAATTTTAATTATTTATTTAAAATATAAATAATTTATTATTAATGAAAAACAGAGACAATCATTGTTCTGATATAGACAGCAGTGAAAATGATCACTTAAAGAGGCAGCAGTTTGCTGCTTAGAAATTAATTCAGTGTGACCGGAATCTACCTTACTAATAGAAAAGCACAGTTCAGAGATTTCCAAACATTAATATTTAAAAGAGTCAGGCAAACTATTTCCACCCACACTCAGATGGAATGTCACAATTTACATTGCAGGCACAGCTTCCAAGGTGTTTTACGCAGAGTGGGACCTATAGGGGAAATATCCACTGCGACCCCGTATGTCCCACATTATCCATATACTAAGTGACCCACTGTGAATGATTTCAGAGGGCAAAATAAAGTTATCGAAAGATTATTCTCAGAACTTTCCTAAAGTTATTAGGCATTCTTATCTGTCCATGTAATATGTGATTGTTAAAAGACCACAAAGTACTGTTTATTTGTCTCCTGTTCGGTCTTGACCAAAAATGGAGAAAAACCTTTACTGATTAAATGTAAAATATATTCATAAAACAGTAGACTTGATATACAGTCAGTCTGGGGAACAAACTAAGGAAGATTTCATTATAGATGTAGCATATATTCAGCAAGTCCCGCAAAGCGATGCAGGCTTATCAGGCTCCCTCTAGTGGTGAAACCGCTTCCAACTCCTGTCAAGTTCTCCTTGTTTATTAGGATTCAGATGAGTTTCAGAGTTGGAACTGCTGTCACATTTAAGTCTTATGGTTTATATGTTAGAATATTTAAGCTCAATATTTTATTGCACAGAATGCAGACAGCTGCAGGTGTAGACCAAGGGAGTTGTGGGCCTAAGGCGTTGACCAATTTAGATAGGATGCAGACATACCTTAAGTACAAAGCTATGAATGAAAGTAATGTTGGGTTTGCCGGCTGTGATGGCAATAGCCAACACCAACAGGACTGCCACTTGCTATAAGACCTTTGCTAGAGGTCACTGGTGCGGCATCTTTTATCCATGATGTAAGTGACTGTATTCCAGCATAACAATACAATAATAATACACACGTTTTTGTATATATTGTATTAATATTGCTCACTTTGTTCATCTGGATCTGCTGCTGATACTTTTTCTGCTTCTCCAGGAACTGCTGATGCTGATGCTGAATGACGAGCTGCGCCAGGGTATTCTGAGGAAGGGGGGCAGACTGCGTCCTGTGCAGGGGTCTGTGACGGGGAAGTTTGTGAACCACCCTCCCAGCTGGTGAAACTCTATCCTTGGATGTTAGTGGGGACTGAAGAATCTGAGCTCCACCTGAGGAATCAATGAGAAAAAGAGTGTTTTTTAGCTGACGACATGGGAATTCTAAAGATTATGTGAACATTTGCAATTAATTCTTTCAGTATCTGATTATCTGGAAATCCTGATAATCCAATGACTGTGAAAGGGAAGAATTGCACAGAGTAGAGCTTTTTATATGAAGGTGGATAAAAGAAAAACTGTTGGAGTTATTTATCATACTAGTGCAAGTATGTACTAGTTGCCCATAGTAACCAATCAGATTCCACCTTTCATTTTTCACAGCTCCTTTGGAAAATGAAAGGTGGAATCTGATTGGTTGCTATGGGCAACTAAGCCAGTTCTACTTTGCACCAGTTTGCTAAATGTTAGTTATATATACTATATATATATAGTAAGCATTATGAACCCATGTACATACATACACACATATACTGCATATATATCAAGCTGCTCAGCTCCTCCTGCTCTATAACATGCTGCCTGCAGATTGGACTGCATTTTCTATTTGACAGGTTCACTATAAAGAAAAATAATAGCAACCAAATTCAAGAATAAACAGAAAATAATAAGTTTCTCAGGGTGGATATTAGGGCCAATAGCAACCAAACAGATTCCACCTTTCATTTTTCACGGCTCCTTTGGAAATTAAAAGATGGAAGCTGATTGGTTGCTATGGGCAACTAAGACAGTTCTCCTTTACACCAGTTTGATAAATCTCCCCCATAGTTTAAAACATAACGCTGTGAGAGCAGAGATACCATGGGGGATACTCTGTTACATGCCTCTATATAGTATATGTACCCCTTTCAATCGGGAATAACGTGTTTTCGCGCCTCTTGACAATTCTCTTATTGAGTTGAGAGGTGTGTGTGTTGTATTGTGAGCATTTTACAGATAACGCTAAGGGCTCATGCACACCAAAAGTATTTTTTGTCCATGTCCATTCCTTTCAATGGGGCCACAAAAAAAACGGTAATGACTCTGTGTGCATTTCATGTCCGTATCTCCGTTCCGTAACAAAACAGAGCATGTCCTATTCTTGTCTGTTTTGCGGAGAAGGACAGGCATTGTTACAATGGATCCGCAAAAAAACAGATGCGACACGTCACACCGACATCATCCTTTTTTTTGCAGATCCGTGTTTTGCGGACTGCAAAATACATACGGTTGTGTGCATGAGCCCTAAAACCATAGAAATCTAAATCTGCTCAGATTAGGATACGTCAGATAAGCAGCATAACTTTTCTGAATGTATGACATGTTTTAGCACTGGTTAATAAACCGATGCTGAGTTGATTTCTGGGACCAAATATACTTTATATTGGTCATTGCAGCTACTAAATTTGGAAACATCATCTGAAATCCCTCAGTGACCCTCGTCATTACCTGTGGCTAGAAGCTTCTGCTGCCGCATTTGTTCTTTGAGCAGTAGGTGCTGCAGTAAGGCCTGGTGGCTGCTGTTGGTCTTGCCCTCCAGCGGTGTGTGAGCTGAAGACACAGGGAGGGCTCCTGTGTAGGGTCCAGGGAGCGTTACCCCCTGCCTGGGCACCTGAGGCTCATTCTTTTGTTTTTCTTTTAATGAAGATGAGGCCTGCAGCAAAAAATCAGAGAATTATTCTAATCCCATTACATGGATGTTAGGAGACAAGTGTTGTACTATTCACCAGTAATGAATAGGTGACTGTATCTTAGGTGAAACACTTCAAGGGACATAGATGGTCAGTTGTAATAGAGAAGTGGAGCTCAGCTAACAGGAGTCTTCAGTCTCTGATCATCTTCAACCACATTGATCAAAGGTGACAATGTAGACAACCCAATATTAAATGAAAACATGAAGGATCCAGCATTGTAGTACATATTGATGACCCATCATCTTCATAGTATCCCAAAACAGCACAATACATTGCATCACTCCTGCACTCAGTATTGCAGCTCAATATTTAAGTTACAACACCCCATTAACATTGTATCATACACTTTAATGTTTCAATTTTAAGGGGTTGACCAGGATTTTTATACTGATGGCCTATCCTCATGCACACGACCTTAAGTATTTTGCAGTCTGCAAAAACGGATCCGCAAAAAATACGGAGAACGTCCGTGTGCATTTTGTATTTTGCGGAACGGAACAGCTGGCCCCTAATAGAACAGTATTATCCTTGTCCCTAAGGCCTCAAGCACACGACTGTTTGTTTGTTTCAGCGTCCGTTCTGTCCGCAAATTTTGCGTCCGTCAAAAAAACGAACAACGTAATAATGCCTATCCTTGTCCGCAAACGTGAAAAAAATAGGACATGCTCTATTTTTTTGACGGAATGTAAACACGGACCATGGATGTGGAACAAAAACGGATGACCATCCGCATTTTTTGACGGACCCATTGAAATGAATGGGGAAGCATCCTATCCGTGAAAAAAAATGGAACGGACGCGGAAACAAACAACAGTCGTGTGCATGAGGCCTAATGCGGACAATAATAGCACATGTTCTACATACGAAAACGGAATGCACACGGAGTAACTTCTGTCTTTTTTGCGGACCAATTGAAATGAATCGTTCTGCATACGGTCTGCAGAAAAAACGGAACAAGCACAGAAAGAAAATACATTCGTGTGCATGAGTCCTTAGACCTAACACTTTTGTCCAGAGAAGCTACTTCAGTTTTCCTACTTCACCCTCCTCCTGGAGTGAGATTGCGGCTTTTTTGCGACTCAATGATAAACCTGGAGTGAAACTCATTAACATAGCTGACCACACCCCCTTTTGCACCCGCATTACTGTACATAACTGGAGTGAGTGGTGTAAAAATGCAAAAAAGTCGCAAAATTTTGTGCAATCACTTAAATCTTTGCGCAAGCTACTGCAAAAAGTCACAAAAACCCTATTTTTGTGACTTTTTGATACCAGAATTCTGGAGTGAAGGTATGATAAATCAGGGCCATTCTCTTTACAATGCTGTGGAACACTGTTCTATAAAAAACAGATAACAAGTAAACCTGAATAGATAAAATAAATTGGCTTTGGTCGCCTATAAAATATATCATTTCCATACTGATTCCCCAATTGATAAATATGGAACTGTATTAAAGGGCATGCACAAGACCGTATTTTTGGTTTGCGTCCGATTCTCATTTTTATGCAGACAACACTCACGTGTCATCCGTGTGCTGTCCGTATCTGTGTGACCCTTTCTCAAATTATAGAACATGTCCTATCCTTGTCATGTCCGTATCCGCGTCACCGTTTTTCAAATTATAGAACATGTCCTATCCTTGTCATGTCCGTATCCGCGTCACCATTTCTCAAATTATAGAACATGTCCTATCCTTGTCATGTCCGTATCCGCGTCACCGTTTCTCAAATTATAGAACATGTCCTATCCTTGTCATGTCCGCATCCACGTCACCGTTTCTCAAATTATAGAACATGTCCTATCCTTGTCATGTCCGTATCCGCGTCATCGTTTCTCAAATTATAGAACATGTCCTATCCTTGTCATGTCCGCATCCGCGTCACCGTTTTTCAAATTATAGAACATGTCCTATCCTTGTCATGTCCGTATCCGCGTCACCATTTCTCAAATTATAGAACATGTCCTATCCTTGTCATGTCCGTATCTGCGTCACCGTTTCTCAAATTATAGAACATGTCCTATCCTTGTCATGTCCGCATCCGCGTCACCGTTTCTCAAATTATAGAACATGTCCTATCCTTGTCATGTCCGTATCCGCGTCACCGTTTCTCAAATTATAGAACATGTCCTATCCTTGTCATGTCCGTATCCGCGTCACCATTTCTCAAATTATAGAACATGTCCTATCCTTGTCATGTCCGTATCCGCGTCACCGTTTCTCAAATTATAGAACATGTCCTATCCTTGTCATGTCCGCATCCGCGTCACCGTTTCTCAAATTATAGAACATGTCCTATCCTTGTCATGTCCGTATCCGCGTCATCGTTTCTCAAATTATAGAACATGTCCTATCCTTGTCATGTCCGCATCCGCGTCACCGTTTCTCAAATTATAGAACATGTCCTATTCTTGTCCATTTGGTGGACAAGAATAGACAGTTCTATCAGGCAAATGTGACATGCACATGGCCACTATCCATATTCTGTGGCTCTGCGGTAGGCGGACAGCAAAATACATATGGTCATGTGCATGTAGCCAAAATGAGAAATAAACTGAGGAAGGCATTACTAACAAAAAACTATAATTCGATATATATAAGCAAACACTCACGTTATGTACTAAGGAATCACAGTGTGATTTATTTTATAGGACTGAGGTCAGCTTTATGAATAAGGGCATTATGGATCAGGGAAACATATGGTTAAGGTACTTATTTTGTTTGTGGAGTAAATCAGATCTGGATTTCATCACCCATTAATTGCTGTCACCGGGAGTTTAAGGATGAAGAAGGACAGATATTTTCTTGCTTTCACTCCCCTATACCTGGTTTCAGAGCGAGTGATAATAAATCCACAGTAGTTATTTAGTTTGGATGGGAGAACAACATGCATACAGTGGTATCACTCCAAGCTGACCTCTGCTGGGTCTTTTATGTTTGGGACTTCTAGCACAAACTCATGTATTAAAATGTACAATATATTGCCTGCCTAACAGCGCATTACCGGTCTGCTGTTCCTACTGGCCGATAATGATTGTGTACTAGGTTCTGTTCATAACAGCCTTGTTTTAGATATTTCACTGCTAATTTTTTTTTTACAAACACATCAATAAAATATAGAATAAAACACCAGTTTGTGACTATGTTAAATTAAGGCACACCTTACCTGTGGGCAACGACTAGTGAGAGAGGAACTATGACACATAGGTATTTTATACTATTTTTCCAATGTATATGTCTAAAAAGTAATTACAGAAACTGTTTAGTATAAAGAAAGGAAGAAGGAAACGGAATGCAGAGAGCACTTTACAGTAAGGCTCAACCTTCTGGACACTTGCTGGCAGGGCCGGCGTCAGCACCCGGCATACCCAGGCAAGTGCCAGGGCCCACTGCACTGAGAACATGGCCCGCACTGCCATTAGCGTGCACCATGTTCTACTGAACCGGCACAGTGGAGAAGGAGGGAGTCTCTCCCTCCCCACTGTGACATGGTCGCAACTGCCACCAATGAGAACAGCAGTGAGGAGGAAGGGAGGGGACCCTGTGGCCATGCCACCAATGATTATAATACAAGGGTTGGGGGGAGGCTCACTGCACCACCAATGATTATAACTAAACCATTAATTCAAATGTAGGCTGCGGGTGAAGTACCTGAGGGGTAATTGTCGCTGATCGCCCTGACATGTCATAGAGGCCGGGTGCTGGGTTTCTGATATGGCCGGCACCCGCAGCCTACATTTGTAGCCCCCCAACCCTAGTGTTATAATCATTGATGGCACAGTGCGCCTCACCCCCCAGTATTATAATCGTTGGTAGAGCAGTGCATCCCCCCGCCCTAGTATTATAATCATTGGTGGTGCAGTGCACCCCACCCCCCAGTATTATAATCACTGGTGGCAGTGGCCACAGGGTCCCTTCCCCTCCTCCACCAATAAGCTGGAAGCACAGATTGGACAATGTCAACCTTCATTGAAAATTGCCAGCAATTCACCCATATCTTCTAGCAGGATTAGTACAGGAATTGTACATCATAGAGCCATAAGAATAGATGCTCCAGAACTTTTATAACATGGGGAATGTCATTAGTTACTAAAACAGACATGTCAGAAAAGGCGACAGGTGCTCTTTGTGCAATCCTCTAATATCTAGTAATATAGCAGCACTTTACAATTACAACAGTCCATCTGAAAGGTAAAGTAAATCTATACTTAAATAAATCTAATAAAAATAAGGTTATGTTCAAAATGCCTTTCTCAGTTTTTTTTTTTAGTAAACCCTATGGTAATTAAGAACTTCTGACCATCCATCATCTATTCTGCTCCTGAATTTGAATTAGTCATTTGCATTAAGTAGACCATACGTCTAGCCCATAAAGCTCACTGAGCATCTGGAGACCTAGAACTGATCACATGGAATGTTATGGGGCGGTGGCTGGAAGACACTGTCGGCCGGCCAGTTTATGGCGCTCCAATAACAGCACTGTCTTCCCACTAATATCACAGACACTATTAATAGGAGAACATAAAACGCAATCCACATGTTTCATTTGATTTGCTGGCCATATTTCACAAAGCCTTTTAGGATCTGATTACCACTTCCCACATGAAAAGGTTTGTTTAGGGCATTTCTGCGAAAAGCAATGTCAATTAGCATACAAATGCCGATGGATGATGGACAAGCCATAAATACTTGTTTTATTGCAATGAGTTATTTCTCAATCCGGGAAAATGCTTTATAAAACAGTGTAATAAAATCTTAATGCAAGGACACATGCACACGATCATATCCGTTTTCACGGTCCACAAATTGAGTATCTGCAAAACTTAGAGACCAGCTGTGTGCATCCTGCATTTTCTCCTGTGCTGTCCACATTAGAAATGAGAGAAGCATTTGAAAATTTGATCCGGCCGCGGATGCGGACCCATTCACTTGAATGAGTCCGCAATCACGGAAATGCGGAATGGAGGCATGGATCGGAACCCCACGGAGGCACTACGGTGTGCTTCCGTGGTGTTTCTGTCTGTGCCTCCGCACCGCCAAAAAATAGAACTTGTTCTAATTTTTTGCAGTGCGGATGGATCATGGACCCATTAAAGTTGAATGGGTCTCGATCCGTCCCAGCCGCGGCACTGATATTGCCAGTGCATTGGGGACCGCAAATTGCGGTCCCCAATGCACGGAATGGATGCACAACGTTCGCGTGCAAGAGGCCTTAAAGTGAATGGTTTGAGGTGCACTTACTTTATTGCTCTCTGCACATTTTTAGTTGTCCAGTGAGAAAGGAATTTTAATGAGTATTTTGCAGCACATCATAATTACACATCTGTGTTTTTTCCTTAAATCTATCAGAGCTGACAACGAAAGGTTAAAAGCTGGATGTGGAGTTCTGCCTGTGATATATCCTCTGTCCAGCCGCTTTTCTTTATAGATCTGTGGTTTTACTCCCACCACTGCCTGACCTGTCCCCTCCATTCATTACTGCCCTTCATCTCCTTTAGAATTAAATGCAGAATATATGAATAGATTTTTAAAACTTGACATTTTCTGAGGGGATGCTCATAAGGCCTCTGCTACATATAGGACAACAGGGGCAATAGAGGTGTGGATGAGACCGGATTGAACAGCAACATAAGAAAAGTGCATTTTTTGCTTTCATTTTATTTATTTTTTTACTATTTCTCTAGAAAACCATGTCCATTATCTCACGTAAAAGCATCATGAACGAGCTTTAAAATCTTTTAGCTAACAGCTTTTTTTTTACCCCATTTTTTGGGGGGCTTTATGGAAACTGGCTGCACAATGGGGCAGACTTACAAATAGTTTTAACTATGCACTGTCTAAGAATACAAATCACAGTTGTTAGATAGTTTTACTCTTCTAACTCATGGACCTACATAAATTTAGACTATATTAAATCCTGAGCCAGATTTACACCAGAATTCTGTCGGTGAACCAAAACAGTCATTGAGGAAACAGACTGGTAATAAAGAGGAGCAAAAGTTGCTCAGCATTTGCAGCAGAATGTATGCTACTGGGGTGCTGGCAATAAGCCTATGAAATGTGAAAACTTTTTTGTTTTACAAAAAGAGCTGGCTGGCTGTTCATACATAGAAATATGTGTTTCTTGCTGAATTTTTGTAATGCAGAATCTGCCAGTAAGCAGTATGAAACAACTGAGACAATGGTCTGTTCCTCACTCACTCTCTACGCTAAGTTTTCCTTGATAAAAAGTTACAATCTACCCAATTATATCTTCAACTCTCACCATATAGTGCCCCTATATTGTCTTTAGTAACTGGCTCATGTCTGCACAGCTACAACACATCCTATCTCATCCACGGCTGAGAACAAAATGTCATCATGCTCATTCTGTCAGCCTCTGAACCAATGGAAGCCCCCCTCCTCTCTTCCAAGGTTACACGATCCTCCATCTTCTTCCTTATTGTCATTTCCCCCCCCAGTGTTAATAGTAAAAGAGCACTGTGCACTGTTTTTGCACCTGAAGCAGCTCATACAAATTTGTATTTATTTGGTTAATATACAAAAATGTATGCGTTTAACAGATGCCTCAGACGGGCGCCATACAGTGGCATCCGTTCACCATAGAGTTCCATTGTAAAAAAAAAAAAACTTACTGAACTCTGCAGGATATTGTGGTTTGCTGCATTTTTGTTTCCTTTTAATACTAACCTAAACTTCAAACAGTTACATAAAACGCAGTGTGAACCCACCCTAACAGCTCCTACGGTCACTTCACTTAGGACATCAAGTCACTGTGGAGGCTGCAGTTGCCCACCATGTTTATATGACATATCATAAGAGATGAGCAAATTGATTGAAACTAATCAAATTTGTCTTGAATTTCCCAAGTATTTGGATTCCAGACAAATGCAAATCTTTTTTTATTGGATTAAAACAAACCTCTTCAAAAATAAAGACTCAAGAAATTCATTTAATGAAGTTTAATTAATGCAAACATTTAGGGGGTCATTTCAGGGGCATATGGCAGCGCAACAGTTATCTGTGACTTCTGCCCGCTCACGCCAGGTCTAAAATTATGGGCATGCTGTGGGCGGGAAAGCGGGTGGACCGGCAGGCCAGGCTCATTCATCATTTTATGCGCTTGTTTTAGGCGTAGAAAATGGTCTAAATGTAAGACAACTAGGAAGCTGTCTTACATTTAGAGCAGGCGCTGGATGCGCCAAAGTTATGTAGAGGCCTGCCCCTCTTCATAATTTCAGAGGATCTACCGCCAGCTATGGGGCTTTATTAAGACCACCATCTAAAACACCGGTCTTAATAAATATGTCCCTTAGACTGTCAAACATGCAAAATGGACCTTTAGATGTTAACACTTTACCGCAAAATGTAAAAAGATACTAGAGTTTTAAACTTTTTATATTTTTGGGTTCAAAGTGAAGGGTCAAATATATATGTACAGTTTGCATTTCTATACAATTTATATAGATTTATGCTCACTGGTGCAAAGGGACTGATATAAGCTCTGTGACTTGATGTATAGATTTGCAATAGGGTTGCAAGGGGAATGCAGCAGTATACACTTAACAGCAACAGAAAAGATTGAACGGCCTTTGGCTAATAGAGAAAAAAGGATTGAAAGATTACTGGCTGATGGAGCACAAAATGATTGAAAGCTTTCTGGCTGCAAAAGTACTGAATGCAGTCAAAAGAAGTAGAAAGTACATGACATGCTGAATATTAGATTACAAGATGTAGCATTTCATTGTAATACTCTTGAATGTTATAACAGAGCTATAGCTCTACAACCCCCAACCCTTATCCAGGACATGAATGGCCCATTTCTTGGTCATCCATAAACCCTGTCTTCTGCTTTTTGGTAGTGAAAGGGAGTCTGACTCATCAGTTCTTTCCCCTTTCTTGCAATCCCTGTTGAGTGAAAGCCTGGCTTAGGTTTCCACAACCCATGGGGCCAAACAGATGTCCACCTCTGCACAGGGACCCCATGGCAGTTGCATCAATAACCACTATGGTATGTACAACTGAATTTAGCATAGATTACTAGGTGGGTCTGTGATCTATGTACATTATATTTAGTGGAACCACTGGAGGTCAATACATTAGGGCCATAATCTAGACATTAAAATCTGGCCCCATTGCAACTGTCTGAAGGTGGCCAAAAAGAGTTGTCCTTATTTCCACAATAAAGAAGTTATTAGATATGCTGAATATATTTATACTTCAGACAGAAGGGTGACCCCGTGTAAATGTTAGCTATGGTGGCAGCAGATATAAAATATTATGTCGTGAGAAAGTAGGGTACATGTAAAAAAAAAAAAAAACATTTTCTCTTGAATTAATACAGTCTGACAGTTACTTTATATTAAATGTTCTACTTACACTAAGTGGAGGAGCAGCAGGAGGGAGTGCCAAGGTGATGTTGGGTAATGAAGGAGATGTGTATAAGCTTAGCAAATTCATTGACTTCTCATGATGTAGAAGAAGTTGGTGTGAGGTCAAATGCTGTAATAGAAGCAGTATAAAAACGGCATTAGTCTTACATCACATTGCTAGGCAACAAAATCAAGTCAATGCAGCTGAAACTAAAATCTCTGGCTGGCTTTAAATTGGCAGATTCCAAAAATTAAATTCAACATACCCTACATATCCGTACATTGTATAGTGGCTGTGCTTGGTATCTCAGCTCATCCCCATTCACTTAAATAAGACTGAGCTGCGCCTAGGTCGTATGACTGATGAACATAACATCACATGGCCTAGGCCAGGGATGGGCAAGCTGTGGCTCTCCAGCTGTTGCAAAACTACAACTCCCAGCATGCAAAGACTGCTTACAGCTATCAGCCTACAGCAGGGCATGGTGGGAATTGTAGTTTTACAACAGCTGAAGAGCCGCAGTTTGCCCATCCCTGGCCTAGGCTAATCTGTGAGAAGGCCATGGTGCTACTGTAAGCTCCGGTGCCTTCTCAAACAGCTAATCAGCTGGGGTGGCGGGTGTCAGACCCTCACCAATCAGATACTGATGACCTATCCTGAGCATAGGTCATCAGTGTAAAAATCTCCCAAAAATTTAATTCTAGCAATTGGTGAGGTTCACAGTAAGCTGGACTTTGGTGGCATACTTCTAAGACCTACTTTTTTGCTTTGATGACTCCTGTAATTATTGTCATAGCATGGCTCATGTATTGCCTGCTATCTTTTGTTTCAAAGTTCATTACCCTAGGGAGTTCACAATCATTTTCACATGTAAATCTGTGGACATGGAAATGCAAATGATTTTCAGCTATCTGAAACCAACCCTGGTGGCGCATGAAACCAGCCGACTGCCTAGATATATTGAAATAGATGAGAGCACCTAAAAAAACACTAACTCACAGATACCTCCCTGGTTAGGTTTTCTCATAGTAAAACAGCAACATTGCCACTGTGTTTGTAATTTATCTTTGAGTTCCTGGAAATCAATTTAGCTCCACCATGTAAGATACTTCCATATAGTTTCCACATGTGGCCTCACAATCTTCCTTGAATTACACTGTCTATTTTTGCCTTTTCTTCTGCATTACTCCATAATAAGACCCACGTAGGCTGCATTAGCATTAGGAGCTATGGCATAATATTATCCCCAAGGGAGTCACATCAATGAAAAAGAATACCCTGTGTAACAGTATGACAACAGTGACTGCTTTCTTCCCAAACAGAAAGCATATGGGTCTGCCATAATAGACCACCTCCAAGAAGGATCGAGCACACATAGGATTCACTAAGTAAATATAATAACTTGTCAAGCATGTAGGGGTTGGAAGGGCTGCGAGTTGTGTAATGGATAAATCTGGGATATCAATTAACTTCAGAAAATAAATTTTGGTAATGTGTAACTGTCAGCAAAGAGCAAAGCAACACCAAAATACAGGAAGTTAGTTACTCAAAAATGTAACCTTCATGGGCTAGTGCTGTTTTCAGATGCAGCCTATGGCTTGTCCCGGGGAGTAATGGGCCAGATGAGATGGGGCACATAAATTTCTATTTGACATTTGTGTGCACCCAAGGGTGGATTGATAAACAAGAAAAGGTTGCACAGTAGTAAAAGGTGTTAAATGACTGTATTTATAGTAAATCAAGGAACTAGTCATTCATTGTTCCATGTCACTAAACCACCTCCCCATCAGGATGGATGGTAGCTGTTAACCTTTTTATTAGTCTTAGGTGGCACATCGTTATAACTAGAATGTAAAAGAAAAAAAGATGCTTCATGACTCCTAAAGGGGGCATTATTTTTATCAGCGGTCATAAGGGAAAATTCTGTGTTTGTCTGTTTTTGCCTATTAAATATATGGACCGAATGAAAAATTAACATAGCTAAAATAAACAGTTAAAAAAAGAAATACAGGAAATCAAATATGAAAAGTAGATATTGCATACTACAGCATGTATATTAAAGGGGTTCTGTACTTAAAGAACATGTCCACCTTTGAACACCATTTTGCAATAACTCCTGAATAAACACGTTATTTTGCAGTTGTATTACTTTTTCGATGAGTTATAATCTTGATTGGGTTAGCTCCTATAATGTGGTTGTACTTTTCACGCCACTGTGCGTCCTGTGAAGAATATACTTTCCACAGTAGGGTGGTACAGTTTTTAAGGAGTTCTGGGACATTTCAGCTCTGGAGCCTGAATGCAGCTCTGGATTATAACACAGGTTATTATGGAGTGGACTTTTCTTTTACAGTCTTAGGCCTCTTTCGAGAGTGACGGATTAGGTCCGGATGCATTCAGGGTGCATTCAGTCAGTTTTGTCTGCGATTGCGTTCAGTTGTTCAGTTTTTTCCGCGCGGGTGCAATGCGTTTTGATGCGTTTTTCCCACGTGTGATAAAAAAACTGAAGGTTTACAAACAACATCTCCTAGCAACCATCAGTGAAACACGCATCGCACTTGCTTCCGGTTACAATGCGTTTTTCACTAAAGCCACATTCACTTCTATGGGGCCAGGGCTGCGTGGAAAACGCAGAATATAGAGCATGCTGCCTTCTTCACACAACGTAGAACTGATGCGTGAAAAAAATGCTCATGTACACAGACTCATTGAAATCAATGGGTCAGGATTCAGTGCGGGTGCTATGCATTCACGTCACGCATTGCACCCGCACGGAAAACTCGCTCGTGTGAAAGGTGTGTTAAAGAGGTAAGCTTGTTTCGTATATTGATATCCTATCCTCAGTATAGGTCATCAATATAGGAAACTGATCAGCCCCTGTAGTGAGACCTGCAGTCTGTCCTCACAAAGGGTGTGTTGACCATTTAGCTGCATTTTTGGCACTTTTTTTGTTTTATTAATGTGTAAAATGCCATGAAAATGTTTTCCAGATAAAAAATAAAGTACACCAAAATATAGAAATAAAAACATGCATTAGAAGTGCAGCAAAGACAACACTTGTAAACAAGTCCTTGTAGAAAAAAACATTGCAGGGGAAGATAACAGTGGAACAATTATATACCAATGTTATATGGTTTAGTTTTAAATCACTGGGAAAGTAAGAATGATTTATATTATTTTTTTATTCATTTATTTTATATATATATATATATATATATATATATATATATTTAAAATAAATGAATAAGAAAATAATTGTGTACAGGGTTTACAAAATCCCATCCACTTCAATGGATTGCCTGATTATTATGGTAAATTACTACAGCAGAAAAACAGCAACATCAACATCACTTTAACCCCTTCCTGACGCAACTATTTTCCATTTTTCCGTTTGTCGCTCTCTGCCTTCCTGGAGCCATAACTTTTTCTCTGTTCACATGGCCATATACGGGCCTGTTTTTGGTGGGGCAAGTTATACTTTCTAATGCCACAATTTAATATAGCATACAATGTAGAGGGAAGCTGGAAAAAAAATCCAAACGGGATGGAATTGGGGAAAAAAATGCAATTCTGCCACAATTTTATGGGTTTTGCTTTACGGTGTTCATTATGCTGGTAAAACTGACTCATGCTATTAATTCTATGAGTCAGTATGATCATGGTAATACCACACTTGTATAGTTTTTCTTGCGTTTTAATACAAAAAAATTTTTTACTTTTGAAAAAACATTTTTTTCGTCATCACCGTATTCTGAACCCCATAACTATTTTTTATAGTTTTTTCTATGGAAATGTTTAAGGGCTGGCAGGACAATCTGTAGTGTTTGCTAATATCATTTTGGGGTGTGTATGACATTTTGATCACTTCTTATTCAAATTTTTGGGGGAAGTATGCTGATGAAAATACAATTTGTACAGAATAATGGAATTTGCTCCATTATTCTATACAGAAATCGCTATATTACAATTCAGAGCTGCCACCTGCTGGCCTGAACTGTAATATACAATACAGGCTCAAGCTCAGGCCTAATACAGGCTCAGGCTCATTAGCAGCAAAGAACGCTTTCCCCGATCTCCTCCAGGATAAAGCATTCCTGCGCACGTTTCCGGGTTTCAGCCCTCTCAGGCAACGTGGTCACATTTGACAATGGCATCTGAGGGGTAATTGACCATAGGTGTTTGCTTTATAAAAACAGCCGGCACCCAGCGGCTATCGTGCTATCTTTAGAGACCTGACATCCACCATACATGTATGGCAGATGTCGTGAAGGAGTTAAAGAATAATACTACTACAAACCTGGAAATTCAGGTGTGCTGGCAGTCACTCACAATGTTCAGTTTTCCTACTGTATAAATCTGTTAGGGCTCATGCACACGGCTGTAGGTGGTCCGTTCCGTTGCGGTCCCCAATGCATGGGCAACCTCCGTACGGCCGCCGGGATGAATCCAGACCCATTCAAGTTTAATGGGTCTGCATTCGTCCATTCCGCAAAAAGATAGGATATGTTCTATCTTTTGGCGGTACGGAAGTACGGAACGGAACCTCAAAGAACCACTCCATAGTGCTTCCGTAGTGTTCCGTTCTGTGATTCTGTTCCCCACTGTTCAGCATCTCCGGATTTGTGGACCCATTGAAGTGAATGGGTCCGCATCCGTGATGCAGAGTGCACATGGAACAGTGCCTGTGTATTGCGGATCTGCAAATGCGGTTCGTGTGCATGAGCCCTTAAGGTATGGCTACACGTGGAATACTCACTGCAGATTTATTGCACAGGAATCACATGCAGAAAATCTGCAACATTTTCAGTAGCGGCAAAGTGGATTATATTTAAAAAAAATCTCATGCCCACAACTAAAATCATACCAGTTTACACTGTGTTGCGGATACCTACTGTGGATTTCCTCCTTTGCAATGTAAAGGGTGAAATCTAAAATAAACTGGCATTTACACAATGAATTCTGAAAAGGAATGTGCACCATTTGCCATAAAGTCCTCAGCATATACACCACTCGTGGCCGTACCTTTTTCACATGGTCAGTGTTTGGTCAGTGATTTCCATCACTGATTGTGATCCAAAACTAGCTACGGGTCAAAAACACTGAACAGGAGCAAATCTTTCCCTTACCCTAGGTACACACGCGCTGTAAAACGCACAACATGTGGAAAGCCATGCTTCCCTATGGGCATGGTTCACATTTGGGCATTTTACAGCGCGTTTGAACGCGTTGAAAAACGCCAAACGCTGTGGCTTCAGCATGAGCTTCTTTTGGGCGTTTTAACGCTCCTATGGACCATGCTGAAATAGGGGAGAATCACTGAATCGCGCGTATGATGCGCGTTTCTTAGTTACGAAAACGGGCATCCAAAAACGCGCATAAAATGCGCGTCATACGCGCGATTCAGAAACGCTTAGGTGTGTTCCCAGCCTTACACCTTATGTCTGTGGAGGCTTCACTCCTGGTTTTGGCTCAAATACCTGATGGAAATCACTGACCAAAACATTGAAGTGTAAAAGAGGCCTTAGAGTGGATTTACACATTACGTACCTGCTGCCAAGTGAAATTTTGCAACAAAGTAACGTGCAAATATAGAGAATAGGGTGTTAAGAAATCTCAAATACTCAAAGCATTAAAATTGCAGCAGATTCTGCGGTATGATGTGAATTTTCAAATCTGCAGCATCTTGTGGAAGTGTGACGTATTTTATTCACAGTCCTCAATGAAATCTGCATGTCAAACATGGGGATTTCATTGTGGATTTGGTGCACATTGTATTTTTTACGCAATTTGTAGGTCCAGCCTTAGAAGTCTCAAAACCTGAGATTGAAAGTTCCTTGGTGAGGAATCACAGTAAGGGCTCATTCAGACGGCCGTATGAGTGAGTCTTCATCCGTTCTGCAATTTTGCAGAACGGGTGCGGGCCCATTCATTCAATGGGACCGCAAAAGATGCGGACAGCACACTGTGCTGTCTGCATCTGTAGATTCGTTCCGCTGCTCCGCAGAAAAGATAAATCATGTCCCATTCTTGTCCGCAATTGCGGACAAGACTAGGCATTTTCTATTATGGTTGCGGTCATGTGCGGTACACAAATTGCTGAACGCACATGGCCGGTATCCGTGTTTTGCAGATTCGCAAATTGAGGACCCGCATAGCACTATGGCTGTCTGAATGGGCCCTAATGGTGATCAAATTTCTATGCCAGTAATAATATTTCTATACTGCCAACATTTTCCTTATCATTTTACTATGCTACAGAATATTTCATTTTATGTAAAACTTTTTACATTATTTTATTTTTACACTTGGATTTCCAATGTTTTATAACAGTCATGAAACCTCTCCAACCTATAGCCTCTTTGAGGTGATCACCCCTTCGTCTACACTAGAATTTCTTTGGCCAATTTTCCATTCTATCATATACTACTGACCATCTTCTTTGAAAGGAGCATCCTTCTACAAGAACCACTTTTAATGCAATTTTGTGTGGCTGTCTGAAAGAGGATTCACTGTATGCATATGTATATATACTTGAATGCGATTCATTGCAGATAAAATCCTACTCAGCCTAGAATATGAGTGTGTTTTTGAGTAGCTGGTATCAGCTAAGTTTGACTTCATCTGCCATCAAATGTCTTACATTCACAGATCCAAACCACAGAAAGAATGCTATATAAAAAAATAAGACAAAAGATTTGGATCTTCATCGTGCAAGGCAGAAAAATATTTGGCTTCCTGTTGGCAGTGAAAATAAAATGAATTTCACCCAAAAGTAATGGAAAATGTGAAACCACAATCTCTAAGGCACTGTCAGGCTGAAATTTGATAAATGCAAGGATTGAAAACTTTTATTAATATCAAGTGTGACTATTATTGGATGTCCTACATGACGGTGAGCTCTACAATACAGAAATGTGTGTACCTGGAGCAGTGAGACCTTCATTATTGAACACTCACTTCCTAATTGACTAATTGTGGAGTAATGATGTCTTCATTCTTCTACCTCAATTTGACATCCCTGGTTCCTTATACAAAAGGGTTACAAGATGAAGCCACATGTTAGCTATCAGCGTTCTTCTGGCGTCCACAGGGGGCTACTAATCAGTGGACAGGGGTCAAACACCTGCCCTCAGGATCACAGTTCACAAACCATTCATTTCTTTTGAATGGGAATGCTGGAAGTAGAAGTGTCTGAGGCTCAGGCTGTATGTCCTGCGGGTGACCTAAACTTTTCTGCTGTACAAGCAATTTTATATTTTACTGGAAGCAAAGATGTCGTAGAAGCACAATGCCTGGAATTAGATTTTCTCTGGAAGAGTGATAAAATGGATTTCATCCATTCTGCAGCAAAAGGGTGTCTGAATGGCGTTAACACTTTGATGATACATGAAGACTATCATTTGCTAATCATTATTTAACTTGTAAAAAATGAAATAAAATGTGTAAATCCATACAATCTGTTTACTGAAAAATGCCCATACCGTAGAATGTATCCTAGACAAGACTCAATCAAAAACCAAAAGCATGCTTGGGTTCTCTTCACATCTGCTTTGAAAGTGATAAACACCAGTGGCATTGCTAGGGCTGGTGTCACCTGGTGCGGTAGAAAATAGTGTCACCCCCCCGTTACCGCTTAGGTTGGCCAGCAGGCTCAGTGAAGGACGTAAAGGTACGTCAGCGGCGCCACGGCGGCAGGGCGGAGCTTGATGGATGTCCCCTACGTGACTCGTCGAACGGGGCTGCTAGCAGATAGATCTCTTACCGGGTGGGCGGTGCTAGTGGTGTTGGGAACTTGGTGTCATCCGGTGAGGCAAACACCATGACGGAATCTAGGGGGACGCCATTATAAAAACTGGGGCCCATCAGCAACTCCTGGCATTTGTCATTTTTAAAATTTTTGGGTGTGTGTTTCTATGACAGAACAGAAAAATGAAAATGAAAACTCAGGTGTGAACCCAGCCTAACATCTCAAAACTCCATGAGTAATATTGGGTTTACACTATGGGCCTGTGGGCACAGTGTGGGTCACCATCTGGTGCCTATGTATGGCACTTTATTTTCACCTAACAGTACCCATCTCCTTCAAAGCTGTCAGACAAACACTTGTTCAACCAACACCTATTTCTCCTCATTCTATCATACACATTCATGCTTCAGCCCCAGCAAGCATATGTTTTCAAAGACAAGAAAGCCACTGTCAGACACCTCTGGCAGCAGTTTATCTCCTGGCAGAACAATAGGATCAACTTGCCTAATCCATCTTTCTCCCAACATCATCTGTCAGGGAGAGTTAGGAAGTGCTGATACGTTAGATCAGTGATGGTGAACCTTTTGGAGACTGAGTGCCCAAACTACAACCCAATATCCACTTATTTATTGCAAAGTGACAACACGGCAATTTAACCTCAATAATACAATCCAGTATAGTTTATATTCCATGTACTTTATCACTTAGCTATAATTGCCTGCCTACATTCAGTGCGCTGCCTGTGCCGTTCATAGGGCGCCCTGCGCTGATGAATGGCAGGAAATGTCTAAGGCATATTGGTACACCATAGACTTTTCCAGGGTGCAGGTGCCCACAGAGAGGGTTTTGAGTGCCGCCTCTGGCACCCATGCCATAGGTTCGCCACCACTGCGTTGGATTGTCAGCCAGCCCTGACAAACTTGGTGGGTTTTGCCGACGACAATTTAATGTGTCGTTAGAAGCACTGTAGAATATCTGAGTTACATGGCATGTGTTGGAACATGCCTTTGTAGTACATCTAAGATATATTGAAGTATGGGCTTTAAGCAGTCTTTGTTTGCCTATTAAAGATCTGTACAATAAGTCAGTTTGTTGAGGTATAAAAGAGAATTTGCTAAATTCAACATGCTCACATTTCAGATCTGCCCTTCACTGCAACCCACCTACTGTAAACTAAATTGGTCCTACACAGAATATTCCTTTCTCACATTCGAAGCTAGTCTGGACCCAGTCTGTTGGCTTGTATCAGACCTGACAATGAGATCCAGCAGTGATCATTGTCAGTAGACAATCAAACATTTCAACAGATATCATCTGCTGAAGTGATTTATTCCTCAATTTACCGTATTTTCCCTCCTCAGAAACAAGGCATAGAAAAGGTGATGGAATATCTGAAATCATTTTCAGTTGTTTGCATTTCATGTTTTATGTGCTACAGATTGCTGCAAATTCCACAAATGTGTTGTATGACAATTGAATTACTAATCTAAGGCTGGATTCACAGCAGCGCTATCAGTTTCCACTGTTCTGTTTTAGGGCTCGTCCACACGACCGTATGGTTTTGCAGTCCATTTTTAACGGATCTGTTTTTCAGTTTTTGGTGTCAGTAGTGTTTTCGTTTCAGTTCCGCTTCCGTTCCATTCCATTTCCGTATGGTTTCTATTTTTGATCCTTTTGTGCAGATCGCAAACATAAACGGAAGCATATAATAATGTTTTAACAGTAAGTACATTGAAAAATTGGGCTGGGCATAACATTTTCATTAGATGCTTCCGCATTAGATGTCTTCCGGAAGACATACGGATGCATTCCGTATGCATTCCTTTTTTTTTTTACAGCCCCATTGACTTGAATGGAGCCACGGAACGTGATTTGTGGGCTATAATAGGACATGACTCAAAATGTAGCAGAACGGAAATACGGAAACGGAATGCATATGGAGTACATTCTGGTTTTTATACGGACCCATTGAAATGAATGGCTCCATATACGGATGGTATACTGAACGCGAAAATAGCCAGTATACAGAACGCAAAAAAACGTTCATGTGAAAATTAGATTATAGGGCAAAAAATAATATATAAGTATAGATGTGATACGTATTATGGTCCTAGGTTCCTGTCATATCAGGGAAATCCATAGATTTATGTACAAATTATAACTCCTACCTCAGGATGAGGGTTAGTTGGCAAGACAGAGCTTTCGTTTTCCACACCCATGCTAACTGGACCATTACTTGGAGAACTGGGTCCTGATACTGGAGAGCTGCTACTGACTGAAGACTCTAAAATACAAAAAAAAAAAGAACTAATAAATACATAGAATTGAGAAATATGCATCATAACATTGATTATAGGCTGCAGAAAGACGGTATGTATTTGCCTATGTCTGATATTGTCAATTTAGTAATGTGGACTGTTGAACTTGTCTTTTATGGTTTGTTAGTGTGCTACTTGCACAGTATAGGCCGCAAGCTAGGAGCCTATATAGAGGTCCCCATAGAAAAAGTCAAGTTGTAGGTGGCTTTTGATAGGTTGCATTGCTACATCCAATCTGGTACAGGCAGCGCTGGTGATTGTTTGCCCCTGACATAGGATGTCTGCAACCAATATAGGAAGTTATGAGGACAGCTTATGCTGAGCACCCTTTTTCCAAGGACCTCAGAGTAGTGTGCTTGCATATGAGTCCATAAGAATAAGCGTCCATATGCCTTTGTATAATATCGACAGCTCACAGATCTTTAGTATGGGTGCTTAGCATATTATAAGTGCACTCTTCAGATCCGTATAACAGATATACATAATACAACAAAGTGTACGAGGCTGTAACTGTTAAGGAGAGAATCTCTTGCAACCAAACCATCTGCCAAGACTTAGCTGTTCAGCTGACATGGCTGCATTGTAAACAGAAAAGAAGGAAAGGCAGCCAGATATTCTTCTTATCATCTCAAGCTGTGGTTTTAATCAGATTTTTCTACAACAAAGGCTCTATGACATCATAGGGATTCCACCTCTCTTATCTTTAGATAACCTCTATAAGCCTGGTGTAGGTAAAGCTACTTTCACATATGAGCTCCCGGCATTTGTACCTGGATTGGGCCATGCAGCGATATTTGTCCTGCCAAAACTCATCATAAATGCAGGGGTGCGGCAGGATTCTTACTGGATCCCATAACAGTTCATAGAGTCCGGCGGGCATGCAACACTATCTGGCTATGCCGAAACAGACCTGCCAGATTTCTCTGCTGCATATGTGGAAGAAGCCTTACCAAATGGCGCTACAATTGCATTGAACAATGTCCTTCCCAGTGCTTTTGGTACAGAAGGTGCAGACATAGTAATTATAGCAGGGCCTACTAGGTTCAGAGGTCCACATGGCAGCTGGGGTCCTGTTACACATTTTAGATTAGGGCCCAGAAGTTTCAAGTTATGGCTTTTGCATTTCCATACCACGTCTTTCATAACAGAACACATTCAATAAATGATCATGGCACAGTAACTTAGTTCTAAGTGAAGCACCAACGTAATTATTAAAGAGAACCTGTCACCATGAAATACGATGTAAGCTGCAGGCTGCATGTTATAGAGCAGGAGGAGCTGAGCAGATTGATATGGTTTTATTAAACAAGATTCAGTAAAACGTGAAATGTATTCATTTAAATTCCTGCACATTCTGGGCTGTGAAGTCCAGGAGGCGGTCCTATCAGTGATTGACAGCTATCTGTGTATACACAGTCATAGAGGGAAGGCTGTCAGTCACTGATAGGATCATCTCCTTGACTTCATAGTCCAGAATGAGCAGAGATTTAAATGAATAAATTCTGCATTTTAATGATTCTTTCCCATAAAACTATATACCAATCTGCTCAGCTCCTCCTGCTCTATAACATGTTGTTTGTCATTCAGACACCATGTTAAATGTGACAGGTTCCCTTTAAGGTACTGTTTTGACTACAATAAGGGCTATTAAGAAGATCCAGCTAGTACCTACTGAATAAATAAAACTCCATGAAATAACAGACAGGATGAAAAAATGAAATAAACTATCTCCATATATGAACTGATATACATAATCAAACTATTAATATCAAAGATGAATGCTGCTGGCCATCTGGAATATCTGCAGCACCCAGCTTGAGGTCAGTCTGGTGCATAGAACTACTTATAACATATGGTGACCAGACGGTGGCAGGAAAAAAAACATGGGAACCAGTAGTTTCATGCTTGGCTTACTTTTCCTTACTACTGGGATTTGTGTGTCATGTTGATTTTGTATAGTTGTAGGTCTTGATAGATAGTGGACATAAGTGTACCTAGATGTGGAGAGTGGGAGCCGTTCATATTTTGTTTAGTTGCTCTGAATCCCCCCCTCACAAAAAAAAAAAAAAAAGATTTTCCACAAATTATAAATAGTTACACAAAATACATAAGAGGTCACTGGAGGTTTGAGGGTTGTACAAGGAATTTTATATGGTATAATTGTTTTACTGTAAATAAATGAACGAAAGTTGAGGGAACTTAACTTTTTTACTGGATCCTGCGACCAAAATAAAGCAAAAGGTCAAATTTCAGACTGTGAAAAGATAATGGGTGTTCCAATAAAAAAAAAAAAACTTGGAGCAATATTTGAACAGAGTCTTGTTTTTGCTATAGGACTAAGGACATTTGATTTGTTCTTGTGTCACCAAAGATAAACAAAGTAGATTTCCAAAGGTCATAATAACATGCTATCAATCTAGTGTGGAGGCTGCCACTGTGCTGCCCCTTTCTATGTCAACACATAAATATAATGTCCATCCTGCCTGGATGTGAAAAAGTGCATGGACTAAGGGACATTAACACTGCTTGCTTCACTAAGCCTAAAGCGTGTCTTCTTTGAATTTGGAGCACACGAAGAATAAACTATATATAAGAGTAGTGTCCTTTCATAAGATTATTGATAGGAAGTCCAGAAAAATATCTGATCCCGCAATTAAAGGGCATTTGTCACCACATATCATATGTCCAAATAAAAACTAGCTGACCTTTGAGATGTCCACTGGTCCGCTGAACGCCGCAGTACTGCTCCCATCTTCCTCAGTGCCTGCATTGCCGAGAAAGCTGCTGTTTTATAAAATGCAAATGAGCCCATAGGAGCAACAAGGGCAATGCTATTGCACCTTGTTGCTCCCATAGGCTCCTCTTACTCCCCTTCATGCTGTGCTCCCACCGCTAAGGGCGGGTTCGCATTACCGTTCCAAATTCCGTTATAGTGTTCTGTTATAATGGAACATAACAGAATGTTAGTACAGAATGCAAAATGGAACCCTTTAACCACATCAGCCCCCCTAGCTTAAACACCCTTAATGACCAGGCCACTTTTTACAATTCCGCACTACACTACTTTCACCGTTTATTGCTCCGTCATGCAACTTACCACCCAAATGAATTTTACCTCCTTTTCTTCTCACTAATAGAGCTTTCATTTGGTGGTATTTCATTGCTGCTGACATTTTTACTTTTTTTGCTATTAATCAAAAATTACCGAAATTTTTGCAAAAAAATGACATTTTTCACTTTCTGTTGTAAAATTTTTTAAAAAAAACTACATTTCTATATAAATTTTTCTCTAAATTTATTGTTCTACATGTCTTTGATAAAAAAAAGTCCAATAAGTGTATATTTATTGGTTTGGGTAAAAGTTATAGCGTTTACAAACTATGGTGCAAAAAGTGAATTTCGGCATTTTGAAGCAGCTCTGACTTTCTGAGCACCTGTCATGTTTCTTCAGGTGCTAGAATGTCAGGAAAGTATGAATACCCCCAAATCACACCATTTTAGAAAGAAGACACCCCAAAGTATTCATGGAGGGGCTTGGTGAGTTCATGTATCATTTCATTTTTTTCACAAGTTAGCGGAAAATGACACTTTCTGAGAAAAAAAAAAAAAAGTTTCAATTTCTGATAACTTCTGGCAAAAAAAAAAAAATCTCAGACGGACTCACTATGCCCCTCAGTGAATACCTTGGGGTGTCTACTTTCCGAAATGGGGTCATTTGTGGGGTGTGTTTACTGTTCTGACATTTTGGGCGGGGCTAAATTGTGAGCCGCCATGCAAAACCTAAAGGTACTCGTTGGAATTTGGGCCCCTTTGCGCACCCAGGCTGCAAAAAAGTCTCACTTATGTGGTATCGCCGTACTCAGGAGAAGTAGGGCAATGTGCTTTGGGGTGTATTTTTACATATACCCATGTTGGGTGAGAGAAATATCTCAGTAAATTGTCAACTTTGTATAAAAATTTTTAAAAGTTGTTGTTTACAGAGATATTTTTCACACAAAGTATGGGTATATATAAAAATACACCCCAAAACACATTGCCCTACTTCTCCTGAGTACGGCGATACCACATGTGTGCCACTTTTTGCAGCCTGGGTGCGCAAAGGGCCCTAAACCAATGAGTACCTTTAGGATTTCACAGGGCATTTTTACGCATTTGGATTCCAGACTTCTTCTCACGCTTTAGGGGCCCCTAAAATGCCAGGACAGTATAAATACCCCACATGTGACCCCATTTTGAAAGAAGACACCCCAAGGTATTCTGTGAGGGGTATGGTGAGTTCATGTAAAATTAGATTTTTGTCACAAGTTAGTGGAATATGAGACTTTGTAAAAAACAAAATAAAATAAATAAAAAAACAATTTCCACTGACTTGTGCCAAAAAATAAAAATTCTGTGGACTCACCATGCCCCTCACGGAATACCTTGGGGTGTCTTCTTTCCAAAATGGGGTCACATGTGGGGTATTTATACTCACCTGGCATTTTAGGGGCCCCTAAAGTGTGAGAATCCAAATGCATAAAAATGGCCTATGAAATCCTAAAGGTACTCATTGGTTTTAGGGCCCCTTTGCGCACCCAGGCTGCAAAAAAGTGTCACTCATGTGGTATCGCCGTACTCAGGAGAAGAAGGGCAATGTGTTTTGGGGTGTATTTTTACATATACCCATGCTGCGTGTGAGAAATATCGCTGTAAACGACAACTTTTTCCATTTTTTTATTCAAAGTTGTCAATTTACAGATATATTTCTCTCACCCAGTATGGGTATATGTAAAAATACACCCCAAAACACATTGCCCTACTTCTCCCGAGTACGGCGATACCACATAAGTGACACTTTTTTGCAGCCAAGATGCACAAAGGGGCCCTAAAACCAATGAGTACCTTTTAGGAGGGCATTTTTACGCATTTTTCTTCTCACGCTTTAGGGTCCCTAAAATGCCAGGGCAGTAGAAATACCCCACATGTGACCCCATTTTGGAAAGAAGACACCCCAAGGTATTCCATGAGGGCATGGCGAGTTCATAGAAGATTTTTTTTGGCACAAGTTAGTGGAAATTGATTTTTATTGTTTTTCTCACAAAGTCTCCCTTTCCGCTAACTTTTGACAAAAAGTTTAATTTTTCATGGACTCATTATGCCCCTCAGCGAATACCTTGGGGTGTCTTCTTTCCAAAATGGGGTCACATGTGGGGTATTTCTACTGCCCTGGCATTTTAGGGGCCCTAAAGCGTGAGAAGAAAATGCGTAAAAATGCCCTCCTAAAGGTACTCGTTGAATTTGGGCCTTTGCGCATCTTGGCTGCAAAAGTGTCACACATGGTATCGCCGTACTCAGGAGAAGTAGGGCGATGTGTTTTGAGTGTATTTTACATATACCCATGCTGGGTGAGAGAAATATCTCTGTAAATTGACAACTTTGAATAAAAAAATGTAAAAAGTTGTCGTTTACAGCGATATTTCTCACACCCAGCATGGGTATATGTAAAAATACACCCCAAAACTCATTGCCCTACTTCTCCTGAGTACGGCGATACCACATGTGTGACACTTTTTGCAGCCAAGATGCGCAAGGGGCCCTAAACCAATGAGTACCTTTAGGATTTCACAGGCCATTTTTACGCATTTGGATTCTCACGCTTTAGGACCCCTAAATTGCCAGGGCAGTATAAATACCCCACAAGTGACCCCATTGTGGATAGAAGACACCCTAAGGTATTCTGTGAGGGGCATGGCGAGTTCACAGAAAAAAAAAAATTTGGCACAAGTTAGCGGTAATTGATTTTTTTTTTTTTTTTTTTACAAAGTCTCATATTCCACTAACTTGTGACAAAAAATAAAATTTTGCATGAACTCACCATACCCCTCACGGAATACCTTGGGGTGTCTTCTTTCTAAAATGGGGTCACATGTGGGGTGTTTGTACTGCCCTGGCATTTGAGGGTCTCCGCAATCATTACACGTATGGCCAGCATTAGGAGTTTCTGCGATTCTCCGTATATTGAGCATACGGGTAATGAGATTTTTTTCCGTTCAGCCTCTGCGCTGAAAAAAATGAACGGCACAGATTTTTTCATTTGCGTCGGTCAATGTGGATGAAAAAATCTCTGCCAAAATCAGTGACTGTGGTGCGGTGGGCTGGGCGCTAGCTACCTAACAAGTAGCTAGCTAACTGGCGGTGATAGGGGACCCTTATGCCCCATTCACACGTCCGAAATTCTGTTTGCGGAACGGAATTGCGGACCCATTCATTTCTATGGGGACAGACTTTGTCCCGCTCGGATCCGAATTACGGATCCGCGCTTCGAGTCTGCACTTCCGTTCCGCAAAAATATAGAACATGTCCTATTCTTGTCCGCAACTGCGGACAAGAAAAAGCATTTTCTATATAGTTCTGGCAATGTGCGGATCTGCAAAATGCGGAAAGCACATTGCCGGTGTCCGTGTTTTGAGGATCTGCGGATCGGATCCGCGGATCGAATCCGCGGATCGGATCCGTGGATCCGTGAATCCACGGATCCGTGAATCCACGGATCCGCAAAACACATATGGACGTCTGAATGGAGCCTTACAAAGGGTGTGATCAATGACAGGGGGGTGATCAGGGGGTCTAGATGGGGTGATCAAGGGGTTAATAGGTGAGGGGGTGGGGGGGTTAGTGTAGTGTTTGGTGCAACTTTACTGTAGTTACCTGGTCCTCTGGTGGTCGATCCCAGCAAATGGGACCACCAGAGGACCAGGTAGCAGCTATATCAGACGCTGTTCATAAAACAGCGTCTGATATAGCTGTTTGATGCGATTTTATTCGGATCTACAGCCTGCCAGCGATGGATCATCGCTGGCAGGCTGTAGCCGAACTGCCGTGCCGCGCTTCTCTGTGAACGCGCGCGCGCGTTCACAGGAAATCTCGGCTCTCACGAGATGACGCGCCGACGCGTCAACTCAGAGCTACAGGACCGCCCGCAGAACGCATCCCTGCGTTAGGCGGTCCTGTAGTAGTTAAGGGGCATGCTGTTATGCATGATGGCAAAAAAAAAAAGTGCTGTCGACAGGGCTTTTTTTCCCATCATGTATCATAAAAAAAAACTGAACCCTTTTTTTGTGCCAATAGAAATGTATTAGGATGGAGCAAAATGGAATGCCTCTTAAAGGGTTCCATTTTGCATTCCGTCACAACGGAACACTATAACGGAATGAGGAACGCCAATGCGAACCTGCCCTAAGACTGACAGGCTAGTCAGTGAAAACATATTTACGCCAGGCCCTGAAGTTTCTTGGGAGTGCGTTAGGCACAGGTGCAGTAAAGGGATGGACACTGCCTATCTGCTCAGCGATCTCCATCCCTTTACTGCGCATGTGCCAAATGTGCTCCTGTAAAACTTCAGCACCAAGTATGGATGTGTTTAAACTGCCTGGCTGGTTAGACTGAGAGGTGGGAGTGCAGCATGAAGGGCTGTGAGTGGAGCCTCTGGGAGCAACGAGGTGCAATGACATCACTCTCGTTGCTCCTTGGGGCTCATTTGCATGTTATGAAACATCAGTTTTCTTTAAAATGCAGGCACCAAGGAAGATGAGACCAAGACCGTGGCATTCAGCTGACCAGCTCATATCTCAAATGTCAGCCAGTTTTATTTGGACATATGTGGTGACAGATGGCCTTTAATGCTTTATCTCAAGTATCTCCAGCTCTGAAACTCTTCAGAAACACTCACATAGACATGTGTGACTGATATTAGTAAATCTGCTTATAATCTACTCTTTTATAAGATGTTACCTTGCCATTAAGTGTTTTTTTTAATACCACGGATATGGACATATCAATACAATATAAATTCTAACATAAATATACGGTAATAATATGGGAAATTTAAGAAACTAATCCTATAAAGCAGTTTCAGGACCAATATTATTTGCACAGTGATAAAGGCTTAGAGCATTGGTCTCCAACGTGTGATACTCCAGCTGTTGGGAAACTAATTCTCCTGCTGTGCCCTGACAACCTGTGGCTGTCAGACCATGATTTTGAAAATATAGGAAGTATTTTCGTTAAATGTATTATTATGGAGGTACTATAAAAACCAAATATGATGCTACATGGTGGATGTTGGGAATAATACAATTATTTGTATTCAATAATTTTTGTATACATCAGATCATACATACAATAAGGTTACTGTACCTGCCACCTCAAATATTCTCTTCTTATATGAACCTGTGACATTTCCATCTTTTCTTCTCAACAAAGGGCTACTTCTTCTCTCAGCTACTTTTTGTTTTAACCGAGACCGAACCTTCAGGTTGGGTTCTGAAGCTGAAATGAATACAATTTAAAAAAAAGATTCAAATCGAATTACAGAATTCTGTTACATAATACAGACTTCTGACTGTACTGATAGGAAATGTGCCATCTGTTAATTGTGCCTTTTAAACTGAAATATACAGCATTTTCAGTTACCCTGAGCTTTGATTTATCCTTGAATTTGCCAAAAAGTTGACTAAAAGCAGAATAAGAGCACAAGTTCCAGCAATATAAAGACAGGTCTAACTAATGTACATGGCTATGCATCAATACCAAAGTGTATCAAAATATAAATGGTTAAAGTTACCATAAAATATACTGAATTAGGTTGAAAAAACAGAAGATGACAATAAAGAAAAATATATGATAATGAAATAAATAAACAGTGCATACTAAGATGTTGTAGCTATCACATAACAAATAGGATAAATGCATACAGGGAGATTTATCAGAACTGGAGTTTTATATGTTACTTTTAATCTTTCCCTCTGTCTGCATCAGATGTGACACAATTATTAAGAGGTGCATGCCATTTAGGCCTCATGCACACGACCGTTGTTTGCTTCCGCATTCATTCTGGTTTTTTTTCACGGATAGAATGCTTCCTCATTCATTTCAATGGGTCTATCAAAAAAGCGGATGGTCAACCATTTTTGTTCCGCATCACTGGTCCGTGTTCACATTCCGTCAAAGAAATAAAGCATGTCCTATTTTTTTCACGTTTGCATACAAGGATAGAGCATTATTACAATGGATCTGCCATAAAAACAGATCTGCCAAAAAAACGGTCCATCATCCTTTTTTTTTGTCGGACGCAAAATTGGCGGATGGAACGGACAAGGAAACAAACAACGGTCGTGTGCATGAGGCCTTAAAGGGGTTGTCTCACTTCAGCAACTTGCATTTATCATGTAGATAAAGTTAATATAAGCAACTTACTAATGTATTGTGATTGTCCATATTCCCTCTTTTGCTGGCTAGATTAATTTTTCTTCACATTATACACATTATGTTCATTTCCATGGTTATGACCACCCTGCAATCTAGCAGTGGTGGTCGTGCTTGCACACTCTTGGAAAAAGCGCCACCCTCTCTAGTGTTTGAGACTGTAGCAGTGCTCATAGGATGATGCTTTTTCCTACAGTGTACAACCACGGCCACTGCTGCTGGATTTCAGGGTGGTTGTAACCATGGAAAGGAGAAGTGTATAATGCGATGGAAAAATGAATCAAGGCAGCAAAGGAGACAATATGGACAGTCACAATACATTAGTTAATGCCTTTTAGTAACTTTCTGTACATGTTAAATGCCATTTGCTGAAGTGAGACAACCCCTTTCATATTTGTGGAGCAACTGTGCAGGTCTGTGCGCCAAAGGGAGCTAGTGTAGATTTCAGCTATAATCTATGGCAGGCGCCTGATGTAGATTATGATAGATATGATAGGCCGCCTACTTCGGCCCCACACCACTTGCTGTTTTGAAAAGTGGCGAGCAATGCCTACAACCACCAAAAAGTAGCCAAATTTTCTGCAACTACAGTGTTTGACACAATTTACAACTTTTTGGTACCAGTTTTCTGGTGCAAAGGAAATTATAAATTTCCTCCATTAGTTTCTAGAAAGGTTAACTGCAACCATAGGCAGTTTTTGTCTCAATTCACAAACTCATCAAAGCTTATCTCACCTGGGGACCTCACCACTGACATAGGTAAAGTTTCTTCCCTGACTTGGTTCCCCCAGATATGGACAATCCAATTCTGTGCTACTGGTTGGCTACCTATCTCTGTAGAGTTAAAAAGAACTCTACAGAACTCTGTAGAGAGTCTTTTTGAGGTTTGACATTCCTACTCATTGTTATTTTTGTTGCCAAAAAAGAAGAGACAAAGGGGGGCAAAATTTAACAACCAAGGTTACCAATATACTATGGTATATTTTATAAAACTTTACCATGAAATTAGATTTTTCTATTTCTACTTTATTTTTTAAAAGACTCCAAAAGATTGCCTCTTTAAAAAGACCACCTACAATCCAGGCTAGAACTTCGTGTTCTGGATTTTCAATTATTTTATATCCTATGGACATTGGCTATCTTCTTTGAGTAAATAACTCCTCTTGAAGACCATTTTTCCCAGTTTTTGGTAGTTGTCTTCATGAGGTTGGCCTGTATAAGAACACAATAAGCTCCGGGCATGCTCTGAAGACCAATTACTGAATTGCAAGACTAGTATACAGTAGGTGGTAGAAGAATTGACGTCACTATAACCTCAATGCAAGCTAATAAAGAGGAGCTAATGGTCTTTGCTGGTTATTTGTCATTTTGATTTGGTAAACCTCATCATCCAGAAATACTCTTTACATTTTTCAGTTAAAGAGAAATTCTCTGTATTATGCATAGAAAGAAATGGATAGAAGTGAATTCTGAGAACAATATGTTCCCGATAATATCAGACAAATGACCTGCATAACATATATGGTTGTAACTTGGTATGTTTACGAGTAAACAAGTGTCCCCTTTTCTCAAAGGAATTTTGTGCATTCTCTTAATGTTTTCCTAAGATCAGTTTCATAGGAGATTTCCATACCAGTGACTGCCTAATGTGAGATGTAGTCCCTCAGCTCAGAGAAGAAAGCTGTTCAGTATTCACCAGAGGGATGTTGAACTTATGTGTCAATGTGTTTCATGCCCAGTGGCACTGATTGCCTTCCTATTTTTACCATACAGTTTTCACTCTGCATTTCAATCACATCAGCAGTAGGACTTTTTTCATGTCTCTGAATTTGCCTGCCTGCTGCGAAGGTAACCTTGCATAACATAAATTATTGAAATGAAAACATTCAATCTGGAATTGAAAAAGAGGAAACATAAATATTCTGCAGACTTCTTTTTCTTCTGCAATTAACGCACAAGAAAATGGAATAATTAGTCAAAAAAAAAATGCATTAATATTTGCAGATCTTTTTACACCACAAGGATGGAAAATCTACATTGTAAAATATATCTATACATTTTTTCTCATACTTAAATAACGTTGGGTTACAATTTGTCATACTTACAATCTATGATTACATGTAACACCAGACAGTTGTTCTAACACTGTGCCGCCATATTCGGTGACATAAGCAAAAGATACTTAAACTGGGCCCCACTGGTACTGGGGTATACCACCCAGGATTGAAAGGCTTGATGTTTGCTTTGCTCTCCCCCCCTCCCCCCCCCCCCTTTCCATGACACTTGAGCTTAAACACTATGTACACCTTAGGGGACAATTTGATTTTTAATTTTTCAATTGTACTCATTATGAGGTAAAAATAATTTTTTCAGTTGGTCTTTATTAAAAAATATGGTTTCCTTTTCTCTGTACAGAGCCGAAATGCTCCACTAGCAGAATCTGAATTTTCTCTCTGCTCTGTCAAACAGGGAAAGGATGGGCTCCTTATATCTGCTCTCAGACCTCATAAACACTCAACATAGCCCAATCCTTATCTTACTGATAATAATGTGGCTTAAAAAAGTGTTTATGACCTATTGGTAATTTAGAAATAAGGGTCATTAGATGACGGCACAAGGTGAAAGTGAAAGTAGAAGTCACATAGCTAGAAAAACCTTTTGACAGAACTCAATATTTTTAGTAAAGATCAATTGAAAAAATTATTTTTAGCCCAAAATGAGTAAAATGCAATCATAAAAAAGTACCCCGACAAGGTGTACATAGCCTTTAAAGGGAACCTGTCACTGGGATTTTGGGTACAGAGCTGAGGACATGGGCTGCTAGATGGCCACTAGCACATCCACAATATCCAGTCCCCATAGCTCTGTGTGCTTTTATTTTTTTTTTAAACTGATTTGATACATATGCAAATTAACCTGAGATGAGTCCTGTCCATGACTCATCTCAGGGACAGGACTCATCTCAGGTTCATTTGCATATGCTTAAAATCTGTTTTTTTACACAATAAAAGCCCACAGAGCTATGGGGACTGGATATTGCAGATGTGCTAACGGCCATCTAGCAGCCCTTGTCCTCAGCTCTATATCCAAAATCCCGGTGACAGGTTCCCTTTAAGGTTGTATGTAGTATAGAGGCAGGACAAGTAGATGTTGTGAGGTCCTTGGAGAGATGGGGCCAGAATTGGTTGGCCATTTCTACTTTTCTCCTGGTTGGTGAGATCCTGTGTAGGACTCCCTTCTTTAGAAGAACTGCATTGTTAGCAAAACATGGGGTAGGGAATTTACCAGGATTAAGAAACATCTACTGGGTGGGTGGTAAAAAAAAATGACATCATCACGGGAGCCCATTTTGATATGACTTCTATATACACCACTGCTTGGGACAGTTCATTACCCTCTTGTTTGGTAACAGTGTATTTTTCTGGTGTGATAAAGCAAATGTACATAGATTCTCGCCACTGATTAGAAAAAGAGATGTGACCAATGAGGGCTGAGTTATCTCTTTTAAGGGCTCTTGGCCAGCTGCATGGGCTTCCTTTATAGTGCATATGCCCTTGGCAATATTATTTAATCCCAATTTTAATCACACCAAGCTGCATTTTGCTTTATCAATTACATATTCGGCCAAGCAAATTCTCTTTACTGCTCAGTTCTGCACATCCTGTGCCTATAGAGTTTTCCTGCTGGCAAGGATGGTTGCTCCAAGCTTTGAAAAAAGTTAATTTTATTAATTGTAAGGTTTTCTGCTGATCTTATTGGTTCTTGTCACATCAGCAATGGAACTATTATTACTTTAACTGTGAGGTGGTCAGGTGCTCCCCAGTTGGAGGTATGGTGCATTGAGCTATGACAGAACAGAATGCTAAACGGTTGCTCCTATCAGGTTTGGAAACACCACAAACTCATTGTGTGCTTATTTTAATGTTGTACTAGGCTCAGGAGACAACTTGCAAGATATATTATTGAGGTAATTTTTACGTATTTTGAAATAAATTATGACTAATGGTAAGGTTTAGGCATTACCAAACTCTGACTACTAAGGCAACATTAGAAAAAGATTAAAAGGGCCGTGCAATACTACAATATTGATGACATATTGTTCTTTACAGTAACCCTGATGGTGGGGATATACTTTCCCGAGGGGAACACCAGGTTGCTATCTCTTGAGGAGGATTGGCACACAAAGCAGATGGTCCAAGCAGACCAGGAGGTACCATAGCAGGGTACCAGAGGTATGGATGTAGTCAACAAGCCAAATCGTAACCAGGAGCAACAGTGCAGGACCGAGGATAAGGTAGAGGTGTAGTTGTACAAGCAATGGGTCAGGAGTCAGGACAAGCAGCACAGATAAAGGTCAGGCAATCCAGGTCAGCAACAGGAGAGTTGAGACGTAGCAGGTAAGGATCAGACAGCAGACAAGCACTAGTCAGGAACACAGGAACTCAAGCACAGACAAATTCACCTTTGCAGGACACAAGGACCTTTGGCGCTCAGGCACCAGGGAAGAGTGCTGGATGAACGGGATTGGTCACACAGGTCACATGTGCAAGACCTTTAAAGAACAGGAAGTGATGCGCACCAGACCTTAATGAGGTTCTACAGGGAACAGGCTGGAAGGAATGTAGTGTGCAGGGCTGAAAGGAAATCATGGAGTGTATTGCAGGAAGGACTTACAAGGACAGATCCCAGTTCGCAGCAGTGAATGGGAACATACCTGCAAAACATCAACAGGACAGTGCTCGCCCAAATACCGAGCCTGGGACCGCAGCGGTGTATGGGATGAGCAACTGTAGTTACACTACACTGCCTCTACAAGCAAGACAATGTGCAGATAATAATGAAGCAGGATAGGTCATCAATATTGTAGCATTGCACAACCCTTTAAGAAGCTTTATTATAAAGTCTTTTTTGAGATAGTGCTTCATCTTTGGCTATTGGTTGTAGACAGTATTATGGATGTTACACCCCATGACTTCCTATGGGTCTTTTGAACCAAAATGGGTAGCCATAGAGTTCTCTGATGGGCCACGCTATATAATATATAATGCATTTTTATTTTTTTTTGCAGGTGCAGAATAGACTAGAGACGCTATCTGTCTTGGTGCACCTGATCTGAAGCATCTCTTCCAGCTTACATCCTGACATGTGTTATTCTTTATGCTAAAGTGTGCACATGTTTTTCCAATGAAAACTTCTATCTCAGTCTTTCCTTTTTATTTGCTGTGTACATATCTACTGAAATTAGTATCCCCCGCAGCAGCCCATGGTCAATTAGCTACAATGAAAACCTGCTGTTGCCAGAGACATTTTCCCTTGATGAATTTAAATAAACACATTTCCTAGGTCCACATGATATTGGGAAGTGCAGCACTTTCTTTCTGAGGACAAGAACACACGACTAAAGTTACCTATGTAATGCTGAAAATAATATCTGTTTTTATCTACGTAGTAGGCACTGTAAAGAAGCAGGGCTGCGTGCTGACATTTAGACGCCACACTAGGAATAATCTGACTCTTTCTAAATTCAGAGAAATCATTCTTGCAAGAAGAAAAAGTTCATAGTCACATAATGTGCAGAACTGAGCGGCACTGGATAAAAACTTGATTGGCAATAAATGACTCTTATTACCACATATGGCTGTGTGGTCATACTGCACCATAGAAAGGAATCTATTACATGTATGATCTATAGCAACTTCAAATTAATGGGTTTGGGCAGTTGGTTTACTTGAACGGGCAGAGCAGTTGTACTTACACTGCGCCACCTCTACAAAGGAGATGATGTGAGGGTAACTTTGAAGAGGAAGCGGCGCACGCACAGCTAATAGGTGAAGGGAGTCGGACCCCCGCTGATCTGATTTTGATTACCTATCCTGAGGATAGGTCACCAATATTGTAGCACTGTACAAGCCTTTTAACAAATCATATGTTTTAGCTTTATTGAAAGACATCTTTCTAAAAATTCAAAAATGCAAGGACTAGACACATAAACGCAAAAGTCTACTAGCATAGAAATCAAGTACATGGCTGTATTACAGCTTTGCAGAAGCTCAGAGTTGTATCAATCATTAGACCCTTAGATCTTTAGAAAGCATATGGGTCTATACTGTATGACTGCATGACTAATTTGAAAATTCAGACAGAATCCAACGGGAAAATATATAGACGCTGATTCTAGAGTAGACATTATACAGCACTATATTCTATACTGTAATATGGCACTATATATTACAGCACTATAATATGGTGCTGTATAGAGGTACTATGGGGGGAAATTCTGTGGTAACTGCAGGCTCCAAGCAGAGCTATGTGCATGAGCACTGACAGATTAAGTTACAGCCACAGGGATGAAAGCGTACAGCCAAACTCAAGAACCATGTCACGTGGATCTCAAATATGCCACCCAATAAAATCTATAGACTCTTAATGGACTTCCATTAGCACGAAATTTAAAAAAATCTTGTTAGCACCCAGTACCTAATTACAGAGGTATTATACCTTGTAGAATTGTGTCTAGGGGGAAAATGTACACACCATACAATGTAATATAGACATCTAGCCACTCCACATGCCATTAAACAAGTATGTACTAAAAACCCATAAACTATGGCAAAAATACCTTGTTTTTTAAAGGGTTAAACCATAAAACGCAATACTTTGAAGATTTTCTGGAAACGAATTTGGGAGAAAATAATTGTTCGGCAATAAATCATTTAACATTTTATCTTTTGGTTAATTTAAAGGGAACTAAGGAAAATATTTATTCAAAAATGTACAACTTTACTTACTGGTTGTAATAATACTCTTGACAAATAACTACCATTAGAACAAGCCTAATGAAAATATTTTCAGAAGTGTTCAGTACTATGGTGGATACAGGAATTTACACAAGAGACTTCTGAAATATTTGTCAAACATGACCTAATAACTTAGCGAGCTATGCGGGTAAGAAGGGTCTTGTGGACTAGGTGCTGTTGTGTTGCTGTGCACCACAATGTGAATTCTTTCATTGTGGGAGTTTGATGCTTCCTTTTCAGTGAATTAGTTTATAGCGCTCCTCCTCTGATTATCAACTGCTATAATTCAGCACATGTATCCCAAAGCTATGGGTCCCTTAGAGGGATTGGGCCTAGCCTTGGTTGGTTCCATCAACTTTGGCGAGAACCTGTGCATGATCATCAGTTCAAATGTCTCAGAAAACCCTTCCAACTATGTTGTTAGCAAGTAAGGAGGTGAGGAAAGCCCCAAGAGTTTAGGACAAGAGTTTAAAGAGTGAGACAGGTAACTGTCCTGAATAACATCATATAATGATGGGGGCCTACTTGTGACTTCTGCTATCAGAACCTTTCTCTTCAATGTTCTCAATTGGCTCTAGTTGCTAAGTCTACTATCTTTCCATACACTTATACATACCTTTACCATTACTTACTGTTTTTACTTTTGCTTACAAAAACCGATCATAGTTGCACTTGACAGATACGGGCATTCTGTTTTATTTTGGTGTCTCTCTTTAGTACTTTGATTGCCAAATGGTGTACTTTGAATGGTTTTTTGCATTCGCTCAGAAATAAATGAAAAATTAGGAATTCACATGTTAAAACCTGCTTCACATATATGAGTTGTGGCCGGCCATTTCTTTTTTTTTTATCCTGGAAGTGGACACACACTTCAGTGCACAGGTCCAGCATCTATAGACTGTCAGCACCAGAACTAAAAGTGTACCGTAGCATGTAGTGTTTTTTTTGTCCAGAGCTAATTGACATCTGTTATCGTAAGTGATGTGCCGGATGTAAGTGAACTATCTCATAGAAAACTATAGGATCGGTTTTGGCTTCGGTTCCCCTCTGAAGGAGGGAAATTGAACCAAATCACTGAATATACATGTGAAGCGGCTCTAACAGATATTCATAAGTCCACGTAAATACTATTAGCATCCTATCTGATTTTTTTATATTTCTAGTGTAAAGCCATGTTGGGATGTACAATATTTGCTTTCCAAAATGGACACCGACCAACTCCATTGAAGTGAACAGAGAGTAAGAAGCGGCTCAGCAGATTTTTTTTTAATAATCTGAGAAGAAATGAAGGAGTTACATTCACTTGTGATTGATTTATGGTGGGAAGACGTTTCTAATAGGGATATATTTATTTTATTAATATAGTGCTAACAAATTCTGCAGCGCTGTACAGAGATTGTCATCACTCACTGTTCCCACTGGGGCTCACAATTTGAAATGAATCAAGTATAAGTACAAATATGTTTTTTAGAGTGTGGGAGGAAACCAGAGAATCGAGAGAAAACCATGCAAACACAGGGAGAACATACAGAATTCAAGCTATACTATGTATTGAATTACCTGTCTATCTGACCATTGGGAAAACTGTTCTTCATAGATTATTTGGCTGCTGAGTACTTTAGTGTCAGGCTGCTTTATGTTAAACAATGTTTGTGGTCAGTTCCTGTGTTAGAGGCAGATGACACGGAGCTTCTGATGGTCTGTGGATGGAGAACAACTCCTACCTTTGTATAACTGTGATGTGTGCCAAGTGCAAATCAGGACTTAATGAAAAAAGACAGGAAGTGGGGGTAGAGGAGAAATCAGGACCTCTTGTAGAGTCTGCACTAGACATCGGTAACACGAGATTCAGGAAGCGCCATAGCTCTTCTTTGAAGATAGAATGAAGCCTTTTACAAATAGCTGATTTTATTATAGTTATTACTGTACATTCTTGAATGATGTTTATTTGACATGCAGACTTTTTATATGAAACCTGATCACCTCAATGATGAACTTTCTAAACGCCATATTAATTACAAGGCTATGTGGAATTCTCTTCCTTGCTTAATTTCCTCCCTATCCATGAATTCTTCAAAATGAAACACCGGGATGCCGGGTTGACCACCGTGTGATTTCACTGTTGTAGCCACAGTGGTATACAAATAGAGTTTAGAGATTCCAAATGCAATCAAATTCCTATGTCTAGAAGCTCATCTGCCATACAGGACAACAGTTCAAGTTGATGGTGCAGAGGTGCAATGTCCAAATTAATTGTATTGTAGGGAGACAGGGACTGCTGGTACCACTGTTGATGCAGTTGCAGTTTTGGTGCAATATTGGATTAAAGGGGTTGTCCCACAAAAAATATTCAACAGTTTTCAAACCAGCATCTGGATCTGATTACTTTTGTAATTGCATTTAATCAAAAATTTAGCATAGCCACTGAGTTATTCAAAAAAATGTATCCGTATAGCGCCACCTGCTGTTTGTTTTTTCCTATTTCTTTGACCTGCTCACTGAGATGGTCGCACATGCTCAGTGAGCTCCTTGAACTGCCTCCTGAGCTGTGATAGGGAGAGCTGAGACAAGCCCCCTTAGCTGCAGCAGAATAGACACTCCCTTGAGCTGTCAGTTTGATATAAATCTAGCAGAGCAACGAATAAGGAGATCTCTACGAATAACGAATAAGGGATCCATGTGAGGTACAAGGCTGGTTCTAGCTTTGTTAGAAAGTGCTTGTCATCTAACAAAGCTCTTTGGGATAAACCAATTAAAAAAGACAAGAAGTGTACTTTGAGCCACCAGTAGAAACCCTCAGCAATACTAAATAAAATCGGTTAAGGTTATGGTAACGTCTCATTCAGTGCATTTATTTCATACACATGCTCCTGAGTCCTGATATGTGCAACTATGTCATGCAATAGCATAAGTCTACTGGTGAAATGTAGAGCACGCTGCAAATGTTATGGGATGAAGTGCTGGAGACCATAGCCACCTATGTTATCCAATACAGTTGAAAGAAAAGTATGCCAAAGCATATTGACCAGGTAATTGCCATGTGTCTGGTCCATTATTTGTCATGATGAGAATTTCACATGGTATACACAATAAATGCAATGGGAACATATGCCAAACTAGACATCATATGCCACATGCCTTTGCCATTTCACTCAACTCAAAATAAAGAATTTTTTTTAAAAAATAACATCATGGGCATACCCGTGTGCGAAAATGCTAATAATGTTAAAATTAAAAAAAAAAATCATCCTGAAACTTTTTGTGAGTAGTGTATATAAATAGTTTACAAATCTAGGAAAGATCAATAACAATGGATCAAGATTAAGTTTATGGACTTACTTCAAATGTTTAATCATTTTTAAATATTTTTTTGAAATTTATTTTATATTAGAGGTGGGATGACGAATCTGTCGAATGCACGAATCCCTCGAATCTTGTTGGATTCATGGACGAATCCATTCATCTGTATCGCCAGCAATACAGATGAACACTGCAGCAGGGGAAGGGAGAGGCGTCTTCTTTTCCTGTTCCCATGATAGGCTGCTGACACAAGGCCAGCAGCCCATCAGAGACCGGCGCAGGCGGCGTGATGATGTCATCGCGCTGCCTGAGAGTACAGCGTGGGACACAGGCCAGAAGCGGCCTGCATCGCATCACTGCAATGGAAGTAAGTAAGTGTTTTTTTTTTGTTCTATGACGCGCTGGGCTTGGGGCATTGCTGGCATAAGGGGGACAGTATGGGGGCATCTCCTGGCACATGGGGGACATTGTGGGGGCATAGCTGGCACAAGGGGGACACTATGGGGGCATTTCTGGCACATGGTGTACACTATGGGGCATTGCTGGCACATGGGGGACACTATGGGGCCATTGCTGGCACAAGGGGGACACTTAGTGGGCATTGCTAGCACATGGGGGACACTATGGGGGCATTGTTGGCACAAGGGGGACACTATGGTGGTATTGCTGGCACATAGGGGACACTATGGGGGCATTGCTGGCACATGGGGTACACTATGGGGCATTGCTGGCACATGGGGGACACTATGGGGGCATTGCTGGCACATGGGGGACACTATGGGGCATTGCTGGCACAAGGAGGACACTATGGGGGCATTTCTGGCACATGGGGGACACTATGGGGGCATTGCTGGCACATGGGGACACTATGGGGGCATTGCTGGCACATGGGGACACTATGGGAGCATTGCTGGCACATGGGGGACATTATGGGGGCATTGCTGGCACAAGGGGGACACTATGAAGGTATCTACTGGGGGCATTGCTGGCACATTATGGGGACATTATAGTGTTGGAGGGGGGAAGAATACTATGGGAGTATATTATATAGGCACATTATGGGGGCACTAAGAAGGGGACTCTTATACTGGTACATTGTGGGGGCACTATGGGGAAGAGGAGAGGAGCACCATGTGGGCCTTTACTAGGGGCATTATAGAAGGGTATTTTATACTTGCGCACATAAAGGACATTAGCACAACTGGGGGCACTGAGGGAATTATTTTGTACTGGCACACAGAACGGGAGCATTTTTGAATTAGTGCACATTATTATTATTATTATTATTATTATTATGGTAGCAGGTGAGTGGTTAAGAAGGTAGGAGGATGATGGAAAAGTAGGAACCTAAGATGTCTTTTGTGAAACTACAGAGATGAGAGATGGGTGAAAAATCATCATGGCGATCTGGTCTGAAAGTAAGAGATGAGGAAAGAGAAGGACTGCATCAGAGAAGTTACTGGATGTAAGGTATGTGGTGCTGTATTCTGAATAGCACAGAATATAATATGTATGCGCAGAGGGTAGGAAAAAATTACTGGCCAGTGCGTAAGCGCGGCTACCTACTCCCCAAACTACTCTTATTTGCAGTAAGCACTGTAAGAGATCAACCAAGAACCAGCGCAGATGAAACTAGCTCCAGCAAGAGCTCACAGTCAGGGAGTAGTTAGCCACGCTTACGTACAAGATTCGTAGGATTCGAGATTCGAAAGATTCGTAAGATTCGAGAACCTTTTCATATTCGGATTCGGATTTGGATTCTAAAAAAATTGGATTCGCCCCACCTCTATTTTATATTGATAATATTGATGTTTCACAACAAAAAGAGGTAAAACAATGTAACTGAGTTGTTTTTCCCATATATCAGCGCCTCTTAAAATACATAATCTTTTTATAGTCAGTTGGTACATGAGTCAATTGTGATTAAAGCACAGCTGTGGTGAGTACTCCATGAGACATGTCCACCAGATGTTCCCTCTCATACTGAAACAGACAATTATAAATTCTACTTTAGTATTTCCTTGCGTTGACCAAAGAACATTTCTATGTCTTGAGGTATGTGACTATGCATGCTTTAGTTCTTAATATGACAGAATGCTATAGTCATTTTAGATTTTCAGTTTAATGGATTATCATACATCATTATTTTATAAGGAGGGTTAGACAAAGTGGATCTTCACTATCAAATGGGTATAACATTTATAGGTGCATATAACATTACTGCCTTTAAAATGAAGGCTAGTTTCATAAAGGCTTTTACGTAATACATCATCTGATCTTTGATTGTGAGGTGCTCACAGTGAGTCCATGTACTGACTGGTTGTGCAACTTCACATCTGTATACAATGGTCACCAACACCTCAACTTATTCACGACATTGAGACACATTATTAAAGTTTGGCTTTTTCATTTCTGAGGTCACAGAAATTCCTGAAAACTGTTTATCTACTAACAATAACCACTTTATAGTTTACATTTCCTTTAAAAGGAAGAAAATCTAGGCTCATATCAGATAGCCCTCTACCAGCTGAAAGAGAACTCATTTACATATTATCCCACATAAATACACCTCTATACACCAGCTGCATCTCTTCAATGAGAACCAATGGTGTCCCCCCCAGAACAGTTTACATTTTAAGTTATTCATTCATATACTACCATATATACACGGCATTGCCCTGTATATGTCTATATAAATATTTTCTAATGATATTTCTTACTTAGAAATACTCATTGTTGTCTTAGGCCAGATTAGAGAAATAAAGAAAACATTCATTTTTGTAATATTTTATTTTTTTTCTCTATAGGCCCCAATGCACATTAGTGCATTGCTGGCCAAACCTGTCTGAAAACGAGTTTGCCAATAACCATATGCAGAATTGTGAATATAACTCTGAGTAATAATACAGGTTGTAACAAAAAATTAGTAAAACATAAGTAATACAACATAGTTACAAAGTTAATTAAAGTTTCTGTACATTGCATTTATATCTATACTAGAGATGAGCGAATCGAAGTTGACAAAGTGGAATTCGATCCAAATTTCAGGAAAATTGGCTGCTGCATGTATGAGGACATGGAGAAAGGAACTCTGGGAAGGCAGGATCACCCATACTGACATGCATGCAGCCAATCAGCAGCCAGCCCTGTAATGTCACAGCCCTATAAATAGCGGCAGCCATCTTAGATTCTGCCATTTACCAGCGTACTTAGTGCAGTGAGAGACGTCAGCAGGTGCTAGGGACAGTGGTAGGAAAGACTGGATTGTGCTGAAAAAACGATTTAGCAGTGCAGGGAAAGGATAGGGAGGAATTGTTCCACAGCATTTATGTAGAACAGGGTTCAGTAGGGGAGGTTACAAACTGGGTAATAGGAACAATCCTATTACACCTTGGTGTACTGACTGGGGATCCAAATTGCAATTATACAGCTCTGTCATTCTAGCAAACTGTTGCTGTTTGATAAAGGCATTAACAGGGTTTATTACAAGGAAATATTTCTACAGTACGTTTTATCTGCCCGTGTGGGGTGCAGTGATATATTCTAAAGCCCAGTTTGTCATGTATTAGTGGCAAAATAAAAATACATTCGCCGTTCATCGTTGCACTTATCTGTTGAACAGCCTTTTGTGTTGTGGAAAAGTGGAAAAAAATTAGAGCTTATTTGCTGTTCTGGGGTGCAGTGGTATATTCTAAAGCCCAGTTTTCCGTGTATTAGTGGCGAAATAAAAATATATTCGCCGTTCAGCATTGCACTTATCTGTTGAAAAGCCTTTTGTGTTGTGTAAAAGTTAAAAAAAATTAGGGCCGAATTGCCGTTCTGCGGTGCAGTGATATATTCAAAAGCCCAGTTTGCCGTGTATTAGTGGCGAAATATAAATATATTCGCCATTTATTGTTGCACTTATCTGTTGAAAAGCCTTTTGTGTTGTGGAAAAGTAGAAAAAGATAGGGCCTATTTGCCGTTCTGCGGTGCCATGATATATTCAAAAGCCCAGTTTGCCGTGTACTCATCAGCAGAAGCAGGTAGACCTGGAGCAGGACCTGAACTAGCAGGTGGTGGCATACTTGGACAGTACACTGCCACCCCACATTGAAGATCCACTGGACACTACTGGATCCTACTGGGCAGCCAAACTGGATTTGTGACCGCAACTTGCAGAATTTGCCCTGGAAAAGCTGTCTTGCCCATCCAGTAGTGTGGCATCAGAGTGGGTGTTTAGTGCGGTGGGGGGGCCATAGTTACCCCAAAAAGAACTCGCCTGTCCACCCAAAATGTGAAAAGACTGACCTTTTTCAAGATGAATCAGCATGGATCAGCCAGGATTTCCACCCACTAATGCCTGATGCATGAGACTAGATCATCCATAGTGCCAGAACAACACTTTAACAAAAGAGATCGGTTTCTTCTGGCTACCTGCCTCAGCTACTATTCTGATGCTGCCACCTGCCTGATGCCACCAATCTGATGCCAAGAGCTCCTTCTTTCATCCACCATTTTCAGTGGGTACTTGTATTGCCACCCACCTCCAGACTATGTCACTTTGCCGCTATGTGGCCTCCTTATGCTGCTGCCACCTCCACACTATGTCACCTTGCCACTCTGTGGCCTCCTGATGCTGCTGCCATCTCCACACTATGTCACCTTGCCACTCTGTGGTCTTCTCATACTGCTGCAACCGCCACACTATGTCACCTTGCCACTCTGTGGCCTCCACATGCTGCTGCCACCTTCACACTATGTCACCTTGCCACTCTGTGCCCTCCTCATGCTGCTGCCACCTCCACACTGTCATTGTGCCACTCTTTGGCCTCCTCCTGATGCTGCTGCCACCTCCACACTGTCATTGTGCCACTCTGTGGCCTCCTCATGCTGTTCCCACCTCCACACTATGTCACTTTGCCACTCTGTGGTCTCCTCATGCTGCTGCCACCTCCACACTATGTCACCTGTCCACTCTGTGGTCTTCTGATGCTGCCGCCACCTCCAAACTCTGTTATTGTGCCACTCTGTGGCCTCCTGATGCTGCTGATGCCACCTTCACACTGTCATTGTGCCACTCAGTGACCTCCTTCCACCTCACCAGTATGTCATAGAGCCACTCTGTGGACTTGGCATGCTGTTCCCACCCTCCCTACTTCATGACTGGGCCAATATTTTGCCATCATTCATTTGACACTTCTTCTGATCTGTCAGAAGAAAGGAAAAATGAGATGCACAACAGATCCTGTCTGTGTAACAGCTGTAAGGCCTGTCTGGTCCCATCAGAATTGGCTTGTGATTTGGTAGCCAAAAGCAGGAGTGGGTCGAAAAACACAGAAGACATGCAAATATTCCATTCATGTGTCATCTCTGTTTTGGATCCACTCTTGTTTTTTTTGGCATTAGCAATACTGATGGATTACTGACCAAATGCTAACCGAGTGAAGGCGGATTCTCAACAGACAGGATCCGTTTTATGGGGGTTATTGTTGTGATGGATCAGAGGAAGGGTAAAATAATCAGTGACATCAACACAAACTTACTGCTGACACCCTCTCCACTCTGTCGGGGGCTCTACTTGTATAAGCATTTAATAGAACCGGTTCTGTAGACATCTATGTAAAAGGAGTGCACTTCTTCTTGACGCTAACATTGACCTGCAAGGCTGAGTTCACACTTCAGCTATTTGGTCAGTTTGGGCACTGTGACTGCCTAAATAAGTGAAGTGTGCCGTGATTCTAAGAGCGACGCCTGTCATCTACATATCACATGGACTCCTATTATTATTTCACTACCAGATCAGGCTACCTATGCGTGTTACTGCAAGGCACATTGTTCTACACCACTATAAAGGTTCTCTGAAGCCAGGAAATAGCCGCTTTTTTATGCAATTCGCCGGTAATAAATTCGGAACCAAATTTTTCCCAAAAATTCGGTGAACCACCGGATCGAATTTTTTAAAAATTTGCTCATCTCTAATATATATTATAAAATTATGTTCAAAGATGGACACACCCTTTGCTGAAGCTTTAGAAACACATCTTATGCAAGCATCTAACTGTGAGCACACAAAACACACAACTATGTAATATAATGTAATAATCACTGTTACAGTAAAGATGGCCATGAACGATGGACAAACAGCCAAGAACAGCCGACTATCTCATTTGTATGGGGATGTCCTGACTTTTCTTTGACGGCAAATGTTGGCAGAAAGAAACATACACAACAGCTTGTTCTCAAGTGAGATAATCCACTAAACATCTCATCTCTCCTCAGCAGAAATAGCTTCTGCTGAATGAGTATTCTGCATGAAATCTGTCTGACGTTATGGTCGGCTTCATAGTCTTTATACTGTAGTTTACAATGCTTATTGGTTAAAACTCAACTGAAAATATAGCATGGATGCCTTAGATATTTTCCATTTCAATTCACTGTACATGAGCATCCATGATGACCCATGGTGTTGGTTTAGAAATATTTACAACCCTTTATATGTACTGATGTTCTTTTATCCACTATTTCAGCAACAATAAAATGTATTGTAGACGGAAGATCTTGAATGCAATGGGTGACAGACACAATCCTACATATTACCACTGCCATACAAAAATGATCATGGTTTTGTGTTTCTCCATATATGACCATTTTCTCCAATCACTCATGGTCTCTACCTCCAACTATGCATTTGAAAATTGTGGGCGAAATCTTTTCCACCACATTATGTTTGTTCTATACCATTTTTGCACACTGTTTTTCAACCATTTTTGCAGCTATTTTCTGGAAGTCTGTCTGTTTCTAATGGCCGTTTTGCATCCGTTTTTAATGGCCATTAAAAATGGATGGATTCATTTGGCATTTTTTTTAAACTACCAGAACTGCAAGAACCTTGAGAGGCTCATTTAAGAGACAAGGGAGTGATTAACTAATAATGTAAATGTGAAACCCTCAGTAACCACCCAGCCATTATCTGTAATGTGTGAATGTTACACAATGAAGGCATATGGTTCCTAGACAAAGACGCACATTTGTTCTTCATAAGTACAAATTACAGAAGTGCTGCTCCATCCCTGAGGGTATCTGATGCTTCTCTTTTCTTATCAAGGCCCTTTATTCTCACCCTGGTAGTGGGATACATATGATGTAAAGCAAGTTCATTAAGACTAAGAGTACAAGAAATGAATGAATTGTATGAACTCTACATACATTGGTAAATTACTACTTATGTTATGTAAGATATATATATTTAGCAGGGTTTTAGGAATAGGGAATTAGAGAAGTACTCAACACAATGAGATTTAATTAATAGGATAGGATTCTATCTAAAACCAACTGGTTAAAATGTATTAGTATTAAACCAGCTTTTCTAGAAGCGATTTTAGACTTATTTATTTATTTCAAGAGGTGAAGTTGGACATTTATTAGGATAAGCCAAATTTAGCAACTTTCCCCCCTTTTTCAAAAAGGTGGATAGGATTCGCAGGCAGGCATCTCTTAAAGGGCAGCACTGTGGCTTACTGGTTAGCACTGGTGCCTAGGTTCATATCTGAACAAGAACAACATCTGCATGGAGTTTGTATGTTCTCCCCATGTTTCTGTTGGTTTCTTCATCCTGGTACTATGGTTTCCTCTGGCATTTCAAAAGAAATACTGATCGGGACCTTGGATTCTGAGCCCCACGGGGGACATTGAGTGTCTGTAAAGCACTGCAGAATATGTCAGTGCTATGTAAGTGAGGAAACAAAAAGGGATTAGAAAAAAAATGGTTGCCTTCTTCTAAAAACAGCAGCACACCTGTCCATAGGTTTTGGCTGGTATTGCACCGCAGCTCCATTGATGTGAATATGGGCTTAGCTGCAATACCACACACAACCTGCAGTCAGGTATGGTGCTGTTTTTGGAAGAAGGCAACCATGTTTTTCTAATTCTAGACAACTCCTTTAATAAATCTGAAACAATTTACTCCAGTGGACTTTTGTTTAAGAATGACATATGAATTTCTGATCATTTCTGATAATAGGTAAATTAATCAGTACTGAGCATTGTTAGTTTTACTATATATATGTTATTCATACAATACACTGAAAATACATCATACAAAGCTATCCTTTAAACATAATAAAGCACAAATATCATTAGGAAAGTATAATAAATCATGTAGTGCTGACAGTTTTACTCTAGTTATTTGGGAAAATAATATAACTTTCTAAAAAAAAAAGTTTCAAATTAGAAAGTTTATTTGTCTCATTAATTAAATTATAGATGACACCAGTTAAAAATTGTATTTAGAATGTAATTGGAAATTGATGTTAATTGGTCTTGTTTCTCTGATACCGTCGTTATGTTTGGGGATATTATTCCAGTCCCCTACAACTTAATTAACCAAATATACAAGGCAACCTTCCATCTGGTAGAGTCATTTAACAGGGATAATTTTGCAGCACCATAACTCAATGAGGCACAGAGGAAAAACTACTGAAATGCTATTTCCTTTGGAAGAGAATTATGTACAATTTCAGCGTGCTTAGAATTTCTAACAGCTAAACCCAACAGGGAGGTATCACTCTCATTTATATGACTTTCCCATGAGGACACCAACAGCAGAGAATAAAGCTTGTGCAATTTTTCAAGAACAACTCAAATATTTTGCTTTTGGACAGAAAATAATATTTTGTGTTAAGGGCTTTCAAATTTAGGAAAAATTTTAATTAAAAGACATGAATTGTGAATTTCTATTTAATGTGCCAAAGCTAGTTGAATGTCAAAGGTATTATTTTTAGGCAGTTTTTAGCCTTTTTGTTTTACTGTTTTTCCATTATAAGATAACAATATGAAATTAAAAACTTTATTTAGAGATAACCCTCTACAACCAGGTGAGGTAGAAAAGATATAAAATTATAAAAATTGAAAACAAACACAACTCAGCAAATAAATGATCTTTTGCCCCGACATTTTTAGTTAAGTTTTTTCTTTTTTTTAACTTTTTTAAATTGTTTTAACAATTTTTATTTTGGATGTTGCTCTGTCATGAAGCTCTATTTTGAGGGATGTCATGAAGATACGTGCCTACTATGAGCTACTGCATGTATCAAAACTATCAAGGAATCCCACCGACACTAAACACTAACCTATGAAGCTGTTCCTTCCGCCAGTCCCACCAAAAGAATTAGTATAATTGGATTTAGTGAGTCACCGGTCCAACTTTCTACAAGCATTGTGGAACTATAGTGTCTAACTGATCCTTCTTACTTGCTGGCAGTATCCACTGATTCACCAGGGTACCAGCTACTTCCTGCTTTTTAGTAATCAGTACATATTTTTTGACACATGCCTTTATGTCTTTAACAATTTGGGCACAAGTGGCATAGAAATTAAAGGAGCATTCCAGGATTTTGTTATTGATGGCCTATCCTCATGAAAGGACATCAATATTGGATCAGAGGTGCCCACAGGCACTGGAAATATACAGTCTTGCCTATTGTATAGTGGCTGGAGATGGTTACTGCAGTGTTGTTCCTACTTATTTCACTGGGAGCAGCACTGCAGTAACCAGCTCTGTCCCTTGCACAATGTCCGTTGCACTGTGCATTTCTGGTGCTGACTTCCAGCGCTGGAGCTACATTGAAAAAGCTAATCGGCAGAGGTTGGTGTATATGATCCCCGCCATCACATAACAAAATCATGGAATGCCTTTTTAAGGTTCACTTTGAAGCAACATAATTTATCTAGTCTAAATGCATACCCATTGATAAAGTGGAAGCCAACTTTTTGTGAGCACAGGGTATAAAATCCACGTTATGAAAAGTCATCTGAACCCACTGGCTTGCAAACTATCTCAAGTTTATAGGGGCCTCCAAACTATCTCTCAACAACAGATGTCATCATATGGATTGAAAGTAGCCATTTTAGGAAAAATCACTTGTTACCACGAAACGTGGGGAAATTCGGCTTAGTTAAGAATCAAATTTTTCCTAAAATTTAGACTGAATTCCCCTTTAGATGCTTCGCTTCACTCAACACTAATGATTGCATTACTTTAAGTTATATACAATTAATCCGCTGTACATTCTATCATTTCTATTTCTTAGAAAAAACATTATAGAAATATTTCTATTTCATGCAGCATGTGTCAGTTCATCTTATATAGGAGAGCCAGTTTCCAGGGGTCACTGTTGTTTTCAACCAATCTTCATTGGTTTTCCTTAATCAAAAAGTAACAACAAACAAGCAGTTCTCATCAAGAGCAATATATTGAGATATGGAGAGCTCAGTCAAGCTGAAGTCTGCCAAGAGCAAAGCATTTAGCTGCATATGAAGGTTTCAGTGCTGAGTTTATTATTGTTCAGATGTAACATGCTTTACCTTCCAGTTTGTCTAGCACAAAATGTTAAAAGCACAGAACGTTATGAGGAGAACAATTATACAATTCAGCTTTCTTACTCTGATTGGAAGAAATTGGGTTAAAGGGAATCTGTCATCAGCGACCTCCCTATCCAACTGTTTGCAGAGACACATAGCTGTGGTCCATCTGATAAAAGCGTGAGTTTTCATTGTTGATCTGAGTCTTCATTCCACAGTTTTGATACTTCTTCCTAATATGCAAAATAGACATTTTGTGCAACAAGAGCATCACCTTTGCTCTCGTTGCACCCAAGCGTTCCCCCTTTCTGTGACCGCCAGGCAGTAGAAGAGCAGTGTGGGAGGGGCTGTCCACAGAAACGAGTGGAGGTGCAGTGCAACAAGAACCAAATGTTAGGAATTGACCCCCAGAGCAACAAATGTAAGATCAGGCTTTAATCGGGTGAACCACAGCTATGTGTCTAAGAAAATGGTTGGCTTGAGAGGCTGCTGGTGACTGTAGAAATATGTAAATATTGTGCCCTATGATGCTAATCGTCTTTGTTGCTCTTTTCTACATACTCTTGGTGGTCACTATACGTACAGTACATGCCTGAGTAGGGATAGCGAGATAACATAAAGGGCAGAGTGTCTGCTACAATGTACAAGCCATACTGTAGCAGAGAGTATATTGGTTTCTTTCAAATCAATACGGCAGAATACAGTAGTTTTATCTTGGTGAATGCAGTCAGCATAAACAGACACACTATATAGTTAGGATAAGGCTATGTACAATATTATATGACATCAAAGCTCATACTGTACTTATTTATTTCATTAATTGATCAAAATACAAATATCAAAATTATTTAGAACATTTTTTGAGCCCAAGTCATCTTAAAAGGTCATTTCGCCTGATTGTTGTCTCCTCTGACATAATCTGTCGGAGAAGAGTTTGGAGCTCCCCATACACATTATAGTATTGGCTGAACCCGCTGTGTATGTGTATGGGCAGCTTTAGAATCAAGAAAGTCCATAAACTTTACTAAGCCTGACACAAGTTTCGGTGTGTGTCAACTAGGCTGATTATATACTCATTACGTATACCAATGGTGAGAGAAAATGTGGCCTAAAGGGTTGTTGTTTTTTTTATAATAAAAAGGGTTGTCTGGGCTTGGAGGCCTCAGAGCTGACAATCCGCTGGGTCCTCCCCTGCCCCCTTAACATAACAAACCACACTTATCTGCCCTGTGTCCTGCCTCTACTCCATTCCAGGCTGCTTTCAGTCATCGCACGACCAGAAAACAGCTTGATCCCATGACTGCTGTGGCTAATCACAGACCTTGTTGGTCACAGTGGCCTGAATGGTACATCATTGCTGTGACATAGAGTTCATACTGCTGTGACTACTGAGACCTGTGAATGGCGACAGTGGTCCTGCGGAAACTGGAAGCATCCAGGAACACAGCAGTGGCAGGACAGATGAGAGGGGTTTAGAATATTCAGGAGATAGGTGAGGACCCCAGGAGTTGTTGGCTTTAAAGCTGGACAACCTCCTTAACTACTGTATAAACTGAAGACCCCTATCCTGCATCGCCTATTGAATGATTCATACTTATCTACTTTCTGCTGTACCAGTCCAACGTGCAGGTATCTGCTCCTCCCTCTTCCAGTCTCCAGCTTGTTTTTTCCCAAACGGGGCATGGTCAGATGGAGAAATGGAAGCCAGCCTGCAGGACCGGAGCGTCAGGAAGTAGGTAAGTATGGATGGGTCTTTAGTTAAAAGTTATTTGTTTCAGGAAACCATTTTAAGATTTTTCTTATTTTATTTTATTTTTATTACTATTAGTTCCTTGTAGAGAATGAAACTGGATCTCTTGACTGTACCTTAGATTTTGCTAGGTTCACTGTCAGAGTCCAGGGGCTTCAAACAACAACACAAAATGCTCTTGGCAGAGAGTTGCCTTGCTCATGAAACAATGGCTGAGTACAAGTTCTGTACTTGATTTAAATAAATCATTATACTTCTTATTGGCTCTTGAGGTATTGTTTTATGTCAACTTTGCTTAGCATGGAAGGATCGAAAGCTCCAAGCTGTTTATAAGCAAAGTCTCAAATTATGTTGCACTTAATGTGCTGTTAAACCGTCTTTCACGATCTACAGAAAAGGTCAACTCATTGAAAGGAACTAGGATGGAAACCATCAGGGAGAAGACATCTTTGTGGCACTGATTTAGAATCCTAAAGTAGTATTAAGTTTCTTGGGAAAGAAACGGATTAACATGTATAAAAAGGTCAAGAATTATTTTGTACTGTTGTTGTTTTGAGAAGGCTTGTCAGCAATGGGAATGGGGATTAAGTGCTCTTAGTTTTATTGGCCCCCTTTATGATTGGATATTTATTGCTCTATATCCTAATGCTTTTTGACCTTTCTCACAGATAGGACCTAGACAGTTAGGTGACATGGTCCACTGAAGCTCGTTAGGAATTTGATGTCTTCTGGACAATTCCTCCTTTAACGTCTAGGACTGCCAGACCTCTAGTGTCTACAGGCTCCCTTGGGAACAAAAGGCAAAATGGAGCCACCAATGTCCTTTTATTATGTAAAGACCGTCTACTTCATGCAGGATGTGATATGGGACCAATAGATTCTTTAGAAATAGATATTGTAATTAATTTTTCTGAATTATTATCAGATTTTAAAGTTAACTTTGTAGGGGACATATAGGGTCGGTTATCTCTCTGAGTCCCATAGACAGTAAATGACACGCGGGTCACACATGCACATTGCTTCTCTAGTTACATAGGGGACACCATTCTCATGCAATTCTCACTCAATCACACATTTATCTCCTATACTATTAATAGGTGATAAATATGGTTTATGGGAAACCCCCTTTATAGTAAGATCCCCAAGCATTGATCCCCAGAACTCTGTCTAATGGTGAACGCTTTTTAACATGTGCCTTTCCATAGACATGAGATAAGCTGGTGGGGGGGAGTGGTTTTCCAGTATTAGTGTAAATTAAAAAAAGAAAAAACTTTGCAAAAATATTTATTTTTTTCAACACACTTATAGTCTTGTTTTCATCACTGCTTACTCTGTTCCTCTAAAACCCTGATTAGTGATATGAAGTCCATTGTGTCATCACATCAAATAGTCATGGAGGACAATCATGGCATTGCACTGAGACGCTGCATCATATGATATCTCAGTGGATGCCATATTGCTACATAGTATTCTAAAAAGAGGCCTGGAGAGGGTCAAGAAGGCAATGGAAACAGTCTGTAGGCTGTAAGCATTTTGTCATTTTCTTACATGGAATACATTAAAAGGGTTTCCAGGAGTCGAATATTGGTGACCTATTATCGGCATAGGTGATCCACATCTGATCGCTGGGGATCCAACTCTCAGCACCCATGCCAATCAGTAGTTTGAGGAGGTGGTGGTGATCTGGAGAGTACTTTGGCCTCTTCCTAAGCCTGTAACATCACATTCATCAGTTAAATGGCCTATGTGCAGCTCATTTCATGTGAATGGGCCTGGAATGCCTTACAAAGCACAGCTGCTATACAATGTATGTAAGAAAGCCGCAAACAGCTGAGCGGTGGCAGTGCAGGGAGTAAAACCCCCGCCGATCAGATATTAATGACCTATCCTTATTGTAGGTCAACAATATTCTACTCCCGGAAAATTTTGATAGGTCAAGATGAAAGATTTAGCAAAACTTGTGTCCTTGTAAAATCTCCCCTAATTATTGACTAATACCTTTGGTTTACATTTACGAGATAAGCATAATAATTAGTTATCTCCAAACTGAGAGCTTCTATTATAGTAGATCTTTAAAGCACCTACGTACGGTACTTCACCATTTTAGCAAGAGAAGTTTAATGCATCAGATCAACCCTATTTCCTAGGACTAGTTTCCCCTCTGACATTAACACTGAAGTGTGACCTTACTGCAAAATTGTACAGATTATCCACTTCCAAATAATTACCAGACACTAAGCAAACAACAAGTAACTGCTAATAGTCCTAAAACTGGATCCATGTAAAGTTACTACATTGAACTGATGCCAGTTAAAATTCACACTTCAGCAAGTGGCACTTATCATGTAGAGAAAGTTAATACAAGGCACTTACTAATGTATTGTTATTATCCATATTGCTTCCATTGCTGGCTTGCTTCATTTTTACATCACATTATGCACTGTTTGTTTCCATGGTTATGACCGCCCTGTAATTTATCAGTGGTGGTCGTGCTTGCACACTATAGGAAAAAGCGCCAGCCTCTCTGGTGGCCGGGACCGTGATAGGCTGTTGCTTTTTCCTATAGTGTGCGAGCACGGCCATCAATGCTGTATTTCAGGGTGGTCGTAACCACTGAAACGAGCAGTGTATAATGTGATGGAAAAATGAATCAAGACAGCAAAGGAAGCAATACTGACAATCACAATAGATTAGTAAGTGGTTTGTAAAGTGAGACAACACCTTTAATGTAACATTGTATGATGTAAACACAATACACGCATTACAGTCCCTGACAAAAGTCTTGTCGCTTGTGTACAAATTGACCTGAAGTGCCGCTAAAATATATTTCTAATCAAGATTTTGTTACAAGAAATGGGTCATTTTAATCCCAACAGCTTTTGTAACAATGTTTCAGTGCAAAACGAAACTGAGAAAAAGTATTCTAATATTCACAGCTTGGTAAAGCCCATTGAGTCAATTTTTGCCAAGACATAAGTGTTGTTGCCTTGTCATATGAGCTTCACCTGTGACTAATAATGGATCAATTAGGTCTCAGGTGTGTATAAAAAGAACCTTAGTACACTAGACTAGACCTTCACATAAACTGCAACTAGACCTCTGCAAACATGCCTAAGATTCACCCTGAGACTAAAGTGTTGATTATCAAGAGGCTGAAGACCAGATCCACTGCTGATGTGGCAGACACCTTCAATGTGTCTCAGCGTCAAGTTCAGAGGATAAAAAAAAGATTTGAAGAGACTGGAGACGTTTTGGACAAGCCCAGGTCAGGCAGACCCCGCAAGACAACTGCTCGAGAGGACTGTTTGTTGGCTCAAAAATCCAAGGCCAGACCATTTTCCAACTGCAGCAGAGCTCCACGAGACCTGGTCACCTGAAGTCCCTGTGTCAACCAGAACAGTTTGTCGGATTCTGTCTCGAAATGGCCTCCATGGTCGAATCAGTGCCCATAAGCCAGCACTAAACAAAAGACAATTGACAAACCATGTGGCATTTGCCAAGGTCCACAGCCTGCTAAAAGGATGGACGCTGGAAAAGTGGCAGAAGGTGGATTTTTCAGATGAATCTTTTGTTGAATTACACCACAGTCGCCACAAATATTGCAGGAGACCTACTGGAACCCGCATGGAGACGAGATTTACCCAGAAAACAGTGAAGTTTGGTGGAGGCAAAATCATGGTCCGGGGTTACATCCAGTATGGGGCTGTGCGAGGGATCTGCAGGGTGGAAGGCAACATCAATAGTCTAAAATCTCAAGAAATCTTAGCTACCTCTTATATTCCCAACCATAAAAAAAGGCCAAATTCTGCAGCAAGATGGTGCTCCATCGCATACTTCCATCTCCACATCAAAGTTCCTTAAGGCGAAGAAGATCAAGATGATCCAGGATTGGCCAGCCCAGTCACCAGACATGAACATCATTGAACATATGTGGGGTAGGATGAAAGAGGAAGCATGGAAGACAAAACCAAAGAATATTGATGAACTCTGGGAGGCATGCAAGACTGTTTTCTTTGCTATTTCTGATGACTTAATCAATAAATTGTATGAATCCTTGCCAAACCGCATGGATGCTGTCCTTCAAGCTCATGGAAGTCATACAAGATATTACATTTGGATCTCACAGCACCACTACTTAATTTGCTGACATATTTTTGGATTTGCAGTAAAGTTGTTCAATTTCTGTATAGGCGATTTCTGTATATTTGTCTTGCCAAAATTTGACCTTTCTGTCTTAATTAAATGATAAATCTTTTTTCAGTGAAACTAATTTATTTCAGTGCATTAAACATCATTTGAGAGGGCTTTAGCTTTTCATATGAGCTATTTCTAACACCAATTGATTAATTAAAAGTCAGGTTAATAGCAGGAGTTTCTACAAAATAGAGAAGCGACAAGACTTTTGTCAGGGAGTGTAGTACACAGTTGTGTGTGATATGTTCCCAGGCCTTGGTTTCAGCCCACTAGACCCGGTAGCCAACCATGGACCAAGTTAACATGTCAGGATATTTAACCCAAAGGAGTTTCTGCTACTGGGAAAAATTTCAGTGGTTCTGGAGTCCATACATTTACTCATTCATTAAAATGGCTGACATATTATTCCTCTAACAATTCACAAAATTATAAATAGTTGCAATCACTTTGTTCCCATTAACATACACAAGGGAGGGTCAATTTCATAGGAAACCAATTAAACTTTGCATGCATTTAGGATGTTAAAGCCACCATAAACTTGCGTGTATTGTGAGCTGATCCCACCTAGAAAAGAGGGTTTGGCCAACACCGTAATGAGTATGGGGAGCTTCCAAATCTTTCCCAACAGTTGATGTCAGGGGAGAGAAGGATTGGGCAAAATTAATAATATTAATAATAATTAGCCCAATGTTTTCTTCTCCCAGGACATAATCCGCCACAAAAAGTGTCTGACTGAGTCTTTCTCTGCTCTCCCCATAGTATACACATGCACATTTGGCTGAGCCAGGCATGTATGTGTATGGGGGAGTCAGGGGAGATAATTGTCAGCTGAACAGCTATTAAATGTTTATGGGGTCTTCACATGTAACTGGAGCACTTTACCTCAAGGAAATCCCAGAAAAATAAACAGTACCCTCCATGCTGTGAGAACCCATGGCACCAGTTCTTCAAAGTAGCCAAGCTAACTATTGGGTCTATACTCAATAAGATTAGTACAGTCATTTTGTAGACTGGAGCCCCTTGGTGTATGTGAAATGACAGACCTCTCAAAAACATTTCTACATCTTAGCTTGGATGAGAAAGGTGCTCCTAATGAAGGGGCCCATAAGGCTGAACAGTTACAACCCACATCATTCAAGTGAAAAGCCTAATTGTATAGACTAGGAGACTCAACTGTATTCACTCAACATTATATACTCAGAAAAGGCTGTGACGTACATGAGTACACTTTCACTTGTCCAATTCATCCCTTTCAAATTTCAAAACAAGAAAATTCATGGCTACCATTGTTCTCATGATTTATCACTCAGAGACATGATTTTGTAAGAAATAAACTGAAAGTTATCCTATGAGAAAACCACCAGTGGGAAAAATAAAAGATAAATTACAATGATGTCTACAGCTGTGAGAGCCAAAGACAAGTCAGTGATAAAACTCTTGTCAAAAATGTAAGCATATGAAGTATCAAAATTTTAGCAAACATAAAAGCTAGAATTTAGTTTTAGTTTTATAAATTCCCCTCCCAAACAATAATACCTGTGAAGAAATCCATACTTACCTGTTCCCCGCTTCTCAGTTCCTGCTCGTGGATACCAGGCACTCGTCATTGGACTTCTAGTACTTATCTGCCAACTGGCACTGCTGGGTCAAGCTCCCCTTCAGCACTGAGGCTAGTTATTAGCCACAGCGGTGGATGTGACCCCATCAGGGGTGCACCTTGGCTTTCTGCTGCCTGAAGAGAAAACTGAAATGGCGCTTCCCCTCCCCAATGCCAATTTCTTAATCTAAGCCCTTTGCCACAATGAAAGCGCCCAGAGCCCATGGCCCTTCTTTATTGGTGGTGCACCCATGGACCCCATCTGTGCAGACGTTTACAGAAGGGAACTAGAAGCCCAGTGAAGAGAGCTTGGGAATCAGAATGAAGCAGCAGGGAGCACGGAGCAGGTGAGCATGGATTCCTCCACAGGTAGGAATTTTTAAAAAAAATCTTATACAATCCCTTGAAATATTTCCATATATACAACCACTCTGAAAACTAGTTAGGCTTTTTTTTTAATCTCAGTAACTATAAATTTTGCTCAGTCTCCATTATAACTGGGTGTTAAACTAGTTAGTCCAGGAGCCGGGCCGCAATATATTGTGACCACAGATGAGGGAAATCTATGGCAATCCTTCACCTTGGGCTTCCTTATCCAGGAGCATAGCTAGGAAAGGCTGACAGGACATATGCCTTGGGTGCTGGGTGCTATGATGGGGATTAATACCTGGGTATTTAGATACAGGATTAAGGTAGTGAACTGAGCCTTTATCCTGAGTGAAAAGTGTATCGACATTTAAGACATGCAGGAAGCTGAGTGCCAACCAAGTACGAGTGAAATTACTGGTTGTCCTCATAAACATCTAACATCAGCCAGAATGGACAATGCACATCCATCTTTATGTGCAGACAGGGAATTGGGGACTTGACTGACTGGACTACACATAACGACCATCTAACCTATGCCCCATTAATGGTGCTTTACAAAATTGAGCAATAGCCAGCAGGGCATGTCTGGACCTAAAGTTGCAAAACAGACAAAAAGCTGCAAGCTCATAAAAAACACATTTTTGCATCTATAAAGACATTATTATTCTAAATGCTAAACTGAGAAGAGGCCATTAAATGGGAATTAGCATGTCAGTAGCAGAGAGGGATCAAAGTGACGCTGCTGTAGATAACCCATTAGGGAAGTGGTGTGAAATCTGATGTCCTGCAAGAGCAGTTTCTTTGGCGGCACACAGACAAGCACACCCTTCCTGCAGCTACATTAATATATTAGGAAATGGCATAAATAGCCAATCGAGGCAAAATCTACCGATCCCAAGAGCCATGTTGTTTCGACCAAGTCTCTTGATAGTGCCCAGGGTTGGCCAAAGTTGTTTGAGTCATGGACTGCACCCTTCTTGAAGCCATTTTCACATCACCGCTTGGGCAATAACTGGATATTGGCGCAAGAGAAAAAGGAAGCATTCCCTTATTTTAAGTCTTATGATCACAAAGGACGCACAGGAAAGAAGACCTCCCAAAGTGATGTGAAGGAGGTTTATGTGTAAAGAGGTACCACATATATTCATGGAGAAGCTGAGCCTCCACTATAAACGGGATGCATTCATATTCCATAGTGGGGGCTTAATTATAGCCAATGCACCCTAATGATCCCTAAAGCCTGGGGGGAGAGGTTCAAAATGTCCCAATGTTGCCTCATGTCATAAGAGGAGACTAGATATAGTTGGGGGTCCAGTGTCCCGCTCACTGAGATGGAAGCACCTGCTCAGTTCCATCCTTCAACTGCCACCAGCTGCAGCAGAAAGGACATGCCCTCTGAGAAAGGAGACAACGCCTGAGCTGCCAGCTTCAAATAAATCTAGAAGAACAATTGGAGGAATGAATGAGGAAATCTCTGGATCCATTTGATTTTCGTTTTTTTACATCAATCATGGGATAACCCCTTTAAGATAAGGCTCTGACCCCAGCCCGAGTTTTCTGATGCGATGGCAGGAAAGTTATGGAAAAATTTTATTTCCTTTTGCCTCCCTGTTGAAGTGGAAAATGTACAAATCCAATAATGAAAATCTGTTAGGGAATTGCACTTTATGCCAAAGCCAATGTATCCTATATATTTTATAGGAATGAGCACCGGTGCCCATAGCTAAGGAAAAAGAGGCTTAACCTCAAGGGCAAAGGTGAAAGATTTCTGCCTGTCCATCACTGTAAGCATATACAGGGCGTCATTGTATGTCCGATGGACAGAGCAGGACAACAGTCCCTCATTGTCCCCAAGGCCTACAGCATAGCCTTGTGGCTACTTAAATGAGGCAAGGGTCATTTGACTCGTGTCGGGGTTCCTGTTTCTTTTCCTGATAAAACCAGCATAAAAACATACGGGTTATGTGGCTGAGGGCTAGAATTAACTCTATTGTACTTATTCCTATCTAATAGGTAAACAGGGTGTTTCTGGATGTTGTTAAAATGTCATGTGAATGAATGAAATGTGGTGGAGCGAGTAAATCATTTACCCCATGGAAAATATACACCATAAGCATAATGTTATCAAGGCCTGCAACCTATACATTCACCATCAATAGAAAATATAGAAAGATAGATAGATAGATAGATAGATAGATAGATAATGTAGATAGATAGATGATAGATAGATAGATAGATAGATAGATAGATAGATAGATAGATAGATAGATAGATAGATAGATACTGTAGATAGATAGATAGATAGATAGATAATGTAGATAGATAGATGATAGATAGATAGATAGATAGATAGATAGATAGATAGATAGATACTGTAGATAGATAGATAGATAGATAGATAGATAGATAGATAGATAGATAGATAGATAATTAAAGATATATAACTGTTCTGGAAAAACTTATCTTGGCGTTTATGTATTTTTGACACTAATATTTTATTGCTACAATTAATCTAAAATACAAAGCGATGCACAGCTCCTGTGTAGACCCATGAGTTTCTATGGTAACAGACTACGGACAAACGCAGTGGTTCTGGTGTATGAGAACTAGTCGAGGCAAGGTGTTCATCACGATTTAGCATCTCTGCCTATTGATGATCCATGACCAATCCGATCAAACAGACGCACACTTCTCTATCCGGTGTATTCCTTGAGATAATTCCCTCTTAAACCATTTCTTTCCTATTCTCATCCTAGCAGCATTTATAGAAATACGGATCTACAACCACCACAGAGCAGAATGGTATTGTTATTGCTGGTTCATCGTATTGCTGCCTGTAGTGGGGGCTTGCAATCAAATTTTCAAATTTTTTAGACTTATTCCAACATTGCGTGTGTTTTTCTGTCTTGTAGAAAGAGCTGACTCTCGCATGCAGGAAATCTTCGGTGTAAGATGTATAATTGGTGGCCAATGATAACAAACCACACTCTACAGGAGTCCTTTAAGGGAGCACTAGTTAATAGTGGGAGTATTTGCTAGGTATTCAGTCTCACAGCGGGAATGCAGGCTTTTCCCTGCCCACATGTTTACCCAGCTACACACGTAATCATCCTTCAAGATTCATGTGCCATGTCTACGTCTTTTCATCTGTTTAAGATATCTGCCTTTTTACATGTAATAGAAATGGACATAGGCTAAACCCGAAGGAGAAATTCCCCACTCGGAGATTCTGATAAGGGCGGCATTTGGGACGTGTATTCCTTTCAAATGCCACTTCCATTAAACTTCACTAGCAGCTGTGTAGGACTTTTTCAGGGTACGGACATTTCTGCACCTATTTGTTCTCAGCAGGGGTTCAGTAACTTTCACTTGATGCAAACACGATGTCCATCAGAAAATATAGAGCAGGACAGATCCTGAATCCCACTGGAACCAAAGGAAAACAGCAAGGATTTATCCTGGATTAGCCCTCGAAGGGCGATGAGATGAAGTGTTTACTAGGGATGCTTGGAAAAGTGGAAAGACTTGGCTTATGTAAACTATTGTGTAGGTGAAATCCTTAAAAGCAGGAATCTAAGCTAAGATTTTATTTCATTTACATATGTGCATAAATTCTAATTTACTTAGGATCCTATTACATGTCCCCATGACGGGTCAATTGACGATATACAAATAAATCAAAATTTAAAGGGCATCTGTCAGCAGATCTGTACCTTTGCCACTGGCTGACCTGTTACATGGGCACTTGGCAGCTGAAGGCATCTGTGTTGGTCCCAAGTTTATATGTGCCCACATTGCGGAGAATAAAGTTTGAATATATGCAAATGAGCCTCTAGGAGCAACAGGGGCGTTGCTGTTACACGTAGAAGCTCTGCTCTCTCTGCAACAACTGTGCCCTCTGCGCCCTTTAAAGATCCTTTCACATAGCCAGTGGCAAAGCAAAAGGGGGATAAATGATTATTATTATTTCCGTCCCCTATTCAGTATAACGGCAGCACATCTCCTGTTAAAGAGGTTGTCCACGAAAAATATTCTTCAGTTTTCAAACCAGCACCTGGATCTGAATACTTTTGTAATTGCATTTAATTAAAAATTCTATATAGCTACCCAGTTATTCAATAAAATGTATCTGTATAATGCCACTCCATTTCTTATTTCCTTGACCTGCTTACTGAGATGGCCGCACACGCTCAGTTTTTTTTTCGCACGGGTGCAATGCGCATTGATGCGCTTTAACGCGTGTGATAAAAAACTGAAGGTTTACAAACAACATCTCTCAGCAAACGCAGAATATAGAACATGCTGTGATTTTCACGCAAGGCACAAGTGATGCGTGAAAAACAACGCTCAGGTACTGTACACAGGCACATTGAAATGAATGGGTCAGGATTCAGTGCGGGCGCAATGCTTTCATGTCACGCATTGCACCCTCGCGGAAAACTCGTTCGTCTGAAAGCGGCCTTAGTTGCAAATTCAGTTTTGAAAGAATTAACCTTAGCAGAATTTATTCCTAAAGAGCATCTGTCAGCAGTATCAACCCTCCTAAATCAGGCCTACTGCCTGCTGACTGAAACATTGTGAGAATTGCTTGCGGCTTCCAGACTTGTGTTGCTTATGCAAATAAGGGCTTTGGTGCACTGAGGAATGGGCATAACCTCTCAGTGCACCTCAGTTTTCCAGTGCTGGCCAAGCCCTCATTTGTATAAAATCTAGGAAACACCTCGACAGTTAACATTTTGATCATCAGGATCAATCCTACCAGACAGCATGTCTGGTTTTATAGAGTTGATCCTGCTGACTGCATTGGCATTTCATAGACGTAGTCATTATGCAGAGCTTAAGCTGATTTTCAGCGGCAGATATTCCAGCAATAAACCTGGCATGTGTGAACATACCATAGTCCAAGCTGCTCTACGAGGTGTACCATACAGATATGAATATCTTAGTATTGTATAGCCATTAGGCCTTATTCACACAAGAGAAGGAAAAATGGCCGCCAATAGCAGTGCATCGATCCTTACTGTAACCTCTGCATGTCTCCTGTGTAATACGGCATATACAGATTTTTCTGTCTGACATCTTCCATCAGATGCCATTGGAGCATTGCTTCTAGGGGAGGATAGCTCAATACAAATGGTAAACTGACAATACATGGTGTGGTCTTGTATGACGCCTAGAAGAGGAATGCCCCTACATCTCCCTGGTCTGCAGCTGCTGTACTGCCAGATCTGCATAATATGGAACCATTGAATGTGTTAGCGCAGGGATGCCCAACCTGCGGCCCTCCATCTGTTGCAAAACCACAACTCATGGCCTGCCTGGATAGCCAATAGCTATTAGGGCATGCTGGGAGTTGAAGTTTTGCAACAGCTGAAGGGCCGCAGGTTGAGCATCCCTGTGTTAGCGCATAATAGAATTCAGATAATAAGCCTACCGGTTTTTCGTAATGGAAAATCGTCCTTGCTGTCTTGAGCCCCGGTAAAGGATATTTGTATGATGGAGAGGTCCCACTGAGTGGAGGAGAGCTTTGATCCAATGAAGTATGATGTGCTGCCCTGCAACATAAGTAACAGAATGTGACAATCCAAAGACTGGATTTTAGCCATTAAAATCCTGAACTTTACTATCTTCCAGTATTTATTACTTGAATTATAGATGTAGTAAAGAAGTAAGAGGTAGATCTTGGATACATGCCTGCCCATATAGTCACTACTCCCAGGGGCCTAGCTAAAGTCCCATGGGCCTTGGTGCAAGGTCCAGCTTTTGCCCCCCTTCCCTCAGCTCTTTGTGGCCAGTGGCGGGTAAGAACATACTGGCACATAGGGGCAAAAATTGAAATGGCACCTCACCGTGGCAAATTCTTGACCTAACTGCTTCCCTCCAGCCAGAGGTGTAACTTGACCAGCATGCATTCTCTATAATACCGGTGTCTTTGGGCCCCCTTAGGCTCCCGGGCCTGGTAGCGACTGCTACCTCTGCATCCTTAATAGCTACGCCCATTTCTACTCCTTTATGTCACTTCTAGACACTTTTGCATCCATAGGTGTGAACAATATTATTAACTCTTTTATAAGAGGTGGGCATTTGATTAACTAGAGGGGTGCAGAATTTGTAGACATATCAGGAATTTTCCGCTGTATAGAGGTAACAAAAGCACTCGACTACATAGGGGACAGATGTATTAGAAATGGGCAGTAGTGATGATCGGCAAAGGCAATATTCAAATTTGCGCTATTTTGCGAATATTTAGGCAATTATTTTCTTGATTGCGAAAATCGGCAATGTAATATACGTGTATTGCGTGCGCAATACAGGCGTGGGTCACTATTGCTACATTTTTCAAGCTGCTAGAAGTTTCCTGAGACTGGAGAAAATGGTTGGCACGGCAGAACATTACAATAGTTTTAAATGCAGATTGTGTATGCTCCAATATAGTCACGATTGCGCAAATTAATGATGCGCATATTTTGGCGCAATAGGTACGACTTCATATTTTAGCAGGTCTGACTACATATTACTGATTGGTGCACTGAGGCTGGGTTCAGACTTGCGCGTATTTGATATGCGCGAAAAAAGCGCATTTCTGTCACGCGATTACAGCGCGTTTTTGCAAATAGGAAACGCGCGTATAAGAACTTTTTTGAGTGTAGGGCGTTTTTCAGCGCGTTCAAACGTGCTGTAAAACGCTCAAGTGAGAACCAGGGCCATAGGGAAGCATTAGTTTTCATGTGTTGAGCGTTTTACAGCGCGTTTGAACGCGCTGTAAAACGCGCAAGTCTGAACCCAGCCTTAGTATTGTTGTGATCACCTTACCTAACACTCTGCTACACTATATCACAATCTAACCTACACTGACTATCTCACACTAACTATCTATATTATATATATACGTTACGGTAACTAACTAACTAACTAAATAACTATCTAATGTAATATGACACAGTAAAGCACAGAGCACAACAATGACACTGCTCTCTCTCTCAGAACTGAACAAAAACTGCAGAAAATGGCTGCTGGGGAGATTCTTATATAGTAAGGGGTAGGCAACTTTCCTATTGATTGCTAGGGATGTTGCTAGGCTCAGACAAAGACATTGCTGCCTTCTCATTGGCCCACAAGCAAGAAGCAGGGAGGGATCATGGGTTCAGATGAAAAAAAATATAGAATATTCGAGAATACGAATATATAGGATATTCTAAATCTTCGCAAATTCTCGAAGTGGATTCGCGATTCAAATATCTGCGGCCAATACTAATGGGCAGTATAGAGCAGGTAAATAGGGCAGCATGGTGGCTCAGGGGTTAGCACTATTGCCTTGCAGCGCAGGGATCCTAGGCTCAAATATGACCAAGGACAACATCTGTATGGAGTTTGTATGTTCTCCCCGTCTTTGTGTGGGTTTCCTCCGGTTACTCTGGTTTCCTCCCACACTCCAAAGACATACTGATAGGGAACTTAGATTGTGAGCCCCATTGGGAACAGTTGGATGCCAATGTCTATAAAGCGCTGTTGAATATAGTAGCACCATATAAGTGCATACAAGAAATAAACAGTACTAATGCTACTCACTATCTTCTTTTATAAATTATCTAGTAGATTTAAACCCTACACTGGATTCATTGCACTCAGCGGCACATGACCATTAGGGGTGCCAAGGCCCTTGGCTGATGTTTAGTGCTCCTTAAATACAATGATCTCGGCTGCGATGCTGCAGCGAACAAGGCAAAATTATGAAGCAGCATGAACACATGCAACATGAAAAGAAAGCATTCAAGTAAATCAAATAGTTAAGAGGTAAGAATTTAGTTCAAAATGTCTTCTATGATGAAAGGAAACCGTACTGGACCATTAGTACATCATAAATTACCCCAAAGTTTCATAACATAGGCACTGGCTACTAAAGAGAAGTAGAAAGGCACAGTCCTATGAGGTAATCGTACCGCTTCACATAAACCAGCTTCATAACCATAACCAGGCTTGTAAAATGAAACTACTGCTTTCAACACTACAATTTATTACAACTGAAGCCTTCTGAAACACGTAGAGCATCTCCTCATATATGGTCATTAATAATAATTTCGTTTATTATAATAATAATAATCAATGGAGAGTTTTGGGGAGGTTCTCACCACTGGGCTCCGACCTCTTCCAAGACCTGGAGTCACTTGAACCCATATTCCTGTTATCTAGGTGGCTGTTCATGCACAGTGCCTCTCCACTAAAGTTTATGAGATATAGGGGAACTGTTGGCCGTACTCAGAACCTTCTTTATCTCCCAGTGATTTTACTTGATTGACCTCTCGTTGATTAATCTTGATTTTGGTAAATTCTCAATTCATAATTCTGGAAAAGCTGAAGCTATGTTCACATCTCAGCTAAAGGTAATCCGGTTGTCTTTTCTGCCAGGGGAACAGACTACCGGTTACTGTATCTGGCACAGGCGGATACAGCCGCACACTGCCGGGTACTGCCAGATTCCCAGCAGTATTTCTCCGGCCGAAAGCTGGAATTATTTTGGAAAGTGGAAGATCCCTGTTGGATCCCATGATAGTCAATGGGGATCCAGCAGTGTATGGTGGTATTTGGCTATGAAGGATACAGTAACTACGGTAGTCTGTTCCTCTGCTGGAACAGACTACCAGATTGCCTTTAGCGGAGATGTGAAGTATTGTGAACCCAATAATTAAGGTTTTATTAAATTTAATATTTAATAGTATAAACTGTTTGATATGAAACAGAGAAATTCATCATTACACAGTGCCCAATAGAATCAATGGGCATTCGGGTCTTGGACTTGATGAGTTTCCCAGGGATGCACATCATCCCTAGTCTTTTTTCAGTCCAGGTTTAACCTGAACTGAAAAGCTGAATGATCTGTGGCAGATTGATTGCCAGGTATAAGACTTTGGCAGTTTATTTGGCAGTATATCTCCAATCCAGCTACTAGTCTAACGGATCAAGATTTGGGCTGGCAGGAGAGAAAAAACAGAAGGGCTTAGTAATCAGATTTTTCAAAAAGTGGACTGCAAAGGCCAAGGGTTTAAGTGTGATATATGCAATAGGAGGTTGAGGTATTTGAAAATCACAATGCCTTCTCTACTACAAAGGATGGTGAGGTAGTGGTGGTGAGGCTCCTATGAGTAATGGGACATCCATCATGATCCAGCAGCAGGAAGATCTTATTTTTTGTGTAACTCAAAGGACACCGGTGGAAAGGGTGTTAACATCCAGGAGAGGGCTTATACTAAGCTACGTGTTTGACCTATATACAAGTTATCTGAGTCACTGTTTTTGTACTAAAACCCTAAAGGGGTTTCCTTGTGTTTTATGCTGATGACCTATTCTCAGGATAGGCCATCAGTATGGGATCAGTGGAGGTCTGCCACCATTGCCAATCAACTGTTTGAAGAAGTCACAGTGCTCTGGTGAGTACCCTGGCTCCATGCAGCTTACAAAGCATTGGACAGTGGCTGTGGATGGTATAGCAGCTCAGCCCCATTCACATGTGGCTTCACTGGTCTAGAAAAGGTTACTGGAACACTGCTGCCTCTTCAAACAGCTGACCGGCAGAGGTGTCAACAGTCGAACCCCCACCAATCAGATACTGATCAGTTATCCTGAGGATTGGTCATCAGAATAAAACCTTAAAACTACCTTTAAAATAAACCAAGTTCTTTGCAAAAATAAGACATTGAGATATGATGACATACGTGTACCAAAGCTTGGGGTGGCGGCCTATGGAATGATTGGTTCCGTTTGTAAAAGTGTCTTTCGTTGCAGATTTGCTCAGGAGGAATTCTTGGAGCTTCAGCTTCACCTCGGTGCTGGCCACAGCTCCTACAAACCCCAAAGAAACACCGCCAAACAGTGTTAATGATAAATGATAGAAGCAGGAAACTTTTCTACACAAAACCAGAACACTTTGTGAGGCCCACAAGTCGGCATTCTAAAACTATAAATATGTAGTAATGGTGAAGGGGTTAAATGTGATTTAGGAAGTGTGACTTCATTTTGCTTGTTTCTAGGTAACAGCTTTGCACAGTATACACTCAGCGAGAAGGAAACTCCTATAAAAGTGACACTTTAATTTAGCTTCCCACACTATTTGTTTACCCATAGGGTAGTTGCGAAATTACTTACTGCCAGCATTTCAAATTAATATTGTAGCTGTGAAGACATAAAATACATTGAGTATGCTTTTGGAAAATGGATTAAATGCTCTCCCCTAAGGTCAATTAAACTTCAGTCTGTACTTATTCAGTGCTAAATGAAAAACCTGCTGCACCTACATGGTGGGATGAGAGCAAGAAACTCAGCAATTAAAATAAAAAATCTGTGTGGTTTCTAACAAAGTAATGGCCATTGTCGTCATTTCATTCTTGAACTTGTAAAAGGAAATTGTCACCAGTACTGGCTCCTTTAAAAGGGTTGTCTGAAATTTTTAGATTGAAGACTTATCCTCAGGATAAGTCATCGATATCTGATCAGTGGGGGTCCGAGTCCCCGCATCCCTGCTGATCAGGTGTTTAAAGAAGTTATAATGGTCCTTTAAGTTCTGTAGCCTCTTCTTAAGCCAGTGATGTCACGTTCATCGGTCACATGGCCTAAGCACAGCTCAGTCCCATTCAAGTGAATAGGCCTGAGCTGCAATGCCAAGCACATCCACTATCTCATGGACAGCGCTGTGCTTAGTAAGCTGTGAGAAGGCCACAGCACTCCCTGAAGTCCCGAGGTGCCCTCAAACAGCTTGTTGGTGAGGGTCACGGGTGACGTTACGTACTCATGCCAATCTTATATTGATGATCTATGTTAAGAATAGGTCATTAACATCAGAATCTCAGAAAACTTAATTAATTATAGTATATTGTGACTGCAATGGCATTAAAGTCCCAAAAGTGTCTACCAAAATGAAGAACAATGTATGTGGTGGCTCCAATCTGCCAGGTTCTTCTCCTTTTATTGACATAAAATACACTAATTGGGATCTAGGACATATTTCATCCATGTGGATGACCACACATAAGCAGTTCCATTTCCTCCAGTTACAGACCTCCAAATCAGGAGAATTTTTTTTATATGATTATGTTACTTTTTATTCATAGTTCTTTTTACAGACCAGCTCTGAGCTAAAGAAGAAACTAAGAGCACCATATACCATCTCCTGTAGCTGTCCACAAGTGGCTAGGAATCCCAGCGATGACAACATCTGCTTGTGCTTGGAGCTTCTGCTGTGATCATAGAGTTGGCGACACAGTGGGGTGGTAATCCACTCCTTTCTTATAGAAAGGATAAGGATTTAGGTTACTTTTACATTTGTGGCACAGAGTTCAGTCCTCTGGATACGGCATTGCCGGATGTTACCATGCTGCCCGGCAGCCCCATTAACTATATTGGGGTCCGACGGAGAACCGGCAGCTACCACGAAAATATGCCAGTAATGCACACTATGGTTTTTGTTCAGCCAATTCCTAGAATTCTCTGCTGTAAGGCTATGTTGCAAATGTGAAAAGATAGTTATCCCTACCCTACATAGTCAATGGTGAGATGAGACACAAATATGTCACTGACTTTAGTTACTAGGTTTTCTTAATAAAGTGTAGTAAATGTAATATGTTAACCCCATGAATTAAAATAAAAGTTTGACTAAAAATCAATATCTCCTATCCTAATGGTAAAAAGTGTAACACAGCCTAGGTTTGCTATAACTCACCTATTTAGTAGTATACAGCAGCATGAATTACGTTCTCTGCTATTCTATAAGATAAGAACTAAAAAGTGTTCATCTTCAGAGAAAACTGCATGCATTTGTCTCCCTCTAGTGAGCAAGCACGTAAAACACTGACTGGTCAAAAATAGCTTCAGATCTTTTGGGTTCCTTTTCATTGAAACATCCTGCAGATATTTGTTAACCTCTAAAAATGTTCAAGGTTGATGAAGAGGGAAGAAAAATGTTTGTTGTGTCTAAAGAAACCAGTACATCCTACTGAAGGAACATCTAAAAATACAAGTCATGTTAGGAAACAGTAGGACAGGGGCCTAAGGAAGTATCCAATAGTGCTAAAATTATCTGCATTTTCTTACTTGAGCCAATGATAACAGCTAATAGATGGAAGCCAAAGGTACATACTGTACACGGAACAGAAAACTAGAGAAACAATATTGTGATCTATCAATACTCTGTGTGTGCTCAGTTCCATAAGCTCAAAGTATCAATCTCTGGGTTTCTTCTTTAATGAGTGGGTATCAAATTCAAAATAAAAAGTTATCAAAATATTCTTTCATCTAACTTGACTTTCTTAGCAACCCCCATCATGGGAAGTATGCCCTCATAACCTGCCAAGAGAAGGAAGTGCTCTTCTGTGAGATCAGGAATTGAATTTGAGGTCCTCACTATTTATTATCTTGGAAATCATTGTCATAGACCAGTTGTACAAACCTAGATTTCTCACTTTGCAAAGTATTTTAAGAGAATGTCAGCTCAAAAACACCCCTCCCCCTCAAAACTACAGTAGGCGGTGTATAGTGTACAAAAAAACAGCAGTAAAATGCATTGAGAGGACTCCTCTTTGACATGATCTCGGGAGCAGGTTTGCAAACCGTCCAGAAACAGGCAACTTTTTTCCCGTGTCCGTGAAAAAAAATAGATGTGTCTGTGATTTTATTAGACTGATGGTACTCTGCTAGATAATTTTGGTTGTAATTATCATTATTTTGCAGCTCACAGTAAATGCTGTTAATGAGGTCCTATCAATATATTGTTCTATAGACATGTATTACTATAATCTTTGTCATTCCTTATGGTTTTCCAATTTGTCCGCATAAAATGCTGGCTGTCTGAGCTTTTGAGATAAGATGTCCAGAAAAAAAGAAAAATTCTGGTTAGCAGCGCTACTCGGGAGTCCTTTCAATGCATTTTACTGCTGGTTTGTGGGAGCACTGCATCGGAATGAAAGTGAGCATGAAGATACAATTATATAATCGGACTCAGCATCAATTACACTATACACGGCTTACTCTAGTTTGTTGAGTGTTTCGGAGCTGACAGATTCCCTTTAAAGAGGACCTGTCGCCTCTCCTGACATGTCTGTAGGAGTAACCACTTGTATAATAACAATTCTGGAGAATCTCTTCTTATGATTCTATGTTGTGCTGTTTCTCTATTATACCTTCTAAATGTTTATGAAATATTTGCCAGCTGTCTGCAATAAAGTTCCGACTGGGTGTTACTAGTTGGGTGGGGGTGTCGCTGTACAGTCTGATACTATCCAATCAGTGCAGGGACATCTCCAACTGGTAACACCTAGCTGGACCTTTATTGCTGGCAAATCATTCATAAACTTCTAGGTGGCATAATAGACGAAGAGCATAACAGAGAGTCATAAGAATAGATGCTTCAAAACTGATATTATATAGAGAATGCAGGTAGTTACTAAAAGATACATCCGGAGTGATGTCCAACCCTATAAATAAATTAAAAAGACAGCTTACAATGGTGTAAAATAAATTAAAGTAACTCACCACTTCCCAGATGCTCTCATGACGAGGTCTGGCCAGTGACTGGCCACAGCAGTCACATGTCTATTGCATTGATTCCTCATTGATGGAGCTGAGGCAACAGACATCAGAGGGGGCCAGGGAGCAGCAGTGGAGCAGTAAGGTGAGCATTACTCTTTTTGTTATTTGACACCATTGTAAGCTGCTGGACAACCCTTTAAAGACTTTACCTGGTCCTCACAATCTGATGTTCCACAGGGCAATATGAAATCAGTGGGCACCATGCAGCCCTCCGATGTGTCTCTTTACCTGGTAGGGAACGGCTACAGGGTCAGGTTTCTGTCAAAACCAAGAAGTCAAAAAAGAGAAGTCCTATCTGTCCTTTATACTTTCTCTCTTTTTATGATCTAAAATACTTTTCAAAATATGAAAAGGAGTTTAGAATAATAAGAGAGAGAATAATATATTATTTTCTTGCCACTATCCCGTTGAAAGGAAAAGAGGAATGTGGATTTATGGGAAATTTGATCAATTGTGCGAAGGTCAAGTTGCCATATGTAGATTGTTTCGGTCTACAGTTCTTTGTGACATTCTGTCATAGACTGATTACAAATGCAAAGTGGAACTGGAGAAATGCATAACAAATGGAAGAATAATTTTGCTGTTATAAAGTGCGTTTAGAATAGGCTTTTTTGCCTATTTTTTCTTGGTAATGGAAATATATTACATCATAACGACCATATAAGGTGACTATAGCAACTTACTTTGGCAGCTTTTATTTTTTTAACAAGTATATATGTAGAGTTGACCAAACTTTTGTAAAATTTGATTCGGCTGCTTCACGGAATTTTACAAAAAAATACACTTTGTGACAAATTACTTTGTCACAAAGCACATTTCTTTGTAAGTAGAGGGTGCAATGACAGAGATTAGCGAGTGTGCCACCCCCTTCATTGTAGCCCTCAGATGCCGCTTTCATACATGATCTTGGCATCTGATAGCAATAATCCGGTGTTAAATTTAAAAAATAATAATAATACCTGATCCATTTGCTTTTGACGGGCCAGGCCTGGCGTGGTGATGTCATACGTCATCTTCAAGCAAGATGGTGGCGGGCCCGTCCTAAGCAAATGGATCAGGTCAGTATTATTTTTTTTTAATTTTTTACACTATTTCAGGTAAAATCGATTCACTACCAAAAAGCAGGAGAAATTTCGGCTTTACAGTGAATTGAATGTATCCTAAAATTCACATCGAATTCCACGTCAGGGACTTCAATTCTGCTCATCACTATATATATGGTTGCTGCTGACTAGAAATATTACCATTCATAGAGCTATCAAGGTTTTGCATATTCTAGATTTCCTGGAGAGCCATTGTTTGTGGCCCTCTTCACTAGCCCCTTCCTCCTGACTGAAAACTACAGTATGGCAAGAGTGACATCTACAGGACACGAAAGTACTGCGAAATATATTATGCTAAGTGATGTCATTGATTTAAGTGATGTCATATGTTTTTCACTTTCTGCCACTAGTGTATTTTTAAAAACAACTAATGTGTTTCTCATCTTTAAAGGGACCCTCTAAATCAAGTAAAAATTTACATTACAAAGGGAATGTCCAGAGCATTTATCTGGTGATTTCTTTTTTATCTTTTCATCTACAGATCTGCTTATACCTGAGTTTCTCTTCACCCTTCCAAGATGGCTGCATCTTTTCTCAGACTACCTGATGCACACTATGCATCCATAGTCCAATACACGTCCTGCTTGTCCTATCCCTACTCTTTGATTAGTTAGAACTGCTCACGTGAGCAGAGATGACCAATTCAGAGGACAGCAGGAAAGTCACATCAGGAAGTCTGAGAAGTAGAGTGAACATCATGGAGGGCAGGAGAGGAACGCTGGAACTGGTGGATTTGAAGCTGAAAAGACGAAAAGGGAGGCACCAGGTAAGTATTTTGTTCTTTCCACAGTTAATGTGAATTCTCTTTCTTGAACGGAAGGGTCGCTGTAAATATGTGTTCCTAGTAGTAACTAATCAGACCACATTTCAATTTTCAGATAAGCTTTAGGAAAATGAAAGAGGGTATCCAAGAGCAGGGGTGCACCTAGCCTTTCTGCTGGCTGAGGCGAAAACTGAAATGGGCCCCCCCCATGCCAATTTCTTCACCTAACCCCTTGTGCCACAATGAAAGCGCTCATTGTGCATGGCCCTTCCGCTGCCCCCCTCTTGCCCCTACCTGGTGCTGCCTGAGGTGGCCTACCCTGGCCTCCTTGGTGGTGCACCCCTGTCCAACCTTTCATTTTCCAAAGGAGCTGTCCAAAATGAAAGGTGGAATCTGATTGGTTGCTATGGTAAACTGAGCCAGTTCTATTTTACACCAGTTTGATAAATGACCCCTATAGTTTTGTGAGAAAAGATTCAGTATGAAGAGTAATTTATGTACTTAAGGCCCCTTTCTTAACCAATGAACATGAAAATGGCAGTACAAAACCCAGGATTACTTGGGATCTATTTTACACAAGTGTGAACAGCACTGAAAGCTAGTTTCACCCTAAAATTAAAATCTTCCGCAGCCTACCAGAGTTTATTGTATCCAGCATAGCCAGATACTGCCTTTCCATACCACAGCGCATTGGCTACAATGGGACCTGGCGGGGATCTATTCTGTTTAATGCCGGAAATAGACTGGATCCCCACCAACTTCCATTATAGTCAATGGGGCCTGGCACCTTCTAGATGGGAATGTCATTCAGCCAACAGTTCCCAATTCCTTCCTGACTCCGCCATACACATTTGGTTTGTCCGAGCATGTATGTGTTGTCAGTGGGGAGAGAGAAGAAAGACTCTGCCGGACACTTCGCAGTGGCTTATGTCCTGGGAGATGAGACTTCTCACACCCAATATTATCTGTGGGTGGAGAGTCAGGAGCTCTTCATTCACATTAGACTGTCGGCTGGACCCGTTGTTCTCGGCTGGTTCAGACGACAATAATGTGTATGGGTCCTTATAGGGGTTGTCTAACAAAAAATATTCTAAAGTTTTCAAACCAATACCTGGATCTAAATACTTTTGTAATTGCATGTAATTAAGAACTTAGCTTACCCACTGAGTAATTCAATAAAATTATCTGTATAGCGCCACCCGCTGGTTTTTTTTCTTATTTCTTTGACCTGCTCACTGAGATGGTCGCACATGCTCAGTTTCATCCTTCAACTGCCTCCTGAGCTGTGATAGGGAGAGCTGAGACACGCCCCCTTAGCTGCAGCAGAAAAGACACTCCCTTGAGCTGCCAGCTTGATATAAATCTAGCAGAGCAATGAATGTGGAGATCTCTGGATCCATGTGAGGTACAGGGCTGGTTCTAGCTTTGTTAGAAAGAGACTGTCACATATGATCTCTGTCATTTTTTTACATTAGTCATGGCAAAACCCCTTTAAATCTCCACAGCTTCAAACATGTGTAAATGGTAGAGGTGACATGACTGTTTCCTCTTACTTTCTTTGCCTCTCTCCTTTGTACGTGGGTGCATCAGCTGCTGCTCTCGCCGGTGCCTCTCTGCTTCCTGCTCCAGTCTCTGCTGCTCCAATTTATGTTCTTTCTCCCTTTCTAAGATCTCTTGTTGTTGTTTCATCGCCAGTAATTCCTGCTGCAACTTGTAACCAAAAAAGAGGGGAAAAAAATCAATTTAAATTGTTTTACTTTTTTTAATACAAAGCAACAAGAATATAATAGAATAGATGAACGAACTAAGAACGCTGTTAAGATTCAGTCCCAAATACTGTTCTTACTGGTCATCTGCGCCCCCTGCAGGACTGACTGGTCATGTTCACTTTGTAGGAGGGATCTACAATTCTGGAGCATCTACGCTTATGACTCCATGATATACCAGTTCTGCTAGAAGGTATGATTGGATTACTAGCAGTTTGCAGTGAAGATCCAGTTACCAGTTGGGGGTGTGTCCTTGCACAGTCTGACACTGACAGCACTGATTGGATAGCATCAGATTGTGTAGGGACACTCCCCAATTGGTAACGCCTATCTGGACCTTCATTGCAAACTTATAGCAATTCATAACTTCTAGCAGGAATATTATAGGATTGCCACAAGTCATAAGAATAGATGCTCCAGAATAAGGAGGACGCAAGTAGTTGCTAAAACAGACATGTCAGGAGAGGAGACGTCCTCTTTAAATCAGCTTTCTTCACTTATGCTTTACACTGCAGGACTGCTTCAAATTGGCTGTGTTGTGTTTTTTTGGGGGGTTTTTTTTTTGAAGAAATTAATTTCTACCACACAATACAGAATAGTTATAAACTACAGTACCTGCACCTACACTACAAAATTCACCTTAATACAGGAGCTATACTAATAAGTAGAAGTACAGTACACAAGATATAACATCAGAGAAGTGATGAAATGTGTACGCCTTGATTATACTACTCCGGCTGCATTCCCATCTGTCTAGACTCTATTATAAGTCAGTGGGTTCTGTCTATCACCACTGGTGCCCTGTGCGGGACAGATACAGCACTGTGTCTTTCCATTTATGATAGAAGCCATTAGTGTTGAGCACGAATATTCGAATAGCGTATTTTTTTAGCGAATATCGGCACTTTGCAAATTCGCAAATATTGCTAATATAGCGCTATATATTCGCTATTTTGAAAATTCTTTTTTTTTTAATTTTTTAAAGTTGTTAATCCTTGTTGCTCTCTGGCTGTCTTTCCACTTCCTGCCCACTCCAGTTAATGCCCATTGCCGCTTCTGCCGACTTCCCGTGTGCATGGGAACGCCTCCATGCTAAAATGTACTGTCGGATGTGAGAATCACGAGCTCACAAATTTGAAATCGCGATGCGATTAATATCACCTGAATTACTCCCATTGCGAATTCAACTTAGAGCTGGGTTCCTAATGGTTGTATTGCTAGAATATAACGAATATCACAAATTCACGAATCTAGCACTATATTCTTAATCTTCGTTATATTCTAGCAAGCCAACCATTAGGAACCCAGCTCTAAGTTTAATTCGCAATGCGATTATATGTTCGCTTTGCGAATGAAACTTAGAGCTGAGTTCCTAACGGTTGTTGCTAGAATATAACGAAGATTGAGAATATACAGACTTTATTGGGTGGCATTTGTCTGCAATATTTTCCCTAGAAACCCTCCTTGTCTACTGGAGCGGGCTGTGAGAAATAGACAACAATTCTCATAACTTTTATTATCTGTGTATGTTCTATACCTGCCGTGTGATCCCATATATGCTCATGCCATTCTGTGATTGTACGTGCCGTTCCGTCTGGGCCTGCAGGTGGAATACGCACTGAATGTTAAAAAAAACTGTCCCTGGTAGTGGTAATGAAGGTGGTTCCTGGAAATGCAGACACTCATGGACAGCATGGAACCTCACCCAGCAGGGGTCCAGAAGCTTTTCAAATACAGTGCCAGAGGATATAGAACATATCTCATAAGCGAAAACTCATCTCTGGTACAACTCATGTATTAATAATTGTGATCATTGCATTCCGCGTGATCTGGGCATCGTAGGGGGTCTAAACATCCCATCCCTGACAGCCAGCATTCCCACATAACCAGTATCTCACCTTCTGGGACAACCACACCGGTCATGTGTGGTATCAGAACGATCGGCCTGATAATATATACATTATTAAAACATGTCGGGGCCCGAGTATCCATTAGTGTAGACGGGGAGCCATGTTTTATTAATATTTCATGTCTGCCAGCTAAATAAGAGTAACAATAACAGAAGAGGAACGCTAGGTCAAGAGGGCCAAGCGTATGGACAACAAAGGGCACACTTTCACAACCAGTTGAAGGACAATTTACAGTTTATGTATGACGACGCGTTTTGGTGTACCACTGTCCCCTTTATCAAGTCTGAATGAAGTCAGTTGAGGCGCTGACACGGCCGCTGTTCACCCGGCAAGTGGAGGATGCTGAGTAAGAGAGGTAGAGCATGCATAGGTAATGAGGGCCATCCCAGAAGGTTGGGACAGAATACGAGGGAGACTCCTCTCAGATCCTCCCTCTGCCAAATGGGGATAAAGATGAACAATTGGGAACATTTCTTTGACACAATTTGGGGACCCCATCAACATTGGGTTATGTTCCACTTTCCTCCTGTCCCCGGAAACCAGAAGGAAGTCTGACCACACAATTCGTTGAGTAAGAACCTTTCTGCTTTTTATCCTTTTATTTTCATACTGTATTGTGCACGTTTATTTACCGTATGTCTTATTTCTTTTAACTTTTTGTAACTAAATACTGTACCTTTTTAGTACATTAAAGCACATCTTTAATGGTTTTGCCTTGTGCCCTGAACCAGTAACCTCCATTTTATAAGTGTATGAGTGCGGTTTGCGTTACCGTGTATTTGCTATATGTGTGGCCTGTGCCACTGTAAGCCTGCTTGCGAGTGGGGCGCTGTGGGGTTTTCTATGAGCCCTTAATGGGTATATTGATTTAAATGTCATAGATGGTGGCAGATGGTGGTGTATGAGAGGCTGTGTCAGGGCGTGATTGAGGCTCAATCTGAGGCCTGTGTGTAGGGGCGCCAGAGATTGAGACTGCTGGTTACCAGGAGAAAAGGGGGGTACTGCTTTAACTGACCCTTGGCCCCTTTACCCAACCTTGATCCCATAACAAAAAAATTGACAACTGTGTCACTTTATTGCTGGTTGGTGATCGGCCACAGCTTCTTTATTAAAGCGGCAAACCTTAATAAACTGTAATATCGGAGCGGTATGCCAACCGTTGGACTCCCAGCGGGAAAGTTAAACCGTAATCATCGGAGCGGTATGCCAACCTCTAGACTCCCAGCAGGCAAGTATGCTATCTGCTACCACCACATCTCCGCTGTACTCAAATGCCGCCAGCTGTGACTTCATAAACTTGACCAGAATTCGCAGCTCTCAATAAACCGTACTCATCTGAGTGGTATGCCAACCACTGGACTCCCAGCGGGCAAGTTAAGCCGTAATCATCGTAGCGGTATGCCAACCGCTGGACTCCCCGTGGGCAAGTACGCCATCTGCTACCACCATAATCTCTGCTGTACTCAAATGCCGCCAGCTGAGACTTCATAAACTCGACCAGAATTTGCAGCTCTCAATAAACCGTAATCATCGGAGCGGTATCCAACCACTGGACTCCCAGCGGGCAAGGCTCTTAAGAATACAAAAACAAAACATAATAACCAAGCATCCATAACTGATCATAACCTTGCACCTCAACCCGCCTCCCAAGAATAACCGCAAAGGGAGGGAGGGCCAATTTGCTTCCACTGGCAAAAGGAAGTGAACGGAACAGGGAGGGGGTATATGTAACCTTCAGGATTTCCTGCACCGCCCCATCCTGACTAAAGGAGGATCCCCAGTGAATTAACCCTTAATGTCCCCAATCTGCCACCCACTTCACCATTACCACAACGGAGCCAGACTCCCCAAATGTCCTAAGGGGAAAAATGAGGGGGGGAGACCATCAGTCCCTGACCACCTTCCCTATACAGTCGAGCGCTTGCCAGTGCGTGAAATAGATCGACCCTTGGCAGTCACACCCGGGTCACGTGGCAGGGCGGTTCCTGTACGTGACAAGGGCACTTTTTTATGTCAGCATCCATATGAAACTGCAAACAACAAAAATGTTTCAGCCTGGTTCCATATGAAAAAGTGTGGCATAGTAAGAGTTCATTCACATTTTTGCAGAAGCCACCTTGTCTTTGGTTTCAATGGGTATCGGCACTGCTATTAACCCTTTCACCCCCAGGGGTTTTTTCACATAGCTGCATGAGGGCCTCTTTTTTTGTAGGACAAGTTGTAATAAGATCATTAAATATTGCATATGATGTAGCAGTAAGGCCTATTGCACACAAATTGTGTGGGCCGCAATGCACGAACACCGGCCGTGGGGCAGCCACAGCGGGTCGTGGACCCATTCACTTGAATAGGTCCGCGATTCGCCCGTTCTGCAAAAAGATAGGTCATGTTCTACCTGTTTGCGGAACGGAAGTACGGGACGAAGCACTCCTTTTTTGTAGCTATGTGTACGGAGCTGTGTGAGAGCTGATTTTATGTGGGGTGATCTGTACTTTTCTTTGGGGTGCGTATGACTTTTTGACGGCTTTGTTAAATTTCTTGTGGGAGGTGAAGCGACCAAAAAAATGCAAATAGTCCATTTTGACTTTTTTTCCCCATCTTGCGGTTTGGCCTATGGGATAATTTTTTTATATTTTAATAGTACGGGCGTTTTCACTCGCAGTGATGCCCATGGCGTTTTGTTTGGTTGTTTATGGTTTTTACGTTGGGGAAAGGGGGGTAATTTTAATTTTTATATTTTTAATTTTTTTATTTTTAAAAACATTTATTTTATTTTTTACACCATTTTTATAGTTCCCATAGAGAACTATAACAAGCAATCATCAGATTGCTTCTCTCATAGACCCCAATATATTAGTATTCGAGTCTGTGAGGATTGCATTATGTTCCTATGGAGCCCTGCCACAGGCCTCCGAGGCTGCCGGACACACCACCCAATACCTGCTAGGGGGAGGTGCTGCACGCCTGGAAGTTCGTGCTTCCAGATTTTTGTTCTCCTAGGTGCCGTGGTCTAAGGGGTTAAATGTATGTGATCTATGTTATCGAGTGTTTGAAACCATCTTTAATGACCTGCCCTGCGCGATACATGTATAGCGCTGGGCGGGAAGGGGTTAAATTACTTAGGCACAGTTTCTGCATGGAAACTGCTGGAAACCATGCCAGGTGTCTGAAAAACTGCTGAAAACTGCTGCAGAAACCTGAAAGTCAACAGGTCGATAATCCTCCCTAGGCCATATTCAGGCATCAGTGAATCACAGAACGTGCTGTCCATGTTCTCCAAGCACAGCACACGTACCCATTAACTTTGGCCTCATGCACAAGGCCGTGAAACACGGCTGTGCGTGGACCGTGGTATCCCAGCCTGGAATCCGGCTGACAGCAGGAGCACATGGCGTCATTGGTTGCTATGACGCCGTGCGCTTCATGCTGCCGCTGGACTACAGTAATACACTCGTAAGGGCAACCAATGACGCCGTGCGCTCCTGCTGTCAGCTGAATTCCAGGCCGGGATACCACAGTCCGCACACGGCCGTGTGCATGAGGCCTTTAATATGTTTATTCACACATCTGGGATTTTCCACTGTCCGAAAATTAGTGGCGTAACCATGGAGACATGCACCATCTTGGTCCACGAAGTGGGCCAAACACAGCCATTGAAGTCTATGAAGCCATGAAAACCACTGACACAATATGGATGGCATCTGTGTTTGGTCAATGGTTTTCATGGCCCATTGGTAGAAGCTCTGGACCAAACATGTATTCTTCACAGATATCTTCAGGGATGAACTGCTGACCATCTTGTCATGGATGTCTGCACGGACGTGTGAAAGAGGCCTTACAGTACAGCTCGGTACAGTACAGAGCTATGGTAGGGACATGGACGAGGATCAATTGCTGGCTTTCCCTACTCTAAAACACCCTCCAGCTAGTTCCTGGGGCCCCACTGGTTATTCAGTGGCTCTACTAGATAAGGCTAGATTATATCTTGGAACATCGATGCACTTGTCCTAACCTATTTTAAAATACCCAGATTTTTCCATTTTATTGACACAAACCTAGTGAATAATTTATTAATGTCTAGTTGTAACCTTCTGAATTACAGTCGTTAAAAAAAATTGCAGTTTAAAGAATCAAATAGAAGAAAATTGGGCAATTAAACAAATAAACTCTTCGCGTAATGCCTGTGTGGGAAAACAATGGGATCATTTCATCCTAAAAGAGAGCTTAGATCCTACCCAGGCATTAACCTGTCCTATGCCAGGGCAATGGGTGGTACGCTGTGTCCCATACATCCCCAGCAGCTCATATTGCAAAACCTGAGCTTTCTTGGAAATCACATTTCTTTGTAAAGAACTTAATGGAAGCAATGCCCCGGGGAACCATTCACAGTCAGTTGTAAATGTTCTTGAGAGAAACATTCCTAGTCACTCTTTTCCTTTTTGGAAAACAGACAAGAAGAATGACAATGGAAGCCCTGTTAATATGAAAAATCTACTCAACTATGCAGGAAACAGATTTGCTGAATTAAAGAAAGCTGCTGCCCCATTGCTTGTTTAGAGGGGGTGGCCCTGGGACAATTTGACCAAAATCAAAAGCAATGTTAACCTTTCAGAAGTGGAGAGACATTAATCATGTACCGAGTGGCAACCTGTAATACTGCTAAACTGTGCGCAGTGAATCATAATGTATCGCTGGAGCGCCACATTGTAGACACCAGATTGCACACAGCTTATACAGTACATGGAGTTATAATACAGGGGTGGCCAACCTGGGGCTCTCCTCATGCCGCAGAACTACAGCTCTCAGCATGCACTGAAAGCCACACAACTATAACTCACGTATCAGACATATCATCTTATGCGTAGCTGTACACTGCAATAATACATAGTTTAATTGGCCTTCTGACGTACCCGAATATAATATTGATGCCTGTCTATTAATGCTAATATAAGGCCCAGTTCACACCATAGTATAAAATGCATGAGGTTCTAAAGGCCTAGAAAAATGTTGCATACTCTGAACAACGTATGGAATCCACCTGACAAAGATGTGGAAACTTAAGGCTTAAAGGGGATGTCCAAAGAGTCAAAGTTATCACCTATCCACGAGTATTTTCCTGATCAGTGGGGTGTGGACAACTGTTGTCCTCATAATCATGAGACAGTGGGTACCGTGTCCCTTGGGATGAAGGATGCTGTCATCGAGCCTATACTCTATGGAATTGAAGAAAGAGAAACCAAGTATAGCGCTCAGCTACTGTATCTCTGTCAGTTCCATAGAGATGAATGGAGTTGCACATTCTGAACTGTTGCTCCATTCATGTCAGAGTGGAGCAACGTTGAGCTATAGAAACTCTCTACACCAGGCTTACCCTGGCAGATTCTCAGTAGGCTTGTGACATAGTGGGCCACCTGGGTTGTCTCTCTTAAAAAACAGTTTTGCAGCGATTTGTGCTAAATTGTGGCAAAACAAGAGAGCTTTCCTTCAACTTTGTGCAAATTGTGGCAAAAAGGCAACTGAAATGGGTGCAGGGCCTTAGTCACTATGCACCAGGACAACAAAGGAAGAAAATAAGATGTAGAAGGAAGACACAGACAAGAAGAAGGTGGAGGAAATCACAGAACCATAGGAACCATGTTCTGTAAGGGGTTACTCACACGAGGGTTTGGCGGATGTATTAACCATCCGGATTACTTGCATGTGTCCCAGCCCAACCATTAGTTTAACTTACCTGAACTCACAGCTCACTTGTAGGGATTTCTGATGCTGTGAGCTTTGTTCAGTTAAACCAGTGGTCAGGGGGTCACCATGAGAAGCAGTATGTGAGAAAGGGGAGACCATGGGGAGCGGTATGTGAGAAAGGGTGTACCATGGGGAGCGGTATGTGAGAAAGGGGTCACCATGAGAAGCAGTATATGAGAAGGGGGAGACTATGGGGAGCGGTATATGAGAGAGGGTGTACCATGTGGACCAGTATGTGAGAAAGGGGGGCCATGGGAAGCAGTATGTGAGAAAGGGGAGACCATAGAAAGCATTATGTGAAAAGGAAGGGCATGAGGAACAGTATGTGAGAAAGTGGAGACCATGGTGAGAAGTATATGAGAAAAGGGGGACCATGGGGAGCAGTATGTGAAAAAAAGTGGAGCATGGTGAGCAGTATGTGAGAAAGGGGGGACCATGGGGAGTATGTGAGAAAGGGGGACCAAGGCACTGGTTCTTGCAGCTTAGCCTAGACCATGTGATGTCATGTTCATCGGTCACATGGCCTAGGCGCATGCTGCGGCGCTAATGCAAATGCCGCTGCCTTTTCAAACAGCTAATTACTGGGAGTCCTGGATGTCGGAACCCCACTGATCGGATACTGAAGGCTTATCCAGAAGACAGGTCATCAGTATAAGAATCTCAGAAAAGTTAGGTGAAAACTCATTATTTTATTATTACTATTACTGATTACTATTTATTACATTATTTTTATTATTATCCTTTAATAATAATCCCAGCTTTAGTACATATTTACTTGACATGCGGCTCAGAAAATCCGATGACGACCTGCACTCAGAAAAGGATATACTGAAATGTGAGCTTCTTGTGATCCTTAACCTAAACCTAGTGTTATCTAATAATGGGCTAGGTCCAAGTCCTACGTCCACGTCGCTGAGTAAACACCACTTCACACCAAGACTTCCACAGACCACACAGCTCCTGGAAGGCCCTCGTCTCCCACAGACACCCAGTGTGTTTCCCCTTTCACTTTAATTTGCATTGGCTCCCTGCTGACATTAAAAGGCTCCAAAACAGGCGGCGTTTGGAGGCTTAGGACGATTCCCTGACCGCTCAATGCCATTCCTTTATAGCGTGAATATTGGCCTGCAATAAAATGTTTATTACTTTGATTTATACTTCATTCCTTCGGCTGTATTTTCCTGCCTTCGACCGTGGTCACGTGACTACTTTCAGTTTCACGGAGTGAATAAACATGGCCGTGGGATGATCTAGGGGTGAAAATACGTGCATTAGCAGGCTGCAGGATCTGATCCCTTGGCTTTGGTACTTGGAGAAGATTCAACTCAGAGTGACTGAAGGTTGAGCTGAACAAATGTGCTCCGCTCTGTAACTGTGCAGATGGTCCACTTCTTATGTGACTGGAACTAAAGGTTTATGAAACAGCCATGATATCCAGGACCTAAGACAAAGATGTATATGTTTTACATCCTATGTAAGGACTTATGCACATAAACCATGTCCGTATTTTGGTCCGCAAATCACGAATCTGCAAAATATGGACACTTTCCATGTGCAATCCGTATTTTTATCACTTCCATCACTAGACTATTGTTTTGTAATCACCCAGAGTGCCATTACCACCTCCTTTTGTACCCCCGCTATCTGTATTGTATGATCCTGTGTCATCTCATACATATATTACCATTTCCTGCAATATGTGTATGTATTTCCATATAAACCACTGTTAACATGTAATAATATGCCTATTCTACCAGCAGGTAGCAGCAAATCTGTGCAGGGATAGTTTCTCTGGAGAGGAACCTTCTAGTTCCTTTCCAGCCCTCTTTAGAGAGGGAGGAGTTTAGTCAGTGTTAGTCAGTGTGGCCTATCCCCTCCTGGGGAAAGGTTGTGTGCACTACCTGCTCTGCTAGGCCCACAGGCCCTGCCTGTGAAGTGCTACATGGTTGCTTGTCCCCTCCTGGGCTTGCAATGCCTCCCTAGCTAAGAGAGCTTGATGCCAGGAAGAAAGATTCCTAGGATTAAAGTAAGAGACAGACTACAGATAACCTAAGTTCCAGCAGAAGAGGAAGAGTTTCCTATTTAAACCAGCCAACATAGCAGAGATGAAAGAGCTACCTCATAGCAGAGCTGAGATTGTTGCAGAAGTGTTTGCCTGCCACAGAGAAGCCAATACCTGCTGATGACCAAGATAAAGTTTGGAAACTGGATTAATGTTTATGCCAAGTAAAGCTGTGTTCAACGTTACTACAAAGTCTGGACTCCATTTATTCTGCTTATTCATCACCCAAGTTCAACAACCCCTTTTTGCACTTGCTTCGGACTACATCACGCCTGGGATCCAAGGATATCCAGGTAGGAGCACCGTGATACGGGTCTATAACATCTAGAGAGACACTGTAGGCCACTGTACACCACTCTGGCATTCCTACCCTGGATTCCACCAATACCATCTACAAAGGGGACTCCAAGTCCTCGTTGCCTAACTGCAACTGGCGTCATGACTACTTGCTTTAACAGAGGGACATATAATCGTAAATACGTGTTGAGGGGCAAGGGATCCCCCAGATGTTGGCAGTGGGCCATTGCACTTGCTCTCAATACTGACAAGAATAGGAGATGTTCTACAATTTGCAGAACAGACATACTATAGGGACAGGAAACTGCTCATTGGCAATATGCGACTTCTCCCGGCTCATGTCAGGTCTAAAAAAAGGGGAAGCAGCATGAGCCGGGAAGGGCTGGCAGACCAGTCTGACTTATCATTTTCTAGGTCTGTTTTAGGCGTAGAAAATGGTCTAAATTTAAGCCAGCAAGGAAGCTGTCTTACATTTAGACCGGTGGTGGATGTGCCAAAGTTATGTAGAGGTCGGCGCATTTTCAGAACTTTGCTGAATCCACCGCCAGCACACAGGGTCTAAAACGCCAGTCTTAATAAATGACCCCCATAGTTTGTAAGCTGAAAGAAGAAATACGGCCATCCAGTTCAGCCTGGTATCCTGCTGAGTTGATCCAAATAAATGGATCCCATGTTTAGTGTCGCTTGTATCAGTAGGATAGCTGCGGCTTTCTGCTCCATCAGACCATCACAAACTGTCACTGCTGCCAACCAAAGTCCATTTAAAGAGTACCTGTCTGCTTTAATGAATATGATTATTCTTCATCATATATTTCCATTTTAGATTACCTTTGCCTAAAGCTCTGTTTTGTGCTGTTCTTCTTTTATTCCTCTTAGAAATGTATAAATACAACTGGGTGTTACCATTTATGTTCTAAAAGCGGTGTGTACTTGTGATTGGACAGTGTCAGAGTTTGTAGGGAAAAAAACCTCAACTGCTGCCACTTACTTGCCAATTGATTCATACATTTCTAAGAGGAATAAGAGAGGAATGGCATCACACAGAACTCTAAGAAAATAAACTACAGACTTTTAATTTCATGTGGAATGAAGTAGTAGTAGTACAGACATGACAGAAGAGCTGACAGATCATCTTTAAAGTGTAACTGTCATTTCAGTTTATTTTTTACTATAGTGTAGGGACAGGGATTTTAATCAATTTAGTAATATACTTTATTAGGGAAAAGTGTTTCTTTTTTTACAAGAAAACAGGGTGCAAAGAGTCTTCTTATAAAAGCTCTAACTGTGATGCTAAGGAGGGTCTGTCTTCCGCGTTCTACTGAGTGCTGAAGACACCGGTGTGTAACAAGTCAGACAGGGGGTGAGGGGCAGTGATAGTCAGGGGACATGGACATAGCCAGAATTTGGGTAATGACAAGGGGCATCTGGAAGCCTCTGTATGTTACACACAGGAGTAGAATTTCTAGACAGTTTTAGGATGTGCCAAATTTATCAATCAAGCTGGGACTTTTAATAAATTTGGCACACACTGCACAAAAAAAAGGTATAAAAGATGTAAATGATACATTCCCCCAGTATCTCCTGATGTTTTATAGCTGTCCATAGTCTGGAGTGCACTGGGATCCTACAAGAAGCCCCTCAGCCTGCATGTGAATATCTGAACATACTACGGGGTCAATTGTTAATTTAAAAAAAGTGCTATTTCTTTGTAATTCCTTTACCTTGACTATTCCTTGGCTCCAAGCTTCAATTTCAGTCTGAATTAAAAGTCTACTATTAAGCTTTAAAAAAATATTGATACTGGACTAAATAACCCCTAAACATAAGAGTAAACCCATCATTATAATTTCCATTCAGAGGTCTTTAAGGAGTACAGTGAGCACTTATAGCTAACTAGAAAGTGACACTATTCACGAGACAGAGGAGGGAAAACATCGTTATGAACCAAAATGTCTAATTATCTTAGAAATATTGCACTTTCACATTTCTGAATGGGGCCACTTGGACAATGAATTCGCTACCAAACCATCCCAGCGTCTTCCCAGCGGTAACACCCACACACAGTCTTCTGAGATCGTGGGGCACTAATATATAGCGTCCTGTGATCATGGAAGATTTCAGTGTTGACTCTGTAGATAGCCATGAGTAGAAGCCACAGGAGATATAGATAGATAGATAGATAGATAGATATAATAGAGTGGCATCAAGTTTAGTCGCACTTTACATAGTACAAATAATCCAGTAGGCAGGAGTCCCATATGAACTGACAATGTACAAGGACTAGGGAGTAGATGCAAGAGGTTTGGGGATGGAGTAAAATATAGAAGTTTTACAAATTTAAATGTAGGCATTATCTTGTTAGACATTTTACATATTGTACCAACTAATTACATCTATTTTACTATAGCTATTAGTGTATATATGAGGCAATCACCAGACTCATGAGGCACATAGGCACAGGGAGAACATTTAATCCAAAACTGAACCAACAGGCTTTATTTTAATCTTCATAAAAATCAACACATTTCACATTTCAGGACATAGCTGTCGCTTACACATTTCAGGTTCCTTCTGCACCCTATGACAAAGGGTGCAGAGTGCACCTGAAACACATAAGCAGCAGCCATTTCCAAGTGCCTGTTGATTTTTATGAAGATTAAACTAAAGCCTGTTATATTTTACCTACGGTGGCTGAAAGTGGTTTGATTTGTTTGCAATAACCTGATTGTCCTATATTTTTCCCACTAATGTCTTTATTACTTTTTATAATCATCCTTACTTATCAACGTTTCATTCACCTATTCCCTTATGTGCTTGTCCCTATACACATCTGAGCACACAAAGCTGTAGTATAAAGCATAAGAGAGCAGCCTAAAATAGTTTTTTTGCTGTTTTTGAAGTTGAAGTCACTGACCATGGCTGTGCTGTAACTGAGCAGAGCTAAAAAGTAGGCAATACAAAAAAAGAAAAAGAAATAATAACTAAGCATTACCCCAGTGTAGTCATTTAATTTCATCCTAAAGCTTTAAATTTTTCCATTGACAGAAGAGACCATATTTAGGTTTACTTGGAATGGTAAAGTTTAGATTTCTCATGTTCTTTTTTGGCTTGTGCCAACCCCACTTTGTAGAAAACCAGCCCCAATACTGGTATCACATCAGTTTGCGGTTTAGCACAATATATCTAACATGGATACCTTGAGGTGTTCCTGGAGCTGGGCCTGGTGTTGCCTGGTGAGGTTTTCATGCTGTTTCTGAAACTCAGCAATGAGCAGCTGCTTCTGAATTTGCTGTTGCTGCTGGATTAACAGGAGCTCCTGCTGCAGCTGCTTCTCCCGCAACACGGGATCTAGAATGGGCATCACTGTTCTCAGATCTGTCCTTAGGTCCAGTGGTGTAACTGGGTCCAAACCTGTAGGAACTTCCGACTTGATATCTGAAATGAGAGCCAAACAGCAGATTCTTTATTATTATCTTCTACAGAAAAGTCTAAAAACCAAGATAAGCGTTCAGAAGCTCAGATATGTGAAAATTGAGGTTTAGCACAATCTGATTAGCTGACCAAAATCTAATACAGATCGTATTCTGGCAGCCACAATTTACTGTGCATATTACGCATATTACCTAGAACTCAGCTTAACTGGATTTAGAACATCAAAGGGTTCCATAGATATCTATGTTTGTATTCTAAAATGCTTTTACATTAAATGGGTTGGCTCATCTAAGACATGGATGGCATAGGATCGTTAGGATATTCCATGAATGTCAGATATGTTCAGGCCCAACCTCTGGGACCTGCTCCTATCTCCAGAACAGGGCCTGTAAAGTGAAGGAGACCATGCCATACATGTGGTGAGCTCTCTATTCATTGTTAGTCCCATAGTGGTGAATAGATAGCACACCGCATGGTTACTGTTCAATTCACTGCTATGGGACTGCAGGAAATAGCAGTTCTATAGTAGTGGACGGAGGGTGGCTGTGCTTGCGCAGCTGCTTTTTGTTCACTTCACGGGTCCTGTTCTGGAGATGGGAGCGGTTCTCAGAGGGTCCTATGGGATCCCCATCTTTCTGACACTGATGGCATATCATAGATGACACATCTCCTTTAAGTCTTCAAATTAGCTCTCCTCCCAAAGGAAGAAAACTCTCTCTGAAGCCACCTTTAGGTAGCTGCCATGTAAGTTAATGCCCAACCCATTAAAGAGCCTTGAAATATGAGAACGCCAAGCCAGAGTGTCCTCCAAACAGAAGATACACCCATCTGTAGACAGATGTTTCAGGGGTCTTACCTCTCGTCAGTACAGAGCAGGCTTCTGGTTGGCTGGGTGAGAATCCTTTGATGTACGTAGCTCTCTGGAGGGAATGGTGGTACGGTTTGACATTCAGGAGGTATAACAAAGCCTTCTCACCCAGCCAACCAGTACCCTGCTTTGTACTGACTAGACACCAAAAGCCTGAAAAAGATGTTACAGATGGATGTCTTCCTTTTTACATAGACTGTGATTGGGTAAAACAACTAGTCAAGTATCAAAACTCTTTAGTGGGTCAGACGTTGACTTTTGGGTTAGATAACTACAGGTAGCTTTATAGAGACAGTTTTCTTCCTTCTAGGAGAGATCTAATTTACATACATTTTCCCGAAGTGCATTGCCTGTAAAACTTCTTATGCCCGCAAGGAGAAGTAGAACGCCACTAGGGCTTGAAGCCTCTCACACTTTTATTGTTCTAAAATTTTAGCAGACTGCCAAAGTACTGCCACAAGTAAAGCAAAGCATCTCTGAAGAGGCTTATCTGCATTCTGTCCACAGTCACTAGGAAGTGGTTCAATGCTATGAAGTCTAAGTATTCCATAAATATCTAATATGTGCCCAACTGTGGAGCAAGTTCATAAATGGGAATTGCTGTTAGGGTCCATATGACCACACGGGTTGAAGACATAACATTAACTGCATAATGTAAGACAAGATGACAGTAAAAATATGTATTGTTGTGAAAATGATCACAATCCCTGTGAATTGTGGTGATTATCTTCTGACTTATTACCACCGTACTGTTACTGTTAGAGTCAAATAGACAATATATATTGGTTGAATTTGTGAAGTCCTGCACTCTCAAATTCAGGCTTCAAAAAGTAAATTGCAAAATAGCGCTTTGCAACTTTTTGGGTTTATTTGAGCAAATATTTTGTAACATTTTGTATTTTACACCACTTAGGAGGCACTCACACGACGGCATCCGTTTTGCAGTCCACATGTGCTTCCCACATTTTCACCTTAATGCCTTATTCACACGTCCCTAGTGTTTTGCGGATCCACAAGTTTGAGGATCCGCAACACACCTTGCCACCAGAATAGGACATGCTCTATATTTTTGCGGAGCCGCCATCCGGAAGATCGGCGGCGCGCTCCGCAAATGCGGAGAGCACAGTTTGTGCTCTCTGCATCCATCACGTCCCCATTCAAAATAAATGGGTCCGCACCCGTTCCGCAGATTTGCCAATGTGGATAAATAGAATTGTAAAAAAAGCAATAAATGACAAAGAGAAAGCATTTAAATCACTAAAAAAGAAGGAAGCGAGGAAGCCTTGAAAAACTATAAGAAAAAAATAGAATATGTAAAAGACAAATAAAAGCAGCCAAACTAGAGACCGAGAGATTGATTGCCAAAGAGAGTAAAACTAACCGTAAAATGTTCTTCAATTATATAAATGGCAAAAAGTATAAATCTGAAGGTGTTGGTCCTTTACAGAATAATGAGGGGGGAGTTGCAGAGAGCAATAAGGAGAAAGCAAAGCTATTAAATATTTTTTTCTCCACTATATTCACTGAAGAAAATAAACTGTCAAATGAAATGCAGAAAGTAAAAGTAAATTCCCCATTGGCATACACCTCCGTATCCTAAGAGAATTAAGTAATGTCATAGCCAGACCCTTATTTCTGATATTTAAGGACTCTATAATGACAGGGAGTGGTGCATAGCAAATGTGGTGCCAATATTCAAAAAGGGTCCAACGGAAACTATAGGGCGGTAAGTTTAACATCTGATGCGGGTAAACCGTTTGAAGGTTTTGTAAGAGATGCCATCTTGGAGTACCTCAATGAAAATAAGCAAATAACGCCATATCAGCATGGCTTCATAAAGGGATCAGTCATGTCAAACTAATTTAATCAGTCTCTATGAGGAGGTAAGTTCTAGGCTTGACAGCGGTGAATCAACAGATGTCGTATATCTGGATTTCTCCAAAGCATTTGACACTGTACCACATAAAAGGTTAGCAAATAAAATGAGAATGCTTGGACTGGGAGAAAATGTCTGCATGTGGTTAAGTAACTGGCTCAGTAATAGAAAACAGAGGGTGGTTATTAATGGTACACTCTCAGATTGGGTCACTGTCACTAGTGGGGTATCACAGGGGTCAGTATTGGGCCCTATTCTCTTCAATATATTTATTAATGATCTTGTAGAAGGCCTGCACAGTAAAATATCTATTTTTGCAGATGACACTAAACTGTGTAAAGTAATTGCCGTATTTTTCGCTTTATAAGACGCAACCGATGATAAGATGCACCCCAGATTTTAGAGGAGAAAAATAAGAAAAAAATATTTTTCATCAGACCTCATATCAGATCCTCAGATCAGACCCCCATATCAGGACAACATATCAGACCCTCATATCAGCCCTCCATGTGAGACCCCCATCAGACCTCAAATCAGCCGTTTATTTTTAACCCCCATCATACCTAAGTTCAGCCCTTTATTATTAACCCCTATCCGACCTCAGATCAGCCCTTTATTATTAACCCCTATCAGACCTCAGATCAGCGCTTTATTATTAACCCCTATCAGACCTCAGATCAGACCTTTATTAACCTCTATAAGACCTCAGATCAGCCCTTTATAATTAACCCCTATCAGACCTCAGATCAGCCCTTTATTATTAACCCCTATCAGACCTCAGATCAGCCCTTTATTATTAACCCCTATCAGAGCTCAGATCAGCCCTCTATTATTAACCCCCATCAGACCTCAGAGGAGAATAAAATAAAAAACTCCTCTTACCTCTCCTGCGCAGCGGCTCCGCTCCGGGTCTGTCGTCTCGCTTCCTTGTCTTCTCCGGCCCACGCTGCACTGTCACCTGACAGCGTGCAGCATCAGGTCCTAATGCTGTACGGGGTTAGGACAGTGCAGCGCCGGCCCCATCAAAGAAGACCATGGAGGGTAAGTGCCGGAAGCGCTTGCTGCACTTCTTCCCCGCCCCCGGCACCTATTGTATACTAGTGAGCGCTTCCATAATGGAAACGCTAACTAGTATTCGCTTTATAAGATGCACGGCCATTCCCCCCCACACTTTTTTGGGGGAAAAGTTTGTCTTATAAAGCGAAAAATACGGTAACACAGAAGAGGACAGTATACGGCTGCAGAAGGATCGGATGAGGTTTAACACTGAAAAATGTAAGGTTATGCACATGTAAGGAATAATGCAAGTCACTAGTACATACTTAATGGTAAAACACTGGGTAAGGCCTCTTGCACTCAAAAATATTTTTTACGTTTTTGCAGTCACCGTTTGTGGTCCTTATGCAGAACCATTAATTTCAATGGTTCCGCAAAAAAAAACGGAATGTACTCCGTATGCATCCCGTTTTTGTATTTCCATATATCCGTTCCGCTAAAAGATAGAACTTGTCCTATTATTGTCCAAAAATAACGTTCCATCACTGCATTCAAGTCAATGGGTACACAAAAAATACGGAATGCATACGGAACACATCTGTATGTCTTCCGTTTTTTGCAGATCCATGCCCACTTTGCCCATGTGTTTACTGTTTACAAACATTACTGTACATTACAGTAATGATTACTGCAAAAAATGGATCGCATACGGAAACCATATGGAGATTTTTTGTGGAAATACGGAACGGAAATGTAAACACAACGGAAACAAAAAACGGAACAACAGATCCGTGAAAAATGGACTGCAAAATACATACGTTCGTGTGAAAGAGGTCTAACACTGACATGGAAAAGAACGTAGAAATAATGGGTTGCATCAAAAGGGGCATAGATGTCCGTGATGAGAACATAGTCCTACCACTTTACAAATCACTAGTCTGACCACACATGGAGTACTGTGTACAGTTCTGGGCTCCTGTGAACAAGGCAGACATAGCAGAGCTGGAGAGAGTTCAGAGGACGGCAATTAAAGTAATAACTGAAATGGGTGAACTACAGTACCGTAAAAGATTATCAAAATTAGGGTTATTTACTTTAGAAAAAAGACGACTGAGGGGAGATCTAATAACTATGTATAAATATATCATCTATTTATCCCCAGGACTGTGACTATGACGAGGGGACATCCTCTGCGTCTGGAGGAAGGAAGGTTTGTACACAAACATAGAAGAGGATTCTTTACGGTAAGAGCAGTGAGACTATGGAACTCTCTGCCTGAGTAGGTGGTGATGGTGAGTACAATAAAGGAATTCAAGAGGGGACTGGATGTATTTCTGGAGTGTAATAATATTACAGGCTATAGCTACTAGAGATAGGTCGTTGATCCAGGTAGTTATTCTGATTGCCTGATTGGAGTCGGAAGGAATTTTTTCCCCTTAAGTGGGGAAAATTGGCTTCTGCTTCACAGGTTTTTTTTTGCCTTCCTCTGGATCAACTAGCAGGATGACAGGCCGAACTGGATGGACAGATGTCTTTTTTCTTTGACATATAAACTATGTTACTATGTTACTATGGTGTTTCTCTGATGCCTTGGTGAAGGAGGGGAGGGGGCAGGGCCAGTAGCCCCGCTACATTTATCATCTTCTCCACCAATTTCTGGTATCAAATAACACTGAAATTTACACCAGTCAGGGGCTGGCGTGGATATCAATACAGGTGCACGGACTGCTGTATGCTGCATCTAATTTATGAAGAAGCGTAGGCCTCATCATGAATTAGGCGCAGCCCAGCACATCTGGTTATCATGGATCGGTGTACACCGCTGGGTTACAATAAATCTGCTCCAATGTAAGCTGCTTCGATAGAAAAATTCGTTATAATACTGTACGGAGATTAGTCTCCGTACAGTATTAGAATGTATGGGCTCCGATGAGAGACCGTTGAATAACTTCGGTAATTGAAAAACAATTTCAAAACTTGGAACTAAAATTGGTTCCAAGGTTTTTCACTTTAATAATCAATTAGCGAAGTTATTCAACGGTCTCTCGCGACTTCGTAAATAACTTACTTTGGCTCATCGGAGCCCATACATTCTAATACTCTACGGAGATGAATTTTTTAGCTCCTCTGTAATAATAATAACAATGATAATCCTTATTTATATAGCGCCAACATATTCCACAGCACTTTACAATTATATGAGATATGTTGCCGGCAGATTTCACAGTGTTTTCATGGCGACAGGTTCTCTTCAATTGCACCATATGAGCAGAACACTTTCATCATCATAAAAACAAACCAGGTCAGTGTTTTGTTTTTTGCAGCATTGCATCCTGGCACTTTTGTTCAACAATTTTAAATATTTTATAGAACAAAAAATGACAACATTCAGAAAACACCACGTTCGATTGTCCTGTCATTTAAAAAGTAGAAGACAAATCGGTCGGCGTTTTTTTCTTCTCTTTTTTTTTACTTGGTGAAATAATTCCTCCTAAACTGTTTGATTTGGTTTTCCAGACTAATCATTAAATTGTGAGAAATCGCTCTTAAGCTCATAAAAACTACTCTTGATTATAAATAATAGCCTTGAATTGGAAGCTAAAAGCAGGCGAGAGGCCGGCCCTCCATCCAATTCATTCAGCAGCAATCCACATTCCATTTGTCTAGACTAAATATAGCCCCGTTTACACAAGAAATCAATAGTACTTGCTGAGAGCACAGCAAAGGCATGAATATTTCATCAAAGGCAGGGAGTGCGGGAACGATGGCAATCAGTAAACTGACAGCTCTGTGCGGGCTGACTGCGGCCCCGCGGATGAGTCACACCAGGCTGGACAATGGTTTCCTCCCTGCAAGTCACAAGCCGATTGAATGCCTCCTTCTATTTTTAACGGTAATTGTGTTGCGAGTGACAAAGCCTTATCATCTCGGAGCTCGGAGATAGATTTTCTTACATCTCCTATGACAGGATAATATGCCCTGCGAGAAGCAATAATAATAGCAGCGCGATGCCGCTCGCTGATCACATGTATCTTTTGTGTTAGTACCCGGCACCACATCATCAGATCCCAATTTTCAGACACGGCTTAATTACAGTCATTAACATGGCAACCTTTGCGTTAGCCAGAGGAAAAGCATCTGTCTGTATGTGAGAGTAGCCAAACGTTTAGCCGTCGTCACTTTCCTCCATCGGAAAACAGCATAATTAGGATGCAGATGTCACTCCTTCTTAAAGGGAACCTGTCACTCTGAACATGGTGTCTGAGCTGAAGCAGTATGGTATAGAGCAGGAGGAGCTGAGCAGAATGATATATAGGTTTATGGGGAAATATTCAGTAAAACTAGTGTTTTCCTCATTTAAAGGAAATGTGTCACAAAAAAAGATTTCTGCTAGTTAAGTCATTTTTAGTGTTGAGCGCGAATATTCAAATTGCGAATTTTAATCGTGAATATCGCCACTTCGAGTATTTGCGAATAATTAGAATATAGTGCCATATATTCATATTCATGAATAGGGTTGATATCAAATATTCTAATCGCAAATTTTTATCGCGAATATATTACATTGACGATTTTTGCAATCAAGTAAATAATGACTGGAGATCATGAATTCTCCAATTTCTGAATTTATGGCGAATATTCAGCCAAAAATTCGCAAAAAATATCGGGAATTCGAATATTGCCTATGCCGCTATTCACTATTTATTGCTTTTTTTTTTTTCTTGGACATGATTATGGTGGCAACCAGTGCAGAGGTGATTGTAGAAGGAAAGAATAGATAAGCTCTGACAATAACCTATTGTGAATGGAGGATTTTGTCTTATCTATACACAGAGGTGATATCATTACAGGCAGGATTAGAATGACAAACAATCAGATAACTGCAGTAAAGTAATTTGTACAGAAGGGGCAACTATTATTAGACCTAATGGCCAGTGAGAAAACTGCAGGATTTTATGATTTTTGTTTAAATATAGATATTGACATGCAAAATTAAAAATAACCATCAAAAACTCTTTAAAAATCTGTTAAACATAAAAATGTGATTTAAACAAAAGGTTATTTCTAATGAAACATTTCCCTTAAATTCCTGCTCATTCTGGGCTGTGAAGTCAGGGAGTGACTGACAGCCTTCCCTCTATGATTGTGTATACAGAGATAGCTGTCAATCACTGATAGGACCGCCTCCTAGACTTAAAGACCAGAATAACACTATATATCACTATATATCACTATAAACTATATATCACTATATATCACTATAAACTATATATCAGTCTGCTCAGCTTCTCCTGCTCTGTAACATGCTGCCTGCAGATTATTTAGCATTTTAATGGTGAGAGGTTCAATTTTTTTTATAGTACAATACCTCTGTGAAATAGAAGAAATGAGACTTCATCAGTAATAATTCAGCTGGTAATCAGAGGAGACTTGTCACAGAGGGTGACATTAATTAATGAGGGCTCATGCACATAAACGTGTGTGCCCCGTGCCTCTATGGTGACCCACATACAGCAGGTCTAAAACATATGGGCACCGGCCGTGTGCATTCCGTATCACGGAAGCGGACCCATTGACTTGAATGGGTCCACATCTGCAAACAGGGTGCACACGGTGCCCGTGAACTGCAAACCGCAATTTGCAGTCCACAACATGGACTGCACAGAGCACAGTCGCGTGAATAAGCCCTTAGGACAAGATTTATCATCTCCCGTGGCCTGCAAACTACGAGGCACATTTATTGAGATCGGCGTTTTAGACACCGGTCTTTATAACGTCCCTGCGCTGGTTCCGCTAAAGTTATGTAGACGCGCAGGCCTCTCCATAACTTTGGTGCATCCAGCGCCGGTCTAAATGTAAGCCAGCTTCCGAGCTATCTTACAGTTAGATCATTTTCTACGCCTTAAACAAGTGTAGAAAATGATGAATGAAACAAGAAATAAGAACCTTTAGGCCTCTTGCACACAACGTTTTTGTTTTTTATGTTTCCATTCTGTTTTTTAAGTTCCGTATACGGAACCATTCATTTCAATGAATCCGCAAAACAAACCTATTTTCATTTTTGACCTATTATTGTCCGCTGTTCTATCAGGGCCAGCTGTTCCGTTCTGCAAAAAACGGAATGCACACGGACTTCATCTGTATTTTTTGCGGGTCAGTTTTTTGCGGACTACAAAATACTGAAAAAGTCATATGGTCGTGTGCAAGAGGCCTTAATCATGTAAGCACAATTCAAAGATATGTCTCCAATTCACTAGGGCTGCGACATATAGGGGGCCAGTTATAATCAGAAATACATTTATATTAGACCTATTTCTGATGCAGATTGCAGCGCAAAGAATCTTTGCACCACAATCTGCGACTTTTCTTCGCTCACGCCCGGGTCTAAAAAAGTGGGCATGATGTGGGAGGGGAAGGGGCGGGACAGCAGACACATCTCATTCATCATTTTCTACACCTGTTTTAGGTGTAGAAAATGGTCTTAATGTAAACCAGCAAGGAAACTGTCTTACATTTAGACTGGCGCTGGATACGCCGAAGTGATGTAGAGTCGATGCCTTTACATTACTTTTGCGGATCCACCGCCAGCTCTGGGGCTTATTAAGACCAGCGTCTAAAATGCCGATCTTAATAAATGACCCCAATAGTTCTTATACATATCATAATAGATACATATGGAAAAAAAAAAACAGGAATCAATTCATAGGTCATAAAGTGCAAGTGCAAATGTAAGGTCGACCAGGAGGTCAAAAAGATAAAGTGCATAGGAAATACAAAAAAGTTAAGAAATCTAAAATGACGCATACAGACCCATATTGCTGAAACTTAAAGCGACAAATGGCCACCACACCACAAAGTTACCGCAACACACGTTTCACAGTCAGCTTCCTAAAGGGGTAATGAACATGGGACCAACACAGATGCCCCTAGCTGCCAAGTGCACATGTAACAGGTCAGCCAGTGTCATAGGGACAAATCTGCTGACAGACGCCCTTTAAGTTTCCATGTGTAACCAAGAATGTGAGAGCAAGCAGAGATCTTGAAAACCATGAGGTATATTAAAAATCTTTTAACCGTAGAACAATTAAAGAGGTTGTCATCAGGCTCGGACTGGCCCACAGGGCTACAGGGGAATCCCCACGGTGGGCCCCTGAGCAAGGTGGGCCCCTAGTCCCCCACCCCCTGCACACACGGCACATAACACATTAGATTTACTGCACTACATACATATATTCAATGTACAGCACCTCAACCAGCCTATGTTTTTATAAAAAACTTTTTAGATTATTTATTATATTTGAATGTATCCGTATGGTGGACCCCCAAAATAAATTTTACTGGTGGGCCCTAGGCAGCCCAGTCCGACACTGGTTGTCATAGATTTTTAAGAAATGTTTCTATGGAAAGGTTTGCAGTGAACAGTCAGATTTTTACTGTGGATTGCTGACACAACTTGTAGATGTTAGCCCATTCAGTGGGGGCTAATCAGTGTGGCCACTTGTCATGCTTTCCACGCAGAATACATGGCAAGAATTGACAGCAAGTTTTTTTTTTCCTGTGATGCTACTGTACAAAGTAGATTTCACATAGATTTTGGTGCAAATTCTGCAACAAAAATAACTGTCACTCGCTTGTTAAATCCTCCTCTTCTCCATCACCTCTGCCCTGACGGACTGCACCGGTACTGCACATCACATGCGTTACTCAAGTGACTGCTGCCGCTGGTCACTTCCCTTAGAGGTGACGATAGCATGTACAGCCTGTGACTGACGTGAATGATATACGTGAAATAAAAAAATCATGGAAACTCCTTCAAGTTTTATTTACATAAAACCAGAAACCCCTTTAACTGCAAGCACATAAGGCACTGTATTTGCAGCGGCTAGCTGACATGTTCCAAAAAAATATCACCAAGTACGGCATTAATATGGCTGATCAAAGCCCAGTCCTCGCAAGGAATGTATGTCCTCAATAAGGCTTTATTACCTTAAAATAACATAGGCACTTTCTCCTGCCTGATTTTGTTATAAAGTTTAGTATTTTCTTTGCAAATTGAAAAAAAAAAAATCTGTGATTAAGACATTCTTTTAATATCGCTCTGACCCCCGGAAAGGAAATGGGATGTGGTAAAAGGTAGAATTCCCCCAGCTCCTTACTACTTTCCCAGTCACCTGGTGGTTGGTGCTTAGTCCCCTTTAAGTAGTAAAGACCCCTTTTAAGTATATACAATGGAAATGTGGCAAATAAATAGGGTCAATTTTACGTTTAACCCTTTATAGCTGCCTCATCTGATCATTTAGGTCTGGCACCTGTTATCCCCTTATCACAGCGGGAAGCTACAGTTGGCCATACATTTCCATTGGAGAGACCAATGTTTACATGGGCCACTGAAATGAATGACTGGCCTTGTCACCCATGACTGCGCCAAGTCTACCAAAGCGGAGCTGCTGTGGATCATAAAAGGGTCAGTATGAGCCCAGGACTGCCCTCTGTAATGTCAGTGTGCCCTACAGCAGTGCTTCTAAGGCAAGTACCTTAAAGGGACCTTTTATTAAGTGATTGCCTATCCTCAGGTAAGACCACCACTAGCAGATTGGCAGGGGTCCAACACGCCCCACAACCCTGTCCTTAAGCTTTTTGGCAATATCTCTGTCTACTTTATAGTGGACTGAGCTCATTACTGCAGTGTTACTTCCATTGACTTTAATGGGATAAGCGCTGCAGTGATGAGCTCTGTCCACTTCAAAATAGACAGAGCTGTCTGCTTCCAGTGCCGGGCCCAGTCAGCTAGTGATGGCCTATTCTGAGGGTAGGCCATCACTTCATAAAAGGTGGACAACACCTTTAACAGAAAAAAAATCAAGTACCCCTAAATCTGTGATCACACACCATGGGGTACAATGAAAACCCTCTGGAGTACATATATTATGGCTTGACAATCTAAGCCCTAGGGTATATGGATGCCTCTATAAAACTGCCCCTTTAAAGGCTATGTACACCTTTGGGGGCATTTTTCTTTATTGCGTTGTACTCACGACCTAAAAAAACTTTTTTTAAATTGGTCTTACTAAAATATGGTGTCATTTTTTCAGTACATAGCTAACATGCCCTAGTAGCACCCTTTGGATTGTCTGTCTTTTCCGTCAGTTAAGGAGCAGACGGACTCCTTATCTCTGCTCTCTGACCTTATAAATACTCACTATAGCTCAGTTCTTATCTTACTGGTAAGAATATAGCTTAAATAAGTGTTTATGGCCTCTTAGTAGTTTAGAGAGAAGGTTATTAGATGATGGCACAAAGTGAAAGTACCAGTCACACCGCTAGAAAAACAGTTACCCCTTTGTGACAGAACAGCTCAATATTTTTTTTAATAAAGGTCAATTGAAAAAATTAATTTTTAACCAAAAATGACTAACATGCAATCATAAAAAAAATTCATTCTGAAGGTGTACATGCCTTTAACTTATATAATAAATCAGTGGAGGATACATAAAAATGTATATATTTGTTCAGTAATCATTTATGCAGCACAACGTGTTCTATGTAGTTATCACAGCCCTAGAGAAGCTTACATCTCACACAAGAACACATCCTTAGCCTTAGTTAAAGCATGCAGAGAATAGTAGAGATATTTCAGATACAAGAAAAAAATCCTATGAGAATATTCAAAAAGATCAATTCTATTTAAGCGAAATATAAAAAATGAATCCCAAAACCCCCCTTTAAAGCACTCAGGATTTATTTAATTACAGGTTCATAGATTCTGCATTCACGGCCTGTCTGATTGTAATTCTGATCTTGGACCACCCTCTGAAAAGCATGTTATAAAGACCAATGTAATGTAATATTAATGCACAGTTATTAGCGTTGGCATATACATGGTAATTCTATAAGATTTCTACATAATTCCGTGTTTGACACACAAGACATTATGTGAAAGTGTACCCCACACCCGTCAGCAGCACAGAGATTTAGCAGCACTCAGTTTTCACTAAGAAGGTATCCGTTTCTCAAGTAGTGTACTTTTTAAATTCACGCGTTTTCAGAATGACAGATGTGATATATAATATCTTCATTCAAAGAAAAATTCACTTCTTATTTCCTTTGCTTCTATTCACCAAACATCTATATTTTGGGAACTGGAATGTCAAGCTCCCTGCCACTCTATTCATTCTACAGTATATGGGACCGCCAGAAATAGCAGAGCGCTGTACTCTTCAGGAGCGCACCTCTGGAATAGGGATAACTTCAAAAATGGGCACAACCCCTTTAAGTGCAGATAAGCTATCCTTAAATTTATTTTTTTTCTAATAATTATATCATTTCTCGCTCTCTACGTCAAGAGATCTAAGATATAAAATAGATGATACAAATAGAAATTATAGAAAGATGAATAATGTTTATAATTTAATTATTCTATATAAGTGATTTTCGACAACATATTTTCTGATCAGAATTCAGCTTTAAGTGCAACTGTCATTCTTTTTTTTATTTGTGTAATGTATAGGGGCAGTGATACTAATCATTTTTGTAATATACTTTAATTAGTGAAATTGTAACTTTCTATTAGAAAATAGCTCTAAATTACTCATTTTGAGCCTTAGCTGCGCTCCTCTGTCTTCTGTTTACATAACTGTGGAGACTTGCTCAGCATTGACTGTGTTATGTAAACAGAAGACAGAGGAGCGCTGCTAAGGCTCAAAATGGGTCACTTTAGAGCTATTTTTCTGATAGAAATGTATGATTTCAGTAATTAAAGTATATTGCAAAAATGGTCAGTATCACAACCCCTACACATTACAAAAATAAAAAGAGAATGACAGTTACACTTTAACCACTTCAGCCCCCCTAGCTTAAACACCCTTAATGACCAGGCCACTTTTTACAATTCTGCACTACACTACTTTCACCGTTTATTGCTCCGTCATGCAACTTACCACCCAAATGAATTTTACCTCCTTTTCTTCTCACTAATAGAGCTTTCATTTGGTGGTATTTCATTGCTGCTGACATTTTTACTTTTTTTGCTATTAATCAAAAATTACCGAAATTTTAGCAAAAAAATGACATTTTTCACTTTCTGTTGTAATTTTTTTTTTTAAACTACATTTCTATATAAATTTTTCACAAAATTTATTGTTCTACATGTCTTTGATAAAAAAATACAATAAGTGTATATTTATTGGTTTGGGTAAAAGTTATAGCGTTTACAAACTATGGTGCAAAAAGTGAATTTCTGCATTTTGAAGCAGCTCTGACTTTCTGAGCGCCTGTCATGTTTCTTCAGGTGCTAGAATGCCAGGATAGTATAAATACCCCCAAATGACACCATTTTAGAAAGAAGACACCCCAAAGTATTCATGGAGGGGCATGGTGAGTTCATGTATCATTTCATTTTTTTCACAAGTTAGCGGAAAATGACACTTTCTGAGGAAAAAATAAAAATAATAAAGTTTCCATTTCTGCTAACTTCTGGCAAAAAAAAATGAAATCTCCCACGGACTCACTATGCCCCTCAGTGAATACCTTGGGGTGTCTACTTTCCGAAATGGGGTCACTTGTGGGCTGTGTTTACTGTTCTGGCATTTTGGGCGGGGCTAAATTGTGAGCAGCCGTGTAAAAGCTAAAGGTACTCATTGGAATTTGGGCTCTTTTGCACCAGGCTGCAGAAAGTGTCACTCATGTGGTATTGCCGTACTCAGGAGAAGTAGGGCAATGTGTTTTGGGGTGTATTTTTACATATACCCATGTTGGGTGAGAGAAATATCTCTGTAAACTGACAACTTTGTTTAAAAAAATTTAAAAAGTTATCGATTACAGCGATCTTTCTCACACAAAGTATGGGTATATATAAAAATACACCCCAAAACACATTGCCCTACTTCTCCTGAGTACGGCGATACCACATGAGTGACACTTTTTGCAGCCTGGGTGCAAAGGGCCCTAAAACCAATGAGTACCTTTAGGATTTCACAGGGCATTTTTACGCATTTGGATTCCAGACTTCTTCTCACGCTTTAGGGGCCCCTAAAATGCCAGGACAGTATAAATACCCCACATGTGACCCCATTTTAGAAAGAAGACACCCCAAGGTATTCTGTGAGGGGTATGGTGAGTTTATGTAAAATTTTATTTTTTGTCACAAGTTAGTGAAATATGAGACTTTGTAAAAAAAAAAAATATATCAATTTCCGCTAACTTGTGCCAAAAAAATTAATTTCTGTGAACTTGCCATGCCCCTCACAGAATACCTTGGGGTGTCTTCTTTCCACAATGGGGTCACTTGTGGGTATTTATACTGCCCTGGCATTTTAGGGCCCTAAAGCGTGAGAATCCAAAATGAGTAAAAATGCCCTGTGAAATCTTAAAGGTACTCATTGGAATTTGGGCCCCTTTGCGCATTTGGCTGCAAAAGTGTCAATCATGTGGTATCGCCGCACTTAGGAGAAGTAGGTCAATGTGCTTGGGGTGTATTTTTACATATACCATATTGGGTGTGAGAAATATCTCTGTAAATGACAACTTTTTAAAAAATTTATACAAAGTTGTCAATTTACAGAGATATTTCTCTCACCCAGTATGGGTATATGTAAAAATACACCCCAAAACACATTGCCCTACTTCTCCTGAGTACGGCGATACCACATGTGTGGCACTTTTTGCAGCTAAGATGTGCAAAGGGCCCTAAAACCAATGAGTACCTTTTAGGAGGGCATTTTTATGCATTTTTCTTCTCACGCTTTAGGTCCCCTAAATTGCCAGGGCAGTATAAATACCCCACATGTGACCCCATTTTGGAAAGAAGACACCCCAAGGTATTCCATGAGGGGCATGGCGAGTTCACAGAAGATTTTTTTTGGCACAAGTTAGCGGAAATTGATTTTTTATTGTTTTTCTCAAAAGTCTCCCTTTCTGCTAACTTTTGACAAAAGTTAAATTTTTCATGGACTCACTATGCCCCTCAGCGAATACCTTGGGGTGTCTTCTTTCCAAAATGGGGTCACATGTTGGGTGTTTGTACTGTTCTGGCATTTTGGGCGGGGCTAATTGTGAGCAGCCATGTAAAGCTAAAGGTACTCGTTGAATTTGGGCCCTTTGTGCACTCCAGGCTGCAAAAGTGTCACTCATGTGGTATCGCCGTACTAGGAGAAGTAGGTAATGTGTTTTGGGGTGTATTTTACATATACCCATACTTTGTGTGAGAAATATCGCTGTAAATTGACAACTTTGTATAAAAAAATTAAAAAGTTGTCATTTACAGAGATATTTCTCTCACCCAGCATGGGTATATGTAAAAATACACCCCAAAACACATTGCCCTACTTCTCCTGAGTTCGGCGATACCACATGTGTGCCACTTTTTGCAGCCAAGATGCGCAAAGGGGCCCTAAAACCAATGAGTACCTTTAGTATTTCACAGGCCATTTTTACGCATTTGGATTCTCACACTTTAGGACTCCTAAAATGCCAGGGCAGTATAAATACCCACATGTGACCTCATTGTGGAAAGAAGACACCCCAAGGTATTCTGTGAGGGGTATGGCGAGTTCACAGAAAAAAATTTTTGGCACAAGTTAGCGGAAATTGATTTTTTTTTTTTTTTACAAAGTCTCATATTCCACTAACTTGTGACAAAAATAAAATTTTACATGAACTCACCATACCCCTCACGGAATACCTTGGAGTATCTTCTTTCCAAAATGGGGTCACATGTGAGGTTTTGTACTGCCCTGGCATTTGAGGGTCTCCGCAATCATTACACGTATGGCCAGCATTAGGAGTTTCTGCGATTCTCCTTATATTGAGCATACGGGTAATGAGATTTTTTTTCCGTTCAGCCTCTGGGCTGAAAAAAATAAAATGAACGGCACAGATTTTTTCATTCGCATCGATCAATGTGGATGAAAAATCTCTGCCAAAATCAGTGACTGCGGTGCGGTGGGCTGGGCGCTAGCTACCTAACAAGTAGCTAACTAACTGGCGGTGATAAGGGACCCTTATGCCCCATTCACACGTCCGCAATTCTGTTTGCGGAACGGAATTGCGGACCCATTCATTTCTATGGGGACAGACTTTGTCCCGCTCGATCCGGAATTGCGGATCCGCACTTACGGGTCTGCATTTCCGTTCACAAAAATATAGAACATGCTCTTTTCTTGTCCGCAATTGCGGACAAGAACAAGCATTTTCTATATAGTTCTGGCAATGTGCGGATCTGCAAAATGCGGAAAGCACATTGACGGTGTCCGTGTTTTGCGGATCCGCGCCGCGGATCCGTGGCACGGATCTGTGGATCCGCTGAACCGCAAAACACATATGGACATGTGAATAGAGCCTTACAGGGGGTGATCAGTGACAGGGGGTGATCAGGGAGTCTATATGGGGTGATCAGGGGTTAACAAGGGGTTAATAGTGGCTATAAAGTGAGGGGGTGGGGGTGGGGTTAGTGTAGTGTTTGGTGCAACTTTACATTGTTACCTGGTCCTCTGGTGGTCGATCCCAGTAAATGGGACCACCAGAGGACCAGGTATTAGGTATATCAGACGCTGTTAGCAACACAGCGTCTGATATACCACTTTGATCTCATTTATTTTACATTTAGCAGCCTGCCAGCGATTGATCATCGCTGGCAGGCTGTAGTACACTGCAGAGCCGCGCTCTGCTGTGAACGCGCGCGTGCGCTGCTCACAGCAGATCTCGGCTCTCGCGAGATGACGCACGGATGCGTCCAGGAGGAACAAACTTGCCGCCGCCTGGACGCATCCGTGCGTTCGGCGGTCGGCAAGCGGTTAAATAAAGCGTCTATGAGGGCTAAGGGGTAAAGAGAGAGGGGCTAAAGACTGATCTGTTAGACAGTTTCTCATATGGATTAAAGGGGACAAAAATAATTTTTATTAAATGAATCTCCCCCCCACCCCCAACCCCAGTAAGAACCGTTGAGAGTGCTATGTCATACATACGCCCTGGCAATCTATTTGGGATCTGTGGATCCTGAGCTATCTTCACCAGACTTCTGGTCCCTGCATGTAAACCTCCTGCACGATAGGGTCACATGTGCCGCTGAAGCCAATTTCTGGTTCTGTGGTGACATGCCCCCAAGTAGCACATGATCCAACAGTGATGTGCCACTGCTAAGGTCAATCATTGGCAGCAGCCGTGCAAGTGACCTGATCTGTTCAGGAAGTTTACATCCAAGGACCAGAAGTTTGGTAAAGACAACCTGGAAGCTATGGAGCCTGAAAAGAGCAACGGGAAGCAGATAAGTATAGTTGCCTTTACAGGTCCTGCTGAAAAAAATGTTGGACAACTCTTTTAAGCACTGAATTTGACAAAAACAGCAAGCAATGTATGTCAACATATGCAGGTTGCCGAACTTGCCGAGTATAAATGGTATAAAAGCCCAATTTTTTTTTTCCTCCAATATCAGTACAATGCAATAAAAAATGTCTCACAAAGATATCCATAGCATTTAACGTTAGGTTTTCATAAACCTAGGTTTCAATTAAATTGGCATAACTTAAAGTAGCTCTCCAACCCTTTACAAGTGATCGTCAGGGGTCTGACACTCTTCACCCCCCACAAATCAGCTTTTCTGTTATAGCTCCAACACCGGAACTATACAGCTCCATCCAGGGCTGGACTGGGATTACAAAGCAGCCCGACACACAAACCTCACTAGCCCACATATCAGTGCATAAGGACAGCGACACAGTAAATTTAGCTTTACTTGGTTATACCCCTATATAAACCATCAATACCAGAAAGGAAATAAAAGTATAACAAAGAAATGACCAATCACATGGTCAGAGACATAGTTTACCTCCCCTACATCTCCATATACCATAATAAAGCACAAAATACGATTTGCTACCACCATGCAGTACAAAATACCTTCTGAACCGTACCAAATACACACCATAGTGCAGCACAAAATACCACCCAACAGTTCTATTTAAATACCCCCGTGCCACACAAAATATCTCCCCAACGGCACCAAATAACTCCCACAGCATAGCATAAAAAACCCATTAGTCACCCCCCACCCATATCAGAGGGTCAGACATGGTCATTTATTCCATCAGGGCCCACACCTAGTACTATTGTGTTATCTGTCCATCAGTCACTCCCATCCCCATATTATAGTGCCACACATGGTCACTTATTTGAGCTGTGCCCATCCCTTACCCCTCAAGATTCCATCAAAGTCTTGCTGCAGGACTTTTTTGTCTGGTACAAAAAGTGGTGTCCCAAACGGAAACCATAATGTCCAATTGGGTCTGTTCAGTTTTTTATATGTCATAGAGACATATCAAAAGTTTTAATCAGTGGGGGTCTGAGTGTCGGGCCCCCCACAAATCCCTAGAACAAGGGGAGAGAAATGTGCGGATAGCGCTCTTCCTCTTCTCGCTGCCCAAAACAGGCTCCAATGAAGTCCATGTAGTGAGGGGAGAGAGTGCATTATGCATACGCTTCTCTCTTTGTTCTAGTGATCAGTGGGGGTCTTAGCGTTCACACCTCACCAAATAAAAACTTTTAATATGTCTCTATGACATAAGAAACTTTAGTGATCCTTTAAACCCCATCCAATAGGTCATTAACAACAATCGATTCATCGAATCGGTATCCAATTGTTGGGACCCCTATTGGTCATAAGAACACTTGTGAGTAAAATGGTAGTATGGATGTGTGACCGCCGCTTCATTCTCTTCTATAGGGTTGATGAAGTTGTACTCAGCAGCCCTATAGAAGGGAATGGACCAGTGGTTGTGCATGTACACTACCGCTCCACTAACACAGGGGACTTGGGGTCCCCATTCTCATAATCATGTAAATAGGCGATAAATGTTGTTTATAAGAAAATCTTTTTAATGTTCAACTAAAGTGAAAAAAGTCTTTTGATTACTAACAATTTCATATTGGTGTACTTAGCACACAGAATGTCATCTTGACCCAGCTCAATGCTTTCATAACCTAAAAGAAAACCTTGTAGCCCACACAGCAAAATGAATAGGTTCTGGGAAACATACAGAATAATAGAAACATACCAGTTCTACGGAATGCAAATGTATGTAATCACTGTACAAAACTCATCGCTCCACATTTACTGGCTACTTAGGGTGATTTATTAAAGGATGCTTGATGAGCCTTAATGACTGTAGGGCATTTCAGCTCTCAATCAAAGCTACACCTGCTATATTTGAGCAAACTTTTTTTGCCTTTTTCTCTGACTTTTAAGCCCCACCAGGGACCACTGCAAAATTCTCCGGTACCCTGTTTGTGATCTACACAGTCCCTAGAGGTAAAGATAGTTGTTCAGCTCGGTAGGGGGGGGGGGGTGCAACACATCAAACCAGTGGGCCTCGCAATGCATTTTTACAACTACAGAGGCACATCCTAAGGCCTTATGCACACGACCGTATGGCTTTTTCAGTATTTTGCAGTCCACAAAAAACAGATCCACAAAAAATACGGATGACATCCGTGTGCATTCCGATTTTTGCGGAACGGAACAGCTGCCACCTAATAGAACAGTCCTATCTTTGTCCATTATGCGGACAATAAGGCCTTATTCACACGTCCTTAGTGTTTTGCAGATCCGCAAAACACCTTGCCACCAGCCCTATAGAGATGCTTATACTTGTCCGCAATTGCGGGCAAGAATAGGACATGCTTTATATTTTTGCGGAGCCGCCGTCCGGAAGATCGGTGGCGCGCTCCGCAAATGCGGATGCGGAGAGCACAGTGTGTGCTCTCTGCATCCATCACGTCCTCATTCAAAATGAATGGGTCAGCACCCGTTCCGCAAATTTGCGGAACGGGTGCGGAAGAAGATTGCGGACGTGTGAACTAGGCGTATTAGGACATGTTCTATCTTTGAACGGAAAAACGGAAACGGAAGGCATACGGAGTACCTTCCATTTTTTTTTTGTGGATCCATTGAAATGAATGGTTCCGTATACAGAACCAAAAAAGGAAAGTAAACTGAAAAAAAATAAACTTTCGTGTGCATGAGGCCTAAGGCTGAGCTTCCACGCTCAAGTTTTGTTCAGGTTTTTTATTGAAGTTTTTTTTAAGCCAAAACCAGATATAGGTCATAAAGGGGGAGAAAGCACTTTCTTTAGGATGGGTACTACTACTCCTATTATTCTCAGTGCACTCCTGGTTTTGACTTCAAAAATGTCAACAAAAAAACTAAACAAAAATCTGAGTGTGGATCCGCAGCCTGATCATGTATTTCGAAAGAACAAGAGTGCCGTATACGCTGCTATATCAGAGATGTATTTTCAGTTAGTCACCATTAGGCCTCATGCACACGACCGTTGGTGTTTTGCGGACCGCAAACCACGAATCCGCAAAACACGGAGGCTGTTCCGCATTTCGTCGCGCAATTTACGGAACGCGGCCTATTGTAGAAATGCCTATTCTAAGAATAGGACATGTTATATTTTTTTTGCGAGGCCACGGAACGGAGCTAGGGACGCGGACAGCACACGGAGTGCTGTCCACATCTTTTGCGGCCCCATTGAAGTGAATGAGTCCGCGCCCGAGCCGCAAAATATGCGGCTCGGACGCGGACCACAACAACGGCCGTGTGCATGAGGCCTTAGGCTACTGCTGGGTTGATTTTGACCACAGATAACACAGATAACTCTCTGAGTACAGATGATATAGTAGATGTCACCTGCAGTCCTATGTAACACGACAGATAACACAGTGATAACTCTCTAAGTACAGATAATGTGGTGAGTCATCTGCAGTCCTATGTAACACCACATATAACATAGTGATAGCTCTGTGAATACAGATAATGTAATATATGTTACATGCAGTCCTATGTAACACCACAGATAACACAGTAATAACTCTCTGAGTAAAGATAATGTAGTAGATGTCACCAGCAGTCCTATGTGATGACACAATGATAGCTCTCTGAGAACAGATAATGTAGTAGATGTCACCTGCAGTCCTATGTAACGCCACAGATAACACGGTGATAACTCTCTCAGTACAGATAATGTAGTAGATGTTATCTGCAGTCCTATGTAACACCACATATAACATAGTGATAGCTCTGTGAGGTTAGGTAATGTAGTAGATGCAGTGTCGGACTGTCTCTATAATGGGCCGCGTTCCGTTCCGCAAATTGCGCAACGGAACGCGGAGCAGCTTCCGTGTTTTGCGGATCCGCGGTTTGCGGACCGCAAAACAACAACGGACGTGTGCATGAGGACTTAGACTGAGTACTGTGGGCACTGTGGGCAACATGGACTGGTCCTGCTCTATGTTCTGGGGCCGCCCACTCTGGCAATGCACACAGTGAAAATGGTATGCATTGTCGGGGTGCGTGGCCCTACAAATTGGAGCAGGCACAGTGTAACCTGGAGTCTGGGGCTGCAGTGGTAAGGGAACACGTCAGCATCTGTGTGCCCTTGGTAGCCTCCTCCTCAGTGGGCCCTTGGTTATTTGCCCTAACCCCCTTTCTCCCCCAGCTATGCCACTCTGTCCCCTTTCAGCCTTTTTTCCAGGACTGTTGATAACTATGCTTGCACTGCCTGTACAATTTTCTTGTTACTTGTCAAATTTACCAGGTCATGTGAAAAACTGACGTCAGCTCTTTAGTAAATGTGGGCTAATATGATTATGTTATAAGAGAGAGAGAGTAGATACTGTAAGTAAATGAGGGAGAAAAGTCTTTAGCACAGTAACTGAAGAAGGAATGGAAATGTCACCCATGTGCACAACATGTCATCCCTGCTCTGTGACTATTTTGGAGGAGAATCCATGAAGCAGAGCTGGAACTGCGCATATGGGTGACTAATGCCGACTAACAGATACATGATAAAAGATAGATAGATAGATAGATAGATAGACCCAGACATACCGACAGATAGCTAGATAGACAGACATACCGACAGATAGATAGATAGACAGACAGACAGACAGACAGACAGATAGACAGACAGACAAACAGACAGACAGATAGATAGACAGACAGACAAACAGACAGACAAACAGACAGACAGATAGATAGACAGACAGACCCAGACATACCGACAGATAGATAGATAGATAGATAGATAGATAGATAGAAAGATAGATAGACAGATAGATAGACAGAGAGACAGACAGAGAGACAGACAGATAGATAGACAGGCAGACCCAGACATACCGACAGATAGATAGATAGACAGACATACCGACAGATAGATAGATAGACAGACAGACAGATAGATAGACCCAGACATACCGACAGATAGATAGACAGACAGACAAACAGACAGACAGACCCAGACATACCGATAGATAGATAGATAGATAGATAGATAGATAGATAGATAGATAGTTAGACAGACAGAGAGACAGACAGACAGATAGATAGACAGAGAGACAGACAGAGAGACAGACAGAGAGACAGACAGATAGATAGACAGACAGATAGATAGACAGACAGACCCAGACATACCGACAGATAGATAGACAGACAGACAGATAGATAGATAGATAGATAGATAGATAGATAGATAGACACAGAGATAGATAGATAGATAGATAGATAGATAGATACAGAGATAGATAGATAGATAGATAGATAGATAGATAGATAGATAGACAGACCCAGACATATCGACAGATAGATAGATAGATAGATAGACAGACAGAGAGACAGATAGATAGATAGATAGATAGATAGATAGATAGATAGATAATTAGATAAATAAATAGATAGATAGATGATAGATACTGTAGATAGATGATAGATAGATAGATAGATAGATAAATAATTAGATAGATGATAGATAGATAGATAGATAGATAGATAGATAGTTCATAGAAGAACAATTAGATAGATGATAGATAATAGATAGATGATAGATAGATAGATAAGATAGATAGATAGATATACAGGATTTTCTATGTTATTTATGTTATGTTTTTTATGTTCTGCCACAATCTATATACTGTATATATTACATTATACAATGGTTTATGACTTGCAGTGTGTAGCTTTGTAACTTCCCTGTCTCCACATAATGTATAGATTTTGCCAGGTGATTAGCTGGAAGAATGTAGGGCCATAGTGTTAATTGTGCCCCTGCCGTCCTCTGCCCATCTCAGTAATGCACGGCGCTGCTCCTCATTGTATAACGCACCCTTCCTGTTAAATTACTGCAGCTCAGATTCACTACCAACAAAGACCATCAGGAATTAAAACCACCTTCCACAGAGCACAAAGGTATAAACCCGCACTATGGCAGCAGCTAAGTATAATGATTAATGCTTTCATATACCTGTAATTTTTTGCACAGCGTGTTCTTAATGGTTTGACTGTGAACTTAAGAGTCAAGAGGTTTTTGTATTTTCTTTTCTTTTTTTTTTCCCTGATTTTTTTTGCACAGTTATTTTCTCATGGCATGGGAACCGACAACTGCAATCCATGTCTCTTGTATAGAACCGGTAATGATGGTATCAGGGATATAGGATCTAATAATTCAGCCTTGAAGCTTCTGATCATGTTATAAATGAGTTACTTTGATGGAAGTTGCAGACTGACGTTATATATGTGGCTGGGATTTGTGTATCTGACTTTTGGGATTCATTACACTGTAAACAACACAATCTCAGACTTTGTATTGAAACGTCCTGTTACTCAATAAATCATTAAATGGTGATAATGTAATACCCCGGAGTGGTATTACCATTTCTGCGCTCCGCTTCTGTCTCTAATGGTTAACATATACAGATGTAGCAGGGTTAGCACTCCCGATGTTAACTCAAATTTCTTAACTCATTTCATTATCTTGAGAAAAAAGCCATTGAAAAGCAATTGAAGGTGATTGCTTAGATTAGATAACCAAACTCAGAAATCTCAGAAAAAAGGAGTGCTAACCATGCTACATCTGTATGCCATCTGTGTATTGATTTACAGGTCCTTCACGTTGTGCATTGATGATATTGTTATGAAACTGTTATGTTCATGTAATATGCCTGGTTCACCAGCAGGTGGCAGCGTGTATAGTAGAGCTATCTTTAGACAGAATGGAACTTACCATTCCATTCTCCCCCCTTTGGGCAGAAGTGGGCCAGTCCTGTTTCCTACCAAAGGGAGGGCTCACAGTTCTAGTTGATTCCAGTTTAGACTTGATAGTGGCGCTAAGAAGACATGAAAGATGTAGCAGCAAGGGAAAAAAGTTCTCCGGCTGCAACAGGAGTCTCTCCAAAGGGAAGCAGCTCATAGAGCCCCCTGACTCCTTGCCAATTTACTTACTGAGTGTCAGGAGGGGGACAACAACCAAAAGCACCCCAATGCAGGGATACCGGAACCGACCAAAAGTCCAGTAACCAGACCCAAGCAGAGTTTAGTACAGCAGAGAGAAAGAAAGCAGCGTTATCAAGCAAGCCTGCCAGCCCAGCAGAGAGAGAAAGCAGAGTTATCAAGTGTGCCTGCCAGTTTATGCCAAAACCTGGAACCAAGAGAAAGCCTGACTATTGTTTGGATGCAAGTTTACCCAAGTAAAGCTGCTGAAGATAAGATGGCATTCTCCAGTCGGAAAGACCCAGATAGATAATCTTAGGACCATCGTACACAGGACAATAATAGGCCAAGCGAGTATTATGGGCTTCTTACACAGGCCGACAATTAAAATGATCACCTAGTAATGCTCGTTAGCGATGATCTGGCGGTGTAAATGCACCGCCAATCACCTGATGAATGAGTAAAACGTTCGTTCATCGGGTAATTGTATCTTTTGTGTAGCACAAAAGATCGTTGTTTCCCAGTGGTTGTTTGTGGTGTGTAAACACGATCGGCTGCCGGGAAACAAAGAGACAGTATGGGGACGAGCAATGTCATTAGCGATCGCACCTACCCATACTCTAGAGGAGCTGGAGGAGATCGGTGCATGTAAATGGACTGGTCTCCTGCACCAGCAACCAGCAGATTGTTGGGAAGGAATGCTTCCTTTCCAACAATCTGCTAGATCAGGGATCAGTAATCTTCAGAACTCCAGCTGCTGTGAAACTACAACTCACAGCACTAACTCCCACAGAATTGAATGAAGCATTCTGGGAATTGTAGTTTCTAAACAGGTGGAGTGCCGGAGGTTGCTAATCCCTGTGCTAGATCGTCGTCCCGTGTAAAGGCACCATTTCATTGGCCTGCATCAACATGTCAGCGATCATCTGTTGGAAGCTTGATGGCCCTTAGGAGGGGTCCTACTAAACCACACCCACTTTTTTCACCACTTTTGTAAATTGTTGAGATAAGAGGAAAATTGCAAATTTTAGTTTAAATAGGCACCAAAATGTGTGTTTTTTTTTACATCAAATTACTGTTGCAAATCCTTTGGTTATGGACATGACTCCAATGACTCCAGTCAGTGGGCAGAGTGGAGCAACTGATATTTCCAAAAACCATCTAGACGTATTGTGCTGGAGCATATTATCAGGTGAGTATATCAACATTTACATACACAGGGCCTAATTTATCATAAATATCATAAACGATTTTCAAAGACTGGCCTACATCTCTGGTCTATGATAAATCTGCCTCACGGTTTCTTTACAATAGTGGGGGTCATCTACGAACATATATAAGCCACTTTTGGCGCATATTCTGTCGCACGGCATGTTGTGGCAGAATCTGAGACTTCTTCCCTGCTCACGCCAGGTCTAAAAAAAGGGGGCATAGCATGGGTGGGGAAGGGGACAGAATGGCAGGCCTTCTCATTCATCATTCTCTTCACCTGTTTTAGGCGGAGAAAATGGTGTAAATCTACACCAGCAAAGAAGCTGTCTTACATTTAGAATCGGTGGTGGATACGCCGAAGTTATGTAGAGGCTGGCACCTCTACATAACTTCGGCAATCCACCAACAGCACAGGGCCTTATTAAGACCAGCGTCTAAAATGCCGGTCTTAATAAATGTGCCCCAATGTGTACACCATGGGGAACCATGTCTTTTATTTCTCTTATAGAATATATGACAGCCATAACTGCATGTGGTGGGGTATGGGGGTTGTGGCAGGGACGTAGTCATATTTAGAAAGCGACTTCCAACTAACTTTCACTCAACTAAAAACAATGGAGGAGATTTACCAAAACAGTTGTCACAAGTCATTTCACCTTTCAAATTTCAGAGCTCCTTTGGAAAATGAAAGGATCAATCTGATTGGTGGCTATGGGCAACTATGCCAGTTTACTCTTGCACCAGCTACACTTCTAAAACTTGTCAAATGTCCATAATAATGTTTACACCAGACTGTGAGAATATCAGAGGATTTTCTGGTGGACCTGGTCTTGACACAATAACAACTCTCAAAGTTCCTGCAGAAGAGAACACCATTTGGAGATGACTTTGGAGCCAATTGCTTGGCACTAGGCTCTATTTTTCATAAATTGGTTCACAAATAACCTATTTGACCTTATCGAGGGTGAAACATCAGAGAAGACTTGAAAGGAATGCTCTTCTTGGTATTAAGTATAGTATATAAAGTAGGATAAATAGCTTTCTATTTTTGTCAAACATGAAGGTAAGGATTCTAGAACCTTCCAAGCGATCTACGGGTGGATTCTTGGCATTGCTGGTTTACTTTTTGCTACCAACATTTTGATAAAGAGGTATCTGACTAAACTCTACAGAATCCTGAGTGAAAAGAAAGTGCAGAGCTATTTCCAGAGCAATCATTAGATTTGATTTATAGTCCAGTGATTTCATATCCAGATTTTTCGTTTTCTTTACAAGGCTATTTGGTTATGATATTTTGAACATAAGAATATTAACCGTGCTTCACTCCGAACACACGTTGCGCTGGATGTTTAATGTGCAGCAATTACCATCCAAATATAATGAAAATGAATTCTATAGGGAACTATTTATTTCTCTTTCAGCAGTTGAAGGGACTCTGGTCTTTCCAATACTCATGAATTGCAGGATTCCTGGAATGTTTTCCTTTTTTTTTTTTCGTCTTCAATAAAATTTACCGCAGGCATATAAACAGAGCTGAGAGCCAAACCTGGAGAGGAATCAGGTTTTAGTGCTACAGTAAAACAGTCAAGAAAATTGAGTACAGCATACAGATTTTGTCCTGGTATTCAGCATTATAGTGAGGGATTAGCGAGGATCAAAGACAAGGAACAAGTGACTGCTCACTACAGGTTACAGAGAGGCAGCCCCAATATATCAAGGTTATGTCTTGTGTCCTCCAAAGTGCTCAATGGCTAACTTTTTTTCATATCAAAAAACATTCTGTTATTTTACCTTGGTGGAGGTTTATGCCATCTTGGGCGACATGAGCAATCGGACTGTCATCTATATAGGAGAATGTGAGAGAACTGAGCTTCAAGAAAAATTACCACTCTCACATTAAAGTTTTAAAAACTAAAGATTCAAACGTTTTTTCCAAGACTTTTAGAATGAGGACCGGGACCCCCAACGATCAGTTGTTTGAGAAGGCACTGGCGTTTGCAGTAGCGCTGTGGTCTTCTCTCCGCTTACTAAGCACAGTACTGTACATTATATGGTGGCTGTGATTGGTATCGCAGCTCAGCCCTCATTCACTTCAATGGGGCTAAGCTGCCCCTAAGCCACGTGACCAATGAATGTGATGTCACATGGCCTAGGCTAAGCTGCGAGAAGGCCTTGGTGCAACCGTGAGCGACACTGCCTTCTGAAACAGCTGATTGCCGGGGTTTCTGGGTGTCAAACCCCCACCGATGAGATATTAAGGACATTGGCGGAGAAGGATAGGTCATCATTGGTAGAGTCCATGAGTACAGGCTAGAGGATAGGTCTTTAGTATAAAAGTCTCGGAAAAACTCTTTAATGTTCCTTAATCCTTTAATGATAATTGTTTGTCTTAGTTTAACACAGTGACTATAGTATGCATGTGGATCGTCCATGGTGGTCACAAATGTTGGCAGCCACAATGACCCAATGCAGGGTCAGTTACAAAGTCAACACTTTTAACCACCAATGCCCCCCATTTACAGTCAACCTGATCACTTGCATTTAAAAAAATTTTTTTAAAGCTGGACATATCGTAAAGTACCACTCATATCGGGATATAAAAACTCTGTTTATATAACAAGCTGATTCCATGACCAAGGACAGCATACTGTCCGAAACACGTTGGAAGATTGGCACTCGCAACGCCACATAGCTCGAATAGTGGCGTCACTAGCTGCTCTACGTGAGTGCAATTTTTTAACTTACTAGAACGGAGCGGCGCCACTGACTGGGGTGCACACCAAAGTATAGATACCAGACCGATATACCCTGGATTCAAGCATACAGTATAAGGAAAAGTATAGGTCACGGAAGGAGGATCAACAACAAGGTAACCTTGGTTTTGTATTAGCACGTATCTGTGGTCTTTTCGAGCAGGGGAACCAGTAAGGATATTGAGAAAGGTAGTGCGCGGTATCCTAAATAGAGTTTTTATACTGAGGAATTTTTGAGCAGCAGGGAGTTCTGTACTAATACGATACTGCAGCATAGAGTTTAGGAATAGTGTATAAGCGCCAGTGGACTATTGTTATTACATATTGGAACATGTCGAGCTAAGAGGAAAGTTAAAAAAGGTCAGTTATTACAGAAACGCAACCTACATGAAACTCAGTATAAACCGTTTAAACTTTGTAGAGGGTAGAGAAAGAAAGCTCTGTGAGCTTGTACCTTTGTCAGTTTTGAAGACTACTAAAAAAACAAACCATTAATCTATTGAATACCGCACAAAGATTTCAATTGCTGAGAATCTCGGACACTACATTTTAAACAATGGTCCAGTTAAATCAATGGAATTTGGCCGTAATGTTGTATCAGTTATTTTCCCTAAGTGAAATCCTCTCACATGTTATAACAATTCAGATACTCTGTAGAGCACTGTGGGTCCTTTGTCCTGGTAATTGGTGGTGGAGGACTCCACCAATGTCTATGACATGTTACGATATATTCTCCACTGATACACATTGACTTAAAGGAAACCTGGCACAATATATTGTAGGGCTATCTCAGCTGAATGTAATGATACCTTTAACTTAGTAATCTGATGATTCATTTTGAAAAAAGTACTTTTAATCCATATGCAAATAAAGGGTAAGTGCACTGAGGGTGGCACCAAGCCACTGTGATTGACATGTTCAGGTTCCTGCATACCCATCACAGCTGGCCATGTCAATCAAGGAAAGGGAGGGGCTGGAAGAGGATGGAAATGACCATCCTTAGTGCACCTAACTGCTCATTTCCATATGGGTTAAAAATACTTTAACCCCAGAATGAAGCAACTGATTGCTAAGTGAAAGGAATCATTACGTTTAGTTGAGCTAGACCTACACGACATTGTGCCTGGTTTATCAGTGAATTTCCAGGTGACAGATTTCCTTCAAAATATACGTCTTCTTCAGACTCATGCACATACTGGATAACGTTTATTAAGGTTTAAACCAGATGAAGACAAGCAATAAAAATGTAAAGGAAACAGGATAGAAAATACAAATGACATTGACATAAGCAGAGAAACCATAATTACAGGTACCTAATAATGAAGTCTCCTATGTCCTAAAATCTTCTTTTTGCAGTGCACCACAAAATATTAAAACTAACATGTTATCTAAATGTCTTCTGCACTGTCACACTCTATTACCTATTGTCACAAGACTTAATAATGATACACTATTACAGCATGAATCACTGCTTCTAGGAATTAGTATAAGCATGGGCGGGAGGAATCATCTGAGATCTAGTATCTGCTCACGATCTACATGAGAGTCCATGTAGCACGCCAATCCAACAAGCTCTGCATGCGTCTTCCATAAAGGATTGTAGAACACATTATTTTCATTGAACACGTCTCCTTTAGGCCTCATGCACATGACCGTGTTTTTCATCTGTGTGCCATCCACATTTATTGCACATAGCACTCTGGCCTATTCATTTTCATAAGGCCATGCACACATCTGTTTTGTTTTTTTTGCAGATCCATGTTCCACTAATTATAGAATATCTCCTGTTCCAGTCCACATTGCAGATGAGAATAGTCATTTCTATTGATGGTGATGAGAAAAATGTGGAATGTACATGAAAGGTATCATACTTTGAGTATCAATGGTTTTTGGACTAATATATGGACATAAGGATGTGCATGAATAAAGCATCATTGACGGGAATCCTGCCATCCTAACCAGAAAATATCCAAACTCTCTAATATCTACTAGATTTCATTGTAAAAAATGGTGTTGATTCCCATGACTCACAATTACAATCCACCAACTAAACAAATTAGCAAACTCTTAGCAAACCAGTTATTAGGCAACAAGTGGTCACACACAGCCCTTCTTGTGCACAGTGGCCCTCTAATGTATATGCCTGGACCAGTTCTTTGAGTATTTCTACCCATGCCTTGGTCATGGGATCAATAGTTGGCATAGTTCCTATGCTACATGTCCCCCACACAGAAGTCCTTTGGGAATGTAAAGATCCATGAATTGTGATCAGAATTCTGTGACAGATTGTTATTTTTAGTCATTTACTGTTATTTATACTGGGGGTAAAGGCAATTATTGTATTATTATGCATTGTTCATGTTTTGGTCGTAATTTCAATTTATGGATATGGTTGGCAAATGGTTGGCAGGAGCAGGGCTAACCACCCTGATCCTCCCCTTTTGGTAGGAGTGGGCTGGATCTGCTTCTTGCCAGGAGGGGGAGTTCCTGTCTAGAGACAGAAAGGATGCACATGGCAGAGCTCCTACTCTTGGAAGAGATTCTCCGGAGAGAACAACTAAAGTCAGCCGCAAGCAAATACTTCAAAGACAAGACAGCAGAGTGAACAGATGAAAACCTGAAGAATAGATACTGCTGTAAGGTAAGGGACTATTGCTTAGACACCCATCACCCAGACTACTTCTAGGCCAGTTACAATACAAGTTTAGACCTGATAGTGGACATCTACACCAACAAGTGCTAAGTTGCAGCCATCCAACCTGCCGCCATACTTTTATACTGGTGCTAGAAATTGCACTTTGAATACACTGCTATTGAATGTACAGTACCTGAAGTTATACTTTGCACTTAGTAGAAAGAGACTGTTATACGTTCACTTTTGGCCTCATTCTTCAAACTGCATTTCCACAGCACTGATCCCCAGGGAGCAATGACCTGAGAGAGTACACAGTGACACAACACTTCATCAGGGTCACTACCACTCCCATCCTCTGCACCAGCTCCTCTGTCTGCATTTTTCCTTTTAATGCTGGTTAATTTAGCGATCTTCTACAATATACACGGAAATGTATGAGAAAGATCCATGTCTCTGGCATTTATAAGTTACACTGATCATACACATTTAATAGCTGTCACAACCCCCTATAAACATACAAATACAACCTGTCAAGCATGCGTTCTGAATAGGGCGAGTGCAGTAAGACATTGTCAGTCTCCTAAATCACTGCACCCCTCCTCCATAAGTCCACGCACTTACACACAGCAATGGAGTCATGTTACTCACCTCTTCAGTTTTCTCCTCTGCCTTCTGCAGCAATAATAAAAAGCTTGCAGGTGATCAGGGCTTCTCACCTTGTAGCTTGCTCGGAGAATGGTTTAAGTTCTGTGCTTTCAATGTAAATTCTCTTAGCTATTTTAAGCTGCAGCTAAGAGCTAAAGCAGGAAACTGAAATTTATTCTAAGCTCTAGACATGTCAGCGCTGCAAAACAAAGGTTCAATTTATAGGCTATCTCATTACGTAAAGTCAATCACTTGGTGTTCGGTGCAAGTTACCAGCATGATATTTGCACTGATGCGGCAGTTCTCAAGTAGACCTCACTGTATTTAAATCCCCAGAGACGTACAATTTGTATTTGCCACTAGTGTTGGGCGCGAATATTTGAATCGCGAATATCGGCACTTCGAGAATTTGAGAATATTTAGAATATAGTGATATATATTTGTAATTTCGAATATTCTAGATATTTTTAAATCAGTAACCTCCTTTCTTGCTTGTGGGGCCAATGAGAAGGCTGCAATGTCTTTGTATGAGATTAGCAACTTCTCTAGCAACCAATAGGAAAGTTGCCTACCCCTTACTATATAAGAGCCACTGTATGCAGTATTTTGAAGATCTGAGAGAGACAGCAGTGTCTTTTCTGTGCTCTGTGCTTTCTTGTGTCACATCACATTAGATAGTTAGTTAGTTAGTTAGTTAGTTAGTTAGTTAGATAGCTTATATATATATAATATAGATAGTTAGTGTGAATTAGTCAGTGTAGGTTAGATAGTGATGTAGTGTAGCCGGAAGAAGCCAGTTGTCTGATGAAACGGCGTCGGGAGCAGGCGGCTGAGGGATCCACACGCCATTTGAGGGTATGATTACTTTTACAACCACCATTTATCGCTGTATTGTTTTTCCCTTCATTCAGGACTTTGTCCGGGGTATATCTCTGCCATTGGCGATTTGGTGGCTGCTCTTATTCATATATATTTCTCTTCCCTCAGTGTGCTGACCCCTTTCTCACCTTTGTTCTCCATTATTGTGCTGCTTCTTTTTATTATGTATGTATTTATTATGTATTATCAATAAAGTTTTTTAGATTTTCATACTGATGGCTGTTCAAATTTTTGGTGGTGTTTATGATTTGGAAGAAGTAAAGTCAGCAAAAGATGAGGATGGTCATCATTAAGACCTGCCCCCCCCCCCACAAGGGATGCAGACTCGATGGTATTGGTTGACACGCTGGCATTGGAATAATAAAGGCTTCTATCTTATTGGTATTGAATTACATATAAATGTTAGTTTACGGCTGATGTAGGAATAAGTAAATGTAGGAATAAATAAATAAAACTGATGCAGAATAAGACTACCTGCAGTCTCCATATACTCTCCATGCACCCTCCCTCTCTAATATTATTTTATTAATCGTTTTTTTGCAAAACTGTCCCTAGCACATGACTGATTGACACCTCTCTCCCTATGCACAGCTCACAGGACAATGGCAAAAAAAAAGCTCGGGATGAGGGTTTTATGAGAGTGACATCACATCTGCGGATTGGCTGGCTGCACAGTATTATGGGTGATCTCACATTCCTGGGCTTGTCTCCTCTACAAAGTTTCGCTTTGTAACACATGCAGCCGACATTTTAGGAAAAACTGATTTGTTACCACAAAGTACAAGGAACTTCGGATTTGTTGCAAACCGAAGTTTTTCTATACTTCAGACCGAATTGCGATTAGAATGCTTCGCTTCACTCAACACTAGTCATATTCATACTCCTTTTTCCCCTCATAGACCTTTTAAGGAATATCTTGTCTAAAAAACATATATACCATTCAATGGATAACTGTTCTGACTCTTTCAAAAGGCCTACCATAGGAATCCTCACTAATCTCAGAAACAGAGATTTTAGAGCTACCAGAGAGGAGTTTCTACACCAATCAAATTTTTCTGAATTTCCCAAAAGATTCTGACATCAGCAAATCCATAACTTTTGTGATTCGTCCCGCACTAATCACTCAAAAGAGTGGCCACCATTTTTTAGATCAGACGACAGAGAAAAAGGTATCTGCCACCAAAAAAAGGACATTTTTTGTGTATTTTTTTAATGTTAGAAAGCATAAAAAAAAAACAGACTGTTTTACCACTTGCTACTATCCATTTACCCACAGCCATATGTTATCTTGGTGTTAATGGGCTTGAAAGGGGTGAGATACAGTCACAGGAGACCTCAGTGTCATACATGAATTTTCAGGGCTAATGGGGCACCATTTGGTGGTCGATCCAACCAAATTAGACTTGAAATTAATTGTGGGTTGTAAATAACTACCTAATAAAGATATTATAATAAAAAATTGGTGCCCAAATGTCCTTCTACAGTGGCAAGTAATGTTGAGCAAAGTTTTGAAAAATTTAATTCGGCTGCTTCATCGAATTTCACAAAGAAATTCACTTTGTGACGAAATTCCTTCATCACGAAGCACATTTTTTTTGTACATAGCGGGCGCAATGATGGGGAATGGCAATTGTGCTGCCCCGTGTCATTGAACCCCTCAGCCACTGAGTCCATCGCTGATCGGTGCATCTGAGAATAGTAGTGAGGGCTTTGAGGGTTTAATCCATTAAAAAATATATAATAATACTCACCGTATCCATTTGAGTATGAAGGGGCCGTCGCGGCCATCTTGATTAAAGACACTGCGCGAAATCTTGCGCGGGTGTCCTGACATCATCACGCTGGCTGGCGAGGTGACGTATAAGATTTTGAGTGGGATCTTCAATCAAGAAGGCCATGGCGGCCTTTTCACACTCAAATGGATGAGGTGAGTATGGATTTTTTTTTTTACTGCCATTTAAGGGAAAATTGATTTGTTAACATGAAACAGGAGGAAATTCGGCTTTGCGGCAAATCAAAAATTTTCCTGAAATTTGGATGGAAGTTCGCTTTGAATACTTTAATTCGCTCAACCATAGTGGTAGGTTTTATCAAACTTGTAGGTGCTCAGATTTGCGGACAGAATGCATCCCTGTGGGTTTGTATGATATCTGGCATCAGAGCACGCCCTAAAGAAAGTGAAGACATCTCAGTGGCCCATTCAAGCTCCTCACAAAAACTGGAGTCTGAACATACAAGGTACCACAAGTCATACACAAGTAGTAGAACTTCAAAAGTGAAATAATAGATTCTGGGTGTGGATGGAGAAGATTTTACTGAACATCCCAGCATGGTGAGGTGGATTTACTCATTCTGTCTCATATTTAGAGTGGCTCATGCTGTATGATATGTGAGGTGCATCTTTAGACACTTTTGTGTCCACCTATTGGACTACATCCACATCTAGGGCAGACGTTGCGGCAGAAGAACAAAATACTGGACTTGCTGTATTTGACACAGCCAGACCATATCGGGGCAGACTGGATCTCCATTCACTATAATGGGGTCTTTCTGGGATCCGACATGAATGCCAGATTTCTGCCAGGAAAATGTGCCTTATATATAATGATGCCTTTTATCTTCTGGATCGAGTGATTTAGACCTCAACAGAACACTCTAGCGATGGACACTGTCTTCATAAGAATCAGATCCCAACGATGATATCTGAGTTTTGCCTTTTTTTTTCTATCTTCATGCAGCCACTGCCACTGTACACCTGGATATAACATTTATAGCTTAACAAGGCTTACATGTAATTCCCATGAACCTGAAAAGATCACGTTTCATTGCATGTTCATGGATTCAGTCTCTGGTGAATAGATAAAATGAGTGAGTTGAAGGAAACATGCTCCTGTTAGGTGGAGGCAAAAGAGAAAAATAATAGGAATAGAATTCAGCCGGAGGAAGAATCGTAGTGCGCAATGAACATATTTAAGATGATGACTCATTTAAAATGCCTCCAATTTCAAATCTGAAATCTTCATGATTTATTTATAGCCAGCGTAGTAAATTGATGGAAATGCACTTCTGACATTCTCATGTATCTCTGGTATATGCCAAAAGTTGTAGTGTAAGGTCTGGAGATGTCTTCAATCAGCAACCTGCAGCAGCTCTTTCTGTATTTCTACCTGTATGTCATAGGTTTACAGTGTATATACCTATATACTGTGTGTGTGCGTGTATATATATTCTATTTTTCATCTCATATTTGTCTATCTACAGTATCTATCTATCTACAGTATCTATCTATCTACAGCAGGCATGCTCAACCTGCGGCCCTCCAGCTGTTGCAAAACAACAACTCCCATCATTCCCTAACAGCCTACACATATCAGCCTACATAAGTGCATGGTGGGAGTTGTAGTTTTACAACATCTGGAGGGCCAAAGGTTGAGCATCCCTGATCTACAGTATTTATCTATAGTAAGTATCTATCTATCTATCTATCTATCTATCTATCTATCTATCTGTGCAAATGTTTAGAATCACTAAGAATTATTAAACTTTCATAGCCAATACAAACTATAATACAAATAGTTATATAGTCAATGCTATAACTTTGTATCTTTGTTTATTCATAAAAATGTACATTTGTCATAGAGACCTTACATTCACTGATATTCTAGCATTTAAAGATATTCAGGGAAAGTTTCATCCCAGAACTTATGATATCATGACTACTGTTCAATATTGCAAATGTCTATGTACAGCCACCAGCAGACACAGAATATAGTTTGCAAATGTCTATGTACAGCCACCAGCAGACACAGAATATAGTTTGTGGATTTCATTAGTATAAGAACATTCATTACACCGTTCTGGTGTTTACTTGCTTTGCTGGATTCATTCAGTCAGATGAGTTATTCACCTGACAGCAGCCCTCAGGATTCCAATTAAAGTCCTCCCAATGATACCCATGAAGCAGAGTCCAACCCTCCTAGAGGGCTGCCTGTGCTGTACCCTAGTGGGGGCCCTGCATAGGGTTCACTTGTAGGACTCAATGTCTTCAAACTCTGAAGACAAGATACAGCAATCACTTGTATTCAATCAGGACAGTATGTCAGATCTTGAGTTATCTAATTTGATCATTTTAGGCTGTATTCGCATATGGCTTTCAATTAAAATGAAAATTATGATGCTAAGCTGAATCTGTTGTATGATGTCGCTCACTGACTTATAAAGGGGTTGTCGCGCTTCCATTGAGGTATTTGTTCTTTTGACAGAAAGGAAAAAGCTGCATGCTGCACTATCCTCACTGTCAACCATGGTGGAACCCCCTGTGGAGGCATGCAACATAGCCTTATCTTCAAATAATTCCTACAGATAAAAGAAGTGCTTCTGATAATAGTTAATGCCAGAGATTTATGTCATTTCCAAAGGAAACACCCAAAAGAAGAACAGGGCAAACCAAGGCAGCCATATGTGGTCACAATGTTATCTCCATTGTATTTCACTGAAGATATGCCATAAACATCTAAGAAGAATTCCCCTTTAAAGGAAACATGTCATCGGTTTTATGCTGCCCGAACCATGGGCAGCATGAACTACTGGCAGGGTCCATCACGACAGACAGCAATGTTCTACTCTCTGTGGTTAGGTCTCTCCCTAAACACAAATAGAGAGAGACCTATTAATCATGCCAAGTAGGATAGGTAGAAGCCACACAAGAGACTCTTCCCCTTGGCCAAGGGTATCTAAAATACTTAACACTTGGTATCTTAACACTTCTTGGTTTGGATTAGTAAACCTTCACCTGTTTCCTCTGGTTCTTGAGGAACCCTGCTGGGATTTCTTGCTTCCCATGGTGCGAGCAGCATGAATCTGATGACACATTCCCTTTAAGAAATATTTCAATAGACCTTTGGCGTGGCTCCAAAGCTTTGTTTGCTCCCTCTGTAGATCCCTGCTCCACAGGTTTTATATGAATAATGAGGACTCCTTACAATTACTCATGAATAGTAAAAAAGTCATTGTCAGAGCTTCGCTGGGTATCAGGACTACATGGAATAAGTGGCACGTCCACAGTTGGCTGCCCCTACAGCAGTTAAACAATTAGTTTGCATTAATCTATTTTCATAGTCCAATTAAAGCTGAACACAAACTCTGAATACAGTCTTGAATTGCACCAATCTCGATTAGGAGATAAACTGAAATTTACCATTTGAAAATCTTTATTCTTGCTGATGATTTCAATATTATTTTTCCTAATTAATTCAGTTGATGTGACTCCCATGTTTCTATTAATATTCCGGTAACACAAAAGCAGTAATTAGTTTTGGGCTTTGTGCCTAATGATGGTGCATGTCGAGAATAACAACTTTATTTTTAAACTGTCTTTCTCTGGTAAAATGTGAATCATCTTGGTCAAATATTTTTAGCAAGTGGTGAACAATTTGCTGAGGTTATTATTAACTATGTACCTATTATTCTACAATTATTAAACGTGATTAAAGATGAAACGTAAGTACAAAGGGTTAACGCTTGCTCCTCCGTTGTGCTTGCCTATGTGCAGAGAGTATGCAGGACTTATCAATGCAAAACATTAAGCTGTGAATGTACATTAGAAGTGGTGCTGGCCGAAACTGTACAGTATGTTTAACCAGTGTTGTAGGGCTTTTTTAGGGATGAGCGAAACAATTCTACATTTAATTTGTTACAAATTTCCCAAAAGACTCTCATTTCGGCAAACCCGAAACTGTTGTGCTTCATCCAGCATAAATCATTCAAAATGGCAGCCAACATTTTACAGAAGACAGAGAAGAAGGCATCTGCCACCAAATGGGATCATATGTGGACTATTTTTTAAATGTAAAAAAAAATCTAAATCAGACAGTGCAGTGTGTTATTAAACAGGCTACCATCCATTTACCCATATACATATATATCACTGTCACTTCGACATTACTAATGCTGTCTTGGTATCAAAGAGCTTGAAAGAGGTTGGATACAGTCCTATGGCCTCTTTCACACGGGTGTCATGTTTGGGGCGGGTGCATTGCGGGAAAATGCGCGACTATTCCGAGCTAGTGCAAAGCGTTTTAATGCATTTTGCACGTGCGTGGGAAAAATCGGCATGTTTGGTACCCAGACTCGAACCCGGACTTCATCACTGACGTTCGGGTTTGGGTTGAGTATTCTGTAGATTTTATTAGTTTCCCTTATAAAATGGTTATAAGGGAAAATAATAGCATTCTCAATACAGAATGCTTAGTAAAATGTGGATGGAGGGGTTAAAAATAAAAAAATTAACTCACCTCATCCACTTGATTGCGTACTTGCGATCTCTTCTTCAATCATTAGCTGCCAGCTAAAGGACCTGTGATGATGTCACTGAGCTCATCACAGGGTCCAATCACATGGTCCATCACCATGTCCATGTGATGTAATGTCGCCACAGTTCCGTTAGCTGCCAGCTAATGCTTGAAAAAGAGAGAAGAGATCAGCAACTACACGATCAAGTGGATAAGGTGAGTTAATTTTTTTAATTTTTAACCCCTTAATCCACATTTTACTAAGCATTCGGTATTGAGAGTACTATTATTTTCCCTTATAACCATGTTTTAAGGGAAAATAATAAAGATCGGGTCCCGTCTCTTAGCACCTTGCGGGAAAAAGCGCACTGCATCCACACTCGATTGCGGATGCTTGCGATTTTCACGCAGACTCATTCACTTCTATGGGGCCTGCGTTGCGTAAAAATGCACAATATAGAGCATGCAGCGATTTTCACGCAACGCAGAAGTGATGTTTGAAAATCACCGCTCATGTGCATAGCCCCATAGAAATGAATGGGTCTAGATTCAGTGTGGGTGCAATGCATTCACGTGACGCATTGCACCCACGCGGAAAACTCGCCCGTGTGAAAGGGGCCTAAGAGACCTCAGAGTGTTGTACACAATTTTTCAAGGCAGTTAGGGGACCTTTGATTCAGCCTGATTTCTTTCAGACTAGAGATAAATCAATTCTACCAATTAGAAATTTGTCCCAAACTTTTAAGATTTGTTTTCGGCAAAGTACAGAGACCAGAAACACATAGTGGGGCATTTTTTAAGACCGACGTTTTAGACACCGGTCTTACTAACCCCTATAGTTGGCGATGGATCTGCCAGAGTTATGAAGAGGCGCCGGCCTCTACATAACTTCAGGGCATTAACCTCCAGTCCAAGTGTAAGCCAGCTTCCTTGCTGACTTAAATTTATACCATTTTTTATGCCTTAAACTGGTGTAGAAAATTACAAATGAGACGGGTCTGCCGCCCCATCCCCTTCCCCTCCAACACCATGCCAACTTTTTTAGACCTGACGTGAGCAGGAAAATGTCATAGATTGATGCCCAAATAACCTTTGCGCCTCAATCTGCGACAGATACACAACAAAAAACTGGCGTATATCACTTGGTAAATGACCCCCATAATGCTCTTCTGGAAAATAAAGATGCAAATTAGTCCTCTTTCCAAAAACCAAATGTCTCTGCATAATGCTCCTCCAGAAAGAGATGCGCAAACTAGTCTCCCTTCCAAAATGAACAGAAAACTGAGTGTCTCATGCAGCTCTATTTTTCAATAGAGTTAAGCAAAGAAAAAACGCTTATCTGCCTGAGAGGTCTTGGTTGGGGGCCCAGGGGAGGTGCTACTCATTTTCCTTATGGAGAGCCTTGAGTACACATGAGGAGTATTGTAGTCCAGGCAATGCTCCTCTGGATTTCTGTGAAAATATATGTACATTAGCACATTCATATCTTCTGAGGCTTAGCTTCCTTTTTCATTTAAAAGGAAAGATAATTTGCAGATATTTGGGTTTTTGGGAAAGAGCTTACAAAGTACCTAACCACAGGGTGGAGGTATAAACTCTGTATGTAGAGAGTATTGTCACCTGTACTTCCAAAAGGTGCTTTGCTCAGATCTTCCTTGAAATAACTGTGAGCAGGATTATTCATATACATGTATTTTTTAATTATTTACAGTGGTTGCCTCAGTACCGACTACGAATATCAGGCTGTGATCGCTAAAAAGAAGTGACAGCTATACACCTAATAAGAAACACACTGCAAAGACATTTGACAGAAGTGACAGCAGTGCTAGGAATATATGGTGTCAATTTTTCTCCTGACGGCTTTGCTCTGTATTTCTAGAAGTTGTATGGATGAGCATTGACTACAACCTAAAATATGCCCCATGTGTGCGATACGTATGCCAGGATATGCCATATATGTCTAATAAATGTGTATTCCACCAGTTGGGGCCCAAGCCTATCTTCAGGACCCCCATAGCTGCTGCAGACAGAGAGGTGGCCGTGCACACTCCACTCTCTCCATTCATTCCTGAGTGAGTCCCAAAAACAGGTGAGCAAGTGTGCTTGGCTATTTTCTGATGTCCCATAAAAAGTAAATGGAGAGAGTTTAGAATGCACTGCCACCTCTCCATCCATGGTGGCTGTGGGACTGGTGACAGAAGACCCAATTCCGGAAACAAACCAAGGTGGATATCTGTAGAACACTTATCCTCAGGATATACCATACAACTGTTGGTGTGTGTTCTGGTGTGCACAGCATATACGGTGGGTTCTTCACAACCAGCATCAAGCTATACCCTGTGCAAAACTGACTGATGAAGACTTTATATAGACTTGAGAAGCACTTACATTAAATGTTATATAACATAATGCCTGGTTGTGTTGCATATCTATGTGATGCTTTTAGTAGCAATCAGGCATATTAAAGGTTCCAGCTAATGCAATAAATGACAGCGATAAACACTTTCCTCTCAGCTATTTGCGTCTGAGTGATCTTCTAGCACTGGGCGCAGATTATCATGAAACAAACCACCTATAAATAGTATCTCATTGTCTGCTCTTGTTAATGTCACCCAAGTATTTGTATTCTGGGTGACAAGGTGGATCCCTTAGAAGACGAGTCAGAATTGGCCCAGAGCTTGCATCTTCACCCTGGATTGTGAGAATGGGAATTTAAACATGATAATGTCCCCCTGTCCAAGTATCTTATCAGAGCTGTTTTGGTAGCAGGCAGGAATTTGTGGTTTTCTTCATAGCGATCACAAATAAACCAAATATGACAGAATGGCTGCTGGCTATAAATAGTCATTCCGGTGTACAGTTATATTAGGAGGTAGCTTGAACGGCATGATAATACCTAAGAGACTAATCTTAGACATGCAATGGCATGAGATGAAAATAATTGTCTAAGAATAGCTGACCCAGGGGAGCCAGCTTGCTAAAGATATCCATAGACATAAGCTGCTTACGCTTTAATTTATTTAAGAATAAGCTTTAACAAGCTTTCCTTGAAAAGAATTTGTCGTTTTCCATTTCGCGAATGGTATTGATCGGTTGCATCCATGTTCTTTTCTCAGGCCGTATTGTGTGTAAATGGGAGACTTCTGCGGAACAATGATTAGCCATGTATAATGAATGAATTTCAGGGGAGGGTAATGGGCGAGATATCGTTTTTAATTGTAAGATCGATATATAATTGGGTGTGATTGCGTGTTGGTGTTTTTGCGGCCCATATGCACACAGCCATTTCCTGTCAATGAAATATTGTATATTCTATAATATAGGATTTTCTATATTATACTCTATTATTAACAGTGAGGCCTCATGCATATGACTACATACCTCGGTTTCACAAAATACAGATGCGGACCCGTTGACTTCAGTGAGCCTCGGTCCACATTTTTGGACATATTCTATCTTTTTAAGGAACGGACATACAGATGTGGAAAGGGCACGGATGATCCATGTGCTTTCCGCATCCGTATGTCTGTTCCTCAAAAGAATAAAACATGTCCCATACTTGGCCACAAAATGCGGACCACGGACCCATTGAAGTCAGTTGGTCCACAAATAATGCAGATACAACATGGATCGCAAAATACATATGGCCGTGCGCATGAGGTCTAAAGCTAGTTACACATTAGCGTCCAAGAGATCTGGCAGGCTGTTCTGGGGATCCTGCATTGCCAGACACTACCTCAATGCACCCTGGCCCAAGTAACTATAATGGGAACTGGAGGAGATCCAGCCACAACCCAGCAGATGTGCCGAAAATCAGGCAGACAAATATCACTGCGCGCATTTGTCCTTCCAATTCTTGGCATGTTTGCGTGAAACTAGCATAAGACATCATGATACCTCCATCCCCACGTACAATTTTCAGTGGGTTACTAGCATGTTAGTGATACCAGTCCAGTTGACTTTGGCGCTGCCATTGTGGTATATGTGGTCAGTGACCATTAATGATTACTCTTATCTGATGACTAAACGTAAACTTTACAATATTGTTTGTTGATGTACGTATTTCACGTGTTAGTTCTATACTCATTGCAGCGGATTGTTCCATTTACATTGGCCAAACAAGGGAATCTTTAAAGCCTATATAACAAAGTAATATGTTATGCTGTGTAGGTGATAAGGTGACTACAGCATCAATTACAATCAGCTCATTGTTACCATTACATGCGTGTGATCTGTGTGATTCATGAGTGGGCGCAGGGAAAAAACCCTGGAACAGCAACCAGGTGGATATCCAAACAATGGTACACTATCAAAAGCAATCAGCTCATCGTTGCCATCACAGATGTGCAATCTGTGGCATTCATAAGTGGGTGCAGGGAAAAAACACTGTGTCAGCAATCAGGTGGACTTCCAAACAATGGAGATATGGTTCCAGCACTCCATGGAAAATTAAAAACAATATTTATTTCAGACTATATTAAAAAACAGATATGAGTGCACTCCATCTTATTACAATTTCAAACCTATTATGGCTTCTAATCTGAGCATGCATTAGGTTTTTGGTCTATGATAACAAAGACACCAACCTACAAACCAGAGAGACCAACCTACAAATACTCCAGACATATTACTGGTGCTAAAGGTTTGGTCACCAAGTTGGAAGGCTTATCTGCTCCAGCTCCAGGCTTATCTGTTCCAGCTGCTATATCCTGGTAGCCACTGTGCAAAATATGGGCATCACTCTTCTCCATTTTGTATTTGGGGGGTGCTTTTCCCAGCTTTTGGAAAATAGCAAAAAAGAAAAAATGCCGGCACTTGCTAAACTATTTACACACCTCAAAAAGTCACTGTGCTTCTGCACAATGATAGCATAATCCTTCTCTGTCCAGATATCTAGCTATATAACACAATGACAGCGTAGTCCTTCTCTGTCCAGATACCTGGCTATATCACACGATGACAGTGTAGTCCTTCTCTGTCCAGATACCTGGCTATGTCGCACGATGACAGCATAGTCCTTCTCTGTCCAGATACCTGGCTATATCACATGATGACAGTATAGTCCTTCTCTGTCCAAATACCTGGCTATATCACACGAGGACAGTATAGTCCTTCTCTGTCCAGATACCTGGCTATGACACATGATGACAGTGTGGTCCTTCTCTGTCCAGATACCTGGCTATATAACACAATGACAGCGTAGTCCTTCTCTGTCCAAATACATGGCTATATCACACGATGACAGTGTAGTCCTTCTCTGTCTAGATACCTGGCTATATCAGACGATGACAGTGTAGTCCTTCTCTGTCCAAATGCCTGGCTATATCACACGATGACAATACAGTCCTTCTCTGTCCAGATACCTGGCTATATCACATGATGACAGTGTAGTCCTTCTCTGTCCAGATACCTGGCTATATCACACGATGACAGTGTAGTCCTTCTCTGTCCAGATACCTTATCACACGAGGACAGTATAGTCCTTTTCTTTCCAGATATCTGGCTATATCACACAATGACAGTGTAGTCCTTCTCTGTCCAGATACCTAGCTATATTGCACAATGACAGCGTAGTCCTTCTCGGTCCATGCGCCTGGCTAGGTCACATGATGACAGTGTAGACTTTCTCTGTCCAGATACCTGGCTATATCGCAAAATAACAGCGTAGTCCTTCTCTTTCCAGACATCTGGCTATATTGCACAATGACTGTGTAGTCCTTCTCTGTCCAAATTCCTTGCTATATTGCACAATGATAGCGTGGTCCTTCTCTGTCCAGATACCTGGCTATATGACACAATGACAATGTAATCCTTATCTGTCCAGATACTTGGCTATATTGCAGCCCAAGAAAGATCTGGAGCTCATACTGGCAGTTATAGGAATGTTAGATGGCTATGTCTGGGAACTGGTAAACTACATGTATAATCCCCTTTGACTCACTGTTACAATACTTCATATTCCATATTTCATACTTCTTAATACAAGGGTAACACTTCACATGGTTAATTATGACAACCGAACCAAAAATGATAGCAAAAATAAAAGAAAATGTAACCATAGAATTACACTTCTGTATTAAATTAGTTCATAGAAATTGTAGAATACTCCAACGTAAAAGGAACCGACATCTCATTGTATCAGAGGATACTGGAAGTTAAAATAATCACTTTATTTATAAAAATGATGATTGCACAGAACAGTATGAGTGTGAGTAAGCACAACAGGGACTGAACAAAGGACGATTGTCCTCCTTTGTCTAGAGGAAGGTTAGCAAAAAGACTTTCATTATAGCAATGTCTTCATCCCAGAAATCATGCAGAATCCACACTAAGCGCCGGCTGAAAAACATACATACTGTATATTAAATAGGATCTCCTCTCCATATGAGATGAAGATGGCTATTTACAATGCAAAACACTTGTTTATTCTGGTCCATGCCAAGTTGTAACTTTTTACTAATGGGGTTCAGACTTGAAAATTGATGATGACCTCTGGGACCCCACTGACCCCCAGTGAATACGAATATCTGCAGACTCAGGGCTGAATCCATTGCATTGTAAAGTTCCATTGTTATCTTTGCATATGTAAATTAAATGGGTGTTTTGACAAGACAACTCCTTTAAGGCTCTCACTTTTTGTAGCACTTTTGAGTTCTTGTTTTAAACTGCATACAAGTCAATTTACTGCTTTGGACTACAGCTCAGCTTACAATCAATCCAAAGTACCACACAAAGTCTAGGTGTAGCTCCAAACCTGGCAGTAAACTGGTCGCTGGGGCTCTGGAACCCATGCTAATCTGGCTTACCACCAGGGTAGGCTGCTATAACTGAAAAGGAAATGTAGCAGATTAATAGGGTGTGAACATGGAGTCTGACAAAGCACAAACTGCTCTAGTGGATTTCCTCTTTGCATAACAGTGAGGAACTAATGTTTATGTCTCCTAGTAAGACCTATGGACAGTTGTCATTTTCTTGACACAACACCTTTAGGGTACGAACACATGGTACGGTAGTGATCAGGTTGGGTTGTGGCTGTGGTCAAGAACCAGACAGCCAATTAGCCTGCAGCTGTCTTTCATTTAACTAATGAAGAACGCACTGTAAAGTCGGTCTTCATTGCTAATGGCCGTGCAGCAACATTAATACCATTAACAACGCAGACGGACTATACAGTGCGGTCTTCATTGGTAAATAAAAGGCAGTTCCTCAACTCCGGTCCTTAAGGCCCACCTGCCAGTCATGTTTTCAAGATTTCCTTAGTATTGAGCAGGTGATATAATTAGTGTCCATGCATCAGGACTTACCACAGGTATTCATTCTGTGGGATATTCTGAAATCATGACCGGTAGGAGGGCCCTGAGAACTGGAGTTGAAGAACACTGCCGTAGACTACTGTATGCTGTTCCTGACATCAAAAATACCTCAACCTCGATGGAAAAGGGAAAAGTACTCATGTGGACGGAGCTTATTTGGCTCTGAAAGAATTAAGAGGTCTGGTATCTCATTTCTCACTAAAGAAATACTAAAACAGAACTTGAGAAAATAGGGAAGTTATGCATCACTATAACAAGAACACTACTATATATACCATGCATGCAAACCAGAAATGATTGTATGTGCTCAGCATACTGCTCAAATCGTGTACATAGCTTACACAAAACGTAAGAGGAAGCTATCCAGACATCTGTATGTCCTTCTACAAATATGAGGACACTAAAAATACACTCTACCGCTCAGAGCTGCTATGTACCAGTGATAGATATTTTTAAAGTCACCTCTTAAATTTGCATGAGTTATTGTTTGCCTTATCTCATAAAACCCCATCAAATTAAGTTAGGCCACAGAACAGTATAAAAACAATATACAGAATAAAAGCTAGTATGATTTAATTACATAGAAAATGGATAATCCCTTTTAGAGGCCAGTGAATTCCGTAATGTTCCAGGTGATATTAAACTATGATTAGAAGCCCTTTTAGGCTGCCTGTACACAATGCGGTCAAAGCAGCAGGATCCATATGACTCACTGCTAAATGCTGTGCCGCATCTATAATTGTCGGACACCACCTGTACACACTTGTTCACGCTATTTGGCCCAGCAATTGGTGGTGAGACACATGTGGGACCTGCTGTTGGGGCTGCATTGTGTATGGGCAGCCTTACACAGGAGGAAGATCAACACCATTATTGGGAATAAGCATTCATAGGAACACTCATTCCTGATAACTGTCCTGAGTAAATGGCACCGCCGGTCACCCAAGGAACATAAAAAAGCTTTCATCAATGATCACATCTTTTATGGGGCACATAAAATCATCGTTTGCCGGCAGTAGAGTTTTCTGTGCAAAGAGGGATGTGCTGCTGGAACATAATGAATCTATACAGTAATGAACGATCGTACATGCTGCTGTCACCTACATTCAGTGATCAGGTAATTTTAGCATGCACTAACAGGCAAAGCCATCCGATCAGTTATAAAAATGCAATAGATTTTCCACTATTATCTCTGACCCACTAGATGGAACTTAAGGTCCAGCTTCTCACACCCCCAATAAATTGGTGAGGAAACTTTCAGTCGGCTATGTAGGATTATTTGGCAGCCATTCAATGTGCCAGACAGAGGGCCTCTGCCTGTAAGTGGCCATAATGCCACAAAACCAGCTAAAGCCTAAGGCAATGGAACAGAAGTAGAAGCATGGGCTTAGCTATAGGGGGTGCAGAGGTAGCAGTCGCTACCGGGCCCAGGAGCCTGAGGGGGCCCAAAGACCCTTGTGCCGCATAAGAAGACACACAAAGCACCGAGGGAAGGGGGCCCAAGCTGAACTCTTGCACCAGGGCCCATGAGCCGTTAGCTACGCCCTGAGTAGAAGTATACTGTATATTTATATATGGTAGAAAGTAATAGATAATTAGATCACAGAATCACACTGCATAAAGGAATATATTTCATGACTAAGGAGACTAGTGGTACGCCACTAAATTATAGATAAAAACACAACATGGTGTGACTTGGGTTCAAGAGAGTCTGTCACCTCCCTCAAGTGCTATTAAGAGCAGCACTATAGTAGTATTACCCCTGAGTTGCTCTTACTGTGCACTGGCACTGTAATACAGTGAGACAATCTCTTGGCCCATTCTTAGGAGTCCTCTCTATTAAGTGCTCACAGCTCAGGAGTCCTGGCAATGCATTGCAACTCTGATTTGTGGGAACATAGTGAGAGGATGAGTAAGAGTGCACACATAAAAATTAACATTCCATTCTCCCAGCAGCAGTACTATTCATTTAAGTACGACTCTTAGTAGTGCCTGAAGGAGGTGATAGACTCTGCTTAAATGCTCACAATAGCCATTTATTAAGTCTTAAGATTTGTGAAACATTTTTCAAAATGGCCTTGAGGCCAACCAAAAAGATTGGGTCTGACACTTCTTAACATTCCATTGTCCTTCGAATTCACCTTAGAGTACCCGCTCTAGAGAATCCATGTTCACCATTCTCTGTATCCTGACCTCTTTAGACCTTGACATCTTTATATGACCACTTCTCTCCCACCACTTGCCGCTATGACATCTCACAACAAACTGAACTTACTCGAGGCCAGGCAGGCTGGAATGACAATGAGGACAAAGAGGGGGCCGTACCCATCCTCCACCCATAAGAAGCCTAGGGTTCTCCCAACCCTTAACCTTATCCTAGGTTTGTTGACCACCCTAGTTGTGTTTCCTTACATCTAACTAGTAGACTCCATTCACTCTTTACAGAAAAAGTCGAGTTACGTAGTCTGTCTCTATATGATTACTACATGGCTATTTTATCCATCACGTTAAACTCTTCAATGTGGAACAGACAAGTGCAGCATTAGTACAGCTGAGAGATATAAGGTAGAATCCAACTATTTAGGACACTTGCTACTGAAAACTTAGCTATGGGGTCTATAGATATTAAAATAGTTTATGTGTTGCTTACTTTTTGTATATTTTTTTCTGAAAACTCAATAAAAAATAATTGAAAAAAATAAAATAAAATAAAATAGTTTATGGAATATATAAGAGGTAATATGATTTCCATATAGAAGAAAAGGACAAGTGGCTTAAAGGGGTTGTGGCTAGGATATGCCATAAGTGACAGTTGCTGGTCCAACCTCCTGGACCTGCTCCTATGTCCACAATGGGGCTCTAAAGTGAAGGGAAAGCAAGCTACGCATGTATCCTCTCCATTTACTGCTATGGGGCTTCAGAAAATATCCGAGAGAGAACACAAAACTATTTTCATAAGTCCCATAGTAGTGAGTGGAGAGCAAGCTGTAAAAGCTTGGGCACCCTTCCATTCACCATTATGGGACTTCCGAAGTCCTATAAAGGTGAATGGAGGGTGGCCGCACATGAGAGGTTTTCTTTTCCTCCACTTTGGGCCCCTTTCTGGAGAGGTGGGACCTGAACATTTATAGCAGATGCTAGCAATATGCCATAAATGTTCCAGATGGGAAAACCCCTTTATGTGATGATTTTATAGGACAAATACTATATAGTTCCACCATTTTACTTCCAATACATCAAAACGTGAGGCTGTAACAGAGTATTTTCTTATTATGCGCACAATACAAATCAGCTAATCTTATTTTTCACATTAATTCACTTTGTAACGATGTGTGGTAAGTTGCTCATTTTTACCTCTATTTAGTGTAGCATTGACGTGTAGGTGTTTCTAATTATATGACTCCTAGATTACAGATTCTAACCACCCCGTTGATAGAAAAAGCCTTTTCAGGAAAAAAAAAATGAGGAAGGCAAAGCAGTAATTATGGGAGCAGCATTAGGAACGTATGTTGTCAGAATGTACAATGAGAAAATGTTAGGAAGCTTATCTGCGACACCCCTAACGGCTCCGACTATCATTTCTCAATGAAACCTTCTAAAAATGGTGATCTTTGGTCTTGACTGTCACCCACAATACAGTATGTGACAAAATTGTGCATTAAAGGGTAAATGTTTGTGGGAAGAAGAGAAGAAATCTAAGCTTTCCTGTGTGTTTTATGCATTTCCGTACACCTGCATGGCATTGAGCATTTTAGTTATATGCAACCTAGGCTACCACCCTGGTACCACCATGGTACTATTACACACCATATCACTCACACTTTCCTCATTTTGTGTTGTTTAATTAGTCCAACCCAGTCTATGACAATAGAAATTTGTAATTATCATACAAAATGCTACTATCCCCTCTCCCAAATCAGGGTTTCGGAGGGGATCCTTAAAGTGGACATGCCAACTTCTATGGCGTGTCTGTTAAAAAAAGATTTGTATTCTTTATGGCATAACAATTCTAGAGTATCTTCTCTTAGAATTCTGTATTATGCTATTATTCATATTCCTCTGTTATTCCTTCTATTAATGTGTAAGTAAACTGACAACTCAGTTTTACTAGTATAGACTGTGTCCCAAAGTTAGTGTGTTGGTAGGAATCCACTCCTCTGACGAGGGAACTAGCAACGCCCAGTTGTCAATTTCTAATTTGATCCACAGCAGTTTACAAGTCTTTCCACCTGTGCTGGAGCTACAACTATACAGCTGATAGGCAAGGGTGGGGGTGTCAGACCCCCGCAGATCTGATATTGATGGCCTATAATGAGGAAAGGCCATCAATGTAAAAATCCTGGACAACGCCTTTATGATAAGTAAGATTGTTTAAGAAAAAAGTTGGACAAATCTGACAAATAGGAACTAGGGGACTGGGAGATAAAACGAAAGTAGGCCTTTTAAAGCTGCATTTTAGTCTATGGACTTTCTTTTATTAATGTATTTTAGTCCATGGTCTTTCTTTTATTGGTATTTTAGTCTATGGTCTTTCTTTTATTAATGTATTTTACCATGGTATTTTAGTCTATAGTCTTTCTTTTATTGGTATTTTAGTCTATGGTCTTTCTTTTATTGGTATTTCAGTCTATGGTCTTTCTTTCATTAATGTATTTTAGTCTATGGTCTTTATTTTATTGGTATTTTAATCTAAGGTCTTTCTTTTATTGGTATTTTAGTGTATTGTCTTTCTTTTATTGGTATTTTAGTGTATCATCTTTCTTTCATTAATGTATTTTACCATGGTATTTTAGTCTATGGTCTTTCTTTTATTGGTATTTTAATCTAAGGTCTTTATTTTATCGGTATTTTAGTGTATGGTTTTTCTTTTTTTGGTATTTTAGTGTATGGTCTTTCTTTTATTGGTATTTTAGTCTATGGTCTTTCTTTTATTGGTATTTTAGTCTATGGTCTTTCTTTCATTGGTATTTTAGTGTATTGTCTTTCTTTTATTGGTATTTTAGTGTATCGTCTTTCTTTCATTAATGTATTTTACCATGGTATTTTAGTCTATGGTCTTTCTTTTATTGGTATTTTAATCTAAGGTCTTTATTTTATCGGTATTTTAGTGTATGGTTTTTCTTTTATTGGTATTTTAGTGTATGGTCTTTCTTTTATTGGTATTTTAGTCTATGGTCTTTCTTTTATTGGTATTTTAGTCTATGGACTTTCTTTCATTAATGTATTATAGTCTATGGTCTTTCTTTTATTGGTATTTTAATCTAAGGTCTTTCTTTTATTGGTATTTTAGTGTATGGTCTTTCTTTTATTGGTATTTTAGTGTATGGTCTTTCTTTCATTAATGTATTTTTCCATGGTATTTTATTCTATGGTCTTTCTTTCACCACCCCTATTTGTACATGTTTTACAATGGCATCTCCAATGCATTGCTTGTGAGACTAAATGTTTTAGAGTTGTCAAAATGGCAGCCCCCTGGCTATCCTTGGACAGCACTAATGTATGACAAGGTAATATAAGTAACCAAGCAGCTATGTTTGATCCATCTGCCATCTATCCATCATTAAAATAGCAATTCAGAAATTAGCAATTTAACAAACATTTAGAAAAACAAACACAAAATCATCATAAAGATATTGCTAATAAGGTAAAAGAAAGGACAAAGACACAAAACGGTGGCAATAAGTGCTGTTACAATAACCTAGAACCTTTGTTTTTAGGCGGCCATGGATTAAATTAATACTTTTTCAGAGAGAATATGGTTTGAGGTAAGGGAAATTCAAGATGTATCATCATCATAGGAAGGCATGAAGAACATATAGATTTGTAGGGGTAGGGTCTATGTAAACAGTGAAGTGTTTTTTAGAGATCATCTAGATGTGTGATAAGGATATGTCAAGTCAATAAAACAATCATATTGAAGCCCCACCATTCGTACAGAATTTACAGTGAATTTTGAAGAATGATTTTCCAGCCCACATGCTGTCCAAGTGTAGAATGGAGATCACCTGGACTGAGCACTGTCCCATTAAAGTTAGTGGGACAGTTCACACAGACAATTTTCCGCATGGACCATCGGCTCAGGCACCATCCAGCTCCGATTTTCTCTCAATATTCATTTACTCAAGTGAATGGATCTGCGAGAAAAATGGATAGCACATAGACACCATCCTTCTTTGGTCACTTAAAAAAAAAATTGTCTATGTTTTCCAGCCAAAACGTTGATGAATTAACACTATTTGTCTGAGTTCACCTTAGACAACCAAAGGACCCTTCAAAATAATCTTTAGACAAATTTAAAAATAGTCCTTTGGCAGCCCCCTGTAAACAAGCTAAACTCAGGGTAGAAGAGATAAGAAGTTGCCAAACCACTCTGGTGCTGCTTATCTCACCAAAAAGCTGTAGATATCAGAGTCAAGAAAACGAACAGCCATGTTGAGAATACTGGACATACACACTTATATAGCTAGGTATAATTTGTAACCTAAAGGACTCCATATTTTACATCTGCAATGCTCTGGTGAAGCTGGTGGCCAGTGGGTCTTCAATGAGGAAATGAACAATGGGGTAAGGAGTGTATCACCATGACTGGAGATGGGGTTTGTAAACTCGTTGCACGTTGTCACCACTGTGTCATGGCGCAGTTTACATTTATTATGTAAGCATAATACACCACGCTATTCCCAAAAATATCCAGCTACAATAATGAAACACTACTCCATCTGCAATATGGAGCATCCAGAGAGGAAGCAGGATTTGTGAGTGGTTTCTGATATTAGACAGCAGGATGAAGTTATGTTATATTGCTGCACACCTGGACACTCTTGTATTATATTAGTCAGGCAATAAGGCTTTCCATATACTTCAATGACATATTATTAGAGGCAGGTGAAATAGGATGTATACGGCATGAATAATGTATGGGGTGACTATGTATTTTCCATATTCTATATACAATTGTCATGGACACAGTGGTAGAACTGTCCATTCTGATGAAGAAGTAGACAGAGACTATATTGTGATGAATTACTATTAAATCTGATTACCCAATGGTACGTACAGTACCTACAGTATATCTATTAATATTAAACGTATCCAAAAGCGAGGCCCATAACCTTAAACCCACATGCAGCCCTGCCAGGGTTACAGACTAAATCCTCCCCATGGGCAACAGATAGAATTTAGGAATTTCTAGGCCTTTACCAAACTCTCACAGTGTGTGGTAAGTGTACGTCTTACTGAACGTCTCCCACACACTAGTAATGTCCTAATAATTAGTACTGTCCATCACATGGGTAGACTGATGTACAGGTGGATTACGTGCAGCTGTATTTACACAGATTTAGCAGAGCTGAGTAGTTTTACGGACTGTACTGTCTGCCATAATGTAGATGGCTTACGCTGCGTTCACATCTCTGTCAGAGATGACCCAGCTGCCTGATCTGGCATAAATGCCGGCTGTCGGCTGAACAAAAACCGCTGCATGCTGGGGTATTTGTCCGGCCGAAAACCGGTATCTATGCTAGAAAGAGTCCGGATCACTGCCGGATCTCATTACATTCAAGGGGGATCTGGCGGTAAACTAGAGAATACGTCAATGATGGAGATGTGAACGTGGCCTTACCTGCAGTCCTATGGAAATGATTTATTTATTTTACCCACTTATATAGCGCTGACATATTCCGCAGAGCTGTGCAGACGTTATCATTGCTTTCTGTCTGCAAAGGAGCTCACAATCTAATTTCTCTTTGGAGTATGGGAAAAACTAGAGCACCCGGAGGAAACCCACGCAAACACTGGAAGAACATACAAACTCCATGCAGATGTTGTCCTTGGTCGGATTCAAACCTAGGACCCCAGCGCTGCCACCGTGCTGCCCATACTATAACACATGTTACCATATGAAATTACAGATAGCACATAATGATGTTATTAGATATATATCCACCTAGCGTCAAACCACCTGTGCATCAAATATCAATATAAATATCCGTATAATACATTATAGATAGAGAAGCACAGATTATATATATATATAAATATATATATATATATATATATATATATAAACGTGCATTAACAGCGACATTATATATGTGTATAAAGAAATGTATTAGATAGATCATAGATAGATAGATAGATAGATAGATAGATAGATAGATTGATTCTGATACATTGTATACATTGTGTCACATACAATAGGAACTTAAATAATAGAGATACATTTAAATGAAAAAGCAGACGAGAATCCAGAAATCCTCCATAAAGGAGAAGTTGTGAGATGCTGTGCGTTATAATGAGAGCATGCGGTTATGTCCTCTTACCTGGGCTGATCATACTATGCATTCTGTGCTGTGCCAGGAGCTTGTCACGACCAGATACCCCATCTGAGGAAAAACAGGATTCACTCTCATAAATGGTCTGCAGCATATTCCAGTCACTGTGTGTAGTTCAGACACATAAAAGCTTCATCACTCTTCTGTATGGAAGCGACCCCCTCAGCAGTGTTAACTCCTCCACAGGGGGAGGAGGAGGCTCTCATACACTTTGACAATTATTCCATTTTTACACACATATTTACTGTGCTAACTACCCTCACGGATGCTGCTTCTGCAAGGAGCTGTCAGAGGCGAGGAGATGATACCTAGAATCTCTGGTTGTCCTGAGAGCAGGTGCAACAGGAGGCTGGAGCCTCAGGGTTTCCTCTGTCTTAGTAATGAAAGGCAGCATGAAATAAGAGGATGAAAAGCGTGAAAATAAAGCTGAGGACGGATAAATATGTCCGCTCTACTGAGAGAGGAACAAGGACACAGCCAGCAGCCCCCTGAGGAAGTGCGAGCCCTGTCCTGTATCTGTGGCTTTTCCTCCTTGCATGTGCTTCCTCCCTCTCGCCCTGTCTCGCTCCTTCTGCCTGGCTCTACAGTGAAGTTGGCTAAAGCTGGTGATAACTCATTTGCATGTGAATCAACAACAGCGTGGCCTACAGAGTCAAAAATAGAACAATGGCCAGCCCCAGCCAAAAATAGGTCAAGCAGGGCCGAGTGATCGGAGCCTACATTAATGGATTTAAAAATATCACAGCAAACACAGCTGTCCGGTCCCTGTCTCAGGAGGAACACAGCCAGTCCTCTAAGGTGCAATCATTAACATTTGACAAGTAGATAGACCTACTAGTCAAACCAGAACAGTACATGTGACAAAATATAGACCAATATGTAGAAAATAAAGAGGTGTAGCCTGAAGCCTCCTGAGATCCAAACCCTCTGAAAGGGCCCAAACTATTGGGACTGTTTATAGGACTGCTGTCAGATGACCACCGTAGATCTGAAGATCAGCCAGCTGGAGGTCTGGCTTCCAGACATATGAAGACTGTGGTAGTTGTGAGGGTGCATAGGTTATGGTCCCATCTGAACCCTATTGCATGAGCCAGCCTAAAGGCCCTGTCGCCGTGAACCCTCTAACAGGGCACAAACTATTGGGACTCTTCATGGGGCTGAAGTCAGATGACCACTTTATGTGTGAAGATCAACCAGCTAGAGGTCTGGCATCCAGGCGTATAAAAATTGGGGTAATTGTGAAGTACATAGGTTGTAGTCTCACCTAAACCCTGATGCATAAGTGGGCCTAAACGGCCTGTCCCCCATTAACCTTCTAAACCTTCTGAGTGTTTATAGGACTGCTGTCAGATGACCACCGTATGTCTGTAGATCAGCCAGCTGGAGGTCGGGCTTCCAGATAGTATGAAGACTGTGGTAGCTGTGAGGGTCTATAGGTTATAGTCTCCTCTGAACCTTGATGCATGAGCAGGCCTAAAGGCCATGTGCCCCATGAGCGTTATTAATGGACAATGCTGAGGTATGATGATAACTATACCAAATACAAAAAACCAAATCCCCATTCAATTGAAATGTTTTGTGTTGTATTTAACTCCTTTGTTTGCCAAAATGGCTGAATGTGACACTTACAGTAGTTAATAGGATTTTGATCCTTTTTCTTTATACAATGCATCCCCTAATTCCTGCATTTGCATTTTGCTCCTCGATCTTCACTGTTTTTACATAATTTTTCTCCTCATTATATCATAAAGAAGTTCGAAACTTTTCTAGAAACCATATTAAAAATGTCCTAAAAGAAGCCCACTTTCATGGTGGCAGTAACCACACATATTAAAGGAGTTGTCCAGAATTAGACACAGGTTCTTTATTCCGAAAACAGCGCCACATCTGTCCATGGGCTGTTTCTGGTATTGCAGCTCAGCTCCCTTGAATTGAATGGGGATGAGCTGTAATACCGCATGCAGTCTGTGGACAGGTGTGGGGCTGTTTTTAGAAAAAAGCAGCCAACTTTTTCTAGTCTTCGACAACCCCTTTAACATGCATTTGTTTTTAAAATAGTTTTTATTGGAGGTGCAGAAGTAGCGATACTGGGCTTTGTAGACCATGGGGATTCAAATACCCCTCTGCCACATAAGAAGACACCAGTATTATAAATGTCACATAATCGGTGGGGGCTAATATAGATCTGGTATTTGAGTCCTGGAGCTTTAAATTATATCAGAGCTATTTTTTTCAGGCCGTACTGCAGTTTTAAAATTTTGACCAATACCAAGTAAGGGACATAAAGAAGAGTAACATATAAAGGATTCAAAAAGAAAACAGTGTTGTACACATCTCTTATAATGTACACTTAAGGCCCTTTTACTCTGCCCAATAGTTATATGAATGCTTGTTATAAAGGTGGCGCCGATTACCCAATGAATGAGCAAAACGCTGGTACGGTTGCCTAAATTATTATTTGTGAGCAGCAGAGCATGCTGTCCAAACAGCACTCTGCTGTCTCCAAACAATGATTGTATATGGAGACGAGCGATGACATTAACGATTTCTCCTCCCCATACTATGCAGGAAATCTGCATGTAAATATAGATTTGTCCTCCAGGCGATTGTCGAGATGGAACTCTTCATTCCCAACACTGTAAAGCGGCCTTTATAGTATACTAGCAGAAGGACCCGGCTTCGCATGTTTCTGTGTGTCGTTAAAAGATATCGACAGTATCTCCCATAACAGTGAACTCCACAGCCCCCCCACCCCTTAACACTGACCCCCCACAGTGCCCAGCCTTCTTAAAATGGTACCTCCAACACCAGAACATCCCCATAACTTTGACCTTCACAGCAGCCTGCCCCTTTAACAGTGAGTTTCACAGCACCCTACTCGCTTTACAGTGACCTCTACAGCACCCCTGCCCCTTAACACTGCACTCCATAGGGGATCATCCCCTCATCTGTATCCTTCACTGTTCCCTGCCCCCTTAACAGAGACCTCCACAGCACTTGTTCCTTTAACAGTGACCTCCACAGTACCCTACTCTCTTAACAGTGAACTCACAGTACCCTGCTGCTTTAACAGTGACCTCCACAGCAGCTGCTCCTTTAATAGTGGCTCCTGCCCCTTTAACAGTGACCTTCACAGCACCCTGCCCCCTTAACAGTGACCTCCACAGTGAATGCCCCTTTAACAGTGACCTCCACAGTGCCCGCCCCTTTAACAGTAACCTCTACAGTAGCTGCCCCTTCAATAGTGGCCCCTGCCCCCTTAACAGTAAACTCCACAGTGCCCGCCCCTTTAACAGTAACCTCCACAGCGGCCTGCCCCTTAAATAGTGGCCCCTGCCACATTAACAGTGACCTCCACAGCACCCGCCCCTTTAACAGTGACATCCACAGTACCCCGCTCCCTTATCAGTGACCTCACAGTACCCTGATGCCTTAACAGTGACCTCCACAGCAGCTGCTCCTTTAATAGTGGCCCCTGCCCCCTTAACAGTGATCTCCACAGTGCCTGCCCTTTTAACAGTGACCTCCACCCCTTAACAGTGACCTCCACAGTGAACAGTGCAACTTCAAAAAAGCTAAATTTAGCCAACTAAGCGAGGCCATAGGCCTAACTAACTGGGACAAAGTCCTCAAAAATAAAAATACAACCACAAAATGGGAGATTTTTAAAAGCATTGTAACATCTAATTGTGAGAGGTACATACCTTATAGGAATAAAAGGCTAAGAAACAATAAAAAACCAATGAGGATAAATAGAACCGTAAATAAAGCAATAAATGAGGGTGTTGCAGAGACCGACGAGGATAAAGCAAAACTATTAAATATTTTTTTCTCCACTATATTCACTGAGGAAAATAAACTGTCAGATGAAATGCAGACTGTAAAAGTAAATTCCCCATTAAAAGTGCCCTGTCTGACCCAGGAAGAAGTACAACAGCGACTTAAAAAGATTAAAATAGACAAATCGCCAGGACCGGATGGCATACACCCCCATATCCTAAGAGAATTAAGTGATGTCATAGCCAGACCATTATTTCTGATATTTACAGACTCTATACTGACAGGGAATGTTCCACAGGATTGGCGCATAGCAAATGTGGTGCCAATATTCAAAAAGGGTCCAAAAACAGAGCCTGAAAATTATTGTTTGAAGGGTTTCTAAGAGGTGCTATCTTGGAGTACCTCCATGAAAATAAGCAAATAACGCCATATCAGCATGGCTTCATGAGGGATCGGTCTTGCCAAACGAATTTAATCAGTTTCTATAAGGAGGTAAGTTCTAGACTTGACAGCAGCAAATCAATGGATGTGGTATATCTGGACTTCTCCAAAGCATTTGACACTGTACCACATAAAAGGTTAGTATATAAAATGAGGATGCTCGGACTGGGAGAAAGTGTCTGTATGTGGGTAAGTAACTGGCTGAGTGACAGAAAACAGAGGGTGGTTATTAACGGTAGATACTCAGATTGGGTCACTGTCACTAGTGGGGTACCTCAGGGGTCAGTATTGGGCCCTATTCTCTTCAATATATTTATTAATGATCTTGTAGAAGGCCTGCACAGTAAAATATCTATTTTTGCAGATGACACTAAACTGTGTAAAGTAATTAACACTGAAGAGGACAGTTTTCTGCTACAGAGGGATCTGGATGGATTGGAGGCTTGGGCAGGGAAATGGCAGATGAGGTTTAACACTGACAAATGTAAAGTTATGCACATGGGAAGGAATAATGCAAGTTACCCGTACATACTAAATGGTAAAACACTCGGTAACACTGACATGGAAAAGGATCTAGGAATTTTAATAAACAGCAAACTAAGCTGTAAAAACCAGTGTCAGGCAGCTACGGCCAAGGCCAATAAGATATTGGGTTGCATCAAAAGGGGCATAGACGCCCGTGGTGAGAACATAGTCCTACCACTTTACAAATCACTAGTCAGACCACACATGGAGTACAGTGTACAGTTCTGGGCTCCTGTGAACAAGGCAGACATAGCAGAGCTGGAGAGGGTTCAGAGGAGGGCAACTAAAGTAATAACTGGAATGGGGCAACTACAGTACCCTGAAAGGTTATTAAAATTAGGGTTATTTACTTTAGAAAAATTAATTATTATGTATAAATATATCAGGGGTCAGTACAGAGATCTCTCCCATCATCTATTTATCCCCAGGACTGTGACTGTGACGAGCGGACATCCTCTGCGTCTGGAGGAAAGAAGGTTGGTACACAAACATAGAAGAGGATTCTTTACGGTAAGAGCAGTGAGACTATGGAACTCTCTGCCTGAGAAGGTTGTGATGGTGAGTACAATAAAGGAATTCAAGAGAGGACTGGATGTATTTCTGGAGTGTAATAATATTACAGGTTATAGCTACTATAGAGGGGTCGTTGATCCAGGGAGTTATTCTGATTGCCTGATTGGAGTGGGGAAGGAATTTTTTCTCCTTAAGTGGGGAAAATTGGCTTCTGCCTCACAGGGGTTTTTGCCTTCTTCTCGATCAACTTGTAGGAAACAGACCGCACTGGATGGACAAATGTCTTTTTTCGGTCTTATATACTATGTTACTATGTAACAGTAAACTCCACAGTGCCTGCCCCTTTAACAGTGACCTCCACACTGGCCTGCCCCTTTAATAGTGGCTCCTGCCCCATTAACAGTGATCTCCACAGCAGCTGCCCCTTTAATAGTGGCCCCTGCCAACTTAACAGTGTTCTCCACAGCGCCCTGTCCCTTTAATAGTGGCTTTTCAGTACCTCATTTGAGGTTTTGAGTATTTTTTTCTGTAATACACACGGGCTTATTGAGCCTTGGGCTGTCATCATATATGCCGAACGGCACCCTAGATGGTATATCACCACAGGGGTGATTTTATGTGATAAATCTGGTGTCTCAGTGTCACAGTAGGAACCATATGAGACTGATGTATTTCAGTCCAACCTTGAATACTGGTGACAGAATATGTGAATTTGAACCCGGTTCTGCTAACCTGGTACTTGCCACTTGCATCCTATATGTAGCTTGAGTGGTCCTGGTAGGGACTAATAGGGATATATAGACGAGGTACGAGGACAGGGAGTCCCCACCATCAGGGGAGATCCCTGGGCTGAGGTTTAGATGAGGGCTTAACCAGGGACAGACATCCATGTCCCCTATACAGCATTACACCCACGTATCATCTACTATTGGTACAAACACCCATTTATAGGTCATATCGGATGCAGGTGCCAAGGATCAGTGGAGTGCAGAGAGTGTTCCCCTGTCATTGCAATAAAAGGGGTATTGGCCCAACATTTTATTAATAATATTAAAGGTTATGTTTTAAGGGGATTGACTTTGTTGGAATTGGAACCTTTAATAGTGGCCCCTTAAGAATGACCTCCACAGTGCCCTGCCCCTTTAAGGCTAGGGCTACATGACGACATGTGTCGCGCAACATTTTGTCGTACCAATGTCGACGCAACAATTTTTTTTATGATAGGTTATGGTGTCGCATTATGACATGCTGTGACTGTGGCACGACAATCGCAAAAAATCCATCCAAGATGGATGCATGTAGCAGTATAGTTGTTCCCTAGCCTAAAGCTGACCTACAGCAGTGAAGAAAAATGGCTGGGTTGTTATGGAAACCTGGAGTAAAACTGTGTGTATGTGGAGACTAAGAGCCTGCAAGCTTCTATTGGCTGATAAGGGTCATGTGACCATGTGCATGGCAGTTGGGATATGAAGAGAAAGACTTGCAGGCTTGTATTGGCTAATGCAGGTAATTTTTTGGGAATATCTCAGGAATGGTACGTCCTAGAGAGCTGAGACCACCCACGAGATTTATTTCCAGGTAGCAAAAGATGTGTATACCAAGTTTCGTTGAAATCGAAATGCGTTTTTGAGTGATCATGGAACATACACACACACATATATACATCCTTCTTTATATATATATATATATATATATATATATTTCCAATTATTGTTTGTTCACCTGCACATTACAATAAAACAAAGATTGACGGGGAGGGTTAAAACAAATCGGAACTGAGTTACCTGAAATAATGCTGTATAACTTTTACTAGAAAGCCCAATTGTAATTTCCAGTTTGAACTCTGCAAGACTGAAGCCCCCAAACAACGCAAGTCTGTCAGCAAGTCACATTACAAATTATGGGCTGTGTGCATAAAACTATGGATGCAATGCTCTTCTCCCCCACACAAATTGCATGCTAAGTACGTGATAAAAAACCTATGGTTAGAACATGTCATCATCTTGTCTCCTCACTCACAGCCGGTCATCTCTAATAAGGTAGCGGTTAGAATAAAACCAAGTGCAGACCCCTACTTGAGATTTGGTCTCATATACAATCCTGTATAGTTAATGCAAATATTCGGTTTACTGTCTCTAGGGAAATTCTATGATAGTAATTTCTTTTAAATGTATGCAGAATTTAAAGGGTTCCTAAACGATATGCTGATCACAGGGTGTAGGACCTTCAGCGAATAACTGTAAGGGCTTGTTCACTGTATGGTTTTGCGGTCCATTTTTAACGGATCCTTTTTACCATTTTTGGTTTCAGTAGTGTTTCCGTTCCGCTTCAGTTCCGTTCCTGGATGGTTTCCGTTTGTGATCCCTTTTTTGCGGATTGAAAACAGAAAAGGAAGCATACAATAATGTTTTGCTGGCAATAATAGGACATGACTCAAATTGTAGTGGAAAGAAAAAACAGAAATACGGAACGCGCCAACGCGCCGAAACGCGCATTGGGGTAACGCCATCCCGGTTACACTACCTTTAGGTGAGTCTCCTTGTATATGGTGATTATTATTATCATTTAGTTACTTTTCCATGACCAACGGTTTACTATAGGTTATATTCTGCTGTTGCGCTTCACTTGTTTGCGTGATGCTCACAATTGAATACCATTGCTGCCAGTTGTGGCAGTGGTTTCACTGCCCCACATATTTATATTTGGTCGCATAGTATTCTGGAGACGGCCGTAGTTATACTCTTGACATAAGTGTACCTTTATACTATCATTACCATGTAGTGTACCACTGGGATGGTGGTTTTTCTTGCTGCTACTTTTTTAAACACAACGATTTTATGTATGTATTTACTTGATTAAATAAAATATATATTTTGTTACTGTACCTCTACGCTTCAGTTTTTTGTAGGTTTTTGTTTGTTATGAGAGCGGGTACTACTTTATGGTTTCAATTGTTGGCCCCTTTATCTCTGCCGCAATATGTATTGCATGTACTCACTGTAGTTTGGGCATGAGGGTCAATGTTGGTCTTAGATTGGTATTAAGGAATGCATACAGAGTACATTCCGTTTTTTTAATTAATGATTCCGTATACGGACGGTATACTGAACGCAAAAAACGGCCCGTGTACAGAATGCAAAAAATGTTTGTGTGAGCATGCCCTAATCCATTTGGGAATACAGGAACAAATGTTCATTTTCCCTGCAGTGCCCCCACAGGCAAAATGAAGGACTACACAGAGATGGAAGATAACATATTCCGATCATCGCCTGAAGAGGCAGCCATCTTCCTATATGAGACACCAGTCTCTGGATACTGCTGATAGTACTTATGAATGTGCACAACCAGCCCTTAACTACTACAAAGGGTGACTAGGATGTCCATCTGTGCCAAACACCCCTGCGTCATTAGCTATATGAAATGTGTTTGAATATAATGAATAGGACCTTTCAAATGAAGTATTATTGCAAAATATACGGAATGAAAATATTGTTCAATTTTTTTGTATGTACATTTTCCTCTCTGGTAGCGCCCCCTGCTGTTTCTCATGTGGCTGAGATATTGGTCCACCTTCTGCATTCAGTGGTGGACCAGACAAGCTCAGTAGCTTTCTTGCTCCCTTCCTTCTCTCAGTGCCAGGGTAGTGATCACATACTGAAGCAGTGATGCTGCCCAAACAACTTTCCTTAAGGCCTCATGCACACAAACGTATTTTGTTTCCGTGTCCGTTCCGTGTTTGTTTGTTTTTTGCGGATAGGATGTGGACCCATTCATTTCAATAGCTCCGCAAAAAATGCGGACAGCACACCGTGTGCTGTGCATCCATATGTCAGTAGCCCCGCAAAAAATATACAGCATGTTCTATTTTGCGGACAAGCATAGGCATTGTTACAATGGATCCACCAAAAAAAAAACAATGCAACACGGATGTCACACGAACGCCATCTGTATATTTTGCGGATCCGCATTTTGCGGACCGCAAAATACATACAGTCGTGTACATGTAGCCTAAACAGATATTCTAGTTACATTAAGTTATCCCTTATCCACAAAGGATAGCTATTAGAAGATAACTATTAGATGACAAATTTGTCCTGTCTCAAATGTTAATACCTTAACCAACCATCAGGGTTTCCAAATTCAAGTATTTTTCTGGAAAATGTGACAAAAATTATTGGCATCTGTCAGCAGATTTGTACCTATGAACCTGGCTGACCTGTTACATGTGCACTTGGCAGCTGAAGGCGTCTGTGTTGATCCCATGTTCATATGTGCCCGAAATATGATGTTTTAATACATGCAAATGAGCCTCTAGGAGCAACGAGGGAGTTGCCATTACAACTAGAGGCTCTGCTCTCTCTGTAACTGCAGCATCCTCTGCACTTTGATTGACAGGGCTAGGCAGTAAAAGTATCATCATGTCTGGCCCTTTATTAACTGAAAAGTAATGATGAAGCTGATAAATATAAGTCAAATATGTTCATAGCACTGATACTAATATGAATTCAGTAGTAGTCACGAAGCGCATTTTTCTGTAAGTAACGGGCACAATGACAGTGAGCTGCGATAGCGCTTCTCACCATCATTGCACCCCTCAGATGCCGCATTCATAAATGATCGCGGCATCTGAGTTTAAAAACAGTATAAAATTAACATTATCCCCTGGCTGGGTCTTTAATGGCGCCCGCTCCTGAGCGTTGCGTGCGCCATTGCCGCGGGTGGCCTGCTTTTTATAGCGGACATTTAACCCCTCAGATGCCATGGTCAATTCTGAGTGGGCTGAAAACCGAAAGCACGCGCTTGTGTTGGTGCTCCGGCTCCCCCCGTGTGGTGATCGGAGGAGCCTGGAGCTTGTGTGCAGCAGCCCCTGTCTTTGTGAATGACAGAAGGCTGCTGCATAGTATTTCCTATGGAGCACTTGCCTGTAATAGGGCTCCATAGGAAACAAGCAATTTTCTCATAGACTTGACATAAAAAAGTGTAAAAAAGTTTTCAATAATAAAAAATTTTTAAAACAAACATAACAATTCAAATCACCCCCCTTTTCCCAAAATAAAAGAACAAATTTTATTTTAAAAATACACATCATGGGTGTCGCGATGTGCAAAAATGCCCATAGTATAAAAATATATTCCTCATACGGTAAACAGCAAAACAGAAAAAAGCATCCAAATGGCTGATTCGCTGTTTTTGGTCGCTTCATTTCCTACAAAAAATTAAATACAAATTGATCAAAAAGTCAAACATACCCCAGAAGGGCATCAATAAAAAGTTCAGATCGCCCCACATAAAATGAGCCCCCATACAGCTCCGTACACATAATTACAAAAAAGTTATAGGAGTCAAAATATGGCGACAAAAAAATAAAACAGAATTTTTTCCCACTTTTAATAATTTTTTTTATCACTATCAAAATGCAAGAAAAACTATACATATAAGGTATCGTACTGACCTGTAGAATAAAAGTCACTGGTCAGTTTTGTCGTACATCGAACGTCGTAAATAAAAAAAAAAGTAAATCTGTGGTGGAATTGCTTTTTTTTTTGCAATTTCACCCCATTTGGAATTTTTTTCCCACTTCCCACTGCATCATATGCTATAATAACTGGTGGCGTTGGAAAGTACAACTTGTCCCACAAAAAACAAGCCCTCATATGGCTATGTGAACAGACAAATAAAAAAGTTATGTCTCTGGGAAGGCAGGGTGAAAGGGTTAAAAAAATTAAATCAAGCTTACCGCCTCCATTTGCTCACGATGGGCCGGCCGCCGCCATGTTGCTGAAAGATCTGGCGCAAAATCTCCGGATTTCGGCCAAGATTTTCAATCAAGATGGCGGCTGTCAGCCCGTCGCGAACAAATGGGGGCGTTAAGTTAGAATTTTTTGTTTTTTACACTATTTCAGATTAAATCGATTCGCTAACACAAAGCACGAGGAAATTTGGCTTCGAGGCAAATCAAATTTATCCTGCAATTCGGGTTGAATTCCTCTTCGTGGGATTCGATTCACTCATCTCTACTGCTGACCCCAGCAAACCGGATCTACTGTTTATAATGTCAGGTATACCACACTAATGATAGTGGTATACCACTACCACACTAATTATCTGGGGTATTCCGCCTGGTCTATCCAGGTGAAGTTATCCTTACCACTTCAGCACTGGTTTTCATTCATAACTAGGGATTGAACAGGGTAACAAAAGAGGGCGAGGTTCCAGTAACGGTGCCACTCCTTGCGGGGCTGGACACCGTTGTAGGCATAGGGTTAAGTAGGCCAAGTAGGGCGTTTTAGGGCCAGCTTTCATTCCCTCCCCTCATCTCCATAGGGGCTCTTGTGGTTTTTGATACATTTAAGCATCCCTCCACCCCCTCTAAGCCCTACTCATCTTTCCTAAAAGGTGGATTAACTGGGATAGTTTATTATCCCCCATAGTCCCCTTTGGAACCCTATGCCACCCACTTTGCTTGACATTTCTAATGATACTGTGTGTGCCGGTTTATGTCTGTAGGGGCAGGGGCTGATCTTTCTTTTTAATGCACATTTGGAGTAAAAGTTATGTTTTGAATTGTAGCTGCCCCTCCTTTTTTCATATTTATACGGATCTGGGAGCAGCCGTCCAAGATTGTACCACGTACAATCTGGGACAGGCATTTCTATTTTCATTACTATTTTGGGGTACATATGATTTTTAATCGTTCTATATTACGTTTTTTGTGAGGCAAGGTAACCAAAAAACGGCTGTTCTGGCACAGTTTTCATTTTTAGTTTTTTACAATATTCCTCTGACAGGGTAGATCATGTGCTATTTTTATAGAGCAGGTTGTTATGGATGTGATGATATTAAATATGTCTACTTTGTTTGTTTGTTTGTTTGTTTGATTCAGTTTTACATAATAAATATTTTTGAAAAAAATTATGTTTTTTTGTCTCCATTTTCTGAACGCCATATATTTTTATATTTTTCAGCAGATCGCCTTGTGCTGGGCTTGTTTTTTGCAGGAAGAGTTGAAGTTTTTATTGATACCATTTTTGGGTATATATGATTTTTTCATTATTCATTATTATACTTTATGGGGCAAGGTGACGAGAAAATTGGTTGTTTTGGCACAGTTTTTATTTATTTATTTTTACAGCATTCACCTGAGGGGTTAGGTTATGTAATATTTTTATAGAACAGGTCGTTAAGGACATGGCAATACGTTAGGTGACAAAAAATTGCTTTTTTGGCACAGTTTTAAATTGGACGGGGTGGATCATGTGATATATTTATAGAACTGGTTGTTACGGACGCAGCGATACATAATATGTGTGTTTTTTTTTTATCTTTTTTTTTATTATAAAATCAGGGGAAAGGGGCGTATTTTTTTTTTACTTGAAACTTAAATTTTTATTAAAAACACTTTTTTTTATAATTTTTTAAACTTTATTTCTGTCCCACTATGAAACTTCAACTTTTGGGGGTCTGATCCTCTCTGCAATGCATTACAATACATCTGTATTGTAATGCATTGCCTGATAGAGTCACACACAGGCATTGCCTGTTAGAGTTACACAGAGTAAGGCCCCTTTCACACGGGCGTGATTTCCGCGTGGGTGCAATGCGTGAGGTGAAAGCATTGCACCCGCACTGAATCCAGACCCATTCATTTCTATGGGGCTATGCACATGAGCGGTGATTTTAACGCATCACTTCTGCGTTGCGAGAAATTTGGAGCATGCTCTATATTGTGCGTTTTTCACGCAACGCAGGCCCCATAGAAGTGAATGGGGCTGCGGAAAAATCGCAAGCATCCGCATTCAAGTGCGGATGCAGTGCGATTTTCCCACAAGGTTGCTAAGAGACAGGACCCGATCTTTATTATTTTCCCTTATAACATGGTTACAAGTGAAAATAATAGCATATAGAAGATTTGCCAATCTCTTCTGTCTTCTTTAAGCATTAGCTGCCATCTAAAGAACCTGTGGTGACGTCACATTACATGGTCCAATTACATGGTCCATCACCATGGTGATGGACCAGGTGATTGGACCATGTGATGAGCTCGGTGACGTCATGACAGGTCCTTTAGCCGACAGCTAATGCTTGAAGAAGACAGAAGAGATCGCAACTACGCTTCAAGTGGATAAGGTGAGTTATTTTAACCCTTTATTCCACATTTTACAAAGCATTTTGTATTGAGAATGTTATTATTTTCCCTTATAACCATGTTATAAGGGAAAATAATAAAATCTACAGAATACTCAACCCAAACCCGAACTTCAGTGATGAAGTCCGGGTTCGGGTCCGCGTACCAAATATGCCGATTTTTCCCACGCGCGTGCAAAACGCATTAAAACGCTTTGCACTCATGTGGAAAAATCGCGCATTTTCCTGTAACGCACTCGCCTCTTATCCCGGCGTCAAACATTGACGCCCGTGTGAAAGTGGCCTAATACACTAACAGGTTGCCTAGGAGACCCAGCGTGGGGCTGGATCTCGTAGGCTTCCGTAGAAGGCAGATCCCGATTCCTTTGCTAGGCATTGGGCAGCCTCTGCAAGGCATCGGGCTGCCTTCTCACCCATCGAGTCCCCGCCACAGCAGCACGGGGACCTGACGGGCTCCCTCACCCGCCGCAAATACTTTCTATGTCGTGGGCAGCGCTGACCTCTGTTTATAAATAAGTCAAGATCCTCCATTCACAATAGGTGATTGTCGAAGCTTATCTATTCTTTCCTTGTACAATGACCTCTGCACAGGTCACAGAGCATGCCTAGAAAACTCACCAATAGAAGTCAATGGGGTCCCCTCCTGACCATTGTCTCTATGGCCCATGGGGCTGCCGTAAAGCAATTTTTTTTAATGCTTTGTAAATGCTGTTAAGAACAGCTCAGGTGGGAGATGCGTTACCATCTGGTTTAAACTGGCAGCTAAAATTTTTGGAGACACATTACCTTTAAATAGCAGAGGGTACTTTGGGCCCCTTTTCAACTACTACCTCTGCACCCCCCAGAACTATGTCCCAAACCAGCCATCCACAAACTGTGACTAATCTGATATGATGAAGTTTAAAAAAAAACAGCAAGTCATAAACTCATGAATACTTTCAGAAAACAATAGACATTGACAGTGACCAGATCTGATTCCTCACTACATCGGTCTATACTGTGTGAGGCCTTATTCTGAGTCATCAGAATCCAGACATGTGGTCATTCTCTAAAAATAATGTATATTTAAAAGCTAAATTAGACAATAGCTCATATGATAATGGTGATGATCATGATGATGATTGATATTACTATTATCTTTATCGAGTTCAGAATCTGGCATCTAATCTAATCCATTAAACCAACTAATGCAGAAAAGCCTTAATTTACAATCCAGTAAAATGCCAGGGCATTCAAATTTTTGGAAAACTTGTGATTTTTCTGGAAAGTTGACAACTTCAGAATCAGGTTCATCTTATTAAGGTATGATTTAACGAGAGTTGGGTAAGTTTGACAGTCTTGTACTATTTTACAGAAGTTAAATATGAGAAAGAATTTAGAGACCTGGATAGGGTTGAACGAACCCGAACTGCAAAGTTCGGGTTCGTAGCGAACTTTGCGAGTTCGGGTGCCCGGACCCGAACCCGGACTTTTTCATTGAAGTTCGGGTTCGGTGTTCAGGTGATTTTATTATTTTCTGTTATAACATGGTTATAACGGAAAATAATAGCATTCTTAAGACAGAAAGCTAAATATAATGGGCATTGATGGGTTAAAAATATTTAAAAAAACTCACCTTATCCACTTGATCACGCAGCCGGTATCCTCTTCTTTCTTCAGGACCTGCAAAAGGACCTGTGATTACGTCACCACGCTCACCATGTCAGCCTGGTGAGTGCGGTGACGTCATCATAGGTCCTTTTGCAGGTCCTGCAGAAAGAAGAAAGAAGAGGATATCGGCTGCATGATCAAGCGGATGAGGTGAGTTTTTTAAAATTATTTTTAACCCCTCTATGGCCATTTTATTGAAGTTCGGCCGAACCCAGCGAACCCAAACGTACAAGGGTTCGCTCATCCCTAGACCTGGATGTAGCAGAGCTAAGCTTAGAGAACTGTTCCTTTTTATGCACATTGAGAACTTAAAGGATTCAAATTAATTCAGTAGGTTTCACTAAAAAAAAAAACTGATCTAAATATAAAGATCCAAATGAGCTATGCCAAATAACACAGCTACATACAGATAAATACACTGCTAATAATCCCTCCATCACTTCCAGTGATTGGAATGCATGTCTTTTCCAGTAATTTAAACAGATAGTAAGACCTGTTTCACAAAGCCTGTCGGAGCTCTCTGAATTTGGCAAAGGGGACAAAGGGGACGGACACCTGAAACGAAGCTACATGCTTGCTAGGCACCACATGTGCTGAACCTCAGAAGAACTCTATGTACACAGGACTTTATCGATGGACTTTGTGATACTATGTGCTTTTGACCATGAGTCATTCATGTATGCACTATAATGTGAAGTATTTTTGATAAAGAAACATAAAGAAAAAGCTTATTTGGTTTTTAGTGCGTTTTTTACTCTGAGTCTGATAATAAACTCATCATTACTGAGGCGGTTGATTGGCTATAGCGGTGATGTGATTAGATAAGGAATGTCATCGCCTCTGGTCCGGCAGAAACCGGAGATGGTCAAGATGGAGTAACGAGAACTGACTGATAGTGATGAGCGGCAGGGCCAATATTCTATAGTGCTATATATTCGTTTTTTAGAATATTCGTCATTTTTTTCCATCTGAAGTCAGGATTCCTCCCTGCTTAATTTGCTTTTGGGCCAATGACTGTTTAACAATAAATTGGAAAAAATGACGAATATTCTAAAAAAAAGAATATATAGCACTATAGAATACAGTTTCATATATTCGTTTTTTAGAATATTCGTCATTTTTTTCCATCTGAAATAATGATTCCTCCCTGCTTAAGTTTCTTTTGGGCCAATTGGAAAAAATGACGAATATTCTAAAAAATGAATATATAGCACCATATTCTATAGTGTTATATATTCTTGTTTTAGAATATTTGCATTACGTGAATATTACATTGCCGATTTTTCGCATAAGAGAAAATAAATTAAATAATGAAGAATATTCTAATTCACTACAGACTACAATATTGCAGCCTTCTCACATTGGTCCACAAGCAAGAAGCAGGTAGGTATACTAGGTAACGAGTTCAGATGAAAAAAAAAAATAAGATGAATATTTGTTTTTACAAAAATATATCACTATATTCGAAATATTCACAAATTCTCGAAGTGCCGATATTCACAATAAAAATTCGCAATTTGAATATTCGTGCTCAATACTACTGACTGAGCCCCAGAGCAATTTTTGAATGGGGCCCCCTCCCAACCATCAACTTTTGTGCAACCCTCTCCTCCCATGCAACCAACACTCCTGTGGCTAATCAAGATGACACTTTCAGACCAGGCCTGGTAGCCACAACATCCGTTTCTTACACATATATACTGTATGTCATGTTACTGTATATACTGTCACTGTATATAATGTCATTGTGTAATACTGTTGCCGGGGCCCTGACAATAACATTTTTTAGTCCTCCTCCCAGACGGTCCCCTTCTGAGTTCGGGCCCCATAGCAGCCGCTACCCCTGCTTCCACTATAGCTACACCCCTGGATGGAAGCCATTGTGCTGGAACAGCAGGACTTTTTGAAGGTGAGTAATGTTCATTGTTTTTATTCAATACTTTCCAGCCACTTTTATTTTTTGTTGTTGTCTCTATGGAAATATATAATTAAGGTAATCTGCACATAATGCTGTCCTTTTTTGAATTAAAAAGAAAAATCCTAAAATATAGTTACACTTTAACAACAGTACCTGAGTCGTTTCAGATCAGTAACAGCTTTTGGGGTTGAATAGAGGTAAGTCTTTGTGCCAAGAGGGAAGTGATTTTTTCTAAAAGATTTAAATAACCTGTATCACAAAAGTGAAAGAGGAACCGTCACAATGTATGTGCTAATATGTTGGATTTTTAGGCAACACGCAGTTCTCAGATTCAGGCTGTAGATTTTGAATATTCCTGTAGATACATATTATATATTTTGATGTTGCAATTTGAGCAATTTCCTAAAAGGGTTTTCTGAGACTTTCCTACTGATGACCTATCCTCTGGAAAGGTCATCAGTATCTGATCAGTGGGGATCCGACAACCAGGACCCCCACCGATCAGCTGTTTGAAAAAGCCCCGGCGCTGTGAACGCCACTGCCTTCTCTCACCAAGCACACTGCCGTGCATTAAATAACGTCTGTTCTTGGCATCGCAGCTCAGCCTAATTCACTTTTAGCTGCACCTATGTCAGTGGTGGTGACGAACCTATGGTACCGGTGCCAGAAGTGGCACTCAGAGCCCTCTCTGTGGGCACCCACAGCCTGGAAAAGTCTATGGCGTATCAATATGCCTTAGACATTTCCTGCCATTTATCAGCGCAGGGCGCACTATGAACAGCACAGGCAGCACACTGAATGTATGCAGGCTATTATAGCTAAATGATAAAGTACATGGAAGATATACTATATTTGACTGTAGTATTCAAGGTAAATTGCTATGTTGGCACTTTGCAATAAATAAGTGGGTTTTGGGTGCAGTTTGGGTGATCACTCTGTACAAGGTTCGCCATCACTGACCTATGCCATGTGACCCATGAACATGACAATTGTGAAAGAGGGAGGTCTCTCGAAATGTCTTGAATGAACTTGCCCAGAGAAAGAGATGCCAACTGAGTGCACAGGTGAATGCATGAAAAAGCCGACACACTGAAACGAACCCGCAGCAAAGCGGAGCAAGCGAAATGGGCTAAGGTTTTTATAACACTGTTTTTTATATACGTTTTTTTACCTTTTTTATCAAATAAAGGACAGTAATTTAATATATTCCTGATTATATATAACATATATGGACCCATGAACATGACGTGACATGGCCTAGGCCAGGGATGGGCAAACTGCGGCTCTCCAGCTGTTGCAAAACTACAACTCCCAGCATGCAAAGACTGCTTACAGCTATCAGCCTACAGCAGGGCATGGTGGGAATTGTAGTTTTACAACAGCTGGAGAGCCGCAGTTTGTCCATCCCTGGCCTAGGCAAAGCCATGAGAAGGCTGTGGTGCTACTTCAAGCACCATTGCCTTCTCGAACAGCTGATCGGTGGGGGTCCAGGGTGTTGGAGCCTCACCGATCCCATACTAACAGTAGAAAAGGCTCCCATTTAACATCAAACTCAGGACAAAAGGGCAGAGGCAATGCTGCTTCTACTCTCTTCTTGCTTGGATTCATGAAATTGGTGTTGAGTTGGACCAAACCTGGATACCTTGGAATGCTGTCCATCCCATACATTTGTAAAAATTTTCGTTTCGCCCTGTGAGGCTTTGCTTACTTGACTGCAGTGGTGACATGACAGTGCTATACCGCAAGTGATCACTGCAGCCAATCATTGGCCTCACCAGTATATGACACAAGACTGTCAAGGCTAGTGATTGGCTGTAGCTGTCACATGGGGTAAACAGCAGATCACCACTGCAGCTAATTAAACAAAGCCCAGCAGGGAGGACCAAATCAGCAGCACTAGAAGCAGAAGGGGATGAGATGGGTGAGTATACCTTCCTTTATTTTTTTATCACAATTCATGTTTTTGGGAAGCTTTATGAAATACTCAACCCCTTTAATCAGAGTATATAGGCCCCTGGAAAAAGCTGCTTCTGAACTACAATGTATATCATGGTTCCTAATTTGTTTTAAAAGGTACCATGTAGTACTACATTTCTTTTATAGTATGAAATGCAGAACAGTCAAGTTATCACCAGCATTTATAGAGGGGTTTCTCTAGATGGAAAAACTCCTTCAAGGCTAACATTTTTTATTTGCTTAGGTAAAATTAGATTATATATATATATATATATATATATATATATATACAGTATGATGATGGTAACCGAATTATATTAAATAAATACATTATAAATATTGACACATTTGCTCTAAATCTCTATAAAGTATTGCAGATGCTAAAATAAGAACTTTTTTTTTTTGGAAGTAAACTAACACTAAGTTGAGGGTAAAAAGTTATGTAAAGTAAGAGGTATTATGTATGTAGGAATGAATGCTGTCTCCTGGGACTTGGCTTTCATATAAATATACATGTTCTCCTCCCAAAATAAGAATAGTAAATAGAGAAAAGGAACTGTCATCTATGTCAAGTCTAAAATATCACTGGAAGCTTTTGCTCATAAAGTGGTTTGAGTATCGCCCACGCACTGCCATCCTGGTATTCTATTTTCGTTGCTTGCTTCTCTAGCTACGCTGCAGTTGGCTGATGCACCGTACGTTTGATATCTTGCAGTTTCAGTCCGTGGTTGTGAATAGATTACTGCTGCTGGTGTTTCTGTGTGTGTTTTCACTATGCCATTATTATTGCATTGAAGATTACACACACTATAATTGCAGATGAGGTCATGGAAATTAATTGGAAACGTCTGCATTGACGAAATGTTACAGTGGCGTAGGACGACGTCGGGGTCGAAATTACTGCTTGTGGGATGATTTGTGCATGGTTCAGTGGCTGCCATTTTCATGTCATTTAGATCGCTGCTCACGTTACCTCAGTGTGTCTTCTTTTAATTGCATTACAAATTATGTAATGTCTTTGCAGGGTGTAATTATAATGTCTGTCAATAAACTTTAATTAGTCATCCTAGTGGTTCTGAAGAAAAGTGTAGAGCATAGAATGTAAAAGGCAACTTAAACATGTGCATTGTGAAAGTTCTGAGATTGGTGCATAACAGATGATTTTAAGAATTTTGTACATATTTTAGTTAAAGGAAAATGTGCCATTAGAGAATGACCTGATTTTTTTTAAAATTCATGTTTAGAGTTGAGAGGACACCTGGAAGTGACTGGTTCGCAGAGTTCGGCCGAACTTCGCCACAACGTTTGGGTTCGGGCACTAAAATGGCTCTACACGTAAAAGAGCCATGAGAAAGGGCTAGAGGGCTTCAAAAGGCAGCAAAATGTGGGTAAGTGCCCTGCAAACAAATGTGGATAGTGAAATGACTTAAAATAAAATAAATAAAAATTTAAAATAATAATCCTGAACTAGGATGAGGAGGTCCATATGGAGTAGGAGGTTGAGGAGGCAGTGGATATGGCGGTGTAGGTGGAAGCGTCGGGGGAAGAGGAGGAGGTAGCCAACACTGTTTTTTGTTTTTATTTTTTTTTATTTAATTTGGGTAGACCACAAAACATTGTGGAATATATAAAATAACACAAAGAGAAAGTGCGCTGGAGTATAACAATGGCTGTGTGAGGTCGGTATACATGTCTGTTCTACACAAGGTACAGACAAGTCCTGTGGGATCCATGCCTGGTTCATTTTAATGAACGTGAGTTTGTTCACATTGGCTCTGGACAGGCAGCTGTGCTTGTCTGTGATAACGCCCCCTTCCATGCTAAACACATGTTCAGACAATACACTGGTTGCAGGGCAGGCCAGCATAAAGGGCAAGCTCAGGCCATGTGTCCAATTTGGAGACCCAGAAGTTGAATGGGGCAGACCCATCAATCAGTACGTGAAGGCGTGTGCACACATACTGCTTCACCATGTTGTTCAAATGCTGCCTCCTGCTAAGACGTTCCCTATCAGCTGGGGGTGCTGGTTGTTGTGGCGTGGTGACAAAGCTTTTCCACATTTCGGCCATGCTAACCCTGCCTTTCGAGGTGCTGGTGGTGCATCGGCTGCATTGGTGACCTCTTCCTCCTCCTCTGACTTCGCCTTATGCTTCCACTGAGCCCCCGCTGTCAGGTGGGAATGCCACTAGAAGCGCGTCTAACAGCGTGCGCTTGTAGTCACGCATCTTCCGATCACACTCCAGTGAGGGAATTAAGGACATAACGTTGTCCTTGTAATGGGGATCATGCAGGGATGCCACCCAGTAATCAGCACAAGTTAGAATGTGGGCAACTCGGCGGTTGTTGCGCAGGCACTGCTGCATGTAGTCGCTCATGTGTGCCAGGCTGCCCAGAGGCAAGGAAAAGCTGTCCTCTGTGGGAGGTGTATCGTCTGTGTCCTCTGTATCGCCCCAGCCACACACAAGTGATGGCCATGAGCTGTTTTGGGTGCCACCCTGCTGTGAACATGGTTCCTCCTTCTCCTCATCCTCCAGAACTGTGCCCTAGCTGGACAATTGTGTACCTGGCCTATGTTTGTGCAGGAACCCACCCTCCGAGCCACTTGTGAATGACTAGCATGATAACAGTGAAAATGATCCCTCTTCCTCCACCTCTTCCTCCTGTGCCATATCCTCTTCCATCATCGCCCGCATTTTTTGGGAGACATAGAAGTGGGATAGTAAACATAGAAGTGGGATAGTAAAGCTGAGAATGGCATCATCGGCACTGGCCATGTTGGTGGAGTACTTGAAGCAGCGCAACAAGGTACACAGGTCTCCCTTGGAGGCCCACTCAGTGGCGGTAAGTGGTGCTGTTCCGCAGAGCGACTCACCCGTGCGTGCTGCAGCTAAAACTCCTCTATTGCCTGTTGTTGCTTGCACAGTCTCTCCAGCATGTGCAAGGTGGAATCCCAGCATATGAGACGGTGAGTGGGAAGAATGAAATTACGCTGATTTTGCCCCCCACTTGGTTGTGCAGGTAAGGGGTGGCTCGCCTGGAAAAGTAGTAGCAGCTGGGAACGATGTACTGTGGGACAGCCACCACCATAAGGTTTTTAAAACTCTCTGTCTCCACCAGATGGAATAACAGCATTTCAAAGGCCAGGGCCAGGGATCGCGGGTGGGTTGGGGGGTACTTCCTCTTTCGCTCGAGTGTTTGGGAGATGGACAGCTGAACGCTTCCATGGGACATTGTGGTGCTGCTTGTTGACGGTGACGGATGTGGTAGCGTTGCTGCCAATTCCTCCGTTTGCAGGGTGGCAGTTGCCACTGTCACTCCAGAGGTGGAGGAAGAGGCCGAAACTGCAGCAGAAGAGGGAGCAGGAGGAGCCTGAGACATTTCTTGGTTTTTGAGGTGTTTACTCCACTGCAGCTCGTGCTTTGCACTTAGATGCCTGGTCATGCAGATGGTGCTCAGGTTTAGAATGTTTATGCCTCGCTTTAGGCTCTGATTGCACAACGTGCAAACCACTTGTGTCTTGTCGTCTGCACATTGTGTGAGGAACTGCCAGGCCGGGGAACTTCTTGGAGCTGGCTTTAGTGTGCTCGGTTCCTGGGTGCGGTGGGCAGTAGGGGACGGCCGCTCTGCTTCTGCACCCTGCTCCCTCTTTTGCTGTGCTGGTGGCTCTGTGCGACTACCGCCTTTTTCTCTGAACTGCACAGGTCCTTGATTCCATGTGGAGTCTAGGACCTCATCGTCCTCCACATCATCTTCCACCCAGTCTTCACTCCTGCCCTCCTTGTCGGTTTGCAAACTGCAGAAAGCCTCAGCAGTTGGCACCTGTGTTTCGTCATCATCAGAGACATGCTGCGGTGGTCTTCCCATGTCCTCATCCTCAAACACAAGTGGTTGGGCATCGGTGTACTTCATTTCTTCCACTTCGGGGGCAGGGCTAGGTGGATGGCCCGGGGAAACCCTGCCAGTAGAGTCATCAAAAAGCATAAGAGACTGCTGCATGACTTGGGGCTCAGACTGCTTGGCTGATTTGCAAGGGGGTGAGGTGCAAGATAGATGCCCATGGCCTACAGGTGCCAACTCTCAGCTTTCAGCATTGGACCAGGTGGGAGACAATGTGAAGGTACTGGAGGCACTGTCAGCCACCCAATCTACTAGCACCTGTACGTGTTCTGGCCTCACCATTCATAGAGCGGCATTCAGGCCTACTTAATAATGCTAAAGGTTCTGTCGCCTACTCTCACCTGAGGAAGGTGTTTCACTTGGGCGTGTAGCTGGCACAGAACGACCACGTCCTTTTCCTGCAACAGGAGCTCTACCACCTCCACCAGCACCACTACCAGGGCCATGTCCCTTATTTGACGTTCTCCTCATTATTTGCGTTCACCCAACAAACTAACAGATGGTTTATCTCAGGATCAGGAGACAGTTTAACTGCCAATAGTCAACAATTAAGTTCACTAACAGTAAATAGAATACATTTCTTTATGTCACGCAACAGTGTAATGGAGCAATTGAATACAATTACTTCACTATCACAAAAAATGTGAATTTTCCAACCAACAATGTAACAGCTGAAGTTAACGGCTTAATTGGACTGTCAGAAATGCAGCGTAGGATCCAAATCTGCTATCTAGCTAAAAAACTGTGTTTTTTGCAAACAACTATGTAAATGAAGTATATTATGGTTTTATTGGAATATCAGAAATGCAGCATAGGATCCTAATGTGCTATCTAGCACAAAAACTGTGTTTTTTTATCGCACCAATTTTAAATGCAGTATGTTACTATTTTATTGGACTGTCAGAAATGCAGTGTAGCACGCAAATTTGCTATCTAGCACAAAAACTGTGTTTTTTTTATAGCAGCAATGTAACTGCGGTATTTAATGGTTAAATTGGAATGTCAGAAATTCTGTGTAGGAGGCAAATTTACTATCTAGCACAAAAACTGTGTTTTTTTTATAGCAGCAATGTAAATTCAGTATTTAATGGTTTTATTGGAATGTCAGAAATGCAGCGTAGGACGCAAATTTACTATCTAGCACAAAAAGTGTGGTTTTTTTTACAGCACCAATGTAAATGCAGTATGTTACGGTTTTATTGTACTGTGAGAAATGCAGCGTAGTACGCAAATTTGCTATCTAGCACAAAAAAAAATTATTTTTTATAGCAGCAATGTAACTGCAGTATGTAACGGTTTAATTGGACTGTCAGAAATGCAGCATAGCCCGTAAATTTACTATCTAGCAAAAAAGTGTGCTTTTTTATAGCAGCAAGGAAATTGCAGTGTTTAACGTTTAACGGTTTTATTGGACTGTCATATATACAGACAGATAAATAATTGCTTTAGGTCACAAAAATATGTGACAGACTAATGCAATTGAATAATTTTCACTGCCAAGTATGCACTGCAGGCCCCAGGGGTACTTGACTGGCCAAAAAAGGGAATTTGTCCTCCGCTGAGCTACCAGAACAGAATTAACCACTTGCTGCCACGCTAACGCCGATGGGCGTCAGCGCGGCGGGTCTCAGGTCTCAGTCACGCCTATCGGCGTCATCTCGTGAGACCCGAGATCGTGACCGGGACAACTGAAACTACAGCCTGCCAGCGCTGATCATGCGCTGGCAGGCTGTAGATGCGAAAAAAAAACGCATTTAAAACGCATATCAGACGCTGCGTCTGATATGCCTGCTGTCTGCTCGTCTGGTGGTCCCTTTGTCTGGGACCACCAGAGGAAACATAGGTAAAGTGCACCAATCACTACACCCCCCACCCACCCCCCATCACTGATTAACCCCTGATCACCCATGTCACCCCCCCTGATCACCCCCTGTCACCCCCCTGTCACTAATCACCCCCCTGTAAGGCTCATTCAGACATCCGTATGTGTCTTGCGGATCCATGGATCTGCGGATCCATGGATCTGAGGATCCGCAAAATACGGACACCGGCAATGTGCTTTCTGCATTTTGCGGATCCGCACATTGCCAGAACTATATAGATAAGGCCTTTTCTTGTCCACAATAGGACATGTTCTATATTTTTGCGGAACGGAAGTGCAGACCCGGAGGCGCGGATCCGTAATGCCGGATCCGAGCAGGACAAAGTCTGTCCCCATAAAAAAGAATGGGTCCGCAATTCCGTTCCGCAAACAGAATTGCGGACGTGTGAATGGGGCATAAGGGTCCCTTATCACCGCCAGTTAGTTAGCTACTTGTTAGGTAGTTAGTGCCCAGCCCACCGCACCGCAGTCACTGATTTTGGCAGAGATTTTTTCATCCACATTGATCGATGTGAATGAAAAAATCTGTGCCGTTCATTTTTATTTTTTTTCAGCCCAGAAGCTGAACGGAAAAAAAAAATCTCATTACCCGTATGCTCAATATAAGGAGAATCGCAGAAACTCCTAATGTTGGCCATACGTGTAATGATTGCGGAGACCCTCAAATGCCAGGGCAGTAAAAAAAAACTCACGTGACCCCATTTTAGAAAGAAGACACCCCAAGGTATTCCGTGAGGGGTATGCTGAGTTCATGCAAAATTTTATTTTTTGTCACAAGTTAGTGGAATATGAGACCTTGTAAAAAAACAAAAATTAAAAATAAAAAATTATCAATTTCCGCTAACTTGTGACAAAAAAAAAAAATTCTGTGAACCCGACATGCCCCTCACGGAATACCTTGCAGTGTCTTCTTTCCAAAATGGGGTCACTTGTGGGGTATTTATACTGCCCTGGCATTTTAGGGGCCCTAAAGCGTGAGAATCCAAATGCGTAAAAATGCCCTGTGAAATCCTAAAGGTACTCATTGGCTTTAGGGCCCCTTTGCGCATCTTGGCTGCAAAAAAGTGTCACTCATGTGGTATCGCTGTACTCAGGAGAAGTAGGGCAATGAGTTTTGGGGTGTATTTTTATATATGCCCATACTTTGTGTGAGAAATATCGCTGTAAACGACAACTTTTTACATTTTTTTATACAAAGTTGTCAATTTATAGAGATATTTCTCTCACCCAACATGGGTATATGTAAAAATACACCCCAAAACACATTGCCCTACTTCTCCTGAGTACGGCGGTACCACATGAGTGACACTTTTTTGCAGCCTGATGCGCAAAGGGGCCCAAATTCCAACGAGTACCTTTAGGTTTTACATGGCTGCTCACAATTTAGCCCCGCCCAAAATGCCAGAACAGTAAACACACCCCACAAATGACCCCATTTTGGAAAGAAGACACCCCAAGGTATTAGCTGAGGGGCATATTCAGTCCATGAAAAATTTAACTTTTTGTCAAAAGTTAGCGGAAAGGGAGACTTTGTGAGAAAAACAATAAAAAATCAATTTCCGCTAACTTGTGCCAAAAAAAAAATCTTCTATGAACTCGCCATGCCCCTCACGGAATACCTTGGGGTGTCTTCTTTCCAAAATGGGGTCACATGTGGGGTATTTATACTGACCTGGCATTTTAGGGGCCCTAAAGCGTGTGAAGAAAAATGCGTAAAAATGCCCTCCTAAAGGGTACTCATTGGAATTTGGGCCCCTTTGCGCATCTTGGCTGCAAAAAAGTGGCACACATGTGGTATCTCCGTACTACAAGAAGTAGGGCAATGTGTTTTGGGGTGTATTTTTACATATACCCATGCTGGGTGAGAGAAATATCTCTGTAAATTGACAACTTTGTATAATTTTTTTTAAAAAGTTGTAATTTACAGAGATATTTCTCACACACAGTATGGGCATATATAAAAATACACCCCAAACACATTGCCCTACTTCTCCTTAGTACGGCGATACCACATGAGTGACACTTTTTTGCAGCCAAGATGCGCAAAGGGGCCCTAAAGCCAATGAGTACCTTTAGGATTTCACAGGGCATTTTTACGCATTTGGATTCTCACGCTTTAGGGCCCCTAAAATGCCAGGGCAGTATAAATACCCCACAAGTGACCCCATTTTGGAAAGAAGACACTGCAAGGTATTCCGTGAGGGGCATGTCGGGTTCACAGAATTTTTTTTTTGTCACAAGTTAGCGGAAATTGATAATTTTTATATTTTAATTTTTGTTTTTACAAGGTCTCATATTCCACTAACTTGTGACAAAAATAAAATTCTACATGAACTCACCATACCCCTCACGGAATACCTTGGAGTGTCTTCTTTCTAAAATGGGGTCACTTGTGGGGTATTTATACTGTCCTGGCATTTTAGGGGCCCCTAAAGCGTGAGAAAAGTCTGAATCAAATGCGTAAAAATGCCCTGTGAAATCCTAAAGGTACTCATTAGATTTAGGGCCCTTTGTGCATCCAGGCTGCAAAAGTGTCACTCATGTGGTATCGCTGTACTCAGGAGAAGTAGGGCAATGAGTTTTGGGGTGTATTTTTATATATGCCCATACTTTGTGTGAGAAATATCTCTGTATACGACAACTTTTTACATTTTTTATACAAAGTTGTCAATTTATAGAGATATTTCTCTCACCCAACATGGGTATATGTAAAAATACACCCCAAAACACATTGCCCTACTTCTCCTGAGTACGGCGGTACCACATGAGTGACACTTTTTTGCAGCCTGAGTGCGCAAAGGGGCCCAAATTCCAACGAGTACCTTTAGGTTTTACATGGCTGCTCACAATTAGCTCCGCCCAAAATGCCAGAACAGTAAACACACCCACAAATGACCCCATTTTGGAAAGAAGACACCCTAAGGTATTAGCTGAGGGGCATATTCAGTCCATGAAAATTTAACTTTTGTCAAAAGTTAGCGGAAAGGGAGACTTTGTGAGAAAAACAATAAAAATCAATTTCCGCTAACTTGTGCCAAAAAAATCTTCTATGAACTCGCCATGCCCCTCACGGAATACCTTAGGGTGTCTTCTTTCCAAAATGGGGTCACATGTGGGTATTTATACTGACCTGGCATTTTAGGGGCCCTAAAGCGTGTGAAGAAAAATGCGTAAAATGCCCTCCTAAAGGGTACTCATTGGAATTTGGGCCTTTAGCATCTTGGCTGCAAAAGTGGCACACATGTGGTATCTCCGTACTACAGAAGTAGGGCAATGTGTTTGGGGTGTATTTTACATATACCCATGCTGGGTGAGAAATATCTCTGTAAATTGACAACTTTGTATAATTTTTTAAAAAGTTGTAATTTACAGAGATATTTCTCACACACAGTATGGGCATATATAAAAATACACCCCAAACACATTGCCCTACTTCTCCTTAGTACGGCGATACCACATGAGTGACACTTTTTTGCAGCCAAGATGCGCAAAGGGGCCCTAAAGCCAATGAGTACCTTTAGGATTTCACAGGGCATTTTTACGCATTTGGATTCTCACGCTTTAGGGCCCCTAAAATGCCAGGGCAGTATAAATACCCCACAAGTGACCCCATTTTGGAAAGAAGACACTGCAAGGTATTCCGTGAGGGGCATGTCGGGTTCACAGAATTTTTTTTTTTTTGTCACAAGTTAGCGGAAATTGATAATTTTTTATTTTTAATTTTTGTTTTTTTACAAGGTCTCATATTCCACTAACTTGTGACAAAAAATAAAATTTTACATGAACTCACCATACCCCTCACGGAATACCTTGGGGTGTCTTCTTTCTAAAATGGGGTCACTTGTGGGGTATTTATACTGTCCTGGCATTTTAGGGGCCCCTAAAGCGTGAGAAAAAGTCTGGAATCCAAATGCGTAAAAATGCCCTGTGAAATCCTAAAGGTACTCATTAGAATTAGGGCCCCTTTGTGCACCCAGGCTGCAAAAAAGTGTCACTCATGTGGTATCGCCGTACTGAGGAGAAGTAGGGCAATGTGTTTTGGGGTATATTTTTATATATACCCATACTTTGTGTGAGAAATATCTCTGTATAGGACAACTTTTTTTATTTTTTTATACAAAGTTGACAATTTACAGAGATATTTCCCTCACCCAACATGGGTATATGTAAAAATTCACCCCAAAACACATTGCCCTACTTCTCCTGAGTACGGCGATACCACATGTGTGACATTTTTTTGCAGCCTGGGTGTGCAAAGGGGCCCTAATTCTAATGAGTACCTTTAGGATTTCACAGGGCATTTTTACGGTTCAGGTCTAGGTACCAAAAACCCTAAAGTTCGGTACGAACCCGAACTTTATAGTCCAGGTTTCGCTCAACCCTATTCATGTTGCAATTTAAAAAAACACCTGAAATCCTGTTCTGTGAATGTGAAGGTCCTTTAAAACTATTGTGTCTATGGCCTATGGCCTATCTCTATATGCTGCTAAAGAAGCACTCAAACAAAAAAATTTTATTCTTTGACCTGTTAGACAGGTCTATGATGTAAACTTTATTAAAGGTAATCTTCTTACCAGTGACTGTATTTGTGAGTTATAACCTCGCTTCTGTTCCTCAGCTGTGACAGTATTCTGAATTTCCAAATAATGCAGCATCTTTTATGTGAACAGGAAGTCAGTTTCTCTATGTATTCCTATAGGATCTCCAATGTCAGTCTCATAGGATCGAATAGAGAAGTAACTGACATCCTGTCCTGTGTCAGTTGGAGATCAGAATTCTGGTCACATGACACAGTTAATGATCAGAAGGGAGGTTATAACTCACAAATTCAGTCACTGTTTAGAAGATTACCATCACTATAGTTGACATCATGTACCTTTCTAAAAGGTCAAAGAATAACATTTTTTGTGAGAGTGCTTCTTTAACAACAGCTCAGGCAGTATGGCAGCCCCCATAATCATGTTTAATTAATAGAATAAAAAAGTCCACAATCAGAAAATAAAGATAAGATAGAAAACAAGAATATATGTCACTATTAACAACTGTTGGCAGTCCCAATTAGGGTCTTAAAGAAATACGCATTCATTTTATTTTTGTTTGTAAATACTTGTGTGTCCGAATTTGTTAAATAAAAAATGTAGAGCTGTTGCCATGTAAAGAATAAAGTGTGAGTGTAAGTATGGGTGGGGGGAGTGATGTTGTCCTTTACAATACGAAGGGGAGGCAATAAAGGCCCACTTTTCTCATGATGGGAGGCTGTGGTGGCACTAGGGGGGACTTGTGGAATCCAATCTGTGGGTCTGGAGGAGCTGAAAAGACTGATATAACATTGACATTAATTAATTGCAACCTCTACTAACTCAGGGCTTCTGAGTCCAGTGGAGGGTCATGTTCAGGATTGGCAGCTATGCATGCACATACAAGGAAGGCTGTCAATCATTGAATGAGACCACCCACTGGATTCATAAGCTAAGAGGGAGCAGGGATTTCAATCGATAAAATATAAGTTAATTTTTCCGGTATAATTCATCTTCTTTCTCCCCATCTGCTCTATAGCATTCTACATGTGGATTGCACAGCATGTGCAACATGATAAGCTAACCAGCACCAGCTCAGTGGTCCTCTTCCTCCTACAGTATGTTCACCCCTGCAACAATGAAATCCACTACAGAATGTCTACTTTAGTCTTGCGCCAATTTACACAGCATCAGACTTGGATATTACAGAGCCATACACATTAGATTGAAGTCAGTAGATGGTTGAATAGCAGTTAAACTTGTTTCACAGACACAGCCATACGCATTGTAGTTCATATTGGGCGTTAGAGTTGTTCAAACTGCCCATACATGTTCAACGAAACTGGGCAATGAACGGGAGATATTTCTGTGAATGTTCTTGCAAAGAAAGATCTTTTTCGTCTATCAGACGAAAATATCAAACATGGACTTCATTTCAGACGATGATGGTCTGTGTCATCAGTCGGCTAAAACTATCGTTCTTTCACCTAACGAGAGATTGTCCTTTTTAATTAACTTTAGACTCATGTGCACCTTTACCCAGAGAAAGCATCAAGTTTCATCCAACTCAACAGATTCCATTATAGATCCCCACATTGCGTGTCAGAATCCCACTAAACATTGCAGAAAGAATATAAGCTATGGTTAGATCTGTAAGGTTCCATGGACCTTGGTTCTGTGTAAGCTTTCAGAGTTTGTTCTCATTCAGATTTTATTTAAAGCTTTTTTTTTTCTTTTTACGTTACTCTTCTTGGGTTGTCTTGGAAGACCATGCTATACCTGCCTTCGTGTATCTCCTTGGCCTTTTAGCAAGATTTTCTATGTTCACAAAGATATTTTAAGAATATTATAGTTTCTAAGTCTTTATGTATTTGAATAATGGGTTCTTTTCCTTGCTCTAACCTTCCTGTTATAATGATCGGATTCCTTTCTGTATATCATATTTTACCTCGTACATTAAAGTGCCCACACTACTGTGACATGTTATGTCCACTTTTTCAAATGCTGGTTTTAAATAGAGTGTCTGAAAATGTTTCAATGCTTGAATTTTAGGATATTTTAGGTCTTGAAATGGATGGAAATCTGTGCACTCGAAAATTCTGTTTCATCGAGATTATTAGGTATCTTTTGTGAGGGTTCTAAGACAGATAATAAAAAAAAAACAAAAAAAAAAAATCTTCTGTTACAAGCAGGTTCATAGTTATAGTCTCATGGGCCCTGGTGCAAGAGTTAAGCTTTTGCCCCCTTCCCCCAGTTCTTTGTGGCCAGTGGCAGGAAAGCACATAGGGGCAAAAATTGAAATGGCACCTCACCGTGGCAAATTCTTGACCTAACTGTTTCCCTCTAGTCAGAGGTGTAACTTGACCCGCATGCACTTTCCATAATACCAGTGTCTACTTATGCACCCCAAGGGTCTTTGGGCCCCCTTAGGCTCCTGGCCAGTCATGTCTGATTTTCATTTTTTACATCAATCATTGCCCATCCCATATAATAAGCTATAACACTAGTTCCTAATCCTTAAAGGGGTTGTCCAGGATTACATGGGAAAGGAGAAGTATCCGTCTTTCTATTATATTTACTCTTCCTTGTGGATGCACTTCTGGCTTTGGTTAAAAAAAACTGCCACAAAAACTTCCAGCCTTATAGCAATACATCATGCTGTTAGTTGGGGTCTTTAAACAAGGTTTCAGGTCCAGCTTCGGAAGTAGCATCAGAATGGTGGCTTTGTGGTATGTGAAATAGTAACCAACAATATACACTTTTGAGTTTGAATTGAAATTACATTTAAACTGCATTTAAAGGGGTTGTCCAAGTTTTTTTATTTTTTTATTTTATTATTTTGCCTCCTAGTCAATGGGATCTGTGGAGAAATCCATACTCACCTGCTTCCACCACTCCGTGGCTCTCTTCAGTGGACCCTTGGTCCCTGACTGTAATCGTCTGCACTGGCAGGGTCACACACACTGCTGCAGTCAATGACTGCTCAAGCTGAAAGTCACTGCTGGGTTATGTGTTTCTCGGGGGCACGTCACTGCTGAAGCCATTGCGTGCAGCGGCGCTCATGAGTCCATCCATGCGGAGGTTGGCAGAAGGGGAGTGGAAGTCCAGTGAAGAGAGCTAGCATGGATTTCTCCACTGGCATCGGAAATAACAAGAAAAGTTCCAGCGCTGCTACCAATGGATAAAACCATCTTTTTATTAATGCAGAATAGATAAATAATTAAATCCAGGGAGCACAGTAAGCACGGTGTAACATTACTCCTAACAACAGGCACTGCTGGGTGGGGGGCAAATACAAAAAGATCCTGAACAACCCCTTTAAGCATTAGGAACTAGTGCTATAGCTTATTATATGGGATATGCAATGACTGATGTAAAAAATGAAAATCAGACATGATATAGTACATGACTTTTTTTTAAACAAAGCTAGAACCAGCCCTGTACTGCACATGGATCCAGAGATCTCCCCATTCATTACTCCAATTGCTCTGCTAGTTATCTTCAGCCTGGCAGTTTAGGGGACGTGTCCTTTCTGCCGCAGCTCTCTCTGTAATGGCTACAACTTCTAACAGAACATATGGCTGGAGGCAGTTGAAGATTCAAACTCGACCGATACAGATACAGTTAATTGAATAGCTCACTGGCTATGCGAAATTTTTAATTACACGCAGTTACAAAACTATTCAGATCCAGGTGCTGGTTTGAAAAATGTAGAATGTTTCATGGCACAACCCCTTTAAGGGAGGCCTGTGAGTGCTGTTCTATTTCATGCCAGTCCTCCCCCAGAGTAGAATAAACTTCCATCTAACTAGGGTTTAAAGTGTACTTGTCTTTTCAGTGTATTTTTAATATAGTATAGGAACAGGAATGTAAAGATTTTTTGTAATATACTTTATTAGGGCTCATGCACATGGCTGTTGCCCGGCCCTGCCCGTATTCGGCCGTGTGCATACGCCCTTAGGGGGCTAGAAAGAATTGTGCTAAACTGAATCCTCAATTTTACTTGGCGCTGAAGACGCCTGTGTGCAGGGGTGGAGTGACCATCTTACAGGGAAATTTCCTGGTGGTCCGGTGCCCAGTGGGAGTTTTTGGGGATATATTTTGTGCTGCTGGCAGTAGTTTGTGATGGATAGTGGTATTTGGCTCTGTTGAGATGGTATAATGTGCCACAATATGGTAATGCTGGCCCTGCCTTCCATCAATTTGGACCCAACTACAAAACAGGGCCACTTTTAGTATTTTTTCTAGGGCCACTTTAAGTTCCCAGTCTGCCCCGCCTGTGTGTAACATACAGACTCTTGTCACTACCTCAGTCCCTGATTATGCCCATGTGCCCTATCACTGCCCATCATCCCGCCTATCTGACTTGTGACACACAGACGTCTTCAGCGCTCAGTGGAACTGAAGAACAGATTCTTCTTAGAGAGGCTCAGTTACAGCTTTGAGAAGAAGACATAAGAAACATTGTTCCCTAATAAAATTTATATCAAAAATGTTCAACATCGCCGTCCCTACACAGTATTAAAAATAAACCGAAACGACGGGTCAACTTTAGGGTCACAAAGCAGACATCTGAACTTCTATTATAGCACAATATAAGACATGCACCATCACTTGTCCTATCCGAATGTGCATAAAATCTCCATATCTGTATATTCCACCCAATTCACAACACAATAAATAGGATCGGGCTGTTTCATTTATTACAAAAAATAAAATAAAAAGCCGCCTTATTATAACTATTACATAAATTAAAATCCCTGCTGGTACAGATTTTGTGAATAATAATTACTTGTAACTTGAAATACATAAAAATCTGACTTTACATGGAGCAGGGGAGATTAGACTGACCATCGTCTGGTGCATCAGCATACATGAATAGAAATACCTCAAGATAACGGACAGAGATAAAGCACAAGAAATGATTTATTTACCAAGGGGAATAGTAAACCGCGCACAATGGCATTAAGTGTCAGCGCTCGGCTAATAGTCCTCTATAAATAGACTGCTCCTCGGAATTATATTAAATACCTAGAACAGAACGTCACCCACTTTATATCTCAATGTATTCATAGGCATAGCTTATATGAATATTGCATAGTGCAAACACACTGATCTGCTCTGGCTTCTGGCTGCACATGCAGGATATGGATATGGAAGCATTTTACATGCAAAAATAGATTGCACAAAAGAAAAATAATCTTCAAGAACCTATGAAGAAATGAGTTATGGTGTAAGCAAAGCAAGTATATAATGGGGGGGCAACCTCCGCAACTGCTGATGGGAACATATTGAGAGGTACCCTCCTCTTGGCAATTGAATGGGTAGTTCAAGGGGTTTTCTGAGATATTTGTACTGATGAGTTATCCTCTGATCAGTGGGGTTCCGACACCCGGGATCCCGGCCGATCAACTGGCAGACACTGGCAGTAGCGCAACGACCTTCTTGTAGCATTCCCTGGGGCGGGTGACATCATGTTCATCAATCACATGGCCTAGGCACAGCTCAGCCCCAGGTAAGTGAATGAGGCTGAGCTTCCATACCAAGCCCAGACGCTGTCAGATGGAAGGTGCGGTGCTTGGTGATCAGGGAGAAGGCGCTACTGCAAGCACTGGTGCCTTCTCAAACAGCTGATCGGCGGGGACCCCAGGTGTTGGATCCCTACCCAACAGATACTGAGACCTAGCCCGAGGATTGGTCATCAGTGAATATATATGGGAAGACGCTTTTCATTGGAGTCTGTTAACAGTTTTGATCATGCACACCTGCAGACGGTGCCAGTTAGCGGTTGGAGAGCGCAGTACAAATCTACTATTTAGTTCAGTGCTCAGTTATCCTGGAACTCCCATAGAAATAAATGGAGAGGCTGCATGCATGCCAACTGACCGCTCTGTTATTTTTGGGGGGCCTCCACGGGGTACGGAGTTCCTATTCTTGTGATTAGTGGGGGTCCCAGCCAGAGGTCGCAATAACACCTGTACAGGGGTCATAGGTGCCTGTTCAGGCAATTTTACGCTTTGAAAAAAGGCTAAGGGTACTTTCACACTAGCGTTAAAGTTTTCCGGTATTGAGTTCTGTCCTAGGGGCTCAATACCGGAAAAAAAACGCTTCAATTTTGTCCTAATGCATTCTGAATGGAAAGCATTCCGTTCAGTATGCATCTGGATCTCTTCAGTTCAGTCACTTTTACGGTATTTGGCCGGAGAAAATTCCGTAACACTTGCCGGAATGCTGGATCTGGCATTATTTTCCATTGAAATGTATTAATGCCGGATCCCGTACCAAGTGTTCCGGAAAAATGCAAGCGCAGACCTTTAAGAATGTGAAAAAGATAAACACCGGATCCGTTTTTTCCGATGACACCAGAGAGACGGATCCGGTATTTCAATGCATTTGTCAAACGGATCCGCATCCGGAAACAAATGGTATCCGTTTGCACACGGATTTCCGGATCCAGCAGGCAGTTGCGGCAACGCAACTGCCTGCCGGATTCCTCTAACGCTAGTGTGAAAGTATCCTAATGCGTATGAATATGTATTAAGGCTTTTCATGTAGCTAACCAGCGCACTGCACGCTGTGAATCTCATGGGCTGCTGTTGCCCAAAACATTCAATAGCAAAGCTCCTTACTGACAGGTGTAGGGCGGGCAGCAAGTAAGGAGCTTGATATTAGGGAGGGAGCCTGCTCATTGGCCTATTTCGGCGCACTGCTTCTCCATGCTGCTCCAGAGTCCCTGACTGTGTAGGCTAACTAGTGGCTGGCCGAGGAAAGATCCATGCAGTCGGGCCGATGTCTGGGGACAAGCTGATAAGGAGCTGTGGACAGACAGCAGAGCACTGATCTTTGCTCTGCACCGGGGTAGTGAGATCACTTAGAGTGCAGGGTGGCTGCATTCTACTGACTGCAGAGCCAGCTGCCGACACCAGAGGTAAGGAGGTGACTCCCAGACAAGAGGTCATCATATACCTCTCGGAGTCCTGACACCGGAATATAAAGTACAATGCTAAACTCTCCTGTGTTAGGTGCTCAGCTAGAGCCTGTTGGTGCAGTGATCAGTTAATCCACAGGCTCTTGCTGAGCACCTGAGCTGGAGCCTGCTGGTGCAGAGTCCAGAGGCTGAGCATCTGAGTCAGAGGACTCACTGATCACTGCACCAGCAGGCTCCAGCTCAGTTGCTCAGCCAGAGCCTGCTGGTGCAGTGATCAGTGAGTCAGTGTATTTGCCTCATATCAGTCCATATAATGTTAATGCAGTGCTTTGTGTATCCTGTATTTTTTTTGCCCCATCAGCATCATCCCAGCAAAGATATTTCTGCACTGCTCGGTCATGTCATACTGTATGTGGGCACTGGATCTACACAGCAGAACATTGTGGGGATAATCATGGCGCCGATGGGCCAATGTAATACTGGAGATGCAGAGCACTGATAATTTGCCGTTTTGGCTGCATTATATTTGAAATATGATGGAGAAAACACGACCACGAGTTATTAAATTGCACAAAAGTCAGAAATGTAAAATTGTCTACAATTACTATTTATGTATAAAAGACAATTCTAGAATAGACGGGTAACGGCTTCCTACATGAACAACAGCCTCTTAATGGTATTTAGACCTATGTATCATATATATTGATTACCTCAACTTTCATACTCCCCTTCGGCTGAAAAATACTCCTTAAAAAACGGTAAGAGGAGTACTTTTACTTGTTCGGAAAAAATGTAGTGGGACCTCTGGTCCCAGCAGTAGGACCTTAACCCAGTGATGGCTAAACTCTGGCACTCCAGCTGTGGTGAAACTACAACTCCCAACTTCCTTGGCTGTTCTCAGAACTCCACAGTAATGATTGGAGCATGCAGGGAGTTGTAGTTTCACCACAGCTGGAGTCAGGCTTGGACTGGCCCACCGGGGAGCCGGGGAAATCCTCAATGAGCTCTTGCCTGGTTACATTATAATAAGATGCAAGGTCTGGGTCACATGAAGCCCCGCCCCTCACGGACATCTCTCTCACCAGGAGCAGCTCCAGACTACATTGTGGTCACAGGACCTGTGGTGATGTCACAGTCATGTGATCAGCCATGTGTGTGGGAGGAGTTAGGGGAACACAGGATGTGCTGGTGGAGAATGCAGAGGTACTTTATGTATGGAAGGTGTGTATAAAGCAGGGCTATGTCAGTGTAACCAGTCTATTGTACAGTTTTCTGTGTGTAATGTGCACACACTAGTTCTATATGTGTAATGGACATGTAGCAGAGCTGTGTGTGCAATGTGTATATAGTAAACTATCTGCGTAATGGGCACGTGGTAGAGCTGTGTATGTAATATGTATATAGTAGTGTCAGGCGGGCGTTGTGTATGGCAGAGTCAGGCGGGCGCTGTGTATGGCAGGGTCAGGCGGGACCTATGTATGGCAGCGTCAGGCGGGCCCTGTGTATGGCAGGGTCAGACGGGACATGTGTATGGCAGCGTCAGGCGGGCGTTGTGTTTGGTAGCGTCAGGTGGGTGCTGTGTATGGACGCGTCAGGCGGGCATTGTGTATGGTAGCGTCAGGTGGGCGCAGTGTATGGCAGCATCAGGTGGGCACTGTGTGTGGCAGCGTCAGGTGGGCCCTGTGTATGATAGCGCCAGGTGGGCACTGTGTATGGCATTGTCAGGTGGGCACTGTGTATGGCGGCGTCCGGTGGGCGCTGTGTATGGCGGTGTTAGTTGGGCGCTGTGTATGGCGGCGTCAGGTAGGCACTGTGTATGGCAGCGTCAGGTGGGCACTGTGTATGGCAGCGTCAGGTGGGCACTGTGTATGGCAGCGTCAGGTGGGCACTGTGTATGGCATCGTCAGGTGGGCACTGTGTATGGCAGCGTCAGGTGGGCGCTGTGTATGGCGGTGTCAGGTGGGTGCTGTGTATGGCGGCGTCAGGTGGGCACTGTGTATGGTAGCGTCAGGTGGGCACTGTGTATGGTAGCGTCAGGTGGGCACTATGTATGGCATCGTCAGGTGGGCACTGTGTATGGCGGCGTCAGGCGGGTGTTGTGTATGGCGGCGTCAGATGGGCGTTGTGTATGGTAGCGTCAGGTGGGTGCTGTGTATGGAGGCGTCAGGCGGGTGTTGTGTATGGCAGCGTCAGGTGGGCGCTGTGTGTATGGCAGCATCAGGTGGGCGCTGTGTATGGCGGTGTCAGGCGGGCGCTGTGTGTGGCAACATTGGTCTTATGTTTAGTGTATAATGTTAGATAAATGTAAAATCGTCTATATTTATTTCTGCACGGGAGACTAGCAATGGTTTCCCTGCAGAAATATCAGCCTCATAACGTTATGTGGGCCTATGCATTATATATGTGAATTAAGCTGCAAAAACCAGTGTCAGTCAGCTACTGCCAAGGCCAATAAGATAATGGGTTGCATCAAAAGGGGCATAGACGCCCGTGATGAGAACATAGTCCTACCACTTTACAAATCACTAGTCAGACCACACATGGAGTACAGTGTACAGTTCTGGGCTCCTGTGAACAAGGCAGACATAGCAGAGCTGGAGAGGGTTCAGAGGAGGGCAACTAAAGTAATAACTGGAATGGGGCAACTACCGTACCTGAAAGATTATCAAAATTAGGGTTATTCACTTTAGAAAAAAGACGACTGAGGGGAGATCTAATAACTATGTATAAATATATCAGGGGTCAGTACAGAGATCTCTCCCATCATCTATTTATCCCCAGGACTGTGACTGTGACGAGGGGACATCCTCTGTGTCTGGAGGAAAGAAGGTTTGTACACAAACATAGAAAAGGATTCTTCACTGTAAGAGCAGTGAGACTATGGAACTCTCTGCCTGAGGAGTTGGTGATGGAGAGTTCACTAAAAGAGTTCAAGAGGGGCCTGGATTTATTTCTGGAGTGTAATAATATTACAGGCTATAGCTACTAGAGATGGGTCGTTGATCCAGGGAGTTATTCTGATTGCCTGTATGGAGTCGGGAAGGAATTTTCTTTCCCCTTAAGTGGGGAAAATTGGCTTCTGCCTCAGAGGGGTTCTTTGCCTTCCTCTGGATCAACTTGTAGGAAACAGACCGCACTGGATGGACGGATGTCTTTTTTCGGTCTTATATACTATGTTACTATGTTACCGCAAAATTCTTTCTGCTCCTCGGCTAAAAATACTCCACAAAATTGTTAAAGGGGTTATCCGGGATCAAATTTTTTATGTTTTTTTTTTAAAGTGTACTCACTATTAACAGCTCATTCAAGGTCCCCCCATATGTTTTTAGGTATTTTCGCCATTTCTACATGGCTCCAATAGTCCCCCACGCACTGTTTACATCTATGTTTATGTTTGCCGTACTTCCTGCCGCACTACCCTGTGGGTCCCAGGGCAGCACGGCATCACATTGTTTCAGATGACCATCATCTCTGATATGACTCCGCCTCCTCATTAATATTCCACCTCCTGCAGCACATCGCCCCCTCCTCCGTGCATCCGCCCCCCGAATCATATCCCGCCTCCTGGTGACATCACCGGACTGGATGGGCATGGCTTATCACGATCTGTTGCTGCCGAGGTACCGACCCTCTGAGCACTCTGCATAATGCCTGCGGCTGATGGTGACGTCACCAGGCTCCCTGCGAAGCTGAAGAAGCGGCTTCACTCTGCAGAAAGGGACCCGGTACGTCACTGAATCTAAGAAAAGACTCACTTCCGGCTGAGAATTTGTGCAATGAATATGGGGCATCAGATAAGTCTGGCAAAGGTAGGACAGTCATGTATGTAATATTTATGTGCTTGTTAAACAATTACACCAATGTCCCCAATCCCAGACAACCCCTTTAAGAGGAGTATTTTTACTCTTCTTGAAAAAATGCACTACATATTAATCAGCAGCGGCAGGCAGCCCCTTTCTGCTGGCAAGCGCCGCTGCCTGCCGCTTCAATAGGAAGAGCGGAGCTACACAGACATACAGAAGGTGGCGAGATGATCTTGATCATCTCGCCACTTAACTTGCCCTGCAGTGATGCTAGTGTTGCCATCTTTCAGTGGGCGGCAGGACCTGCCTTTCGATACATGGGGTGCGGTGCCTGCGCTTCCTTCTCACTCCCTGCGCTGCACGCACGCTGCCTCCTCACAGAGCCCTGCCTCCTGCCCATATTCTAGAGCCTGCAGAGCACAGCGGCGGGCTTTTACTGTGCTCCTGAGTGTGCAGACGTACTGGTGGTGCTGCTGTGTCCCCCATGAAACAGAAGCTGCCCGTGACTCAGCGGTGGACATCACAGGCTGCCGCTAGTCCCCCAAGACAGTATAAAATATAGGTATATCTATAGTTTAATAAAAATTTAATTTCACATTTTACTGCATTCCCTTCTGGAAATTATAACTCCTAGCATGCCCTGTGAGATGCAAACCTTCAGAACCTGCTGGGAGTTGTAGTTTTCCTGCAACATGCTGTTATTTTATATCACAATTCTGATTGCATGCTTCAAAAATTTGAGTAAAGATTTCAAAAATAATGTCATACTTACTCCAACATACGATATCAATATAGTACAGATCAGACCCTCAAAAAATGAGTCCTCACACAGCTTCGTAGATGTAAATGTAAAAAGTTTTGTGCTTAAGTTGTTTGTTTGTTTTTTAGTATTAACCTGTAGGATACCAAGGTTTTATTTTAAAAAAAATGCAGCTTTCCCATAATAAAGTCATAAAAAATTATAAACAACAGAAAAAAAGAAAAACAGACATATATTAAGTATCGCTGCGTCTGTAACGACCTGCTCTATAAAGCCATGACACGATCTATCCCCTCAGGTGAATGCCATAAAAAAAAACTAAATAAAAAAATAGTATTTACTCTGAAATTGTACCAATCAAACTGTCACCTCATCCTGCAAAAAACAAGCTCCTACACAAGACAATCGCCCCCAAAATTTAAAAAATATGCCTTTCATAAAATGGTAACACAAAACGATTTTTTTCACTGTGTAAAACTTAAAGGGGTTGTCTTATCTCAGACAATGGGGGCATATGGCTTGTCTTATAGATGTGGGTCCCACCTCTATCAGTAACGGAGCCCCGCAAGGTGGTGGCTGGAGGACTCCGGTCCGTCCACCACCAAGCGCTCTCCCCATAGAAGTGAATGGGAGCGCACCACACATGACCAGCCACTGCTCCCATTCACTTCTGTGGGCTTGACTGAAATAGCCGAGCCAGCGGTCTCCCCATTGAAAATAAATGAAGGGCGGCTGCGTATGCGCAGCGCGCCCTCCACCACTTTCAGGGCTCCGTTTTCAGCAGTGTGACCTACACCTATAAGGCAATGGGGAATATCCTAGCAATATGCCTCCATTGTCTGAGATGAGACAATCCCTTTAATAGAAATAAAAAAAAATAGACATATTAGGCATCGCTGCGTCTGTAACAACTTGCTCTATAAAAATGACATGACCTATCCCCTCAGGTGAATGCCATAAAAAAAAAGTAAAAAAAAAAAACAGCCATTTTTTGGTCCCCTTGTCCCAAAAAAGTGTAATATTGAACTATCAAAAAATCATATGCGCCCAAAAAATGCAACAATAATTATGTCAACTCTTCCTGCAAAAAAGGAGCCCCTACACAAGATTATTGTCAGAAAAATAAAAAAATATATGGCTTTCAGAAATGGAAACATGATTAAAAAAAAATGCTTTAATATTTAAAAAAAAAAAAAGATAGACATATTGTCACAGTGCAGTTCACTGTGACACAGGTTACCGTGTTGCTCGCTTTAGTAGCCCTTGGACGTAATGCGGTGGATGCCGTATAGGCTGATTAACTGATGAACGAACGAAACGCTCATTTATCGGGTACCGTAGTTCGCTCATTTGTGCGCACATAAAAATGCTCATTTTCTGGAAGTAGATTGTGCTGTGTAATCCTGATTTGCTGCCGGCAAACAACTAGTCAGTATGGGGAAGAACAGTGACAGTAGTGATCACTGCTCCTCATACAATGGAGATCACTGCATGTAAATACAGCGTTCTCCTCCGTTAGAGAGCAGGCAATTGTCGGGAAGGAACGCTTCCCTCCCAACAATCTCCTGATTTGTCGCCCTGTGTAAAGGGACCTTAACAGATTAGGTTATCAACTACAATGAGCTGCTTAATGAGAAACAATCTGATATAGAGCAGTGCACAATACCGTTCTGTTTTCCACACTGTATAGTGCGCTATACTGCAAATATTCATGTGCCTGAGCCTGATAAATGAACAAGTAATATTTATTTTTGGTAGCTGTAGGATGGGCCCCTAGAAACATTTCCAATGGCCCTAGGCACCCCAGTCGGACACTGGCTGGAGTGCTGGAGGTTAGTCATCATTGTCCTATCCTGTGGATAGGCCATAGCTTCACATAACCAGATCTAATAACTATGTATAAATATATCAGGGATCAGTACAGAGATCTCTTCTGTCATCTTTTTATCCCCAGGACTGTGACTGTGACGAGGGGACATCCTCTGCGTCTGGAGGAAACATAGAAAAGGATTCTTTACGGTACGAGCAGTGAGACTATGGAACTCTCTGCCTGAGAAGGTGGTGATGGTGAGTACAATAAAGGAATTCAAGAGCGGCTTGGTTGTATTTCTGGAGTGTAATATTATTACAGGTTATAGCTACTATAGAGGGGTCGTTGATTCAGGGAGTTATTCTGATTGCCTGATTGGAGTCGGGAAGGAATTTTTTATTCCCCTTAAGTGGGGAAAATTAGATTCCACCTCACAGGGTTTTTTTGCCTTCCTCTGGATCAACTTGTAGGAAACAGGCCGAACTGGATGGACAAATGTCTTTTTTCGGCCTTATGTACTATGTTACCTCTTTAAAGTCTTAGGCCCCTTTCACACGGGCGAGTTTTCCGCGCGGGTGCAATGCGTGAGGAGGACGCATTGCACCCTCACGGCAATCCTGACCGCATTCAGTTCTATCGGGCTGTGCAACATGAGCGGTGATTTTCAACGCATCACTGCAGTTGTAGCTGAAAATCGCAGCATGTTCTATATTCTGCGATTTTCACGCAACGCAGGCCCCATAGAAGTGAATGGGGATGCGGAAAATCGCAAGCATCCGCAATCATGTGCGGATGCGTTGCGATTTTCCCGCATGAGTTGCTAGGATACGATCGGATGGGGACCTGATCGTTATTATTTTCCTTTATAACATAGTTATAAGGGAAAATAATCGCATTCTAATTACAGAATGCAATGTTCCCCGGGCTTTAAAGGGTTAAAAATAATAAAGAGTTAACTTACCTTCTCCCATTGTACGCGCAGAGCCCCAGAACGTCTTCTCTCTTGATAGTTTGGATGCTTGAGGACCTGTGGTGACGTCACAGGGTCACATGGTCCAATCATAGAAGCATTTGAGTGGACCATGTGACCCATGTGATCCTGTGACATCACGGCAGGTCCTTCATCCAACATCTGTAGAGCTGAAGTTACCAGAGCCTATACCGGGAGAACGGAGCGGCGCCCAGGGATAATAGTAAGTGCAGGGAGATCCCTGGGCGCCGCTCTCCATGTCTGTATACTTAGTTTAGATTTTGTAGGGTAATGAAAGGTCCTCTTTAACATATGAACAATAATGATGAATCCAGCACCGAAGGAAAATTCGAAGCTGTGAGTTCCTTTATTGACGTGGTAATATCTATGCAGAATTAACAACATCCCATAGCGTCCATCCAAAGTCAACGCGTTTCAAACATTGCTGTTCTTACTCATAACATGACTTAAAGAAAATCTGTCCACAGCCATATTTATAGAGAAAAATACTTGCAACAAGGTACCTCCCCTGGTTTCCAGGTGCAGAGGTATCAGGTGCAACCATTTAATTAACTAATCAGGCTTGTGGACAAAAATCCTAGAAGCTATGTTACTAGCATCCAAACTTTAATACAAAATATATAAAACAAAGTGATAAAGTGGTTAAAAATAAGACAGGGCACAGACCAGTGGTATATGTTTGTAACCACTTCCCGACCGCCTAACGCACAACTGCGTTCTCGCGGCGGTCGGGCTGTTCTGGGGCGCCGCAGATCTGCGTCATCTCGCGAGACGCGAGATTTCCTGTGAACGCGCAAGCGCGCGCGCGCTCACAGTAGCGGGCGTCTCAGGAGTTGACCACAGCCTGCCAGCGATGATCCATCGCTGGCAGGCTGTAGATGCGATATAAATCGCATCAAACAAGTATATCAGACGCTGTTTTGTGAACAGCGCCTGATATAGCTGCTACCTGGTCCTCTGGTGGTCCCATTTGCTGGGATCGACCACCAGAGGACCAGGTAACTATGTAAAGTTGCACCAAACACTACACTAACCCCCCACCCCCTCACCTATTAACCCCTTGTTAACCCCTTGATCACCCCATCTAGACCCCCTGATCACCCCCTGTCATTGATCACACCCCTTGTAAGGCTCCATTCAGACGTCCAAATGTGTTTTGCGGATCCGTGGATTCACGGATCCGCGGATCAGATCCGCGGATCTGCGGATCCACAGATCCTCAAAACACGGACACCGGCAATGTGCTTTCTGCATTTTGCAGATCCGCACATTGCCAGAACTATATAGAAAATGCTTTTTCTTGTCCGCAATTGCAGACAAAAATAGGACATGTTCTATATTTTTGCGAACGGAAGTGCAGACTCGAAGCGCGGATCCGTAATTCCGATCCGAGCGGGACAAAGTCTGTCCCCATAGAAATGAATGGGTCCGCAATTCCGCTCCGCAAACAGAATTGCGGACGTGTGAATGGGGCATAAGGGTCCCTTATCACCGCCAGTTAGTTAGCTACTTGTTAGGTAGCTAGCGCCCAGCCCACCGCACCGCAGTCACTGATTTTGGCAGAGATTTTTTCATCCACATTGATTGATGCGAATGAATAAATCTGTGCCGCTTCATTTTTTTTTTTTTTTCAGCGCAGCGGCTGAACGGAAAAATCTCATTACCCGTATGGTCAATATACGGAGAATCGCAGAAACTCCTAATGCTGGCCATACGTGTAATGACTGCGGAGACCCTCAAATCCCAGGGCAGTACAAACACCTCACATGTGACCCCATTTTAGAAAGAAGACACCCCAAGGTATTCCGTGAGGGGTATGGCGAGTTCATGTAAAGTTTTATTTTTGTCACAAGTTAGTGGAATATGAGACTTTGTAAAAATAAAAATAAAAATCAATTTCCTCTAACTTGTGCCAAAATTTTTTTTTCTGTGAACTCGCCATGCCCTCACGGAATACCTTGGGGTGTCTTCTATCCACAATGGGGTCACTTGTGGGGTATTTATACTGCCCTGGCATTTTAGGGGTCCTAAAGCGTGAGAATCCAAATGCGTAAAAATGCCCTGTGAAATCCTAAAGGTACTCATTGGTTTTAGGCCTTTGCGATCTTGGCTGCAAAAGTGGCACACATGGGTATCGCCGCATCAGGAGAAGTAGGCAATGTGTTTGGGGTGTATTTTATATATACCCATTACTTTGTGTGAGAAATATCTCTGTAAATGACAACTTTTAAAATTTTTTATTCAAAGTTGTCAATTTACAGAGATATTTCTCTCACACAGTATGGGTATATGTAAAAATACACCCCAAAACACATTGCCCTACTTCTCCTGAGTACGGCGATACCACATGTGTGACACTTTTTGCAGCCAAGATGCGCAAAGGGGCCCAAATTCCAATGAGTAACTTTTAGGAGGGCATTTTTACGCATTTTTCTTCTCACGCTTTAGGGCCCCTAAAATGCCAGGACAGTATAAATACCCCACATGTGACCCCATTTTGGAAAGAAGACACCCCAAGGTATTCGCTGAGGGGCATAGTGAGTCCATGAAAAATTAAACTTTTGTCAAAAGTTAGCGGAAAGGGAGACTTTGTGAGAAAAACTATAAAAATCAATTTCCACTAACTTGTGCCAAAAATTTTTTCTATCAACTCGCCATGCCCCTCATGGAATACCTTGGGCTGTCTTCTTTCCAAAATGGGGTCACATGTGGGGTATTTATACTGCCCTGGCATTTTAGGGGCCCTAAAGTGCGAGAAGAAAAATGCGTAAAAATGCTCTTCCTAGCAGGTACTCATTGATTTGGGCCTTTGTGATTTGGCTGCAAAAGTGTCACTTATGGAGTATCGCCAGATCAGAGTAGGCAATAGCTTGGGGTGTATTTTTACATATACCATGTTGGGTGAGAGAATATCTCTGTAAATTGACAACTTTGAATAAAAAATTTAAAAAGTTGTCATTTACAGAGATATTTCTCTCACCCAGCATGGGAATATATAAAAATACACCCCAAAACACATTGCCCTACTTCTCCTGAGTACGGCGGTACCACATGTGTGACACTTTTTTGCAGCCAAGATGCGCAAAGGGGCCCTAATTCCAATGAGTACCTTTAGGATTTCACAGGGCATTGTTACGCATTTGGATTCTCACGCTTTAGGTTCCCTAGAATGCCAGGGCAGTATAAATACCCCACAAGTGACCCCATTGTGGAAAGAAGACACCCCAAGGTATTCTGTGAGGGGCATGGCGAGTTCACAGAAATTTTTTTTTGGCACAAGTTAGCGGAAATTGATATATATTTTTTTTTTTATTTTGTTTTTTACAAAGTCTCATATTCCACTAACTTGTGACAAAAATAACATTTTACATGAACTCACCATACCCTCACGGAATACCTTGGGGTGTCTTCTTTCTAAAATGGGGTCACATGTGGGGTATTTATACTGCCCTGGCATTTTAGGGGCCCCTAAAGCGTGAGAAGAAGTCTGGAATCCAAATGCGTAAAAATGCCCTGTGAAATACTAAAGGTACTCATTGGTTTTAGGGCCTTTGTGCATCCAGGCTGCAAAATTCACACATGTGGTATCTCGTACTCAGGAGAAGCAGTGCAGTGTTTGGGGTGTATTTTTATATATACACATGTTGGGTGTGAGAAATATCTCTGTAAATGACAACTTTTTAATTTTTTTTATACAAAGTTGTCAGTTTACAGAGATATTTCTCTCACCCAACATGGGTATATGTAAAAATACACCCCAAAACACATTGCCCTACTTCTCCTGAGTACGGCGATACCACATGAGTGACACTTTTTGCAGCCTGGGTGCACAAAGGGGCCCAAATTCCAACGAGTACCTTTAGGTTTTACATGGCTGCTCACAATTTAGCCCCGCCCAAAATGCCAGAACAGTAAACACACCCCACAAATGACCCCATTTCGGAAAGTAGACACCCTAAGGTATTCACAGAGGGGCATAGTGAGCCCGTCTGAGATTTTTTTTTTTTGCCAGAAGTTAGCAGAAATGGAAACTTTATTATATATTTTTTTTTCCTCAGAAAGTGTCATTTTCCGCTAACTTGTGAAAAAAAATGAAATGATACATGAACTCACCAAGCCCCTCCGCGAATACTTTGGGGTGTCTTCTATCTAAAATGGTGTGATTTGGGGGTATTTATACTTTCCTGGCATTCTAGCACCTGAAGAAACATGACAGGTGCTCAGAAAGTCAGAGCTGCTTCAAAATGCCGAAATTCACTTTTTGCACCATAGTTTGTAAACGCTATAACTTTTACCCAAACCAATAAATATACGCTTATTGAATTTTTTTTATCAAAGACATGTAGAACAATAAATTTAGAGAAAATTTTACATACAAATGTAGTTTTTTTTGAAAAATTTTACAACAGAAAGTGAAAAATGTCATTTTTTTGCAAAAATGTCGTTAAATTTTTATTAATAGCAAAAAAAGTTAAAATGTCAGCAACAATGAAATACCACCAAATGAAAGCTCTATTAGTGAGAAGAAAAGGAGGTAAAATTCATTTGGGTGGTAAGTTGCATGACGGAGCAATAAACGGTGAAAGTAGTGTAGTGCGGAATTGTAAAAAGTGGCCTGGTCATTAAGGGTGTTTAAGCTAGGGGGGCTGAAGTGGGTAAAAGGGTGCATTTGCTGTCTTGCCTGTATAGGCAAATAAAGCAAAGCACTATACACTCCAACAAAAACCGCAAGGTCCGAACACTGGTGTATGCTAGAAACAAAGTCTAATATTCACATGGCAAAATTAAAAAATTCAGGAGGTCTTGATAGAAAAAGGAGTTTTTTGGAACGACTCAAGAGCATATAAAATCCTAGCTCAGTAGAAATGCATTATTTCTTTTCTCTGGTTGAGACCAGCAGGAATTCTGGTCTTCAGTCTGGGTATCCAAAAAGCTTCTCTCTGTAATGTAAGCTTTTTAAAGTCACCTCCACCAAAAGGAGAAGAAACTTTTTCAATACTGTAGACACGGAAAAACTTGAGACTTCTATTATGTTGTGTAACAAACTGTCTGGCAGCGCTGGAAATATTAGTGTATGTATTGTTATTGACATAATTAAGGTGTTCCATGATTCTAGATTTTAATTTTCTGGTAGTATTCCCTACATATAACAAATCACATTGTATGCATTTGACAATATGTATGGCTCCTGTGGTGTTACAATTAATGTACGATTTGGCAGGAAAACTGGAAGTGTGGTCAGAGTTGTAAAAGGTATGTTTCCTTGCCTTCTGTCAATTTGGACCAGCCTGCAACATGGGGCCACTTAATGTATGTTTTTTCCAGGGCCACTTTTAGTTCCCAATCCGCCCCAGATGTCAGTTGAACCTGCCAACCATTTTATATTATACAAATAAGAAAGTCATCATATTATTATTAATAATAATAAAGAGAATATAAATGCTTATGTACGACAAGAGGAACTCTGATACTAAAAACCCTTAGAACATGCCACTTAAACCTTCCTTCCATACAAAGTCATTATCTTTATTCATTGTGCCCCTCGTGACAAGCTTTTCTATATGTGTTGATGCATTCATGAATATAGAAGAGCTGTACAATAAGTGCCTACTGGACAGGATCCTTTATTGAAGACTTGATTTCCTATTCCAAAGTGATAATGAGGAACAGTTATCAGTCCGGCTAAAGCTCTGCATATGGCATATAGTAATTACCCAGACAATTGCAAACATAACATTGTCAGCTTTAATGCCTGTCTCTTAACTTCATACATGCGGCTGAAATTTATCATATGGTAATGCCTCCCATTCTCATTCACAACGCATAGCCTGCCGCTTTTGTTTGCACAGCCCAACTAGCTGACGTCTATGGTGACCTTCTGCTTCCTGACAAGATGCAAGAGTCAATATCATTTGTTTGGAGAACTATAATACAATCATGGAATTGTATCACTACTGAGATTGGAAAGCTGTCTCCTTTGTATAAAAGAATACTAATGCTAAGACATGTTCAATCCTGCTTATTTAACAGATGTAGTAATTTGCTTGCTTGTTTTATGGAGTGATAGAGAATAGCTAATAAGGGAGGAAGGGATTCATCATAGTTTACTCCACTTTGGTCAGGTGCAGCAATGACTACTCCAGTACTGGCACACACATCCTGATGATAATCCATTCCAAAGAAGTGCATGTGCAGTGTATGCCTTCTGTTCAGATGCAAACCCACATTAAACCCTGGCGACTGATTCATCTTCAATAATTATGGATCTTCTGCCATGATGATCACTTTATTGTTCTTAAATGCATTACTTTGTTGTCAGGCAGTAAAATTAAAGGGGTGATCTCATCAGCAATAACCCGTTACAAAATGCGGCCCCTGGGGCAATCAGCTGGTCACCCCAGGTCCTGCTGCCTTGGCAAACAGCCTATGTTCGCTGGGGGAAAGCCGCAATCAGCTAGGTATGTCTGCAAGTAAGTGTAAAATTACATGGTGTCCATGAATGGCCATACTTGTAATAAAATGATGACTTGAGTCTGTCAGAACTAGAAGAGTTTATTCAGGACTCTCGGTTCTGGTTCATTAAGGGGTCCCATCTATTATTTCCATGTGTTTTAATAAGGTATGTGGACAAAGGTGGTCTTTATAAGACAACCCCTCTAAGCAGTATCCTATTTTTCTTTGCTATAACGAGACAGCATTATTTTCTGCACATAATGCTAGATGTACTGTATACAGGAGAGTCACAGAGGGTGGCTGGTGGACCTATGCCCAGGTGCTGAGAGCCAAAAGGTTCTTAGATACCTGGGCTAGGATAGGTAACTGAATATTTGCCCTCCACTATGGGAAAGAAAGTATAGCTATATCTCTAGCTATAACTTCCAGATGAGTGAGTGTTGACCCACTGTGCCAACTAATTGGTTAGGCTCTGGGCTAAACCCTAAGGTTTATTACGGTGCTTCATTTGTATTCATTCTTTAACCCCTGTTAAAGGATCTGGACTTTGCTGCAGGGAAACAACCAGACCGCTACTTCCTAGGATAGTCCTGGTGTAGCTCATAACTGACCCACAGGGGTCAGGGACTCAGGTGCAAGCACCAGAAGCTCTGGATATAGAAAATTTACCAAAAATGCAGGAAAACCACAGGTATAGACTGAACAGTCACTAAGATTTGAATGCAGGTTTCTGAGATCCAGATAGCACACTTGAAGCAATGATGGTGGGAGACACTGGATACAGACGAAGGCCGGGAGATATGGAAGATACAGACAAGGCGGACAGGATGGCTACTTGGCAGGAACACAGATGAAGCTGTTGTACAGGGTTAACATAAACACAAACAGAACTGAAGCTGGAACACAAAGGCAGGGCAAGTAAAAGCTGGAGCACAGGCAGGAGCAAAAGCAGGATAAGCGCAGGTAAATCACAACAGCACTAGATTATCAGAACACCTTTTCTGGTCACCAGGGAACCTAAAGCTTAGACACCCTCCTGCTGGAGAGGGTGCCTTAAATAGCCAGGGGACCTAAGCATTGGCTGTGGAAGAATTCGGAAATGCACTGGCCCTTCCAGAGGCCAGAGGTGAGTGTGCATGAACCCTAAGGAGATAGAGGCTGGAGCACAAGGCAGAAGTATGTAGGCAACAGCATTATAAGTAGCACGGGTATCACGCCCGCAGGGGAGAGGCCCACATAGACAGCTGACCTAACAATATTTATATGGTAAAAAAAAAATTTGCAAAATTCCCTTCAATTTGGGTGCAAATCAATTCTACCCAAATATGAGAGAGATTCATCCACAGGAAGAGTCTTTCATTCCAAAAAGAACAGAAAACTAAACTTCAGTTAGCTACAAGATGTTAGGTACCATGCTGCTAAGTCAATGCTTAGAATTTTGAATGGACATCAAAGCATGACTTACCTTGCCCCTCATCAGTGTACAGCAAAAAGAACTGGTTTAGGAAAGAAGCCTTGGTCTGGATCTGAGGGGCTACGATTTCTTCTTATGGAGAGTGCATAATAAGTGTGGGTGTGAGGAGTATCTGAGGCCAGACACAGCTCCTCTGGGTTTCTGGGGAAAAGATGCGGAAATTAGCTTTTCTTCTTAAAGGAGAAGAAAGCTAAGGTTCTATGCAGACTACATCCTTGTTGAAATGAATGAATGAATCCCACCAAGGCATCTCACCTAGTTAAAGGGGTTGTCTCACTTCAGTAAGTGGCATTTATCATGTAGATGAAGTTAATACAAGTCACTTACTAATATATTGTTATTATCCATATTACTTCCTTTGCTGGCTTGATTCATTTTTCTATCACATTATACACTGCTCGTTTCCATGGTTACAGGCCACCCTGCAATCCATCAGTGGTGGTTGTGCTTGCACAGTATAGGAAAAAGCACTAGCCTATGTGCGCTCCCATGGTCCTGGCGACCAGATAGGCTGATGCTTTATCCTACAGTGTAGAGAGAAATCCCATCTACGGGTATCTTCGCCCATTCTTCATGGGCAAAAGCCTCCAGTTCAGTCACATTCTTAGGCTTGTGCGCTGCAACTGCTTTCTTTAAGCCACACCAGAGGTTCTCAATCGGATTTATTTAAGTCTGGTGACTGCGATGGCCACTTCAAAATGTTCCAGCCTTTAATCTGCAACCATGCTCTAGTGCAGGGATGCCCAACCTACGGCCCTCCGGCTGTTGTAAAACTACAACTCCCACAATGCCTTGCTGTAGACTGATAGCTGTAGGCTGTCCGGGCATGCTGGGAATTGTAGTTTGGCAACAGCTGGAGGGCCACAGGTTGGGCATCCATGCTCTAGTGGACTTGGAGGTATGCTTGGGATCATTGTCCTGTTGAAAGGTCCAACGTCTCCCAAGCCTCAGGTTTGTGACGGACTGCATCACATTTTCCTCCAATATCTCCTGGTACTGAAGAGAATTCATGGTAACTTGCACACGCTGAAGCTTCCCTGTACCTGTAGAAGCAAAACAGCCCCAAAGCATGATTGACCCCCCGCCATGCTTCACAGTAGGCAAGGTGTTCTTTTCTTCATAGGCCTCCTCCAAACATAGCGTTGATCCATGGGCCCAAACAGTTCTAATTTTGTTTCATCAGTCCACAGAACACTATCCCAAAACTTTTGTGGTTTGTCCACATGACTTTTGGCATACTGCAGTCGACTCTTCTTATTCTTTGGAGACAGCAAGGGGGTACGCCTGGGAGTTCTGGCATGGAGGCCTTCATTACGCAGTGTGCGCCTTATTGTCTGAGCTGAAACTTCAGTACCCGCATCTGACAAATCTTTTTTCAGTTCCTCAGCAGACACACGGAGACTTTTCTCCACTTTGCGCTTCAGGTAGCGCACAGCAGTCGAAGTCAGCATCTTCTTTCTGCCACGACCAGGTAGCGTTTCAACAGTGCCCTTTGACTTGAATTTGTGAATGATGCTTCCTATGGTGTCTCTTGGTAGGTTTAACATTTTTACAATCTTCTTATAGCCATTGCCCTTCCTGTAAAGAGAAATCACCTCTTCTCTTGTCTTCCTGGACCATTCTCTTGACTTCACCATGTCTGTAAACACACCAGTAAATGTCTAGAAGGAGCTGAGTATCACAGTCATTTTAAATCTGCCTAATTGGTGCTTATTATGCTTGATTTGCTGCTCCTTGACATCCACAAGTGTTTTCAATACCTGATCGGAAAACACTGGAATGAACCTCTGTTCTAAAGATTGGTAGTCTTTAAGGGGTTGAATAATTGTGTCAATGAAGAAATCACAAAAAAAAACATTTAATACTGTATTACAAAAACAATTGATGTCATTTTAGTTGCATTTGGTTCTTTAAAAAGTCCTTGTAAGATTTCATTCTGAACACAATTACAAATGTACACTAAATTCCCTAAAACCCGTTACAGCATTGGGGGTTGAATAATTTTGAACACAACTGTATATAAAGTGCAAGTGCTGCCAAAAATTATAAGCAAGAGGCACCCGGATACAACCTGTATTTCACATAAAGGAGGGCCTCATACACATTGTGGTACAATTGTTCATGTAGTGGGACTCCTACACTCATAAAGCCTATGTACTAAGTGAAAGAGCTGCCAAAAATTACAAGGAACTGTCATTCCAATACATCCTTTATTACACATAAAAGAGGGCATCATACACACCCTTGAAAAATTATGGTTGATGGCCTGCTGGTGACCGTCAAAAACATTTGGAGCAAGGGCCTGCTGATCTGACCCTCTAAAACATTAGTGGCGAGGTGAGCTGACCCTGTAAAACATTATATGTGAGAGCCTTGGCTACTGAGACTGGAATTGGTGGAAGATAGGGTGGTGCTTAACCGACTGGAAGCATTATTTGCGGCAATCCAACCAACCACCTGGTCAAACTGGTCTGACTTCAAGAGTGGTGTCCTGTGCCACCCTGCAAACTGGGACATGAAGCTATGTATCGTGGATGATTGCTTTTCTTGTGCTCTGGCAGCAGGCACAGTTTCAACGCGCCTAGGGCTACATCAGCATCAGCATCACGGCCACTTTCCCATCCCTTACTGCTCGCCTCCTTCATTTTAAATGTTATATATGCTTAAAAGTATGTCACACATACAGCACAGTAGAAATTGGAAGTGTATGCGAATTTTTTTAAAAAGGTATTTGGGATGTGGAAACGTCACAAAGGAGATATCCCACAGGTAATGCTGTCAACAGCGGCAAATAATAAATTACAGGGAATGTCACAGGTATTTGGGATGAAGAAACGTTATACAGGAGAGGTACCAAAGGTAATGTCACTGTCCGCAGCATCTACAGAAAAAGTACACTGTATGTCATAGATAAAAAGTTTAGGTGCACATGTTACACTACAAATGTGACACTGGTAATGTCACTGTCAGAAGCGGACACCATCTATTGACACTGTATGTCACAGATACATTTTTTAAGCGCACCCTTTAGATGTTGCGCTCGTAATGTCACTGTCAGAAGCGGACACAGTGTATTAAAAAAGTACACTGTATGTCACAGATAAAAAAAAATTACCGAACACATTACACTGGAGATGTCTCCCTGGTAATGTCCCTATCAGAAGAGGGCACCGTCTATTTAAAAAGTACACTGTATGTCACAGATACATTTTGTAAGCGCACACGTTACACTGCAGATGTTGCGCATCTAATTTCACTGTCCACAGTGGACACCGTCTACGGAAAAAGTACACTGGATGTCACAGATATTTTTGGGATGCGCACACTTTACACAGGAGATGTGGCACAGATAATTTAACTGTCCGCAGCAACCTATCAGACGCTAATTAGCGCAGGATGCGCTAAAAAAATATATTGCTGCTGCCACACACAATAGTCCTTAAAAGGACTTTTGGGTCTGTGAACTTTAAGCAATTTAGCACAGGTTGCGCTAAAAATATATATTGCTGCTGTCACACACAATAGTCCTATAGTCAATACCCCTCCCTACATTGTCTGTCCCTTCCTTTGAACAGCTCTCCCTGACTAAGATTGAGCCAAACACGCGCCATCGGATGTTATATAGCACCTGATTACGCGTTCTGGCCAGCCTATCACTGTAATACCAGTAACCAACATGACTATGGCATTAGAGTGAGGGCAGTACTTACTTGCACGTTTATTGGCTGCGTAGCAGCTAAGAAACGTGCGGGAAGGAGATTTGAGCATTGCGCTCAAGCACATTCGGTATTCAGCCGAATACAGCCATGTACCGAGCATAGCGATGCTCGACCCGAACTGGTGTTTGGCCAAGCATGCTCGCTCAAAACTAGTGATGATAGCTGGGGAGGTATTGAAGAAAGTGTGAGGTAATAGGGTAGCTTGCAGTAAAGTAACATACAATGCATTTAATAACACGGATATAATAATTGCATTATTGCAGTAAAATGCTTTTTCTGTAACAATGAATGGTATCCTGCGGTAATATGCAACACTTTTAATATAAATGGTATGATGTACTGAAATGCCCAATTACAAACAGTAAACAGAAAAAAGGGGCAATTCCTCAGTGTTTTCAGCAGAATTTATGCAATTGGGTTGCCGGCAATGGCTCTTATGAAGTATGAACTGTTATCATGGATGACTGTTCATACAGAAAAATTTTAATTTCTTGCAGGATTTTGTCATGCAGTACTTGCCAACCAGCTCTATGAAATAACTGAGACAGTGACCAGTCCCTCACTTACTATCTATATGTAGCTTTCCCTGAGAAAACGGAAAAATCTGCCTGCATACTGCCTCTAATTGGCTGATCAGGCTTTCAGCCTCTAAGCCAATCAGGTAAAGTCCTCCTCCCCACTTCCTCCCAGTGTCACGTGATCCATTTACTTCCTCCTTCCTATTTTGCCCTCCTGTAAATTAGCACCGTGCTCCGTTTTTATACAATTCGTATGAAAGAAATAAAAAAACTTGGAGTTTGTTTGACAGACAATTTTTTGTGAAATTCGCAATTAATCCAATTAGTTTAGAATCAACTTGCTGATTTCTATATTTCAGATCTCTTACACTATTCTAAAACTGGTTAAAGGAGAAGCTTTTTTTGCCGTCAACTGAACAGCAGGAACAGTAACGTAATGAAATCTACTCTCAATACAATTATACCTTTGTCTCCCACCCGCAGGCAGAAGTTGACAGTATAAGTGTTTACAAAATGAGGACTTCATTGTAAAGCTGCACTTTAAACAGAAATGCTACATGAATCAGGTGCTCTGCTTACTGGCGCTTAGCTGCGTAATCTGGCCATTAAAATCCTATTTTTATTTAGTAAAGTATGACGGCAGAGTGTTGAGCAAGTGCCGTATAATTAATGAGGGGGAGCCAAGCACACAATGTAATAATACTCAGAGTCAATTTTAGCAGCACTTATAAATCACATTAAAAGCAAACTTTCTGTAGATGAAAATATGCTATGATGAAGCATGTCTACTTCAAAAAGACCACAAAATGGCAACATTATTAGCCCAAATCTGGATGTATAAAGCTATAGAGAGAGTTAAGATGGAGTCATCAAATTGTAACGTGGCCTCATCCATAAAAATGTGTGGACAATAATTATAATCAGTGCTGCCCATAACAGCTAACCAGATTCCAGATTTCATTCATTCAGACTTTTGAAACATCTACACAAGGTTCTTAATACTCTGTATAGTTACATGGTTACAAGGTTGCAAAAACATTATATGTCCATTAAGTTCAACCAAAGCATGGGTAGGAGGTGCAACTTTAGGGAAGGGTAGTAGGAAACTTTTTGTTCAATAAAAATGACAGTTCAGCTAGTGTCTATGAGGTAAACTTCCATCATAAAGGAATATTTTTCCAACTCAATATTCATACAAGGTAATTTCTTTTAGAATTTTTGGATATTTTATTGTCACCGTTACTATGCCATTGAAAATAAAATATAAAATATTGTCCTTCTGTAGCAGTCAGCAAAATAATAAAACCTCCTTTATAAATTGGTGATCAATTGTCAGTTTACTGTTGCTGTGAGGGATAGGCCTAGATATAGATGCCCACAGAAGAGCATGCATGCATTGATTAGTGTAATTTGTGATGCTCTAATTGAGTCTTTCTCTGGTCGCAGTGATGGTCTGATTAAAAAAGTTATGTTTGTCCAAACAAAGAGGAATATAAAGAGTCAGAATGGGAAGTAGAATGAATGGATTGACTGTTCCTCTGTTCAGAATCGTAATCTCTTGGTCAGAGCAGAAAGCAATTATAAAGAGCACTGCTTGCACATACTATGTGATTATCTTATTGCCAAGACACCCTTCTAACAAGCCATAAACATACATTTTCTTCATTTGGAAGGTAGTAGAAATGTCCCAATACTACTCATAGTCCAACTGACTCCAAGAAAAACAAAGTTCCTTTAACTATGTCATGCACTTTATGTCAGAAGTTAGCATTGATGGGATTATGCATCCTGTGAGATTAAAGGGGCCCGTAGCACTCTACATATAACATTTACTTTAATTTGGAATTATATATTTTCTTTAATAGTGATGAGTGGCAGGGGCAATATTCGAATTCACGATATTTCGCGAATATTCGCGAATATTCGTATTCGAGATTATTCTATTGATTGCGAAAAATCGTCAATGAAATATTCTCATAATACGAATATTCTAAAACCCGAATATATAGCACTATAGAATATAATGCTATATATTCTTTTTTTTAGAATATTCGTCATTTTTTCCAATTTAATATGAACAGTCATTGACCCAAAAACAACTTAAGCAGGGGGAATCACGACTTCAGATGGAAAAAAATAACGAATATTCTAAAAAACGAAAATATAGCACTATATTCTATAGTTCTATATATTTGGGTGTTAGAATATTCGCATTACGCGAATATTACATTGCCGATTTTTTCACATAAGAGAAAAAAAAAAATTAATAATGAAGAATATTCTAATTCACTACAGACTACAATATTGCAGCCTTCTCACATTGGCCCACAAGCAAGAAGCAGGTAGGTATACTAGGTAATAGGTTCAGATGAAAAAACAAAATGAATATTAGTTTTTACGAATATATATCATTATATTCAAAATATTTGCGAATTTTCGCGGTGCCTATATTTGCGATAAAAAATTGAAATTCGCCCTCAACACTATTCTTTGAAGGAGTTATCCAACAAAACTATTCCTATGTAATGAACAGGGCCTATGAAATAAGTATTATTTGCAATATACATAAAATAAAAGTTCCTTTTTCTGTACATTATATTTTCCTCTCTGGTAGTGCCCCCTGCTGTTAACTTTCTGTTCCATTCATACATATATATAGCTATATCTCTATCTTGACAGAGGAGAAGGAAATTGTGGGTGCTTTATATACCATATGTATCTCTAGAGGTATATACCAGGGCTATCTTGCATGCGGAGGTGGGGGGTGGTTAACAAGTAGTAGTTGCAATGCATCCTGGGAGATGCAGGTGCTTGAGCTTCTGCCCATCCACAGAAATGGAAGAAAGTCCCTCAGATTAGTGAGTAAAATGGTTTAAAATTTCTGGGATATTCTATTATATTGGGGCTTTCAGTTGTTGTTGGTGCAAGAAAGAATAAAAATGTAAGAAGACTTTGCAATAAAAAAGATCGTGCAGAGAAAGTTCATAGAAGGAAAAGGCAGAACAGAAAATAAATTATTTTAGCATTATCAGATAATTAACCCTTGGCATGGTTATTTTCTACTAAAAAACAATATGGTTAGGAATGTATATTCTAATCAAATCAGTTCAGCTGACATTTCAAAGGTGAACTGCAACGAACATATTATATACCTGCAAGCAATCAAAACTAATTAACTTCTGAGGAATCCAAATTGAAGTTGACCTGAACCTTACAATGAAAAAAGTCAATGGGATTACATATAATTGTATGTGGACACAGCAAATTTGATTGCCTTTGAAACAGGATCTCATCGAAAAGTTTTAAACCCACACAATCATTTCTACAAAAATCTACCTGTTTGTCTCCAAAGAATATGTACAGAACTGGAAATTGAATGATTGGTGTTATTGATCAACCACATCTAACCACCATAGAGGAAAACCAATACAAATGCATTTCTCAGAACTACTCAGACCTTATAAAAAGAGCAACATGATCTGACACTGTTTTATGGGTCAAATGTTTGCCTCTGATCACAAGTGTATTAACAATCTACTGTAAGACGTGGAAATAAATTTCAAGTACCTAATCACTGTACCTTCAAGGTATTTAGACATATTCGTGTTCTTATTTCAGATTTTCAATGGACTGTAACAAAGTTTAAAAATGAAAATACCTTTGCTTTGAGCATCACATATTCTGAACTGACACCATCATTCTTAGCCATATAAATTATAATATACAAACCGGCCAAAACCTCCATTGTCATTAGGACTAGATGACCATCTTTGTTTACCTCTCCATTGTGTACTCCGGTAGTCTGTTCCGGCAGACTACCAGAGTTACAGTATCCAGCATAGCTAGACACAGCTGGGCATTTAATAAAATGGGATCCGGTGGTTTTCCGGCATAAACGCCAGCTTTCTGCCAAGATAAGATGGCATTGATGTTAGAAACCCATTGGATCCCATCATAGCAAATGGGAATCCAGCAGTGTCCGATGGTGTCTGGCTTTGTCAGATCTAGCAACTCCAGTAGCCTGTTTCACTGCCCGAACATACTACTGGATTTACAATGGAGATGTGAACTTATCGTAGTGTGTATTAGCTATTTGGCCAAACTGTCTTTGATAGACATGAGGGTTTAAAAAGATTGAGTATATTTAATATCAATATGCCCCATCTCTTGGTCTCAAGGAAAATAAGCTACTGCCAGAGATATATGAAAGTACGTAGCTTACTTCCTCTTGTGCTGCATGAGTGGGTGAGGGGGCTGGGAGGAATAGCTGTTGCTTAAACAGGTGTTTAGCCAATAGCTATTGAACTTGTATGGTCACCTTTATCAGCACTCATATGTACCACCAAGTAATGTGGTGGCTTGATTAGTGGGATGACTGTATTTCCCTGCAGATGCAGCATTTGACACTGAAATTGAGCTATGCCTGCTATACAACTGACCAAACGTGCAGGAAATAAAAACAATGATAATAAATGCAGGAAGAATATTCATACAAAATATTCATTGGATGTGTAGAAATATGTGCAACGTAGCTGAAGAGGACCCATTGCATAAAATTAAATTTGACTTAGGGCTCCTCCTATGAGCATTATCTAAGTGGTCCCTCTGGTTTACACCCCTTCACCCCAGTACAGGAATCTGAACTCTACTGCAGGGGAACCACCAGGTCACTACCTTATGAAGAAGTCTCTGTTTAGTGACAGCTGACAGGTGGTTTAAAAGACAACGGTAAGTGACACCAAGAGAACAGGCAAAATTGTTAGTAGACAAGTTGAGGTCAGTGTAGGCAGAGTTTGTTCAATCTGGTAAACAGGCAATAGGTCAGGGTAGGCAGCACAGTTTCAATATGATAAACAGATAGAGCTCAGTATTGGTGGAATAGGGACATCTGGGTAAAAAGGCAGAGGTCAGGCATGGGATGGCAAAGACAACTTTGCAGAGATTAGGCAAACTTGGAACCTTATTGCTCAAGTGCTTTCCCATAAGAGAAGATGCCATAAATGAGTTAGGGACAATAGTGATTAGGCTTTATGTACACAAGTCCTTTAAAAACACGTGCTGCCAAGGGAGCAGAGACTAGCAGGTGGTAGGCCTATAACCTGTGGCCAACAAGGCAACACACACTCCAGCACCTGTGCTGGAAGGGAAGTGAAGCAGTTGGGCACAGTCCACTGACAGCATAGAGCAGCTGGTGGAGTGAGTATTCTGGTAGCTGTGCCAGCAGACAGGGGGAGATGCCAGTAAACACGGACGGCTGGCATTACAGTACATAAAGTACAGCATTGCCTTTCTAAATGTTTATCTCTGTGTCATCAATTCCATCAAAAGTCCAAAAAACAAAGGATAAATTAGTTCTTCTAGGATAAAGCAGCCAAAGCCACTATGACAAATAGTGTGCATTGTAACATAATAAGGTCACTTATTCTGACAGTTTTTTCGTGCCTCATCAGGTCAAGGCATGAAGATCATGGGGGCAATTTATCAAACCCTGCACTCCAGAATATTGGCTTCAAAAAGTCCCAAAATTCACACAAATGATTAACAAGTTATTGTCAATTTTACACCGCTCACTCCAGTTTTGAAAAGGGGGTGTGAAAGTAAAAGTAGGCATGGTTATCTATGTTAATAAGTTTGACTCCAGAAATATCACTGCAGCTAGAGATGAGCGAACTTTTCAAAAGTTCGATTCAGGTGATTCACCAAATTTTAGAAAAAATATTCGCTGCGATGGCGCCGCCCCCCCCCCCGTCACTATACCCCCCAGATGCCGCGTTCATACATGATTGCAGCATCTGACTGTATTTTAGGGTGTTCGGGACACGGACCCGGACCTGAACATTTTAAAAAATGTTCGGGTTCGTTGTTCAGAGATTTCTTCCCGCTTTCTGAAGGGCTGCACAGCAGCCAATCAGCTAGCATTTTACTTCTTGCCCTAAGAAGCCATTACAGCCATGCCTACTAATGGCATGGCTGTGAGTGGCCAAGTGCAGCATGTGACCCAGCCTCTATTTAAGCTGGAGTCACGTAGCACCGCACGTCACTCTGCTCTGATTAGTGTAGGGATAGGACGCAGCTGCTGTGAGGGCGAGATTAAGCAGGCAAAACTCAGCAAAAACACCTAATGAAGTGATCGATCTACAGCTGTGAATGATTCAACTTCTGCTAGTTCATTGCTCACTGTTTTTTAGGCTGCACAGAGCATTTTTCTGTCACTTTTTTATGGGGTGATCAGCGGCCATTTTGTGTCTTGTGGTGTACCAGCACAAGTTGCCACCAAGTCCATCAATCCATCAATACTTTTTTTTTGCTATATCCTACATCAGGGGCTTGGCTGTGCTTATTGTCACCCCTAGAAACTCAGGATAAAAATTTCTATATTTTATTGAGGGGTTAAATTCAATTGCCAAAATAGCAATCCCCTAAATCTGGTGTTCCAGTTTTGACTAGCCAAGTGTAATACTGTCTGCTATCTGGCAAAGGATAGATTTTTTTCTGTGGTGAAATTCAATTGCCAAAATAGCAATCCCCTAAATCTGGTGTCCCAGCAGTGGCTGGCCAAGTTTAATAGTGTCCGGCAAAGGATATATTATTTTCTGGGGTGAAATTCAGTTGCAAAAATAGAAATACCGTAAATCTGGTGTTCCAGCTGTGACTGGACAAGTTTCATAGTGTCCGTCAAAGGATATATTATTTTCTGGGGTGAAATTCAGTTGCAAAAATAGAAATACCGTAAATCTGGTGTTCCAGCAGTGGCTTGCTAAGTTTAATAGTGTCCGGCAAAGGATATATTGTGTTCTGGGGTGAAATTCAACAGCTAAAATAGCAATCCCCTAAATCTGGTGTCCCAGCAGTGGCTGGCCAAGTTTAATAGTGTCCGGCAAATGATAAATTTTGTTCTGGGGTGAAATTCAATTGCCAAAACAGCCATACCATAAATCAGTGTTTTCAGCTGTGGCTAGCCAAGTTTAATAGTGTCCGGCAAAGGATAGATTTTGTTCTGGGGTGAAATTCAATTGCCAAAATAGCAATTACGTAAGTCAATGGTTTCAGCTGTGGCTGGCCAAGCTTAATAGTGTCCGGCAAAGGATAGATTTTGTTCTGGGGTGAAATTCAATTGCCAAAATAGCAATACCGTAAATCTGGTGTCCCAGCAGTGGCTGGCCAAGTTTAATAGTGTTCGGCAAAGGATAGATAATTTTGTGGGGTGAAATTCAATTGCCAAAATAGCAATACCGTAAAACAGTGGACTCAGCTGTGGCTGGCCATGTTAAATAGTGTCCGGCAAAGGATATATTTTTTTCTGGGGTGAAATTCAGTTGCAAAAATAGAAATACCGTAAATCTGGTGTTCCAGCAGTGGCTGGCCAAGTTTAATAGTGTCCGGCAAAGGATATATTTTGTTCTGGGGTGAAATTCAATAGCCAAAATAGCAATCTCCTAAATATGGTGTCTCAGTAGTGGCTGGCTAAGTTTAATAGTGTCCGGCAAAGGATATATTTTTTTCTGGGGTGAAATTCAATTGCAAAAATAGCAATCCCCTAAATCTGGTGTTCCAGCAGTGGCTGGCCAAGTTTAATAGTGTCCGGCAAAGGATATATTTTGTTCTCGGGTGAAAATCAATAGCCAAAATAGCAATCCCCTAAATTTGGTGTCCCAGCTGTGGCTGGCCAAGTTTAATAGTGTCCGGCAAAGGATATATTTTGTTCTCGGGTGAAAATCAATAGCCAAAATAGCAATCCCCTAAATTTGTTGTCCCAGCTGTGGCTGGCCAAGTTTAATAGTGTCCGTCAAAGGATATATTATTTACTGGGGTGAAATTCAGTTGCAAAAAAGAAATACCGTAGATCTGGTGTTCCAGCTGTGACTGGACAAGTTTCTTAGTGTCCGTCAAAGGATATATTATTTTCTGGGGTGAAATTCAGTTGCAAAAATAGAAATACCGTAAATCTGGTGTTCCAGCTGTGACTGGACAAGTTTCGTAGTGTCGGTCAAAGGATATATTATTTTCTGGGGTGAAATTCAATTGCCAAAATAGCAATACTGTAAATCAGTGGTCCCAGCAGTGGCTGGCCAAGTTTAATAGTGTCCGGCAAAGCATAGATTTTGTTCTAGCGTGAAATTCAATTGCCAAAATAGCAATACCGTTAATCAGTGGTTCCAGCTGTGGCTGGCCAAGTTTAATACTGTCTGGCAAAGGATAAATTTTAAATTGTTGGGTGAAATATTAACATTTTTGCCAAGTACAAACCCCTGCACTGCTCAACTGACAGGGAAATTACAATTGGCGGTTACATTCTTGCATGAAATAAAGCCTTTTTGGGCTGTGAAGCCAAAGGTAGTTGCCAATAACTTTTTTTATTTTTTATTTTTTAAAATAAATTAGTGTTCTGCATAAGATACAAACAAGTCCTGCAGGATCCATGCTTGGTTCTTTTTAATAAACGAAAGCTTGCACACATTGTCTGCGGACAGGCGGCTGCGCTTGTCTGTGATAACACCCTCGCCGTTCTAAACACACGTTCAGACAATACAGTGGCTGCAGGGTAGGCCAGCACCTCCAAGGCGTAAAGAGCAACCTCAGGACATGTGCCCAATTTGATGACCCAGAAGTTGAATGGGGCAGACCCAGTGGCGTAGCTAGAAATGATTGGGCACCACAGCAAATTTTTGAATGGGGCCCCCCTCCCCCAGTAATTTTTGCGCAAACCCCTTCCTTTCATGCCGCTATGCCTGTGGCTACTAAAGATCACTCTCTCAGACCAGGCCCAGCAGCTGTTCCATTCGCTTTCTACACTGTCTATACTGCCACTGTATATAATTTCATTGTATAATACTGTTAGTCCTCCTCCTCCTCCTGGATGGGCCCTTCCTAGGTCACGGCCCCAAAGCAGTTGCTTCCCCTGCTTCCCTTGTAGCTATTCCCCTAGGCAGACCCATCAGTCAGTACGTGTACTGTTCCACCATGTTGCTGAAATGCTGCCTCCTGCTAAGATGTTCCAGATCTGCTGGTGGTGCAGGTTGTTGTGGCGTGATGACAAAGCTTTTCCACATTTTGCCCATGCTAACCCTGCCTTCTGAGGTTTTGCCGGTGACCCAGCTGCATTGGCAAATTCTTCCTCCTCTGCCTTCTACCTTGTGCTTCCACTGAGTCCCCGGTGTCAGGTGTGAATGCCATCAGCAGCGTGTCTACTAGCGGGCTCATCTTCCTATCACACTCCAGTAAGGGAATTAAGGATGGCACATTGTCCTTGTGAAGGGATGCAGCAGGGTGGCCACCCAGTAATCAGTAAAAGTTAGAATGTGGCAGTAACTGGGCGGTCGTTGCGCAGGCACTGCATCATGTAGTCGCTCATGTCTGCCAGACTGCCCAGAGGCAAGGACAAGCTATCCTCTTTGAGGGAGGTATATCGTCTGTGTCCTCTGTATCCCCCAGTGTTCCTCCTACTCCTCTTCCTCATCCTCCAGAACTGTGCCCTGGCTGAACAATTGTGTTCCAGGCCAGGGCCTATGTTGGTGCAGATACCCACCCTCCGAGTCACTTGTATTTGGTTGGATTTAAGTTAAGGATAAGGCGTGTATATAGTTTTGTTTCTTTATATAGTAAGTTTAGCTGCATTATAGGGGGTGGGGGTGTTGTGTGTGTTCGATTAACTGAATTGATTTTCACTGTCTGGTGTTTAGGAATTTCTGCACCCGAAATTCAGCACTTGTGGCAGGCAGGGGATGTGTGTCAAACCGGCTGGGCCCAGACCTGCTAGTATATTTCGCCCATTAGGGCACAACACCAGGCCGGGCTGGAGGCTCAGTAGCACCAACCAATGCCTGTCCACAGCTACTGCGCGGTGCGAGGTTTGTCCCACAAACACACAAGTTTTAAAACAACCTGCTGTGCTGCTGAGGGTGGTGAAAGTCTTACGCTGAGTCGATGAGGAGGACGTAGAGGAGGAGGAAGCCGAGTAGGAGGAGGAGGTAACAGGATACAAAGAGAAATGCCCAGCAATCCTCGGGGCGGAAGGACATTCGCAAAAATGCTATCCGCCTTTGGGCCAGCCGCTACATTTACCCACTGTGTTGTTGGTTATGTGGACGTTGCCACAGATAGTGTTGCGCAGTGCACACTTGATTTTGTCCGCCACTTGGTTGTAAAGGGATGGTTCGCCTGCAAAAGTAACGGCAGCTGGGATACACGTACTGTGGGATAGCCACCGCCATAAGGTTTTTAAAACCGTCCACCAGACAGAATGACAGCATTTCAACCAGGAAGGACCAGGAAGTTTGAAATAATGCATTCAGAGCCATGGGTAGGGGGGTACTTCCTCTTTCTATTTCCTTTTCTCCCAGTGTTTGGGAGATGGACAGCTGATAGCTGAACACTTCCATGGGATTTGGTGGAGATGCTTGGTGACAATGACAGATGTGGTAGCGTTGCTGCCACATCCTCTGTTTGCTGGGTAACAGGTGCCACTGTCACTCACTTGGGCTCAAGTTTAGAATGTTTATTTATTATTTTTCTGTATTTTATTTTAAGTCATTTCCCTATTCACATATGTTTGCTGGGTATTTACCTACATTTTGCTGCCTTTTGCAGCCCTCTAGCCCTTTCCTGGGCTATTTTACAGCCATTTAAGTGCCCAAAAGTTCAGGTCCCCATTGACTTAAATGGGGTTCGGGTTCGGCCGAACTTCTCGAACCCGAACATCCAGGTGTTCGCTCAACTCTAGTCACCACGCACGGGATTTCGGCCGATATCTTCATTAAAGATGGTGGCTGGCGGCCCGTCGCGAGCAAATGGAGGAGGTAAGTATGAATTTTTTAATTTTTTACAGTATTTTAGGTTAAATTGATTCACTTACACAAAGCACGAGGAAATTCAGCTTCAAGGCGAATCGAATTTATCCTGAAATTCGGATCGAATTCAACTTCGTAGGATTCGATTCGCTCATCTCTAACTGCAGCTTTTAAAAATAAAAGTCAGAAATTTTGATGTTTTAGAGACATATCAAAGGTTTAGCTCAGTGGGCATGTGAGTGCTGAGACCCCCACCAATCACTAGAAAGAGGAGAGAGAAGCGTGCACAGCAAGCTGTCTCTCCTCACTGCTGAAGATGGAATCTACAGGGGCCCATAGACTTCTATGGAGCCTGTCTCTAGCAGCGAGGAAAGGATGCATGAAGTGTGTGCACCTCTCTCACCTTGTTCTAGAGATTGGTGACCCCCACCAATCTAAACTTTTGATATCTCTCTATGACATATCAAAAGTTTTTTGAAAAGTTAGTGACCCTTTAACAAACAACAGCAACATTGCAGTCTGAATGAATACTTACTTAAAATACTACCCTTTTGATAAACTCCCCTTTATGGTTCTATAATGTGGAGCAAGCATATCGTAGAACAAGTGCGAAAAGAAGCCAAAAAGCCATATGATGAAAGATTGAAGAATAAGATTAACATCTGACTTACTTTCTGCCAATTCTACAGCCAAATATACATTCAGAGCTACTACAGCAGAGATAAGCCAAAGATTATGAAAGTCTCGATGTCATCTGGTATTCAGCTGTTTGGAGCATATTGCATTTTATTAGTTAAAGATAAGAAAACTATGGCTCTGTGGGTTCTTTTACATGGGCAAATATTCTGCCTGTTAAGGAGCACCAGTCAACGATAACCGCATGACGATTGCCACTCAATTATCATTAGTATGGGAACAAATGATCTACAATAAAATTGTTTGTTCCCATACAGTTTTAATTTGTTGGCAGCACACCCCCTATTTATACAGGGCAATGTGTTGCTAACAAATAAGCATTTTAATATGAGGGAACCTATGCAAAAAGGTTGACTCCTGGAAAACCCCAATAATTAACCTATGAGTAGTATTTTAAGAGTTACCAGACAGGGAGACAAAATGCTTTAGTACATCTGGCGTTTCCCAGAATCCTCTAGGTCACTCCATGCACATCCATAGATTGTTATGGACTTGGTATGATCAGATTTATTTATATAATAATAACCAACCTAACTAAGATACCTGATCAGGTTAAGATAAATGTAAAGGCTAGAGACACCTTCAGGGACAGTTTATTAAATAATTTCATTTTACTCATTTTGGGCTAAAAAAAACTTTTTTCCATTGATCTTTATAAAAATTGTCAACAGTTTTTGTTCTATCTGCAGAATATCTTGCTTTTAGTTTTACACTGAACCCATTCAGTTTCTGCTCTGATAACTGGATGTATAGCCCTTATCTCCAAACTCCTGACATCTCATAAACACTCATTAAACCAGCCATATTCTTATTAGTTTATAAGCGATTAGCTATAATGAGTGTTTAGCCTTTAGGAATTCAGAGATAAGGGCTATACATAAGCTTTAGGATCAGAAACCCATCGGTTCAGTGTGAAACTGAAAGCAAGATACTCTGCAGATAGTCTGAAACTTAAAGGGGTTCTGCACTTTGTTTAAACTGATGATCTATCCTCTGGATAGATCATCAGCATCTGATCGGCAGGAGCGCCGCGGCCTTCTCACTGTTTACTGCCGGCCCCTCAGACCCCTGCCGATCAGATGCTGATGATCTATCCAGAGGATAGATCATCAATTTAAACAAAGTGCAGAACCCCTTTAACCATGTAAAACAAAAACTACTGAACATTATATACCAATTAAAAATATATATTTGTAGCCCAAAATTAGCAAAATGCAATCATACAAAATTGCCCCAGAAAGTGTTCATAGCCTTTACGCAATTATGAAATACTGGATTTACACCCAATATTTTTCAGCATTTTTGTGGTGTTTTTGTTGAGGTCTTTTTTCTTAAATGTCCAAACTGCCTACAGCCAGAAGTTAATTCAAAGTCTGTAGTGGAACACAAAAAACACAATATACAAAACATTTTGATTTGTGCCATTTTGCTGAATTTTCTTTTTATACGTGGTTAAAATGTTGAAAAACCATATATAGTTAGGTCCATAGATATTGGGATACCAACACAATTCTAACATTTTTTGCTCTATACACCACCACCATGGATTTGAACAGTGATTAGGGATTTTAACAGGTGAATGGTGTAGGAATTACAACAGTTTGCATATGTGCCTCCCACTTGTTAAGGGACCAAAAGTAATGGGGCAATTGGATTCTCAGCTGTTCCATGGCCCGATGTGTGTTATTACCTCATTATCCCAATTACAATGAGCAGATAAAAGGTCCAGAATTCATTTTAAGTGTGCTATTTGCATTTGGAATATGTTGCTGTCAACTCTCAAGATGAGATCCAAAGAGCTGTCACTATCAGTGAAGCAAGCCATCATTAGGCTGAAAAAACAAAACAAACCCATCAGAGAGATAGCAAAAACATTAGGCGCGGCCAAAACAACTGTTTGGAATATTCTTAAAAAGAAGGAATGCACCGGTGAGCACTGCAACACCAAAAGACCCGGAAGACCACTGAAAACAACTGTGGCGGATGACTGAAGAATTCCCTTTACAACAGTTGGCCAGATCAAGAACATTCCCCAGGAGGTAGGTGTATGTGTGTCAAAGTTTACAATCAAGAGAAGACTTCACCAGAGTGAATACAGAGAGTTCACCACAAGATGTAAACCATTGGTGAGCCTCAAAAACAGGGCCAGATTAGAGTTTGCCAAACGACATCTAAAAAGCCTTTACTGTTCTGGAACAACATCCTGGTGACAAATGAGACCAAGATCAACTTCTACCAGAATGATGGGAAGAGAATCGGAGAAGGAAAGGAACTGCTCATGATCCTAAGCATACCACCTGTGGGGAGTCGCTCTGGTAGATAGCGGTGCGGGTGCAGTACCGAGGCAAAACAAGGAGTCCAGAATTGTGCAACAAACAGTGTTTTATTCACACTGACACAAAAATAAACAGAAACAGTCTCTTGGTGGTAATTCACACAGGCCAGACACAAGGAGGCAAAGCAAAACAGGCCAACACAGGTTCAGTCACCTGGGAGGTGTAGGTGCAGGTTCGCACCACGCTGTCGGCCCCGCCGCAGGAGAATCCAGCTTCAGGTAGCCAAGAACAAAACACCTCCTTGCTGAGCTCTTTCCTCCAGGACAGAGAACTCCTCAGCCCTGTTAGCAGCTCCAGGATAATCACCTCCCCAGCTGCTAAGGAGGCTGCCTTTTAAAGGGGCCGGATAAAGTCCGGCCTGGACCGTGGGGAGTAGGCACCCACCCTACACTTTACCTACTCCCAGTAAGAGCCGGCCCGGATTAGCTTTGCAGCCAAACTAAGTCACAGAGTCTAGCAGCACTAGCTGCTGCAGACAAAAAACCTCGGTGACACGTACCTGCCATCGCATATGATACCTTGCACCCTCTTACACACCTCATAAGTGAAGTTGATGGTGGTGGTAGTGTCATGGCGCAGGCATGTATGGCTGCCAATGGAACTGGTTCTCTCGTATTTATTGATGATGTGACTGCTGACAAAAGCAGCAGGATTAATTCTGAAGTGTTTCCGGCAATATTATCTGCTCATTATTCAGCCAAATGCTTCAGAACTCATTGGACTGCGCTTCACAGTGCAGATGGACAATGACCCAAAGCATACTGCAAAAGCAACCAAAAAGTTTGTTAAGGAAAAGAAGTGGAATGTTATGCAATGGCCAAGTCAATCACCTGACCTGAATCCGATTTAGCATGCATTTCACTTACTGAAGATAAAACTAAAGGGAAAATTCCCCAAGAACAAGCAATAACTGAAGACAGTTGCAGTAGAGGCCTGGCAGAGCATCACCAGGGATGAAACCCAGCATCTGGTGATGTCTATGCGTTCCAGACTTCAAGCTGTAATTGACTGCAAAGGATTTGCAACCAAGTATTAAAAAGTGAAAGTTTGATTTATGATTATTATTCTGCCCCATTACTTTTAGTGCATTAACAAATGGGAGGCACATATGCAAACTGTTGTAATTCCTACACCGTTCACCTGATTTGGATGTAAATACCCTCAAATTAAAGCTGACAGTCTGCAGTTATATCACATCTTGTTCGTTTCATTTCAAATCCATGGTGGTGGAATTTTTGGGGTAAATTTGCCCCATCTGTTAACTTTCACATGGATGGGGTCACTGCAGCGCTACCGCTAATGACTAGCTTGAGCAGTGAAGTGTCCCAAAGAGGCACATGATCATGAAGCTTGGAAACACATTGTCACTGAGACCAGTCACTGGTTGTAGTGGCATACTTGACCCCAGCCGTGCGGAAATTGACAGACTGAGAGGAAGAAGCCATCATTTGTTGTTTTGCTTGCGAACGTCTGTTCTAATTAGCTTTAGACTAATGTGTATGAGGACCTTAAAGCTGCTGTCATTCTGCAAACAGAGCAAGGGCAGTGTGCTGTGAAACTGTCATCAAAAACACGCAATATCAATGAAGCACAAGTGGTAAATAAAATAGTCAGATTTTTCCTGGTATTTTTGCAGTTTCCTGCATTTCTATGTCTTTCATTAGCGGTAGTACTGTTTATTCACAGCTGGCTATCTTGTGGAATCTACTGATCAAAGACCCACAGTCAGCCTGTTGTTTCCATTAGCAAAGAAATCTAATGCAAGATAAAGAGTGTGCAGAACATTGCTGTTTAATGGACACGTTGTGATTGTTCTTATGCAAAGTGGCATCATCAAGCTTTATTTCATCTGTAAGAGGAGAATAAAAAAGCAAACTAAATACTAAATATCAGACAGCTCGGCTGAAAACCCTGAGGCAGCTTTTATCATCAGTGTATGGATAGTACATTGTACATGCAAGCTACTGCAGAGCTAGCACCCAACGGCCAGAAATTTTGTACCTAGAGGCAGCATATGCCGCACCTCACCTGAAGGAAAGGCCTGATAGCTGTCGGTTTCGACCCTAAATTGGACACCGGCATACGGACATGCCACACGACTGAGAGGTGTTGAGTAGTGATGAGCGGAAAGACCCACATTCGACTTTGCGACATTTACATAGTAACATAGTATATAAGGCCGAAAAAAGACATTTGTCCATCCAGTTCGACCTGTTTCCTGCAAGTTGATCCAGAGGAAGGCAAAAAACCCCTGTGAGGTAGAGCCAATTTTCCCCACTTAAGGGGAAAAAATTCCTTCCCGACTCCAATCAGGCAGTCAGAATAACTCCCTGGATCAACGACCCATCTTTAGTAGCTATAGCCTGAAATATTATTACGCTCCAGAAATACATCCAGGCCCCTCTTGAATTCCTTTATTGTACTCACCATCACCACCTCCTCAGGCAGAGAGTTCCATAGTCTTACTGCTCTTACCGTGAAGAACCCTTTTCTATGTTTGTGTACAAACCTTCTTTCCTCCAGACGCAGAGGATGTCCCCTCGTCACAGTCACAGTCCTGGGGATAAATAGATGATGGGAGAGATCTTTGTACTGACCCCTGATATATTTATACATAGTTATTAGATCTCCCCTCAGTCGTCTTTTTTCTAGAGTGAATAACCCTAATTTTGATACCCTTTCGGGGTACTGTAGTTGCCCCATTCCAGTTATTACTTTAGTTGCCCTCCTCTGAACCCTCTCTAGCTCTGCTATGTCTGCCTTGTTCACGGGAGCCCAGAACTGTACACAGTACTCCATATGTGGTCTGACTAGTGATTTATAAAGTGGTAAGACTATATTTTCATCACGGGCATATATTTGACGAACAACCGGCATCACATGCGTCACACATTCGCGATTTCGCAATATTCGTAATTTCACCTTCAATATCATGATTTGCGATTAATTTATAAGTTATATTCGCGTGCGCAGAGAATCTGTATGCTATTAATAATGTTTAAACAGCTTTACACGTATTGAAAGCTTGAAATGGTGGGAGTTGTTTGTGTGAATGGAAGGGCGCGAAAAGACATATACGAATTTTCGCAAAACATGCAGCGTACTGGAGTCTGACACAACCTGTTAACGCTAGGTAGGTAAGGGAATACAAACCGCGAATAGATTAATGCGAATATTCAAGTGACGAATGCAGGACAGTTTTTACCTATTAAATCTTTACTCTGACTGGAACAGTGGAAATTGTTAAAGAAGCAACTAAGGATGGGGAAAATTATGTCTGAATTTTTTTTTTCTTTGTTTGTATTTTTTTTTTTTAAGTTACATTTTCCTATCACTCACTATCCATCTGAAGAGCGAATATACGTAATTGCGAATATGGGGTCATGTATTCGACATATTCGCAAAAATCTCGAAATCACGATATTCAAGATCAAAACTCGCCCCGCAAATTCCCGTGCCCAACACCAGTGGCGAGTGGTGCCGTGGGAACCGCAACAGAGTACTCTCAAGGCCTTGGTCTGTTACTGATGCCAGTAATTGCTGAAAGACACGAACCGGGCACCCTTAATGGAAAATTATTATACAGGGGGCCAAGAAATGGCAACAAAACCAGTGCCGGCAGAAGCACCAGAAAAAACTAATGGTTGAAACCGCCGTGACCTGAGCGATGTGTTTGGTTTGACATTGTGATACCGCAAACTGATGAAAACGTGACTTACCCAACACTCTGAACCTATAGCAACCTTTGAAGAAATATATATATATATATATATATATAAAAAAAAATTGTAGTTTTTTTTTTCCCCCCTTTCCTCCTACATGAGCAAAAGACGTAATAGAGCACGCCAACGGAGAATGGAAAGCTGTGACAGGACCTGAACAGCAAAAATGACATACAATGATACTCTGGCTGTGGTAGTGTGCTGACACTGACATGAGGCATGCAGGCATTAGAAACCAACGAAATGGTTGAAACCGCCGAGGCCTGAGTGACGGGTCAGGTCTGACGTTGTGACACCGCAAACTAATGAAAAAGTGACCCAACATTCTGAACTTATAACAACCTAAAAATAAAACGTCAAATAGCAAAACCCGTAACCTAATGGGAAATCCACACGTAATGTGACTTTTTTTTTTTCCTTCTACTACCTTAGCAAAAGATGTGATTGACCACATCAACTGAGAATGACGAGCTGTGACGTGACCTGAAAAGCAAAAAATGACATGTAAAGACAATCCTGACTGTGGAAGTATGCTGACACTAACACGAGGCATGCAGTAATATAAACCACCTGCACCACACCACGCTGCTACAGGTGAGTACAAACGTTGCCACCATCAGCACATGCGCCCTGTTGAGATGTGGGTGTATATGCCATAAAAACAAACTAAACTCAGTTCTTGGTTAAAGTCAAGCTCATAACACTATAAATGGTCCTCATGGGTCTCTGCATTTACCTTTGTAGCAAGTAGCTTCACTCATTGTCTAGCTAACACTCTGAACCAAAGATGGATCCCCAGCACCTTGCACAGGTGCTTTTAAATACACAAACTCAAGTTCACCACCTTAAAGTGCAAGACATATATTTTATATTTCTAAAACAAATTAAACAAGACAAAGGAAGATACCTCAACACAGAGGAGCTTACTGTCTACTCAACAATTATCTTTATGACCCATCAGATGTAGAGGCTCATTACTTTATATTTACAACTTGACTTTTAGCCTACTCTTGCCATCCGGTTTGACTCTGCACATAAAACTTAACTTTTATTTTTCCACTATTAATATTATCTATGGCTAAAATTAAAATTGTTGGATGCAATTCCGCTCCACTGTTATGTCATCAACAATTAAACTAGGCTTGGAGATGGGTAGCTACCCATTCCCCTGAAGATGCCGGCGGTTAGCCGGTGAAACATGTCGGGGGGTAGTGCTGCGAGTTTTTAAATAGTTGGATCGCAATCATTATCCAAACAAATAAGTCAGATTCGTGGTGGTGAATAGGAGATAGCGGGCGGCGCGCAGTCTAGCATCTCCAAGCCTAGTTTAATTTATGACATAACAGTGGAGCGGGATTGCATCCAACAATTTTAATTTTAGCCATAGATAATATTAATAGTGGAAAAATTAAAAGTTAAGTTTTATTTGCAGAGTCAAACTGGATGGCAAGAGTAGGCTAAAAGTCAACTTGTAAATATACTGTCTACTCAATATACATATCGCAAAATAGCATTTATGAAACAATAACACTTTGTAAACAGCAACTCAGATCGACCTGGATTAATCAGCTGCCTCATCCTCTATAATGCAAGTAAGGGGATAATGCTGGATGTCAGTGTGAACAAGGCTTTAGTCTGTCTGCAGAAATAATAGCAGATAGCGAGAAAGGTTTGCTGGCGAGCAGTGAAGTGAAAGCAGACAAGAAAGACATACAGATATACACAGATAAACTGCAAGACATAGAAACGTGTGAGAAAACGAGACGGAGTCACGCTGACCTCTGCTGCCAAACCGTACTGTCGCGTGGGTGTCAAGCGTCAGCTGCCAGGCAGAATCGCTCCAGTGCAGTGCTGCTCCTCCTCACCAAAGGAGCCGACACATCGCCGGCCGGACTGTAACGGGACAATGCTGAACGAGCAAGCAGCAAACCCTCACATGACCGGAATGACCTAAACTGGGATCCTGAATGCCGACTGGGTATGGAAGCTGCTGATTCAGCCCATGTGCTGCAACAGTTGGCTAAACCTGTACACAACTACGCAGCACCGTCGTCACACCCAAGGGAGGTGTCTGCCTGGTATAAATGTGCTACCAAAGCCCCTCCCACAAATACAGGCCAATAAATCGGCCTTCAAACGTGTCATCAGAAAATTAACCTTAACCAGCCATCAGCTCCCTGCTCTACCTCTTACCCTGCGACTGGCAGTGTGCTGGCATGCTTGATAACTTGGCATCATCACTTCAGCTGGGAACAGATCTGCAGTGAGAGATCTGCTCTATTTGTTGTGGGAACATGGCTATGGTAAGCATTCATTATAAGGACACTAAGGAGTACCATATTGTGTTTGGATACATATAAGGGGCACCATATTGTGTTTGGGAACACATAAGGGGGCACCTTATTGTGCTAAAGACACCATATTGTGTTTGGAGACATATATGGGGCACCATATTGTGTTTGAAGACATATATGGGGCACTATGTTGTGTTTAGAGACATATAAGGGGCACCATGTTGTGTTTGGAGACATATAAGTGGGCACCATATTGTCTTTGGAGACATATACGGGGTACTATGTTGTGTTTGGAGACATATAATGGGCACCATGTTGTGTTTAGAGACATATAGGGGCACCATATTGTGTTTGGAGACATATATGGGGCAGTATGTTGTGTTTGGAGACATATAAGTGGGCACCATATTGTGTTTAGAGACATAATGTATAAGAGTAGAGTTAAGCGAATCCGAATTGTATAGTTCGGGTTCGTACTGAATTTTGGGGTGTTCGGGACACGGACCAAAAAAGTTTGGGTTTGGGTCCGTTGTTCGGCGATTTCTTTCCGCTTTCTGAAGGGCTGCACAGCAGCCAATCAGCTAGCGTTTTACTTCTTGCCCTAAGAAGCCATCACAGCCATGCCTACTAATGGCATGGCTGTGATTGGCCAAGTGCAGCATGTGACCTAGCTTCTATTTAAGTTGGAGTCATGTAGCGCCGCATGTCACTCTGCTCTGATTAGTGTAGGGATAGGATGCAGCTGCTGTGAGGGCAAGATTAGGCAGGGAAAACTCAGTAAAAACACCTAATGAAGTGATCAATCTACAGCTGTGAATCATTTAACTTCTGCTAGTTAATTGCTCACTGGTTTTTAGGCTGCCCAGAGCGTTTTCCTGTCAATTTTTTCTGGGGTGATCGGCGCCCATTTTGTGTCTAGTGATGCACCAGCACAAGCTGCCACCAAGTCCATCAATCCATCAATAGTAGTTTTTTTTTTTTTTGCTATATCCTATGAGGGGCTTGGCTGTGCTTATTGTCACCCCAAGAAACTCAGGATAAAAATTTCTATATTTTATTGAGGGGTGAAATTCAATTGCCAAAATAGCAATCCCCTAAATCTGGTGTTCCAGCTGTGGCTAGCCAAGTGTAATACTGTCTGCTGTCTGGCAAAGGATAGATTTTTTTCTGGGGTGAAATTCAATTGCCAAAATAGCAATCCCCTAAATCTGGTGTTCCAGCTGTGGCTGGCCAAGTTAAATAATGTCCGGCAAAGGATATATTTTTTTCTGGGGTGAAATTCAATAGCTATAATAGCAACACCTCAAATCAGTGTTTTCAGCTGTGGCTGGCCAAGTTTAATACTGTCCGGCAAAGGATAGATTTTAAATTGTTGGGTGAAATATTAACATTTTTGCCAAGTACAAACCCCTGCACTGCTTAACTGACAGGGAACTTACAATTGGCGGTTACATTCTTGCATGAAATAAAGCCTTTTTGGGCTGTGAAGCCAAAGGTAGTCGCCAATAACTGTTTTCTTATTTTTAATTTTTTTAAATAAATTAATGTAGACCCCAAAACATTGGGAAAATATAAAAAATAAAACAAAGTGTAAGTGGACGGTAGTATAACAATGGTTGGGTGAGGCCAGTATACATGTCTATTCTGCGTAAGGTACAAACAAGTCCTGTGGGATTCATGCCTGGTTCTTTTTAATAAACGAAAGCTTGCCCACATTGTCTGCGGACAGGCGGCTGCACTTGTCTGTTTTAACACCCCCTGCCGTGCTAAACACATGTTCAGACAATACAGTGGCTGCAGGGTAGGCCAGCACCTCCAAGGCGTGAAGGGCAACCTCAGGACATGTGCCCAATTTGATGACCCAGAAGTTGAATGGGGCAGACCCAGTGGCGTAGCTAAAAATGATTGGGCACCACAGCAAATTTTTGAATGGGGCCCCCCCTCCCCCAGTAATTTTTGCGCAAACCCCTTCCTTTAATGCCGCCATGCCTCTGGCTACTAAAGATCGTTCTCTCAGACCAGGCCCAGCAGCTGTTCCATTCGCGTTCTACACTGTCTATACTGCCACTGTATATAATTTCATTGTATAATACTGTTGAGGGAGCCCTGACAAAGTCATTTAGTCCTCCTCCTCCACCTGGCTGGGCTCTTTCTAGGTCACGGCCCCAAAGCAGTTGCTTCCCCTGCTTCCTGTAGCTATTCCCCTAGGCAGACCCATCAGTCAGTACGTGTACTGTTCCACCCTGTTGCTGAAATGCTGCCTCCTGCTAAGGTGTTCCAGATCTGCTGGTGGTGCAGGTTGTTGTGGCGTAATGACAAAGCTTTTTCACATTTTGCCCATGCTAACCCTGCCTTCTGAGGTGTTGCTGGTGACCTAGCTGCATTGGCAAATTCTTCCTCCTCCTCTGCCTTCCCCTTGTTTTTCCACTGAGTCCCCGGTGTCAGGTGTGAATGCTATCAGCAGTGTGTCTACTAGTGGGCTCATCTTCCGATCACACTCCAGTGAGGGAATTAAGGACGGCACGTTGTCCTTGTAACGGGGATGCAGCAGGGTGGCCACCCAGTAATCAGTAAAAGTTAGAATGTGGCAGTAACTGGGCAGTCGTTGCGCAGGCACTGCAGCATGGAGTCGCTCATGTCTGCCAGACTGCCCAGAGGCAAGGACAAGCTATCCTTTTTGAGGGAGGTATATCGTCTGTGTCCTCTGTATCCCCAGTGTTCCTTCTTCTCCTCTTCCTCATCCTCCAGAACTGTGCCCTGGCTGGACAATTGTGTTCCAGGCCAGGGTCTATGTATTTGGTTTGCCTTAAGTTAAGTATAAGGCGTTTACATAGTTTTGTTTCTTTATATGGTTAGTTTAGCTGCCTTATAGTTATTTTAATATGTTTTTAAGTACATTTGTAAATAGTTTGTTAATGGTTTGAGTGAAAGGGGGGGTGGGGGTGTTGTGTGTGTAGGGTGTGAGGCTGTTTGGGTTTATTTTCCATCCGCTTTCTACACTGTCTATACTGCCACTGTATATAATTTCATTGTATAATACTGTTGAGGGGGCCCTGACAAAGTCTTTTAGTCCTCCTCCTCCTCCTCCTGCATTGGCCCCTTCTAGTTCAGGGACCCAAAACAGTAGCTTCCCATGCTTCCCTGTAGCTACGCCCCTGGGCAAACCCATCAGTCAGTACGTGTACTCTTCCACCATGTTGCTGAAATGCTGCCTCCTGCTAAGACGTTCCAGATCTGCTGGTGGTGCATGTTGTTGTGGCGTGATGACAAAGCTTTCCCACATTTCACCAATGCTAAGCCAGCCTTCTGAGGTGCTGATGGTGACCCAGCTGCCCGTGAGCTGGCTTGGTTGCCATCCTGCTGAGTACACGGTTCCTCCTACTCCTCCTCATCCTACTTATCCTCCTCATCCTCCAGGACTGTGCCCTGGCTGGACAATTGTTTTCCAGGCCAGGGACTATGTTGGTGCAGGAACCCACCCTTCGAGCCACTTGGATGTCACTGGCCTTAAGTTAAGGATAAGGCGTGTATATAGTTTTGTTTGTTTATATAGTAAGTTTAGCTGCATTATATTTATTTTAATATGTTTTTAAGAAAATTTGTAAATAGTTTGTTAATGTTTTGGGTGAAAGGGTGGGGGGGGGGGTGATGTTGTGTGTGTTCGATTAACTGAATTGATGTGCGTCAAACCGGCTAGGCCCAGACCTGCTAGTATATGTCATCCATTAGCGCACAACACCAGGCCGGGCTGGAGGCTCAGTGGCACCAACCAATGATCGGTCTGTTGTTCCATGCCTGTCCACAGCTCCTGCGCGGTGCGGGCTTTTGTGCCACAAACACACAAGTTTTAAAACAACCTGCTGTCGTTTCCCCCTGGCTGTGCTGCTGTGGGTGGTGAAGGTGTTACACTGAGTGGATGAGGAGGTGGTAGAGGATGGAGGAAGCCGAGTAGGAGGAGGAGGTAACAGGATACAAAGAGAAATGCCCAGCAATCCTCGGGGGCGGAAGTACATTCGCAAAAATGCTAACCGCCTCTGGGCCAGCCGCATCATTTTCCCACTGTGTTGTTGGTTATGTGGACGTTGCCACAGGTAGCGTTGCGCAGTGCACACTTGATTTTGTCCGCCACTTGGTTGTGCAGGGAAGGGATGGCTCGCCTGCAAAAGTAGCGGCGGCTGGGAAAAACTTACTGTGGGAGAGTCACCGCCATAAGGTTTTTGAAACTGCCCAAAAGTTCGGGTCGAGATCGGATCCCGAACCCGAACATTTTCGTGAAGTTCGGCCGAACTTCTCGAACCCGAACATCCAGGTGTTCGCTCAACTCTATATAAGAGGCATCATATTGTGTTTGGAGATGTATAAGGTGCACAATATTGTGTTGGAACACATAACGGGACATTAAAAAGGGGTCACCATAGAGCTTAACAGTGATTTGAGGCAGAGCCTAGTGGTGTGACAGGCCCTCAGTTGTAACTTTGCTTGGGCTTTCAGAAATGCCAAATCTGCTCCTGCTAATAGGATAATTAGTAGAGATGAACAAATTGAAGCTCACAAAGTGGAATTCGTTTAGAATTTCAGGAAAAATTTGATTCGCAATTAATGCGAATTTCCTCACGCTTCGTGGTAACAAATCGTATTTTTTCCTAACATGGCGGCTACAATGGCGGCTACACGTGTTAGTACATGGGGCAAGGAACTCTGGGAAGGCGGAATGACCCGTAATGCCATGCATGCAGCCAATCAGCAGCCAGCCAGCCCGGTGATGTCACAGCCCTATAAATACGGCTGCCATCTTAGATTCAGACATTCAGTATTGTACTTTGTTCAAGGACAGACATGTATGCAGGCGCTAGGGAGAGTGAAAGAAAAACTAATTGTTAAAAAAAAAAAAAAGGAAAGAAGCGATTTACTAGTGCAGGGAAAGGATAGTGAGAGGAATCATTTCACAGGCAGGGATTGTGCAGATGCTAGGGACAGTCATAGGAAAATCCTTCCTTATTGTGAAAAAAAGCGATTTACAAGTGCAGGGAAATATTATTTGAGGATCCAGATATTCTCATAATACAGCTCTGTCATTCCAGCAATTAGTTATTGGAATGCAAGTGCTATGTTGAAAAGCTTTTTGTGGCTTTTATCTGAGGAAAAAGATAAATATATATGCAGGTCACTTTTGCTGTTAACTGCGCTGATATCATTTAGTGGCCTATTTCATTACAATACAAGAAATATATACGCAGGTCACTTTTGTTGTTATTTGCGCTGAAAGCATTTCTTGTCATATTTCACTACGCTACTAGAAAAATTAAATCATCAAATTCGTCGAAGCAGCAGCGGCAGCCTGAGTTTAGAGTCGCTGATGAGCAGTTTTCTTCACCCACATAGTGAAGAAACTACTCACCAGCAGCAGGCAGACCTGGAGCAGGACCTGAACCAGCAGGTCGTGGCACACTTTGACAGCACCCTGCCAACCATCATAGAAGATCCGCTGGACTACTTGGCAGCCAAACTAGATTTGTGGCCGCAACTGGCTGAGTTTGCCCTGGAAAAGCTGTCCTGCCTGGCCAGTAGTGTGTCATCAGAGCAGGTGTTTAGTGTGGCGGGGGCCATAGTTAACCCAAGAAGAACTCAAAATGTGGATAGACTTACTTTTGTCAAGATGAATCAGGCGTGGATCAGCCAGGATTTCCACGCACCAATGCCTGATGCATCAGATTTGATCATCCATCTCCACACTATGTCACCGTGCCACTCTGTGGTATCATGCTGATACTGTTGCTGCCATCTCAACACTATGTCACCTTGCCACTCTGTGGCCTCCGGATGCTGCCCTGTCCACACTATGTCACCATGCCACTCTGTGGTATCATGCTGCTGCTGTTGCTTCCATCTCCACACAATGTCACCTTCCCACTCTGTCGCCTCCTGATGCTGCCATCTCCACATTATGTCACCTTGCCACTCTGTGGCCTAATGATACTGCTGCTTTCACCTCAACACTTTGTCATTGTGCGACTCTGTGGCCTCCTGATGCTGGCGCCACCTCCAGACCCTGTCATTGTGCCACTTGGTGGTCTCCTCATGCTGCTTCAACCTCACCACTAGTCATAGAGCCACTCTTTGGACTTCTCATGCTGTTACCACCCTCCCCATTCTATGACGAAGTTGCTATTGTCCTTGCTTGGCCTTCTTGAAATCACCATTTATTTGACCTTTCTTCTGATCCTGTCTGTGTAGCAGCTGTAAGGCCTGTATGGTCCCATCAGAATTGGCTTACGATTTGGTAGCCAAAAGCAAGAGTTGGTACAAAACACAGAAGACATGCAAATATTACCTTCACGTGTCATCTCTGTTTTAGATCCACTCTTTAGATCCACTGTTTGTTTTTGGCATTACCAGTACTGATTGATTACTGAGCAAATGCTGACTGAGTGAAGGCGTATGCTCCCCAGAAAGGATCCGTTTTTTGTGGGTTATTATTCTGATGGATCACAGAAAGGGCAAATTAATCAGTGACATCAACAAAAAGTTACTGCTCACACCCTCTCCCCTCTGTCGGAGAGCTCTACTTGTATAAGCATTTAATAGAACAGGTTCTGTAGACATCTAGGTCGAATTGGCTGACGAGGGTATAAAAGGAGTGCGCTTCTTCTTGACACCAACATGGACCAGTAAGGCTGAGTTCATACTTTAGTTATTTGGTCAGTTTGGGAGAATTTAAGGATACTTTCTTATAATTTTAATCAAGTTTTGGTTCAATTTAATATTAAACATTTAATGAATTTACTAATAAACATTACATGTTGCCTAAGACAGGAAAGTATAGGCCAGTCTTCTGTTTATTCAACAACGTTATAATGCGATGTAGAAAGCATGCAATGAAAACAATTCCTCTCCACCTGGAGACAAATCCTGTTAAGATTGCTGCAAGTGCGGTATTGGCTGCTCATCAACCAGGATACTTCTGGGGGCAACCTGCCTGGCATGAACAGGCCTCCAGTAGCTACAAACAATGAAAAGACAAAGCTTAAAGATAGCTTGGAGCCCGGAAGAGTCACAAATTTAATCAAGATTAAAACCATAACTAACAGGCCAGTCTCTTCGTCAGGGAAAACATCACAGGTTTCCAGTAATAGGGAAATGAAAAGGAGGGCATCCTTATTATATATAATTAATTTAATAATAAAATATTTAATAAATTTACTAATAAAATTTCCTTTTTGTCTACTACAGGAGAGAATCGGCCAGTCTGTTTATTCAACAATGGGGTGTTGCGATGGAGAAAGCATGCCAAGAAAAAAATTCCTTTTCACCTGGAGACGAATCCTGTCAAGATTCATGCAAGTGCGGTATTGGCTGCTTATTGACCAAGATACTTCTGGGGAAAACCTGCCTGGCATGAACAGGTCTCTACTAGGAGCCGGACAATGAGAAGAAGACAAAGCTTTAAGATTGCTTGTAGCCTGGAAAAGTCGTGAAGATTCAAACAAACCAACCAGGCCCCAGTCTCTTCGTCCAGTGAAAACATCATGGGTTCCCAGTCATCACGGAAATCCTGTGTTGCACGGAGATGGAGAGGGTCTTGGGATTCCCACTGCACTATACGGACTTCTCAGAAATGAACCGCTGCTCCCGACAGCTGCTCGTTAGAAAGTCATGGAGCATCCAGGTCATCCGGCATCTATTCACCCCGCTGAAGGATTATTTTGAAAGTGTGTAGAAGCTGACACGGAGCCCCCACGCTGCAGATTTCTCATGGAGACACTTATTAAATTATTATTTTGTGCATTAGCAATACTGATGGATTATTGAGCAAATGCAAACCAAGTGAAGGCACATGCTCCCCAGACAGGATCCATTTTTTGTGGGTTATTGTTCTCCACTCTGTCAGGGGAGGCTCTACTTGTATAAATATTTAATAGAACAGGTTCTGTAAACATGTATGTGGAATCAGCTGACGAGGGTGTAAAAGGAGTGCACTTCTTCTTTACACTAACATTGACCTGTAAGGCTGGTCAGTTTTGGCCCCGTGACTGCCCAAATAAGTGAAGTGTGCAGTGATTCTAAGAGCGATGGCTGTCATCTGCATGTCATACTAAATCACAGTATTATTTCCCTACCCCAGCACACCCCCTATGCGTGTTACTGCAAGGCAAAGTGTTCTACACCCTTATAAAGGCTCTCTGTAGCCCAGAAATAGCCTTTTTTTTTTCGCGATTCACCGCAAATATATTCGGATCGAAGCAAATTTTTTCGGAAAATTCGTGAACCAGCTGAATCGAATTTTTGAGAAATTTGCTCATCTCTAATAATTAGCTTCCTTTGAAATCAAGACAGATTTATAAGACTGTCTGTGCTGCTCAAAGAAACCAACTACAGCACAGCTTTCATTTTTTTAAGCGTAGAATCTGAAATGAAAGCTGGAATGTGATTGAGTGCTATGGGAAACAAAGGTGGTTTTTCTTTTAAACCGTTTCAAATATAATATGGGGAGTTTTATAGGCCCTTTGAGCCAACCTCTTTTTGCACAAAAATTCCGAACATTTTGCCTTATTATGCCACTGAAAAAGAGGGAAAGGTGCTGGAGGGATGAGGTAGGACTTGCTCTCCTCAATGCCTTTATGATTACTTGAACCCTGTTTTCTGGTGCAAGTCACACTTGAAATTTATTCCAGCTCCAAGTTGGCCTAGGTTTCAGATTCTGGTGCACAGCCTGCCAAAATGCCTCAAAATTATTAACAGGTGTGCACCACTGGACGCATCTCATGCCTCCACTAGCTAGTCATGACTGGCAGTAGAAATCATCAACCTATGTCTGTGTGCAAAATATAGTATGTGTTTTAGATTTGAGCTCCAGTAGTGACAGGGAATAATGTGAGCAATGACAATCTCTGTAAAGCACTGATCTACACATATATTCATGATATACGCAATGGAATTAAATATGTTTTAATAATAATAATAATAATAATAATAATAATAATAATAATAATATAAAGCTGTTACCCCTATACTACAAGCCTAGGAGCCTAGATGTTTCCAGAGGAAAGCAGAGATAAGTCTTACTTGAGCCATTTTCAAGGGTGGACCTGAAAGTCCTAAATCTCTTATCAAAAATGATCCACAATTGAGTCACATTATTATGACCACTTCCTACTTTTGACATCGGCAATGTGTAGTCCATGGAGAAAGTCATGTGTGGTGAGCTGCCTTGGTGGGTATATAAAGTGTGTGATGCACACGTATCTGCACACGTATCCCTAGTTGCAGTCATGGGTAAAATGAATGATTTATCAGAGTTGCAAACAGGGATGATTATTGGCTGTTGGGCCAAGAGTGGCAGTATTTCTGAAACTGCGCGGTTTGTGACCTGTTCTTGTACTGTGTGGTATAAGTGTATTGTGAGTGGACAAATTGCACCATTGTGAATAAGACATGTGGAAACTGCGGAGCACCATGTGCCATTGATGTGCGAAGTGAACATTGGCTATGAAGGTGTGGAAGTGCAGACCAATATGCTATAATAGCAGTGCACCCTAAAAATGAACCAGGTGTCTACCAGACATGTGTCTAAAACAACATTTCAGTGAACTCTACTGGATATGAGGTTCCAAAGCAGACAGATGGTCACTACACCTATGCTACCAAAGTTGCATCAGCAGAAAAGGCTTCACTTTTCGGATTGGAATTGGACTTCTGCTAATTGGCAAAAGGTTGCCTTCTCCAATGAGTCATGTTTTCTGCTTCATTGAACGGATAGACGTTGGCGTTTCAGGCAACAAACTTCACAGAACAAACAAGCTGCAACCGGGAAAAACACAAGCTGGTGGTGTTATGGTCTGCGGAATGTTTTCATGGCATCCTCTGGGCCCACTTATCCATGTGGAAGGCACTATCAACCAGCTTGGGTATGAATCCATCCTTGCAGATCTTCCTTGCAGAGGATTGGATCTTCCAGTAAGACAATGCGAAATGTCACATGGCTAGAAATGTCCAACATTGGTTGGAAAAGCATGACTAAGACTTCCAAGTATAACCCTACCCCCCTACTTCCCCAGACTTGAACCCAATTGAGCATCTGTGGGACCACTTTGATCATCTATGGATCCTCCTCTACACACCCTCCATCAGTGGTGGGATGCAGTCAGCATGGTTCTAAATTCCTGTGACAACCTACCAGGACCTTACTGAGTGACTCCCAGCCAGTCTTGCTGACATCTGTGCTGCCCACAGTGGTTACTATGGGTATTAGCTGCTGGTCATAAGAAATGTGACTTAACTGTGTATATAAATAAAAATAAAAAAACAATGAAAAAAACAATTCACAAAATAAGTACAGACTTTTCCGGACAAATGGTCTTTCTGAGCCGTGCATGTTGATGAATGAGATAGAGGTTTTTTTCGTTTTAAACAATTGCCATTGTTCTTTTCTGTTTGAAATTTTCTGAAGAGCATAAGGAAATCATTTGACCTTTTGATTTGCAAATGTTCAGCCGTAATACACTAATAATTCTCCAGCGAAAAAAAGGAAAGAAAATAACAGCCCTGAAAAGACAGTCAGTATGCTAGCATGACGCTACACAGATAAGTGAACCAAAATAGGTTTAACAGTGTCACACCACTCACTCTTCCCTGCTGGGATATAAACAATGATCCCTTCACATGAAAAAATAATAAGTACAGTCTATTTAAAGAAAAGCCTTCACCTAATAGAAAGCCCAAATGTTTAAAAAAGATTTTGGCAGAACACTTCTGTTTTATATTGGCAAGACAGTAATAATGTATTATGTGTCACTGGCGATTTTCAGCTGCGCAGCATTTTTATATGATAATTATCAAGCCACACAATTAAGAAACAACCGCAGAAATTTACTTAGAGATTTACTTTAAATTGCCTGGCTAAAATGTGACATTTTATTCTGCACAAAGTAAAATCCATAAAGGTAGAACTGTAGATTTCTAAGTAGATTGGACTGAATGTGCCAAGAATATACGTATATCTTGAGCACTATAAATCTACTTCTACATGCATTCAGCATTTTAACAATTGCCGTACATTTTTAGGGAACAAATGGGTATTGTCCCATTATTTTTTAATTAGTTAGGGGTAAGGACTCTTCCACATGTCAGTGATTCACGTATGTGTTCTGTCTATGGTCTCTATTGACTTTAATACGTGTATTCACACAGTTACAGTGGTCCCTCAAGTTACGATATTAATTGGTTCCAGAACGACCATTGTATGTTGAAACCATTGTAACTTGAGTAATTGGTTCCAAAGCCCTAAAATGCCTTCAAAGATAAGAAAAAATGAAGATTTAAGGGAAAAAAAGCTGATAACTGAGACAGATAAATCAAGTCCTCACATATAACAGTCAGAGATAGATCCTAACTAACAACTAATACAGCTATTTACCAGAGAAGTGGCATTAAATGGCTGGATCTGATCTGAGACACTGTATGCTGAGTCTAGTTTCAACTTACAATGGGTCATAAAAGACCATTATATGTTGAAAATATTGTATCCTGAGGCCATTGTATCTTGAGGGTCCACTGTACTTACCATGGACCATGGGTTCTTCACGCACATTATAGTGTATGGGTCCATGAAAACCATGGACAGAACACTGATGCCATCTGGGTTTTCACGGATCGTTGCTATAAGATGCTCTGGAAACTAATTTTCACCCTAGCAGTGTCTGTGAAACACAGATGATGGACAGACTGGAAATCACGACGCCACAAGTTAAACACGGATGGATCATGGACAGTATCACAAATGAAACACGGACCATGCCGTCACAGACATGCCAGGGACACGTATGTTTGAATGAGGGCTAAGTAGCCCAGATAATTCAGTTATCAGTGCCCTATTGTGTTGGCAGGATCAAATTACCACCGCTTGCTATGTGGCATCACACCTCAAGAGCCTCCAATTTGGTAAGCTAGGAAAGAGACTGATGTACAGTAAGGAAATTAATAGTCGCATGTCCTGTGACCACAATAGGACATGATAGGGACCTAAAGTGGTTTTTCGGGATACATCAACATACTTCAAAAAAATTATTTATGAAGATAGCTGTAATTTTGTAATGCGCTTCTTTTTTATTGCTCCTATCTTCTGTTCTGAGCTGTAGTCACATGACCATGTCCATGCAGCTCTTTCCTTTTTCTTGTGATGTCATGTCCATGTCAAAGCAGCAACAGGAGCAGTAGTGATAGGGGAGTGTCTATGTAACTATCTTAGTGGGAGGGGCTATAAACTAGCTGGGGGTTGTTAGTGGCGGTGCTGGAACTGTGGCAGAGAAAGAAGTGCATCATAGATTTGGTTGGCTAAAGCAACAGGAAGTGCCTCATACAGGATAGAAACTAAACTGAGGGATTTGCTAAGGCTGCGTTATCTATGTTTTGTAGATCTGGTGTCACGAGGGTGTCACGACCTATCGCTGACCCCTGTTGTGCCTGGGGTCAGAAGGTGGAAGCAGGTGGCTACTCACTCAGTTTCAAGAGATCGCTTCATGACCTAGTGGTCAGAATGGATTCCGGTCCAGGTTTTCCTGCTTATGTTTGTGATCTCTTTTTGTCCCATTTAGGGATCTGTAGCTTTTCTTTTCAGCTGTTCTCTGTCAGTCACTCCTAGCTACTATATTTTCTCCCTTTCTACTTCCCTTGTTGACATATATAGACCTTCCTTCCAGATCTACTATTATGACCTTAGGTGGACAACTGGAGCTGTTGGAACTGGAGCTGTTGGATCTCCGGTCACTCCTGTTGTTGCTGTCTCCCTTCGGGGATTGTTATTTGTGTTGTTTTCCCTTTCCCTGTTGTTACCCTAGGTGTCAGTGGAGAGGACTAGTGCTCCCACTGCCCCATTTACTACCTAGGGCTTTTTTCAGGGTAAGCCAGGGACAAGGCATTTGATCAGCGAACGGGTTAGCAGCCCGTCTAGAGATGTCAGGGCAGCCAGGTGCCAGTGCTAGGTGAGCTAGGGGTCACCACTCCTTTCTGCGCCGCACGTCTGTTACCTGCCATCTCAAACGTGATATCCGACTGCCTGATCCGATGCAATTGCCGGCTGTCGGACAGTTTTTGTCTGTCAGAAACCCAGCATTTATGCCGAAATTCAGCCTGATCACCGCTGGACCTTATTGCAGTCAATGATGTTCCGGAGGTGATGTAGAGGATCTGACAACACCGGATCATGTGAGATTCAGCAGGATGTACCAGCACAGAATGGAGGTATAAACAAAGCCTTGCATAGTTTATGGGAGAGTCCAAACTGACAAAAAAAGCATGGGGAAGATGTACCGGAGAGATGCAAATACATGATGATGTCTGTATAATTCCATAGTAATCTGTAAAGCCGCTTTAGTTTTTTCTATGTCCTCTTGGTTGAGATGCAACTGACCACCACCTGCACCTAAAGCACTCACATGGATCACTGCCATAGGATCCTGCAGGAATATAAAATAACTATGAGCAGTTGGTCCCTTACTGGTAACTTTCTTTTGGATTTCATAGGAACAAGGAGCAAGTGCATAGTCTTCCATGTGTATATGAGGACATGCTACAGTAGAGAATGTATATGCTGTATAAGGGCACTCTGGCTGGGCATGCCCTGAATTGTAGACTGCTTGTGTGGAAGGGGGCTCTGTATCGATTATATTATATAGGGGTAAAACTCTCTGGGTGGGGTGCTGTTTATGGGAGTAATCTCTGGTAGACAAAACAGGGGCACACTTTGTCACTGTATATATATGCAAGCACTTATAATGGGGTAATTTCTGGCAGGTACTACTATGGGGACACATAGAAAGCAGTTTATGGGAGGTAGGCTGTGTTTAATTCAGATGCTGTCAATCATTTTTTTATGTGCTTATTCATTATTCATTATGCAATTACCGAAATGTGCAGTACGGTATTTTTATCTAAGATACTAGGGAGTGTCCTAAGTGTCCTTACGGCAGTGTTTCGCATTAGGGCAGAAGTTTAGGAAAGTGCAGCCTTATTAAAGGGGTTCTCTAGGAATGATTTAAAATGGCAACCAGCCACCTGTCCTGGATTGGGAGCAGGACCGGTTGTCTCTACTTGCATAGCTGCCAAGGGGGGTGAGAGGATGAGGCCTCAGTACACATCACACTCTGGTCCTTGCATATACTACATATTGGTGAGTTTTCCTGTCAGGCTGCTCAGCCATGATGACATATCATAGGCAGGATCACATTATTACCACTAGTGATGAGCAAATTATTCAAAGGTCCGATTCGGCTGCTTTGTCGAAATTTGCTATGTTTAAATTTCTTTGTAAGTAGTGGGTGCAATGATAGCAGGGGCGTAGCTAGAAATGACTGGGCCCCACAGCAAATTTTTGTATGGGCCCCCCCCCCAACGCGTATATTATAGGGGGGGTGTTATATGGCTGAGTGGCTACTACTGGCACATTATAGGGGGGGTGTTATATGGCTGGGTGGCTACTGGCACATTATGGGGGGGTGTTATATGGCTGGGTGGCTGCTGGCACATTATAGGGCCTATAATGTGCCAGTAGCCACCCAGCCATATAACACCCCTATAATGTGCCAGTAGTAGCCACTCAGCCATATAACACCCCCTCCCCTATAATGTGCCTGGCCCATAACCCCCTATAATGGGCCAGTAGCCAATGCAGATGAATGATAATTAATTCCTCTTCCCCCATCCCCCCAATGTAGTCCATCATTTAGAATTATTGATTTTTGTCCACCTAGCCGAAACCAAAAAAAACTCTAGACACAGTCACAGTCAGACTGTACTTACACAGTCACACGTCCGGCGACAGCGATGCTCTGATGCCCTCTGCAGCGCAGCGGCGCGATTACATCATCGCGCTGCCTGCGCAGTTCCGCCAGGCGCCGCCAGCCTCTCTCATAGGCCAGCACCACCTCCCCATCTCCAGTCCCGCCTCCCTTCCTGCCCTGTAACTAGGATCGCCTCGTGGCTCGCACTGCAGGACAGACACATGAGAGTCTGAGACTGACGTGAGTCGTAACTAAAGCAATTAGCCTGCGCAGCGTCAGCTGATTACTGGGGCGGGGAAGCAGAGGAGAGAGGACACGTGCTGCCTGGCGCCGGGCCCCTTGTCAGCCCAGGCCCCGAAGCAGCCGCTTCCCCGGTAGTTACGCCCCTGAATGATAGAGAGCTGCGACTGAGCCACTCCCCGTTATTCTACCCCTCAGATGCCGCATTTATACATGATCACGGCATCTGATATAAATAACAGATTGTAGAATAAAAAAAAAAAAATCATACTTACCTGATCCATTTGCTCCTGACAGGCCGACGACTGTCATCATCTTCGAAGATCTGATGTGAAATCTTGGGTGGCCCGTGATGACGTCATCACGCCTGGCTTAATGGCTGCATCTGGCCAGTCGCAAGCAAATGGATCAATTAAGTACGTTTTTTAAATAATTTTTACACTATTTCAGGTTAAATCGATTCGCTACCACAAAGCACAAGGAAATTCGGCTTTGCGGCTAATCGAATGTATCCTGAAATTTGGATCACAGTCCATTTTGTGGACTTCGATTCACTCAACACTAATTACCTATTGTTGAGCAGTGTAGTGTAGTGTGTGGTGAGAGCTCATCCCCTAGACAGCTCTGCAAGTGGAGGCAACTAGTCCTACTCACATTCTATGACAGGTGCTGGCAGCCCTTTTAAATAATTCCCGGAGAACCCCTTTAAGTTACATTTCTTATATATTCTATTAATAAAATTTCCTCGACTTTCAAAAAGATGACAATTCTGCTGCAATATTTAAAAATGTGGATGGCAAAAGCAAAATATAATTGTACATTAATTCAATTAAGAAACCACCAGGCTGAGATTAGGAATCTAATTATAGTCATATGAGCTGGAATGAAAGAAAAACAAATGTTCCATGATATTATCAAGTAAAATATACACTAAATATAGATTCAGCTATCATTATTACACCAGCTCACATACATGGGATTTTTTTTTAACCATTTAGAGGGCAACAAGCCAAGATACAGAATTCATTACACCTGTGTAGGCAGGTAACCAAATACAATATTGCTGTCATATCGCAAAAAACTAATGAAAACAATACACACTGCAGTGCAGCACATAATGTGCCCAAGCAGCGCCACATACCACAATGTAGTACAAAATATCTCCCTAGCAGCACCAAACAAACCAGACAATGCAGGACAACATACCTCCCAAGCAGCGCCAAACACCACATTGCAGCACAAAATACCAGTGTAGTAGCACCACATATTAAAGTGCAGCACAAATACCTCCACAATAGCACCAGATACTACAGTTCAGAACAAAATACCTCCCTGGCAGAACCAAATGCCACATTGGAGCACGAAATACCTGTATAGTATAAGTTTACAGTCTGTGCTGCTTAGTAAATCTACAAGTGTGCACCCCACCCAGTGTTAGACTGAAATCCCTTGGGCCCACTAGAGGAAATGATTCTGAGGGCCCACCCTCTGTGCATATAGGACTCTATGATCCATGTTTTATTGAGGTCCATTATTGTCAGATCATGAGCCCACCGGAAGAATCCTTTGGTACTCTGGTGGGCCAGTCCGACCTGTCCTAATCACACATTAGGATGGACAAGACAGACCGTGGTAAGGTGGGGCTGTGGTAATGGAGACTGTATACAAGTGTTGCTGTGTCCCCATCCTCCTCTCTGTACTTCATGTCTCCTCATGAACCCCATTCCTACAAAGATTCAGCTGAACATCATATTAAACTGAATTCAGGATAATAATCCATAAATAGAGCAGAACGGAGGATGAGGCAGCTCTTTAGATCAGTATTGTAAAGTAACTTGTCCTCCTGTGTGATTATGACAGGTTTTGTGTGTACTAATAGGATGGTGGGCATTTTATTTCTCCTAATGAGAGATTGCCTAGGGATTTTGTCCCTAGACAAAACGAGTCATTATAACTAGAGATGAGCAAATTTCTCAAAAATTTGATTCGGTCGGTTCGCCGATTTGATCCGAATTTATTTGTGGCGAATCGCGTTAAAAAACTGCTATTTTCTGGCTGCAGAGATCCTGTATAGTGGTGTAAAACACTGTGGCTTGGAGAAACACGCATAGGGAGTCTGCTGTGGTAGTAAAACAATACTGTGAGTCAGTATGACATGCAGATGACAGGCGTTACTCTTAGAATCACTGCACACTTCACTTATTTGGGCAGTCAAGGGGCCAAAACTGACCAAATAACTCAAGTGTAAACTCAGCCTTACAGGTCAATATTAGTGTCAAGAAGAAGCGCACTCCCGTCTTACAGAGATCGTCATGACGTGTGGCAGACGGCCCAAATAATTTTGTATAAAATGTATTTGCCAAGCATCTCAAATTTACAAATTAAGCATAGCATTAGCATTAGAATACTTTCTTGCACTTTATTTGGTTTGCAGAGTGCTGTTGCATTGTATGTTTTACCTTGTGTTTTCAGCCATAGCAACGTGCACCTGCGCATTGGGATGTGCTGTCTGACCCCCCTTTTTTTTTTGCATTCCTTTTACACCGTCGCCAGCTGATTCCACATAGATGTCTACAGAACCTGTTTTATTAAACGCTTATACAAGTAGAGCCCCCCTGACAGAGTGGAGAGATTGTCAGCAGTAAGTTTGTGTTGACTTTACTGATTATTTTATCCTTCCTCTGATCCATTAGAACAATAAACCCCAAAAAACGGATGCTGTCTGGGGAGCATCTACCTTCACTCAGTCAGCATTTGGTCAGTAATCCATCAGTATTGCTAAAGCCAAAAAAAAAAAACAGGAGTGGATCCAAAACACGTGAATGGAATATTTGCATGTCTTCTGTGTTTTGTACCCACTCCTGCTTTTGGCTACCAAATCATAAGGCCCCCATTTTGGACTGGTAGCGAGGGTCTAACATGGTCGAAAGCCAGTAGTCATCCCGAATGGTGACAATTAGTGATGAGCGGCAGGGGCAAAATTCTTGATGTGTCGATATTTGCGATAAAAGTTTGCAATTCAAATATTCGCGCTCAACACTAGTGACAATTCGGCGATCACTACGCAAGCAAGTGAGCATGCATTGGGTCATTTGCGCAAGTGACTCAGAGGGACTACCTGCCTCCATCTTGCCCTGTAGCTCCTTTGGCTGCTCCTGCTCCTCCTTTCCTGTTCCCTGTGTAGAAAAACCCAATTTCTCTACACATTGATTGTGCTCGAATGTCCTCCTCCTCCTCTAGTTCAGCCCCAACAGGGCTCATGTGGCCGTGAGAAGTAGTCGCCACATCTCCAGTCCCCTGGCCAGCCAGATTTAGCAACATCTGTTCCAGGACATGAATCAGTGAAATGACAGTGTTCATCCCATAGTCCTGGCGACTGACAAATAAAGTGGCCTCCTCAAAGGGCCCGAGCAAACGGCAGGTGTCACGCATGAGCTGCAACTAGCGAAAATGAAAGTTACACAAGGGAGTACCTCTGTCCGCCTGAAATCTAGAAATCGTTTCTAGCCTTTCTCTGTTCATATAATCGGTCCAACACATGGAGGGTGGAATTCCAACGGGTGGAAACATTGCATATCAGCCTATGTTGGGGGATGCCGTTCTGCCACTGCAGCTCAAGGAGGGTGTGCTTTGCAGTGTACGAGTGGCTGAAGTGCGTGCAAAATTTCCTGGCCATTTTCAGGATCACTTGCAGATGGGCGGAAGACTTCAGGAACCGCTTTACAACCAGCACAGCGCCGACACTTTGTTCTTCCCGTTGTCGGTCACCATGGTTCCCATTTTGAATTCTCGAGGAGAAAGCCAGGATTCGATTTCTTGATGAAGGACTCGGAGCAGTTCCTCCCCTGTGTGACTCCGTTAGCCCAGGCAAACTAGGTGCAGAACAGCTTGAAACCGCCGTGCCCTGCACATGTAGTATGCTGGTGGGGCACTGTGAATTGTCCCTGCAGTGGAGGCTGAGGACACAGTGGAGGCAGAGGCGGACAGTGTTGCAGGACCAACGGCAGAAAAACGTGGAGGCGGAAGCGACGTCACCTGCCCAAGTTGTTGGTGTGGCTGGGCAGGAACTACATTTACCCAGTGGACCGTGAATGACATATATTATCCTTGACCGTAGTTAGAGCTCCACACGTCGACACTGCCGTGCACTTTGGCAGACACCGACAGGCTCAAGGACTGGCCCACCTTCTGTTCTACATATGTGTGCAGCACAGGTACTGCCTTTTTGGCAAAGAAATGACGGCTTGGGACTCTCTACCTCGGCTCGGCACAAGCCATCAGTGATTGGTTGCTGACGGAATGACTGATGAGGAGTAGGAGGAGCAGGAACATCAGGACCAGCAGATGATGGGAAGGACAGACAGGTGGTGGAGCCTTGACTGCATGAAATTGGGTGTGTGCCACTAGGTGATGTAGCAGTTGCTGCGGCAGGCTGGACCACCACATTGGAGCAACAGTTCTCTTAGGCCACTTTATGATGACGCTGCATGTGTTGACGCAGGGCAGTGGTGGCAGCATTGGCACCCTGCCCACGCTTTACCTTCTGCCCACAAATTCAGCAAATGGCCATGTTCACCTCCTCCGGTGGCCTAACAAAAAATTGCCACACCACCTAGTATGGAATTTTCCCCCCAACACTCTGTACTGATTGCCTGCTACCGCTCCCTCCATGAACCCCTGAACTGCTAGTTCCCAGGCAGGTAGTCTCCTGCAAAGCGGGCAGTCTACCCCCGGCACGTTTGGCTCCCGACCTCCCACTGTTCCCAGCCATTCTACCACCTTGCTGGCTCAGCTGCTGCCTCATGCACAAGCTGCCACCCTCTTCTCCTGATGATGATTAAGCCCCTTTTTCACCCGGCTCGCAAGTGCGATCGGCTTCATCCTCATCCACTACTGTCTGCACGCCACTGATGTCCCCCTCAATGGTCTCATAGCCAGGAGCCTGACCGCTCGCAACATCAGCTCCCAGGTGACTCTCATTATCTCTACTTGCCCGCCTACCGGAGGAAGCTGCAGATCTCTCCTCCAGATCTCAGCTGGGCAGTAGCTGCTGACCTATAGTAGCTCGTCCTCACTGAAAAATAGAGGGGGGCTTGCGGCAGATAAAACTTCTCTAGCAGAGGGAACAGAAAAGGACAAAAGGCAGGTTGAGGACAGGTGAGGGCACAGGGCCTGCTCCCGGGCCATCCCAACTAAGCGTTGTGTCTGAAGAAGCCACCGACTTGGCTGGGGGTGTTCGATGTCACTTGCGATGAAGTAGAAGACCGAGTCGACCATTCAAGCACTGCTAGGTTGTTGGTCAAGACACGACCGCTAGATGACATCGGGAGCTCAGGCCTCTCGCTGAGACTCCTGCTTCCACCCCCCTTTTTTTCTGCCTGTGACAGAAACATTTTCACCACTGGCCGTTCCCTTTGATGGGCCGGTCACTTGTCTGTCTGACATACAGTTAGATAGAATAATGAAATTTTAAGGAAATTTATACACCGCAAAAAAAGCTGTAGTACAAAATTACTTGACCGCAGAGCGGCAAATAAAACGTACTTTTTTTTACACTTATACATCCCAAAAAAGGCTGTAAAACAATGTAACTGCATCACAGAACGGCAAAAAAGACATACTTTTTTTACACTTATATACCCCCAAAAAAGCTGTAGAGCAATTTAAATGCACCGCAGAGCGGTTAATATGACGTACGTATATTTCCTATAAATACAACACAGCACTTGCACCCCAATAACAAACATGATTTGCTGGAATCACAGAGGTATCATCTATTGCAAACCTAAAAGCAGCAGAATAATAGCAATTTGGGTCCCCAGTGCAGCAAGGTGTAATAGAATCGCTCCTATTACCCAGGCTGCGCACTTCCCTATTGCACCCTGTTCTCCTTTTATAGAGTGGATAATGCCTCCCTATGCTTTCCCTACACCTAGAATAATCTTTCCCTGAACTTGTAAATCGTTTTTTCAGCACAATAAAGTCTTTTCTAACACTGTCCCTAGCGCCTGCTAACGTCTCTCCCTGCACTAAGTACACTGGAAAATGGCAGAATCCAAAATGGCTGAGGATATTTATGGGCTGTGACATCACAGGGCTCGCTGGCTGCTGATTGGCTGCATGCATGGCATTGTGGGTGATCCCTCATTACCAGAGTTCTTTGCTCCATGTCCTCACACTTGCAGCACCCATTTTAGGAAAAAATGTGATTCATCACCACAAAGCATGAGGAATTCAGCTTCAGTGCGAATAAAATTTTTCCTGAAATTCGGATCTAATTCCACTTCGTCAACTTCGATTCGCTCATTATAGCTAATTAAATATATTCTCAAATACCTTTCTAGTAAAGTAATATCTAAGCATTTTCATTTTCCTAGAGAACCCCTTTAAGGAGAAATACTCCTATTCAGTAAAGCCTCTCCAGATACCAGTGAATTTTAGTCAGGAAGAAATTTGACATTTCTAGCACACTAAGGCTAGTTTCACACTAGCGGCAGGACGGATCCGACAGGCTGTTCACCCGATCGTTTGCAAAGTGGTCAAGTCCATCACTGAGTTTAGCTAGAATTATAGGTTTCCGTCAAACTACCATAGTAAGTAATTCTTTCGGAGACCATGGTGAGTCTGCAGGAACTCATACTTTTTAGTTTCCACAGACACATTCTCATTTTTTGGCTGCTACATATCAACAAATGCTTTTGAACTTGGCACTTTAAATTATGTACAAAAACAGAAGGGTTTGTGTCTCGAGAATGACAGAATCCAATGAAACTTCCCTAGGGAGGTGCTTGATCAATAAGTTGTCTAACTTGCTAGTTTCTGCAAAAGTGTGCTATATCTGTTTGTCCGCCCATGTACAGACTTCTGCCTGATTTCCAGATTCTGATTCTCTGCTGTCTGACATGACCTGGGCCTGATCACTGTACTAACCATGCAGAGAATTCAACATCCCTGTTAAGGAGGTAAAGGATGAAAAGCGAGGAACCCCCTGGATAACGCCTTTAAGATTAGGTTCAGGATAGCCACTGAGGAAAGGGGAAGTGCCCCCGAAACGCGTTTGGCATTGACAGCAAAGATTACGAAGACACTGGAATTTTGGATCTAAAGAAGTCCCTTCTCTTTTATGGACATTTATTAGAAGAGACAAAAACAACTAACAGAAAACTCCAGTGCATAAAGATCCAGAGGACTTTAGGACCCAATGGAATTGCTCATACGTATTGCCGAGGCTTAAAAAAAAACGCCAGGTCACGTTAGGCCTGAGACTGAACGGGACGCCGAAGGTCTGAGCGGTAAAAAGAAGATAGCCTGGATTGCTAGCCTAGCGGTAACGTATGCTTCATGATTCATGAACTAATATTGCTGGAAAGCGAACGTATGATTCACAAACTACATATGCTGTCAAGTTTATATTGACTTTTTGCTGCATGTAACTTTTAACTGCCAGAGACACCGGCAGTCTTGAGTTACAGTAATCAAACAGGAACACTGGTTTGGAGAAATAACTAGCGTTGGTACATTATTATGTGATGTTATTTCAAGTGGCTCTACTTGCCTGATCTGATACACAATTGGATGTACAGTTTAAACCTTTCACTTCAATAATCCTACTTTGTGCTATTTGTGCGCAAGTTCCACGAGTTCAGCATAATTGCACTTTATTTAGTTTGCACATTATTTGCAGTTTGCACATTACTGCTGTTTGCACATTATTTGCACTTATTAGTATTTGATCTATTTTTTGGGCCACTCTATTTTATATTATTTTATATTATATTTGTTTAATTGCATACTATTAACCTTTGATGTGAGTAGACGTGCCATATTGGCTTATAATAAATTATTTTTTGTCCATCTCAGATATCTAGTGTGCCCCTCCTTTATCTTTCATTTAGTTTCATACTAGCGGCAGGACGGATCCGACAGGCTGTTCACCCGATGGTTTGCAAAGTGGTCAAGTCCATGACTGATTTTAGCTAGAATTATAGGTTTCCGTCAAACTACCATAGTAAGTAATTCTCTCGGAAACCATGGCGAGTCTGCAGGAACTCATACTTTTTAGTTTCCACAGACACATCCTCATTTTTTGGCTGCTACATATCAACAAATGCTTTTGAACTTGGCACTTTAAATTATGTACAAAGACAGATAGGTTTGTGTCTTGATAATGCCAGAATCCCATGAAACTTCCCTAGCTGCAGGCCACAGCCTGTGTGCCTCTGCCAGGCCTCTCTATTCTACCCATAGAGTGTGCGCATGCTCCCTGGCTCTTAAAGAGCCAGTGTGTGCCCCCTAATTCTCACCAGCTTATTGCTGTCCATGTGTGGGTACTTAAGGCACCTTTCCCTTTCCCTGTCTAACTTGCTAGTTTCTGCAAAGGTGTGCTATATCTGTTTGTCCGCCCATGTACAGACTTCTGCCTGATTTCCAGATTCTGATTCTCTGCCGTCTGACATGACCTGTGCCTGATCACTGTACTAACCATGCAGAGAAGTCAACATCCCTGTAAAGGAGGTAAAGGGTGAAAAGCAAGGAACCTCCAGGATAATGCCTTTAAGATTAGGTTCAGGATGCAGGAATCGCGGGTAGGAAAGAGGGCGGGCTATGCTAGCTCCACCCACATTGGATAGTCCTAATACTGGTGACCAGTATTAGGACGGTGCAATGTAGGCGGAGGTATCATAGCCCCACATTCTTTACTACCCGACTGTCCATCACCAGAACTGAGGAGGGGAGAGGTGGAGCAATGTCACTGATGTCAGGTCAGTGACAGAGGTGCAAGTGCAGGACTCTGGACCCGGTGTAGGAGAAGTCTTCCCCTGCTTCCCTGATAGCTATGCCACTGAAGCAGATGGATGGATAATCGGTGGTCGAAAGTTGTGACAAATCTACCATGTTGAACATACTGCACTGTCTACTGTTTTCATGCACTCTACTGCTGCCACACGACTGGTTGATTAGATATTTCTATTACAAAGGTTTTAGGTTTTATGTATGTTCTACAGTATATCTTTATAATGTATACCATGGGGGAATTGATTAAGAGCTTTGTGCCACTACTCTGATGTAAAGGATTTTTAGCTCAAGCCAATTATTACCTTTCAACTAGAGATGAGCACATTTTTTTAAATTAACTTCTGGTCCGATTTTGACAAACCAGCTAACACATTTGCTGCGGGTACAAATAAAGCCGACCCAAATGGAAAGTGCTTAGATTGCCCTCAAAGGGCATGTACAACACTCTGAGGTCTCCTAGCACTGTATCCAATGACTTTTAAACTCTTTAACACCTAACAGCATTAGTAATATCAAAGTGACAGTCACATATATGTCTATGGGTAAATGCATGGTGGCCTTTGATAACAAACAGCCTGTTTAATAATATATGGCAATGACAGATTTAATTTTTAAATTACCGTATTTTTCACCCCACAAGAGTGCCCCTGCGTCTTATGGGGCGAATGCTGACATTTTTGAAGGAGGATCTGGGGGCCGGCAATTGCGGAGAGGCCGGTGCAGTGACTGTACTCCGCCCCCGCTTCAGTGCTGCACTATAGAAGTATAAGTTATCTAAGTCATTTAAAAATCACTGTCCATGCCTCCCACTCCTAATATTACAGACATACGGCAGCTTCTGTTGAAAGCAGGCAGTAAGGCCGGGCGGCCAGCACGACACTCACTGACGTCACGTGCCTGAGCCGCCTGCTTCATACATAAAGTAGTGTTGAGCAAATCGAAGTGAAACAAATCAACTTCCCATAATGCCATGCAGCCAGCTAATCAGCAGACATCCTCTGTGATGTCACAGCCCTATAAAAGGCAAAATCCTGCCCGGTCTCCATGCCATTTTACTATGAACGGAGCATAAGGAGACACATGGCAAGTGTTAGGGACAACGTTTTAGCTATCTTTTCATTGTAGAATATTATATAGGGACAGTGCAGGGACAGTGTAGGGAGAATTTTCAGAAATTGTAGGGACAGTGCAGGCTCTATGTAATTGCCCTGTGCAACTTGTTCCACTTCTATGCCATTCATTCTTAATATGGTCTGTTATACATAGATACACCTAGTTAATCTGCTGCACCATTAATAATTAATCTGTTCAGCTATACATAGATGTACTGTGCATCAGACTTATTGTCAACAGGTGGTGTAAAATGTAGGCACATTTATATAGTTTACCTGCTGGGCCATTTATATTTAATCTGTTCTGTTATACATAGACTGACTGAGCATCAAACTTAGTCTCAACAACTGGTCTAATATATAGGCGCCTGTACCTAGTTAATCTGCTGCACCATGGCTAAATCGATTTTTGTGCACTAGCTATATACCAGGTTACTATTGCTTGACATATTATAAGTCAATGTATGGCCATAGTCTTCTCACTAGTATTTGCATTACTGTCCATCTATTTATGCACTTGCACTTTCTTATCCCTATTCCGCTCCTAGACCACCATTTTTGTCTTGTTTTGAAATGTTTTGAACTTGTCTGTGTCTTGCTAATCATATTTAACCTTATATGTCAATAAAATTAATTATTTAATCATGTATAATGTGTATTTATGAGTGTTTATGAGATTTATTCATACTATTTAGCCCTATATATCATTATTGGTTATCTTCTACATGTCTGGAAACCACTAGGGGTGCACAGGTTCATAAAGGCAGTGTGGACAGTCAGCATGGAGTGTTGGGGGTAAAATGCAATTCTCGGCAGTCTTGGAATTTCTTATCAAGTCATAAGAGGATGTTAGCATGGCGGAATGCAGGATATGTGGGCAGAAGGGGAAGCATGGTCAATGTGCTAATGTTGGCACCACAGCTCTTTGTCAATCCATAGGGTGTCACCATAAAGTGGCCTGGGAAAACCGTAAAACTAATGTAGTGGTGCAGCCTTACATAGCAACTGCTGCATCTTCCAGCCCACACGGCTTCTCAAGCAGTCAGGACTCCTCATCCTCAGCAGAAGGAAGCTGCCATTCCTTTCCTTTGTCTATTACTCCTCCTCCTCCTCCATGTCACGTGTTTTGCCAGCAATCAATCATTGAGGCGATTGCAAAGAGACAGCAGTGTGCGTGCACTCATCCAACGGTGCAGGAGCTGAACATACACCTGGCCAAGTTGCTAGTACTACAGTTCCTTTGCATTATCATAGACTCTGATGGCTTGTGCCCACTCAAGGTGGAGATTCCCAAGCCTAAAAAATCTGTACCAGCCCTGCACAGATATGTTGAGCAGACTGTGGGCCAGTCCTTGAGCCTGTCGGTGTCTGATACAGTTCATGCCAGCATTGGCATATGGAGCTGTTACTATGGCCAAGGACAATATACAGTATGTTATTTAAAGCCCACTGGGTAAATATGGTTTCTGCCCAGGCACACCAGCCACTTGTCCAGGTGATGGCAATGCCGCCTACGCATTGTAAACGTGGGATTTCTGCACCAATATTCTCCTCTGCCTCCTCATCCTCCACCCTGTCCTCAGCCTCCCCTGCAGACACAGTTCAGAGTGGTCCTCCAGCATACCACCTATGCAAAGCACTGCATTGTCACACAGTTCTGCACCTGGTCAGCCTGGGCGATCCTGGCTCTCTCCTCACCAACTGGAAATAAGAGCCATGGTCACTGATAACGGGAAGAACATTCTGTATGCTGTTACAAAATGTGCTCTGCCAAGGGGGGCTGACCCATGAACCCTGCATGGCTTACATCTTCAATCTGGTTGTCACCCAGTTCCTTAAGTCTTCCACCGAACTGCAAAATGTCTTGAAAATGTCATGAAACTGTGCATGAACTTCAGTCACTCTTACTCTGCAAAATGCTCCCTCCTTGAGCTGAAAAGGCAAAATGGTGTTCCCCTACATCTCCTCGTCTGCAATGTTTCCACATGTTGGAACTGCACCCTCCATATGTTGTGCCAACTGTATGAGCAGAAGAAACCTGATTTCTTAATGATACAGACGGACAGGACTACTTCCCAGTGTAACTTTGACATTAGAAAGTGGCAGCACATACGTGACACTTTCCGTTGGCTCAGGGCCTTTGAGGAAGTGACTTTATTTATTACTCGCTAGATCAACAAAATATCAAACAGAAAACGGAGCCAAATGCAAGAAAATTATATGTAAATATACTTTATTAGTAAATAAATATTAAAATGTACAGCAGGAGGGTGCAAAATTTATAGCGCCATCCCAGACCACACATTGGCTAGTAACATGAAGGGAAAGGATCTGCAGAATAACACATGATATTAAGCATAGTGTTGACTATAAATAGTAATAGTCATTGTAAAAATGGATTCACCCCCGGACGAAGGCTCGCCGAAACGCGCGTTGGGGTGGCGCCATCCTGGTCCTTTGGCCTTATTACTACATCGGGTAAGATCTGCTGGGATTTAAATTACCGATTATTTATTGATCACATTTATGTTAATATTGGTGGATGTTAGAGTATAGAGTAAGTGATGTATATTGGTATCGCGCTCACTCTACATATCCATTTTTACAATGACTATTACTATTTATAGTCAACACTATGCTTAATATCATGTGTTATTCTGCAGATCCTTTCCCTTCATGTTACTAGCCAATGTGTGGTCTGGGATGGCGCTATAAATTTTGCACCCTCCTGCTGTACATTTTAATATTTATTTACTAATAAAGTATATTTACATATAATTTTCTTGCATTTGGCTCCGTTTTCTGTTTGATATTTTGTTGATCTTGCTTTAGGAGTATATGCACAACATAATTAGGAATGTGGGTTGCTCTTACTAAATGCCCTGGTATTAACCATTTACTTCTGTTGGGCAAGAGACACCCCCTTGGTCATCTTTTGTGTTATTACTCGCTAGGACTACGGGATGAATGATGTCATTCCACTCCTTCACATCCTGAAGGGGATGTTGATAATTCTGACTGGCGAGGGGACAGAAGACATGGCGTCTACATCTCATGGCCACCTAAGCCCTGTGGAGGCTGAACTGGCACAGGAGGAGGAGGACGAGGAGGTAAACACCCAGGAATTCTATATAGAACTAGGTGGTTTATCTGCCCAAGCAACAGAAGAGGATCAGGAGGAGCTAAAGGACGATGACACATATGATTCCGACAGACAGTATGTAGTGGAGATGTAGCTAAGCAGTACCTTTAAGTTCCTTGAGAAAATGGCTAGATGCATGCTGAGTTACTCGCATAGTGACAGACGCATTATCACCATTCAGCAGAGGGATGAATACTGGCTCTCCACAATGTTAAACCCTCACTATCAATCCAAAATGGGGGCCTTTTTTACACCTCTGAGAAGGATGAAAAACTCAACTATTATAGGGACATCCTTTTTAGTCAGTTCTTTGGTCCTTACCAAAGTGCGCCATCACCCATCTTCACAAAGGTCTAACCAGGGGGGACCCTCTGCACTCCTGCTCCACTGCAATAACTGCTGGAGGAGGAGGGGGGAAGCAGCACCAGTTCCATCAGCAGCAACTTAAATCTTAAGTCTCTGGGCAGCCAAACATGAATTGTGGCTACAACTGGCTGAGTTTGCCCAAGGCAAGCTTTCCTGCCCAGCCAGTAGTGTGGCATCAGAGCGGGTGTTTAGTGCGGCTGGTGGCATAGTTACACCATAGAGAACTTGCCTTTCAACACAAACTTTAAGAGATTAATCCTTATAAAGATGAATCAGGCCTCGATCAACCAGGATTTCCAGACATCGGTACCTGACATCACTGTTTATTTTTCCGTTCTTCTGATCCGTCAAAAACACAGAAGACATGCAAATATTTCCATCATGTTCACGTGTCATTTGTTTTGGACCCAATCCTGTTTATGCCTTACCAACACTGATCAAATACTGATGCAAAAAAAAACTGACCATATATTGACTGCGTGTTAGGTCAGAAGAACGGAAAAATAAACAGTGATATGAATACAACCTTACTGCTGACACCCTCCCCACTGTCATGGGGCCACTACTTGAATTTTAGGCCACTGCACGGTTAAGTCCACGCTGATAAATTAGCCCTGAAACTGACATTGACCAGTAAGGCAGAGTTCACACTTCTGGTATTTGGTCAGTTATTTCCATCCACTACTCTCAGATTAGGAGAGGGTTCAGAGGAGGGCAACTGAAGTAATAACTGGAATTGGGCAACTACAGTACTTTGAAAGATTATCAAAATTAGGGTTATTTACTTTAGAAAAAAAACGACTGAGGGGAGAACTAATAACTAGGGATGTCCCGATACCATTTTTTTAAGACCGAGTACGAGTACCGATACTTTTATTTAAGTACTCGCCGATACCAATTACCGATACCTCGTATAAACAGCGGCGCAGTTGCCGATAGCAATGAAAAAAATTAAAGCTGGAATTTGGTTGCTATGGACAACGGCTTTTCTTTTCCTTTGTACAAGTGTTAATAAATCAATAAATGGGAATATAATAGTGTTTTCCAACCAATGTGCCACCAGGGGGATCTGTTATGGGGTTATCTGTGGATGTCACTGTTATGGGGGGGATCTGGGGTTGACAATGTTATGGGGGATCTGTGGATGACGCTGTTATGGGGGGATCTGTGGATGACACACTGTTATGAGGGTCTGTGGGTGACACTGTTATGGGGGGATCTGAGGAGGACGCACTGTTATGGGGGGATCTGTGGATGACACTGTAATGGGGGATCTGAGGAGGACGCACTGTTATGGGGGGGATCTGTGGATGACACTGTAATGGGGGGATCTGTGGATGACGCTGTTATGGGGGATCTGTGAATGACACTAATGGGGGGGGGATCTCTGGATGACACTAATGGGGGGGATCTCTGGATGACACTAATGGGGGGATCTCTGGATGACACTAATGGGGGGGGATCTCTGGAGGACACTATGGGGGATCTCTGGATGACACTATGGGGGATCTCTGGATGACACTATGGGGGATCTCTGGATGACACTATGGGGGATCTCTGGATGACACTGTCAGGGGGCTATGTGGATGACACTGTCCACAGATCCACGTATATAGCATATTATGCTATATACGTGTCATCCACAGATCCCCCATTAGTGTCATCCACAGACCCCCATAAGTGCCATCATAGTGTGTGTGGGGGAGCAGTTTACATTCACAGGGGCCGTGTAGCTTGACTCTTTCATACACCGGCCCTGCAGCTCCTATACACTATTGAGGTAAACTTAATCTCTATTAATGTGGCTGGAATTACTAACTATTAATGCGCAGTCTCCCTCAGGTTAGGCGCTCAGTCCCTCCATGCTCCTCCTGCCCCGCGCGCCTTCTACATTCATAAAGTGGGCGGAGCGCGCAGGAGGAACGTGAGGTGCTTGGAGGAATCGGGCAGCTTGAGCTCTCAGTTCCTCCATGCGCCTCATGTCCCGCCTGCCCGCTCCGCCCACTTTTATGAATGAAGAAGGCAGGTGGGGCAGGAGGAGAATGGAGGGACTGAGCGCCTGACCTGAGGGAGACTGCTCATCAATAGTTAGTAATTCCGGCCACATTAACAGAGATTAGGTTTACTTCAACAGTGTATAGGAGCTGCCGGACCGGAACTTCCGGTATCGGCAGCGGTATCGGAGGCTTTTTCACGAGTACAAGTACTCGTGAAAATGCCGGTATCGGTCCCGATACCGATACTGGTATCGGTATCGGGACATCCCTACTAATAACCATGTATAAATATATCAGGGGTCAGTACAGAGATCTCTCCCATCATCTATTTATACCCAGGACTGTGACTGTGACGAGGGGACAGCCTTTGCGTCTGGAGGAAAGAAGGTTTGTACACAAACATAGAAGACAATTCTTTACGGTAAGAGCAGTGAGACTATGGAACTCTCTGCCTGAGGGGGTGGTGATGGTGAGTACAATAAAGGAATTCAAGAGAGGCCTGGATGTATTTCTGGAGTGTAATAATATTACAGGCTATAGGTCCTAGAGATGGGTCGTTGATGTTCTGATTGCCTGATTGGAGTCGGAACTATAGAAAATAGTACCAAATATAAAACTTAGCGTTTATTCATGAAACCACTAAAAAAATGGGCCCACAAAGAATAAGTAACACAAAAAGGGATAGTGCACACTAGGTCGGAAACTGACAGGACCAGGTCTCTGACCCCTAAGCAAATCCTACTTCAACTGTCAAGACCTAGGTGCCCTCACATAAGATTCCCTACTCAATCCCTACCAGGAGGAGCAGATAGACTGATTGAAGTCGGGAAGGAATTTTTTACCCCCCTAAGTGGGGAAAATTGGCTTCTACCTCACAGGTTTTTTTTTTTTACCTTCATCTGGATCAACTAGCAGGATGACAGGCCGAACTGGATGGACAGATGTCTTTTTTCGGCCTTATGTACTATGTTACTATGTTACTTGCATTGTACTGACAATAACTGACCAAATAAGTGAAGTGTGAACTAAGCCTAATAGAGAAATAAAGTCATTCCACATCTAACAGAAGGAATTTAAACGCATGTGTTTGCATTGCCATAACATGGATTAAAAGAATCTTTTTTTCTCCACTACTTTTTTGGTGCTGTCCTTATTTTGTTCCACTAAAGAGCTAAAGAGTCTTTGGGACAAATGCAGGAATGCTTAATTTTTTTTGTTGTTGTTGTTTTTCCTTTACTAAAGGATGCTGTATGCTTTTTTTTTGTTTAGCTAGGGGTTAGCTAGGAACGTTAATGGTCTGCACAATGATGCACGCATCAATATATGTGACCTGCCTGTCATTTAGACACACAGTTTCTGTTTCGTTACCAGAAAGGACTAGCTATTCAATTTGCTGCGCTGCACAGTGATGTACACTAAGATACATTCTCCCTAAAGTTTAACTGCAGGCTGGAATAGACCTGATTTTACGCACTTCATGACAAATTAGTTTGAATTTAAGTAAATTTGGGGGGAAAATTCGGCGAAGCGACCAAATTTAATTTGGGAAAACTTTGCTCAGTCATCTCAAATTAATACTTCTGTTTTGCACTACAGTAAAGAGAGACGTCTATTCTTCTATTTCTGCCCAGGTTTCCTGACTCATACACCATATGTTCTACACACCCTGCCTTGTACCCATCCAAACACCTAACATCAAGAGAATCCCAGCTACCATTAGACAGAAGCCCCAGAATCAGGATTTGCCCTGACGGAAGAAAGGGTACCCCCTCCTTTCACTGTATGGCCCTAGAGAGCTACGGTGTGAGGACAGCCGCTGTGATCAAGACAGGCAGAGCCATAACCACTCCCATCCTCCTCTCCAATTTCTCTTGGACTCAAAGCCTTTTTTTTGTCTTCTGACCTGTAAAATGGTAGGTGCCATTTTGAGAGATTTGTCTGAACCAAATCGCAAGAGATTCTTCAGCCAGCTTGTGTGTGCTACTATATTCATGCTCTAGATTTTTATCTGGCACCATATCTATGCTGTAAGCTCATCTATGCATTATAATTATTTTGTTACCATATTTACAGGATGGGTGGTAGTGGCCCTGATGAGATGTTGTGTCAAGGTGTATTCCCTCAGGCCATTTCTCACTGGGGATCGGTGCAGTGGAAAGGTGATTTAAAGACTCAGTCCAGAAGTAAAAGGATTAAAGTCTTAGTTACTCAGTGCAAAATATAATTTGTAGTACTTCAAGCAGTAGTTTGTACAAATTGCAATTTCAATCAAAAGCTCATGGAGGCATGGTGGTGGGCCAAGTTGCAATTAATGGCACCTCTGATATGCTAGCTTGCTGATGACTTTCCCTTGAACTTCTGGTTGACTGCTATAAGTTGGCACTTGTTGATATAGCTGTCCAGTGTGTAACGCAGGCTTTGGAGTTGGTCTGGCTTGGGTGATGTCTAGGTGATGGGTGTTTCAACCATAGTCCCTCACCTGCAGCAGGATATGTAAAGCTATGGCTTTGTCACTTTGATGACTGTAAATGCTGTAGCTTTTCAAGTATCTATTTTTGGTATTCTTGCAGTCTCTCTGGAGTAGTAGTTTCACAGGAGAATCGGATGTGAAGCTGATCCCCCAAGACCCTTGGAATAGGAGCAGTTGGTCATGCTTCCTTCCTCCTCGTTGTCCTAGCTAGAACCCCCCCCCCCCTTCTCCCTGGCAGAAGCTGTGGCTTACTGGTCACTCTGCTAACTATTTCACTCTGTAGATTTTCAGTTTTCCTGGTCTTCTTGCAGTCTCTCTGGAGCAGTGGTCTTACAAGAGAGTAGAATCTCTTGCTCGTTCCTAAGACCCCTGGACCAGGAGCAATTGGACATGCTTCCTTTCTTCCTCGACACTGTTCTAGCTAGAACTCCTCCTCCTGGCAGGAAGCAGGACCAGTCCACTCCTACCAAGAGGGAAGGAACAAAGTGGTTAACCCTGTCAATCCCAACTATACATTATCATGCTGGTTGTACATACATAACAATAAAATACATAGCATAGCATAACATGGCATTTGCAGATACCCCCAGGTCTGGGGTACTATTTGCCATATGCCTAGTTTATATTGGCATCATTTCTTAAACATCCTTTTATTTTAGAACATTAGATGGTCTAGAAGTTTAACAGCATGTTCCAAAATGTTAAGACATTTTCTAAAATATATTTTTAGGGAACAATTATAGTGCAGCACATGGTGAAAAGTGGAAATTGCAATTTTTCAGCAGATATGCCATTTCAAGGTCCATTATTTTATGGTTAGCTTGTGCGATCAGAGACACACACCTCTTAAATTGTTAGGTGGAATTTCCCGGAACTGGTTTGTCACTTTTTCAAGGACTGTAACATACCAGTAGCAGGTAAATCCCAAGAAATGACCCCATTATGGAAATTAATCCCCTTAGGGTCTTTGTGTTTGGGATTTACTGGTATTTCAGTTCATAATTTTGGGTCATGTATACAGTAAACTCTGCAGAGTACATCCGGTATAATATTTTTTGGGTTAGGCCTCTTTCACACTTGCGTTGTCCGGATCCGTCGTGTACTCCATTTGCCGGAAGTGCCCGCCGGATCCGTAACAACGCAAGTGACCTGAAAGCATTTGAAGACGGATCAGTCTTCAGTATGCTTTCAGCGTTACTATGGCAGCCAGGATGCTATTAAAGTCCTGGTTGCCATAGTAGTAGTCGGGAGCGGGGGAGCGGTATACTTACCATCCGTGCGGCTCCCGGGGCGCTCCAGAATGACGTCAGAGCGCCCCGTGCGCATGGATCACGTGATCCATGCGATCACGTGATCCATGCGTGTAGGGCACCCAGACGTCACTCTGGAGCGCCCCGGGAGCCGCACGGATGGTAAGTATACTGCTCCCCTGCTCCCCACTACACTTTACCTTGGCAGCTGCCAAGGTAACCATTGAGAAAAAGCTAAACGTCGGATCCGGCGATGCGCCGAAACGACGTTTAGCTTAAGGCCGGATCCGGATTAATGCCTTTCAATGGGCATTAATTCCGGATCCGGCCTTGCGGCAAGAGTTCAGGATTTTTGACCGGAGAATGCTGCGGTATTTTCTCCGGCCAAACAACGTTCCGGTCCTGAACTGAAGACATCCTGATGCATCCTGAACGGATTTCTCTCCATTCAGAATGCATTGGAATAATCCTGATCAGGATTTTTCCGGCATAGAGACCCGACGACGGATCTCTATGCCGGAAAACAAAAATGCTAGTGTGAAAGAGCCCTTTAGGGAATAGATAATCAGCAGCAATTCCACCACTGCTCTTTATTTTCACTGCATCTACCATGTGGTAAAAATTATATCTTTTTTTTATTCTCCAGGTCGATATTATTACACAGTTCTAAATAAATACCTTTTTATGGTTTACCACATTTACACAGTAAAAGCAATAAATATTTGTAAAATAATGGCTTAGTTTTGCCATTTTTCCTAAAACTTATTTTTTTATGTCTTTCTCTCGATGCAACTGTGTGGTACTATTTTTAGGTTCATAAAAGTTTTTGGTCAATTTTTATTTAGCTTTAAGAGTTGGGAGACAGAAGAAAGATGAAACAGCAATTCAGGCACTTTTTGGGGGTTTCGTTTTTTACAGTATTTACATGCGATATGAATGAAATGATACTTTTATTCTGCTAGTCAGTATGATTACAGCAATACCAATTTTTTATCGTTTTTCAAAGGTTTTACTATTTTTACACAATAAAAGCACTCACTGTTATGAAAAATCATGTTTTTGTGGTGTCATTTTCTCAAAGTTTTTTTTTTTTTCTTTTCTGAAGATAGTTATGTTAGAGCGTATTTTTTAGCGCCGTGTGTTGATATTTTCATTGGTACCATTTGGGATTACTATAGCTATTTAGTCACATTTTGTTATGTTTCTTAAGAGGTAAGATGACCATCAATGACAATTCTGGCTTCATTTCTTATGTATTTTTATGGTCACCCCACAGGATAAATAATGATTTCATTTAACTTTTTTTCTACTTTTCCAGAAGTCGAATAAATGTGTATATAAGAGGTCTAGAGATTGGGACAAATGGATCAAAGATTTTAGAAACATTGTAATTATGACTGTGCCCACTTGCTAATCATGAAGCATCAATAGTCACCTGTCAAGTCTCTTATTTCAGCGGATATTTCCAGGAATTATGAACAAATGATATTACTGGTAATTGCTGGATAGGCAGAGATCTAATTGCCATTGCAGAAGAAATCCCACTATACAATTTCTGAATTACTCATCATCACCATTCTGTGCTGTGATAGTACACTGGGTTCCCTGCGTTGGAGTCGTAAAATGTCCTGTCCTTAATCTGTCATGTAAAGTTTTATCTTTGCTTCTCTATCAGATGCTAATTATTTAGTTTATTTGTGGACTCTTACAGGTGTTACAAACAGAATTGCTGAATACTAATTCAACTCAAAGGGGAACGTGTGCTATCGATTGGGTAATATTCATATTATACAGTCGAGTCATATTATTATGACCACCAGCTAATATCCAGAGTAATTACTGTTTGTAGCACAGACAGCAGCTACACGGGCTGGGAGTGACTCAGTAAGGTCCCGGTAGGTTGTCACAGGTATCTGGAGCTATGCTGCCTGCAGTGGATCCCACAGCTGCTGGATCAGGGTGGATCCATAGAGTAAACATAATGATTGAGGTGGTCTCACAGATGCCCAATCAGGTTCAAATATGGGGAATTAGGGGGCCAGGGTAGTACTTTAAAGTCTTGGTCTGGCTCTTGCAACCAATGTTGGACGCTTTTGTGCCATGGGACATGTCTCTTTGTCTTGCCAGAAGGTCCCATCTGCCCCAGAGAAGACAATTAGCATATACTGTATGGATTGAGGGATTCATACCCAAATTGGTTGAAAGTGCCTTCCACATGGATGATTGGGCCCAGAGAATGCCCAAAAATATCAAAAGCAGAAAATGTCGAGGTCTGGTACTTTTCTGCTGATGAAACTTCGTCCATCCTTCTTCCTCAGAGTCCCATGCAGTAGAATTCATTGAACTGCTCTTTTAGATTCATGTCTTGTAGCCCCTAGATTATTTTAGTAGAGAGCTGCTGTACTGTAGTGTGTTAGTCCACCTTTGTTCACTTTCATAGCTGACATCTCTCACATCAATGGCACGTGGTGCGTTGCAGTTTCCACATCGCTTATTCACAGTGATGTCATTTGTGCGCTCACGATACACATTCACCACAGCACCATGTGAATAGTTCACAAACTGCGCAGTTTCAGAAATACTGGCATCCTTGGCCCCAAAGCCAATAATTATACCCTTTTGCGGCTTTTTCTCTTTTCATTTAGCAGTACTATGCCATTGAAACTTAAAAGTGTTGTCCCATGAAAAATATTTTACAGTTTTCAAACCATCACCTGGATCTAAATACTTTTGTAACTGCATGTATTTAAAAATTTTGTTACTGAGTTATTCAATAAAAAGTATCTGTACAGCGCCACCTACTGTTTGTTTTTTATCGTATTTCTTTGTCCAGCTTACAGAAATGGCCACACATGCTCAGTTTTATCCTTCAACTGCCTCCTGAGTGATAGGGAGAGAGCTGCAGGAGAAAGGACACACCCCCTTAGCTGCAGCAGAAAAGACACTCCCCTTGAGCTGACAGCTGGATATAAATCTAGCAAAAAAAATAAATGCGGGGATCTCTGGATGCATGTGAGGTACAGGGCTGGTTCCAGCTTTGTTAGAAAGAGATTGTCTTGTGCAATATCACGGATGCCCAACCTGTGGCTTTCCAGCTGTTACAAAACTACAACTTTCAACATGCCCCGATAGCTGTAAGCTGTCCAGGCATGCTAAGAGTTGTAGTTTTGCAACAGCTTGAGGGGCATAGTTTGGGCATCGCTGTGCTATATGATGTCTGATTTTTATTGTTTACATTAGTCATGAAATAAACCCCTTTAACCCCTTAAGGACACGGCCCTAATTCACCTTAAGGACCAGGCCATTTTTTCAAAATCTGACCACTGTCCCTTTAAGTGTGAATAACTTTGAAACGCTTTTACTTACCCAGGCCGTTCTGAGATTGTTTTTTCGTCACATATTCTTCTTTACAACACTACTAAAATTGGGTCAAAAAAGTTAATTTTTTTGCATAAAAAAATAGAATTTTTACCAAAAATTTGGAAAATTTAGCAAATTTTAAAGTTTCAGTTTCTCTACTTCTATAATACATAGAAATACCTCCCAAAAAGGGATGATTTTACATTTCCCATATGTCTCCTTCATGTTTGGAGCATTTTGGAAATGCCATTTTATTTTTTGGGGATGTTACATAGCTTAGAAGTTTAGAAGCAAATTTTGAAATTTTTCAGAAATTTTCCAAATTCCACTTTTATGGACCAGTCCAGGTCTGGAGTCACTTTGTGAGGCTTACATAATAGAAACCGCCCAAAAATCACCCCATTTTAGAAAGTACACCCCTCAAGGTATTCAAAGCTGGGTTTACAAACGTTGTTAACCCTTTAGGTGTTCCACCACAGTTCATGGAAGATGGAGAAACAATTTTGGAATTTAGAATTTTTGGAAAAATTTCCATTATAATCCATTTTTTCCAGTAATAAAGTGAGGGCTACCTGCCAAACAAAACTCAATATGGGTTGCCCTGATTCTCTAGTTTACAGAAACACCCCATATGTGGTCCTAAACTACTGTTTGGCCAAACGGGAGGACATTGAACGAGGGGAACGCCATATGGGTTTTGAATGGCAGATTTTGCAGGACTGGTTTTTTTAACACCATGTCCTATTGCAAGCCCCCTGATGCACCCTAGCATAGAAATTCCAAAAAGTGACTCCATCTAAGAAAGTACACCCTCAAGGTATTCAAAGCTGGGTTTACAAACGTTGTTAACCCTTTAGGTGTTCCACCACAGTTCATGGAAGATGGAGAAACAATTTTGGAATTTAGAATTTTGGAAAAATTTCCATTATAATCCATTTTTTCCAGTAATAAAGTGAGGGCTACCTGCCAAACAAAACTCAATATGGGTTGCCCTGATTCTCTAGTTTACAGAAACACCCCATATGTGGTCCTAAACTACTGTTTGGCCAAACGGGAGGACATTGAACGAGGGGAACGCCATATGGGTTTTGAATGGCAGATTTTGCAGGACTGGTTTTTTAACACCATGTCCTATTGCAAGCCCCCTGATGCACCCTAGCATAGAAATTCCAAAAAGTGACTCCATCTAAGAAAGTACACCCCTCAAGGTATTCAAAGCTGGGTTTACAAACGTTGTTAACCCTTTAGGTGTTCCACCACAGTTCATGGAAGATGGAGAAACAATTTTGGAATTTAGAATTTTTGGAAAAATTTCCATTATAATCCATTTTTTCCTGTAATAAAGTGAGGGCTACCTGCCAAACAAAACTCAATATGGGTTGCCCTGATTCTCTAGTTTACAGAAACACCCCATATGTGGTCCTAAACTACTGTTTGGCCAAACGGGAGGACATTGAACGAGGGGAACGCCATATGGGTTTTGAATGGCAGATTTTGCAGGACTGGTTTTTTAACACCATGTCCTATTGCAAGCCCCCTGATGCACCCTAGCATAGAAATTCCAAAAAGTGACTCCATCTAAGAAAGTACACCCCTCAAGGTATTCAAAGCTGGGTTTACAAACGTTGTTAACCCTTTAGGTGTTCCACCACAGTTCATGGAAGATGGAGAAACAATTTTGGAATTTAGAATTTTGGAAAAATTTCCATTATAATCCATTTTTCCTGTAATAAAGTGAGGGCTACCTGCCAAACAAAACTCAATATGGGTTGCCCTGATTCTCTAGTTTACAGAAACACCCCATATGTGGTCCTAAACTACTGTTTGGCCAAACGGGAGGACATTGAACAAGGGGAACGCCATATGGTTTTTGAAAGGCAGATTTTACTGGACTGGTATATTTACACCATGTACCCTTTCAAGCCCCCTGCTGCACCCCTAGAGTAGAAACTCCATAAAAGTGACCCCATCTAGGAAACTACAGGATATGGTGGTTGTTGTTTTGGGACTATTTTAGGGTAAATTTGATTTTTGATTGCTCTATATTACACTTTTTTGAGGCAATATAGCAAAAAATGGAAATTCTAAAATTGTTAATACATTTGCCATTCATTTTTGCGGAACACCTAAAGGGTTAACCAAGTTTGTAAAGTGATTTTTGAATACCTTGAGGGGTGTAGTTTCTTAGATGGGGTCACTTTTTTGGAGTTTCTAGTCTAGGCTACATCAGGGGGCTTCTAATGGGACATGGTGTAAATAAACCAGTCCATCAAAATCTGCCTTCCAGAAACCATATGGTGTTCCCTTCGTTCTATGCCCTGCCTTGTGGCTATATAGCCATTTATGACCACATATGGGGTGTTTCTGCAAACTACCGAATCGGGGCAATAAATATTATTTTTTTTTTACTGTTAACCCTTGCTTTATTACTGGAAAATATGGATTAAAATGGAAAATTTGCCAAAAAATGGGGTTTTTGGCACAGTTTTTATTTTATTTTTTTAACACTGCTCCTTTGAGGGGTTTGTTATAATGTTATTATTATAGGGCAGATTATTACGGACGTGCCGATACGTAATATGTCTACTTTCTTTGATTTATTCAGATTTCACACTAGATTTTTCTATTTGGAAAAAAATTAGATAATTTTACTATCTAAATAGCCCGGCAGCTGCATTTTTTTTTGGGGGGACTATATAATGTAGGGGCTCATTTTTTGCGGGATAAGATGGCGGTTTTATTGGCACTATTTGGGGTGCATACGACTTTTGATCGCTCGCTATTACACTTTTTTGATGTTGGGTGACATAAATGGCTTTTTTAAACACTGTTTTTATTTTTTATTTTTAACGTCGTTCATCCGAGGGGTTGGGTCTAATGTTATTTTTATAGGGCAGATTATTACGGACGCACCAATACCTAATATGTCTACTTTCTTTGATTTATTCAGATTTCACACTAGATTATCCTATTAGTAAAATGATCTGTTTTTTTCCCAATCTAAATAGCCTGGCGGCTGCAGTTTTTTTTTTGGGGGGACTATATAATGTAGGGGCTCATTTTTTGCGGGATGAGATGGCGGTTTTATTGGCACTATTTGGGGGTGCATACGACTTTTGATCGCTCGCTATTACACTTTTTTGATGTTGGGTGACAATAAAAATGGCTTTTTGGACATAAAAATAAATAAAAACTAAGTCGTTTTTCCAAGGGGTTGGGTCAAATTTTATTTTTATAGAGCAAATTTTTACGAACGCGGCGATGCCCAATATTTATGGCTCTCAGACTTAGGAGACACTAAAACAGGCATCCTCAAAGCGGCCCTCCAGATGTTGTAAAACTACAATTCCCACTATGCCTTGCTGATACCTGTAGCTGGGCATGCTGGGAGTTGTAGTTTTACAACAACTGGAAGGCCGCATTTTGAGGATGCCTGCACTAAAACTAATATTTTTGGGGAAAAAAATTGTTTCTGTGCCTCCAAAGACTGAGAGCCATAGTTTTTTATGTTCTCTAGGGGACTGTAGGGAATTATAAAAATTTAGAACTCCATGGAAGTGTGATACTCCCTGAAGCAATTGATAACGCAGAGGCCCGGATGATCGGGGCACGTGTCGCATTGAATGGTGGTGTCCTTCCGTATCCCCCTCTTGCGACACACTCTGCACTTTTTTGGGTTCGTCCCTCTTTCCAGTATGGGGGACCACACCTGGAAAGTGTTGGCCAGGGACGATCCGGGCGCCTCTAATTCCCGAGGTACTCCGACCTGCTCTTTCCCGGTCTGAAAAGATCAGGTCCTTGAGGACTGCCTCATAGAATTGGAGGAAAGTCTCTGTGCTGCCAGCGCTCGGCATAGTACAAAAGCGTTGTACAAGGCAACCTGTACCATGTAGACCGCAACTTTTTGTACCATGCCCGGGTTTTCCGCATGGCATTATATGGTTGGAGAACTTGATCAGACAGATCAACTCCACTCCATATACCGATTGTAGTCGACGATACAATCGGGTTTGAGGACCGTTGCCGTGGATCCTCGCACAGAGACTGGGGTGATGCCGCTACCATGGATTGTGGTCAGCATAAGGACATCCCTCTTGTCCTTATATCTGACCAGCAACAGGTTGTCGCTGGTAAGGGCACGGGTCTCACCCCTGGGGATGGGTACCTGGAGGGGGTAGGTAGGGAGGCCACGCTGATTTTTCCGCACGGTCCCACAAGCGAACGTGGATCTGGCGGCAAGGGACCTGAACAAGGGAATGCTGGTATAAAAGTTGTCCACGTACAGGTGGTAACCCTTATCCAGCAGTGGGTGCAAAAGGTCCCACACGATTTTCCCGCTAACACCCAGAGTGGGGGACATTCTGGGGGTTCAATACGGGAATCTCGTCCCTCAGTACACACGAAATTTGTAAGTGTACCCTGAGGTACTCTCACAAATTTTGTAGAGCTTCACGCCATACCTCGCTCGCTTAGTGGGAATGTATTGGCGGAAACTGAGTCTCCCCTTGAAAGCAACGAGAGACTCATCAATCGCCACCTCCCTTCCAGGTATGTAGGCCTGCGCGAATGCGGCCCCAAAGTGATCGATGATCGGCCGTATCTTGTACAGCCGGTCATAGGCAGGATCAGTTTGGGGGACATGCTGCATTATCTGCATAATGCAGGCATTTCCGTATGGCCTCAAACCTTGAGCGTGTCATGGCCATACTGTACAGTGGGGTCTGGTAGAGGACGTCCCCACTCCAGTATTGCCTGACACTGGGTTTTTGAACTAAACCCATATGCAGCACGAGGCCCCAAAAGGTCCTCATTTCGGCTGCACTGACTGGCGTCCAGCCACCGGGTCTAGCCAAAAGGAACCTGGGTGCTGAGCGACGAACTGTTGGGCGTACAGATTCGTCTGCTCCACCATCAGATTCACCAGTGGGTCACTGAAAAAAACTGAAATAGTCTATTTCAGTGAACCCCACTGTGGGAATCTGGATTCCAGGATTGCCAGCAAAATCCGGAATCACAGGCTCATAGTCCACTGGGGGACACCAGCTAAGTTCACCGGTAGGGGGCCCGGTGCGCTTATTTGGTGGGCCGGGAAACCAGTACGAGCCCCAGGGCTGCTCGTACTGGTGTGGGCCACAGGGTCCCTAGCATGTGGGGCCCTTGGCTCCGCCTGGCGGCGTCTCCGCCGCCTTGGGGGCTCATCATCATCAGATGATGATGAGGAGGATGCAGATGACAGGAGGAAGGTGGGGTCATCGTCATCCTCACTGGCGCCTCGGTGTCGGAGAGCATCTGGGCGTATGCCTCCTCCACCGTGAACAGCTGGCGGGCCATGGGTGTGTGTGCGTGTATGTGCGTGTGTGTCAAACTTTATTGTATGTGCGTGTGTGTTGGGGCGGGTGTTCGCGTACTAATAAGAAAAAAATGTTATGGGCAAGTTCAAACTTGCTGATCAGCTGTCCGGCACTGATCAGCAGTGGGTCGAGCGATGCGCTAACAGTGGCCGGACGCAAAGAGTGCCGGCCACAGTAAGCACACGAAAAAGTGGTGGCGGAGGGTGGTGGTGGGTGGCGGAGGGGGTTAGCGGGTGGTTTGTGGCGGAGAAGGGAGGCAGAGGTTAGTGGCGGGTGGCGGAGGGGGTTAGCGGGTGGTTTGTGGCGGAGGTGGGTGGCGGAGGTGGGTGGCGGAGGAGGGAGGCGGGTGGTGGAGGGGTTAGCGGGTGGTTTGTGGCGGAGGGAGGTGGAGGGAGTTAGCGGGTGGTTTGTGGCGGAGGTGGGTGGCGGAGGCGGGTGGCGGAGGAGGGAGGCGGGTGGTGGAGGGGGTTAGCGGGTGGTTTGTGGCGGAGGGAGGTGGAGGGGGTTAGTGGGTGGTTTGTGGCGGAGGGAGGTGGTGGAGGGGTTAGCGGGTGGTTTGTGGCGGAGGGAGGTGGTGGAGGGGTTAGCAGGTGGTTTGTGGCGGAGGGGGTGGCGGAGAAGGGAGGTGGGTGGCAGAGGTTGGTGGCAGAGGGTGGGGCGGCAGAGGGGGTAGCGGAGTGGGGGATCAGCACCCTGGGTGGGTTTAGGGGCGCACAGCTAAGTGCTGTGGACCCCAACCACCACAGGCAGCACAGCAAATAAACTTTTTTTTTTTTGGGGGTTCCCTAAAACTAAACTGTCCCTTCTATCCCTGCCTAAACTACCTCTCCCTCACTGACCCTAACCTACCTGATGGATGGGTGCAGGAGGGTGATGGGAGCCGAAGTAGGGGAGGTCACAGGAGCGGTCTTGTCCGGGCGGCGGCGGCAGCAGCAAGAGGAGGGGAGAGAGGAGCGACGGGAGTTTGAATCCGCCGCCTCTCCCGACCAATCAGGAGAGATCACCGCCGCCACCGCCCTCAATCAAGAACGGTGATTGGTGGTGTGATATCACACCACCGATCACCGTATTTTCCGGTTCATCAGGTCACCGCGGACCCGAATGAATCGAAACGCAATAAACCGCAGGTCTGAATTGACCTGCGGTTTACTGCGATCGCCGATGCGGGGGGGTTACACGACCCCCCTCGGCATGTTAACATGGTTCCTGCTGCAAGATCGCAGCAGGAACCATGTTTCTAGCGCGTTTTTTTTTTTTACTACACGTGATTTAATACAGGGCGTATGGGTACGCCCTGTGTCCTTAAGGACTCGGACATTAGGGCGTACCCATACGCCCTGTGTCCTTAAGAGGTTAAATACAAAATAACAAGACCTACAAGATAGATAAGTGACCCACTGTCACTTTACTACTACTATGAGGGGGAGATATTATCCTTGAGATAGTTGTAGGTGTAGAATTGATATGGCAGTATGACAGCTCTGTGGTTCTCTTGATTAGATAAAGTTGTCCACAGAAAAGCATTGCTTTTATCTGTGCGGTGTGTGATGCTCTAATTGTGTCACTACACTGGGGCTCTCTTTGGTCGCAGCGATGGCCTAACTGAAAGAGGAAATACTTTAGAACTCATTTGGTACTTAAAGTGGTTCTCCAGAAATTAAGAAGATGAAAATATGTAAATATTACTTTAGTATAAATATATTCCCAAATACCTTTCATTAGTTATAATGGCTCGTTTTGTCTAGTGAGCAATCATTAGGAGAAATTAAATGGACGCCGCCCTATTGGTACACACAGAACCTGTCCTAATCACACAGTAGGACAAGTTACTTCACAACACTGAGGAAAAGAGCTGCCTCATCCTCCTCTCTGCTTTGCCTCTCAGCGATTATGATCCTTACTACAGATGAAAAGATCTTCAGCTAAACCTCTGTAGGAATGGGGTTCATGAGGAGACATGAAGTAAAGAGAGGAAGGACAGACTGATTTAATATGGGGCTGTGGTAATAGAGACTGCATACAAAAGCTGCTGCTTATTAGCCACATCTGCTCATGAACTCCATTCCCACAGAGATTTACCTGTATTCAGGATCATAATCCCTGACAAGCAGAACAGAGAGGAGGATGGGGCAGCTCTTTAGCTCAGTGTTGTGAAGTAACTTGTTCTCCTATGTGATTAGGACAGGTTCTGTGTGTACTATAGGATGGCGGACATTTTGTTTTTCCTAATGATTGCTCCCCGGACAAACAAAACGAGACATTATAACTAACGAAAGGTATTTAGGAATACATTTATAATAAAGTAATATTTAAGTATTTTCATTTTCTTGATTCCCTGATAACCCCTTTTAAATGGAACCACATACTGAAATATATGGGGAAAAATACTGTATTGTACAGAACCGTACAGGAATAGTTTACATGTGCATACAGAGTGCCAAATATTACCCATTTTTAATATAGTATAGTACATGAGGTCCTAAACAGGCTGCTTTCTTCCATGGGATGTCATGTTTTTTGTTACTCATACTTAGGCTAAATGCACACGACAGTTGTTTTTCTCGGCTTTCGTTTCAGTTTTTTTTGCGGATAGGACAGGAACCCATTCATTTCAATGGGTCAGCAAAAAAATGCTGACCGGTCATCCGTTTGTGTTCCGCGTCCGTTGTCCGTGTTTCCCTTCAGCAAAAAAAGTAGTGCATGTCCTACTTTTTTCTCATTTGCGGACGAGGATAGGTATTTATTACAGGGGATCTGTGAAAACAAAGGAATCCTCCCAAAAAAACTGATGGACCATGTCGTGTGCATTTAGCCTTAATTGAATGGCGCTATCACAGCAGAGACAGGCCATTTACATTTGTGGTCCTGGTGGTAATATAGCCATGTTTTTAATCTCAAAAACCATTTAATAGCAAGATATTTTTAGTTAATTGCAGTCAATATGTTAATATACTCTACTCATCACCAAATTGTGCAGATCCTAAGGCTGGGTTTACACAGTACACAGCCATCAGTAAAACTGTGTGTGTTTTTACTGCAGCATTTCCAGCTGATGCGTTTTCAACAAATAAAACTACCTGCGTAGAAAACTAAGACTGGTAAAGTAGAGATAAAATCAATGGTGTTTTTTCAAATGGCTCAAAGACTTAACCAAAACATATCAAAATGTCCTGTGTAAATGCAGCCTAAAAGGAATGGTCCAGTTTTTTAGCCTTTATTACCTTTCAACCCCAACTTGCTGTTAGTGTTGAGCAAATTTTAGTTACCACTTCAAGAATTCATGAATATTTAGAATATAGTGCTATATATTCATATTCGCTAATAGTATTGATAGCGAATATTCTAATCGTGAATTTATCGCGAATATTGGCACTTAGCAGCATCCCTAGCAACCAATAGGAAAGATGCCTACCCCTTAGTGTTGATCGCGAATATTCTAATTGCAAATTTCATATTGCCGATTTTCGCAATCAAGTAAATAATGACTGGAGATCACGAGTTCTCGAATTTGCGAATTTATGGCGGATATTAGGTCAAAAATTCGCAAAATATCGCAAATTCAAATATTGTCTATGCCGCTCATCACTACTTGCTGTGCCTACGGAAAAAATCACAGTCACCTGCTCCCTGTCACTCAAACCCATGGCTCCCTTCAGCAGTGTTCCAGTATCCATCCAGTAAACTTCCAGAGGCAATGACTGACTTCAGTGGTGACATATCCCCAAGCAGCACATCACTGCTGGGTCACTCGCTGTTTGGAGACCCATAAGCACTGAGGCCAGTCATTAACTGCAGCTGCGCATTTAAACCCGTCTGTTCGGAAGACCGCTGAAGGGTGCCAGGGACCAAAGGAACCAGAGCAGAGTGGTGGGTAGCAGGTGAGTACCTTTTAATAGGTACAGCAGGCTGGGGTCGAAATTAAAAAGTCCAAAGCCAGACAACCCCTTAAATATACAATAATTTTTGGACATTTATTGCTACTGCTGGCCAATTCTACATACAAATTAAACTAAAACTTCTCCTACTACTGCAATTTGTACACAATTTGTCTTGTTATGTAATATGTATTTTACTGTTTATTTTTGGCCGTAGCTGCCAGGAAGAAATGGTTGGCAAAGGTTGGCAAGGAATAGAGCTAACCACCCCGTTCCTCTCCTCTTAGTAGAAGTGGGCTGGTCCTACTTCCTGTCAAGAGGGGGAGTTCCTGATAAAAAAAAAAGAGGGGAGAGGAAGCAAATTGCAGACCTCCTGCTACTGATACAAATTGTCCAGAGAGAACCAAACCAACTTTTTTCAAGTAAAATCTTGAGACTCCAGACAGCCGAGTGAACTTTTACCATCAGTATTGAAGGCACTACTGCGAGGTGATGGATGATAGCCAAGCCAACCATCACCAGACTACCACTAGGCCAGCAAGACCTAAGTGCTGAATTGCCACCAACCAACCTGCCTCCATATCCTTACTGGTGCAAGAGAGATTTGCACTTAAAGCCTGTAGCTACTGCATGTATTTAAAGTTTAACTTGCACTTAGTTAAAGGTTTGACCCTGGCCTCATTCTTCGGTACTACATTTCCACTGCACCAATCTCCAGGGAACAAAGTCCTGAGGGAGTACACCGCGACACAACACATTATCAGGGCCACTACTACTCTACACTGGCTCTACACCGGCTTCTCAGGAGCTCACTCCATGGACAACATGCTGTTAAATGGGAGTCGTGTCATAGCAAGACAACACATGGTTCAATGACATATAATCAATTTTTGAGTAGATTTGACTTGATTTTGATCATTCTGAAATCTGTGCTGTTCATTGTTTTGCTCTGGCACCAGTGTGACCTACAAAGTAGATGACATATTTATCACCAAAAGCAACGACACTGTAATCCGGCCACTATCATAATGCATCCATTTCGAATCCATTTCTCATTTTTAAAAGACATTGCTGTATTTTTTTCCTTCTCTTGTCTCCTGTTTAATCACAGTATAAACCTGGGAAATGGATTGCTCTTGCATATTTCGTGCATGACCTAAGACGTGCCATCTTTATTTTTATTTCCCTTTCGTGACCTTTTGCTTTCCCTAAGGATCCAGTCGTGTGATGCATTGCTGTGCTTACTATGGAAAAAACATATATATTCTGTGAAGCTTCTTACAATATGCATTATACATACCGCATTTATTACTTTTTCTGGGATATACCGTAAATAGTGAAGACGCTGCAAAAGATGGGTTTTCTTGGCTTGAGAAAATAATTCATTACCCTCAAGTCATCAGTTTTTAGTAATGCATGTGTCCGTCGTGAATAATGCCAACGCCTATTAACTCTGCGGAATGGCAATAAAGGTTGAGTAAGAAAATAATTGTCGAGTAGATCAAAGAGAGGAGCCCCTGCTGAGAGGTAAATGTATATACTGCCAATATTTCATCTTTCAGATCCATTCCGCCTCTTTAACCTAATATGAACGCTATAAAGAAAAAAGGGACCTGAAACTGTTATTGGGAAAGCCAAAAACTAATTAGTCAGAACTTCCCAATGTGTTCAGTGAAAAGTGACTTGGAATAATGGGCTACTTTCTGAAATTTTATAGGTTTACTGAGTCTAGTGTTCTCTGGTATTTCCTGTTGCTTTTGGTTGGGAAGATTGACAAAACTTTACAAGTCATCTTGAGTAACACACAAACCTTTCAATACAGGCAATAACTTGTGGTATCATAAAGTATACAAGTGCACTTGAAGTTAAAATATGGGGGAGGAAAATATGTCAGTGAGGCAATAACTGTATATCACATGGCCATCAACATTCAGAGTGCTGGGCTTTCTCCGCTAGGCAATGTGCCAGAGGAACATACAAAAGAGGATATAAAATAAACTAAAAAAAAAAAAAAGCAAACATGCCATACCATACACAGCGGATTTATACGTATGGCTTGCTGCAGATACTTTAAACATTGACGACTGATATTATCTGGCCTAAATGTGTATTTGAAAACAAAGAACACACACCTTATATAACCCCTAAGAGATATGAAGAATAAAATACCACTTAATAATTGCTGATTAGGTTAATCGTACTTGTAAAAATTGCTTTGGTCAAAAATGGCTCCCTTTGAACAAGATCACACAACCATAATGTGAGAGCATTTTGAGGTCTCAGTTAGAGCTGGAATATTAAAAGGATAGTCCAGTCTGCATCAACATCCTTTAAAATAATCTTTCCTGAAGGTGGCTGTAATTTTATAAAGTACTTCTTTTACCTTTATTGTTCCTATCTCACATTCTGGGCTGTGGTCACATGACCATGTCCATGCAGTTTGTTCTTACTTCCTGTGATGTTGTGTCCATGGCTGTGTCGGTGATAGGGGAGTGTCTATGTAACTAGCTGTGTGGGAGGAGCTATAAACTAGCTGTGCCTCGTTAGGAGTGGTGCTGGAGCTGTGGCAGAGAAATGAGGAGTGCATCATGGGTTTAGTTGCATACAGCAAAACGGATGTTATATATACAGGATATAACAAAATGATTTGTTTACATACCGAGAAAATTGGGCAGGAGAGTCCAAATTTGAAAGTCTGGGGATTTGAACATGAGGTGAGCAACTACATGAGAATATTTCTTAAAAACTATAGTAATATACTATACTATAAGTTTTTATGATGGCCTAGGTTTAGTTCAGCAGAACTGTGGTGGTACCAGGTGTTGCTGCCTTAAGCTTATATTAGAGGGGTAGATAATCTTGCAGATTATCAGTAACAAGCATTTGTATGAATGCTCATTAGCGATGATCTGGCAGTGTAATACTGCTGCCGATTACCGGTTGTTCATCGGAATCTTTTAGCAAGTCACAGATCGTGCTGTGTAATCACAGTCTGCTGCCGGAAAATAATGATTTAGTATGGGGACGAGCGATGGCATTGGTGATCGCTTCTCCCCATACTGTGGAGGAGATTGCTGCCTGTAATAGCAGCATTAATATGAATGCTTAAATGTGGCCTTAGGGCTCGTGCACATGACTGCATTAAGTCAATTTGTGACTTTTACAGAGCTATAATATGGCAACCATATAAATCTATGGGGTCAAACTGTACCTTCATATGCCTTTGATTGATTACAGCATAAAATAGAACACTCCAGAAATACATCAAGGCCCCTCTTGAACTCTTTAAGTAAATTCACCATCACCACCTCCTCAGGCAGAGAGTTCCATAGTCTCACTGCTCTTTTCTATGTTTGTGTAGAAACCTTCTGTCCTCCAGATGCAGAGGATGTCCCCTTGTCACAGTCCTGGGTATAAATAGATGATGGGAGAGATCTCTGTACTGACCCTTGATATATTTATACATAGTTATTAGATTTATCAGTTATCAGTCGTCTTTTTTCTAAAGTGAATAACTAGTGATGATGGAGCACCAAAGCATTCAGGTCTTCGACCCGAACACATTGCTATATTCGTGTGCTCGGCCAAGCACCCGAGTATAATGGAAGTCAATGTGAGACAACCAGGCACCCCCTGCTCTGAAGAGGGGAGGGTGCCTGGTCCACTGGACAAGGTCAGAAAGTGACAGAAACACCACCGAAATGGATCGGGAACAGCATGGGAACCATGTCTGGGTACATCTTGTACTCCCAGGTCTCTGCTGGGAACCATGTTGTCCGAGTTGTACTTCACTTTTACAGACTGCCAAAAATACATACAAACACAAATTTCCTGTATATTTAATTGTATATAAAGTGCAAGTGCTGCCAAAAATTACAAGCAAGAGGCACTCCGAAACAGCCTGTAGATCACATAAAGGAGGGCCTCATTCACATTGTGGTACAATTGTTCAGGTAGTGGGACTCCTACACTAAAAAATGCACTAAGTGAAAGGGTTGCCAAAAATTACAAGGAACCAGCACTCCAATACACCCTTTATTACACATAAAGGAGGGCATCATACACAGACTACAGAGACCGGACCTGGTGGAAGAGAGGGTGGTGCTTAACCAACTGGAAGCATTATTTTCAGCAATCCAACTGACCAACTGTTCACACTGGTCTGACTTGGACAGTGTTGTCCTGCGCCGCCCAACTACGTTGGATATGAAGTTGTTTACGGTGAATGTTTTTTTTTTCTGGCATTACTGATTTTTCACATAACATAAACTATATTAAATAATGAAGAATATTCAAAATCAGTAATGAGTCATTACTGACTATTAGAATATAGAATATTCATCATTTTTTTCCATCTGAAGTCATGATTCCTCCCTGCTTAAGTTGCTTTTGGGCTAATGACTGTTCACATTAAATTGGAAAAAATGACGAATATTATAAAAATTATTAATATTTTAAAATATTCTATAGTGCTATATATTCGTGTTTTAGAATATTCGCATTACGCGAATATTACATTGCTGATTTTTTAGCAATCAATAGAATAATCTCGAATATGAATATTCGCAAATATATGATGAACATTCTAACTAATATTCGCAAAATATTGAGAATTTGAAAATTACCCCTGCCGCTCATCACTAGTGCCGAGCATAGCGATGCTTGAGCCGAACAGATATTCAGCTGAGCATGTTCGCTCATCACTATGAATAACCCTAATTTTGTTAATCTTTCAGGGTACTGTAGTCCACCCATTTCAGTTATTACTTTAGTTGCCCTCCTCTGAAGCCTCTGCGCTTCAGTTCCCCCATGTAATCTAATGGCATGGCTGGGAGTCACTTGTGTCGCTACTGTCAATCACTGGTTGCAGCATTACACATGACCCCCTTTAAGCAGCTCAAACGTTATTAGACAAAATTTGTTTACTTGGTTCACCATAGTATCGAATATTTATGGGGATATCTGACTTGTCATTGACAGCAGATATTGGAAGAAATTCGGATCGAGCACATTTCATCATGTCCATTCCTAGGTTCTCGAAAAAGATAAACCACCACCACAGATGTCTGATGGCAGCTTATTCCCTCTTCTAATTAAAATAAACATTCCTAAATCTTCATGTTTATGGGGGAGTTGGGAGAACTGTCAGTTGTATGTTATTAAATGTGTGTAGCCTTTAGTTACTATGTGCACTTTCCTTGCTGGGAGGTAGCTTAGGTGGAGTGCTGGCTCTCCTTAAGGAGATCGGCTGTGTGTGGTGAAGACTTATTGGCAATGCTTATTGGGAAAATAATATGCAAAGAGGTATCTCTCAGGCATAAAGAATGATCTTGCTAACACCGCCTTTTGGAAGTGGCTCCCTATTGGTCAAAGTCTGACTTTTTAACAAGCCTTGGGGCATGACAAGGGAAAATAGACAAGCCAAAGGGAAAATAAACAAGCTAAATATCCTCCGGCAAGGCTTGTTAAAAGCTGGACTTTGACTCATAGGGAGCCACTTCCAAAATGTGGCGCTAGTGAGATGGTTCTCTTTGCCTGCAAGATACCACTGTGCATTTGCTGATAGGGGGAAGGGGAGCTTCATGGAGCTGAAGTGCAGTTCAATAGTCTTTGCTAAGTTAGACCTGATTCAGATGTCAATCCCAATTTCTGTATGCAAGCAGCAAAACATGGGCATATTTGAAAGTCTGTACAGTGTCCTGGTATTTCTGTTCCTTTACTAGACCCATTCATTTGAAGGAATATGTTTCAAACAGAAAAGAGACAAGAATTGTGTTTGCTACAAGTTTCTCGGAACAGACGGTAAAAACTGAAGCATGAATAGCACCGATAACTTTAATGTTATGCGAGTGAGGTCTGTTTAGCACATGGATGGAAATTATTGCTATCTGAATTATGCCTATCCTTAGGACAGTTCAATATCAGATCATCGTGGGACCCTATACCCCTTGCATTCCGCTTTTTGAACGGAGCTTGTGTGAGCACTGATTCCTCTTCAATGTTTACATGCCTGCCATCTCAATTGTAGCAGGAGTGCAGAGTAATTAAAGTTTACTCTCCCATTCAAGTTTGGTATGGACAGTGGGCATGGACCCACCATGGCAAGTAACTGATTTGCAGGTAGGCTAGTATTTTCTCCTGGCAGTCTCATTGCTGAGTTAGTTCTTGGAAAACCTTGGGCAGGTCCATATGAAGTCCATATGAAGTGAGCCAGGAGGGTCCAAAGGCTGAGCTTGCTGTTATGTATAGTGGGCGCGGACTCACTGTGCTAACTAACCGGTTTGGCTTTGGGCTTATCCTAAGGACATTTTCCTGTTGGTCCCTTGGTATTCATCCTTTAACCCCTATTAAGGGATCTGGACTTCGCTGCAGGGAACCACTACCAGGCCACTACCTCTTGGAGTTGTCAGGGTGTAGTTGGCAGCTGACCCACAGAGATCCAAGACACTGTTGTGTAACATCAAAGAAATCATGCAGTACTCATAGTCAGAAAATAGGCTAAAGTCAGGGCTGGTAGGGTTCATGCATGTCCATGAGACAGATCTGATGTTGAGGTGGGGGCAATGGGGCAATTCGGTGAACAGGCTCAGGTCAGAACAGATTGGTACATTGGTAGTCAGACAGATTATCGCATCTTCACTTGGTCAACTAGAAACTAGGAACCTAAAGCTCAGGCACCCTCCCACTTGGAAAGATGCCTTAAGTACCCAGGAACAGACAGCCATAGGATGAGGAAGAATTTGGGTGTGCACGTGCTAGCCCTTTAGCAAGTTGGCTAAACCCGAATGTAAAAAATACTGCTATAACGCTGCTGTAATTGTGATTTGGTACATTCTTAAATGGCTGTCTCATTTCAGCACATGGCATTTATCATGTAGAGAAAGTTAATACAAGGCAGTTACTAATGTATTGTTATTATCTATATTGCCTCCTTTCCTGGCTTGATTCATTTTACCATCACATTATACACTGCTCATATCCAGGGGTTTCGCGACCACCCTGAAATCCAGCAGTGGTGGTCGTGCTTGCACACTATAGGAATAAGTGCCAGCCTTTCTGGTGGCCGGGACCGTGGGAGCGCTCATAGGCACGCATGCGCAGGAGCTCCTGTCTCATACACTTTGTATCTGTCCTGCAGCAGTGGCCATAACCCCTGGAACTGAGCAGTCTTTAAGCACTACTGTAAATATCCTTAGATTATTTCGGTATCAATGAGATTTGCAAGCTTTACTTTAGTGATTTTAGCAATAATGCTAATGGACATTTTGCCCTACTATTTGTATATATATTCTCCCACTCCTGGAGATGTCGCCTCCATCCTTGCACACTCAGGTTTTATGTATGTATCTTGTATCCATAAAGACTTGATGATTTTAGAATATTTGGTAATTACGTGTTTCTGGTGCATTATTTTGTAGGTTTATATGGTTAATATATGCACTCGGTATACTTTTGGTGTACATTAGTTAATATCCAAAAGAAAATGTGATATAATATATGGATAGAGATGCTCTTTATATTGGATACATATATCTGTCTTGTTGACATTGTTGGTTTACCATACTAAGGGTATGGCCACACATCAGGTTTCGGGATGCAGTTTTGGAAGCCAAAACCTTGAGTAAATTTGAAAAAGAGGAGAAGTTGTACTGTATCTGTCATTTAAACTTTCTCTCCTTTTATTATCCTCTGTTCATTCTGGCTTCCAAAACTGCATGCAGAAAACTGACTGCGTGGCCATACCCTAAAAGTGTAGCATACACATTGATACGGAGTTGCATTGATTTTTCATGATCTGCATTCATTTTTTATGTACTTGCCTAAAAAGAAGCATAAATATAGGTTATATATATATATAATCCTACAGCCTTTTTTTGGTTTTACTACAAGACATGCTGTCTCTTTGTAAGTCTAATATATCTGCTAGAAATATATTTGAACATTGAAATGCTAATTATAAGATGAACATTTTACTTTGCAGCATCTCCTTTTAGCCTGTTTGCTTTTTCAGTGAGTAGACAGCAACTGTTGCTAGAAGGATGTTGATACACAAGGGAAGCATTGGACTGGAGTGAACGATTTGTTACTAATTTTTCAATATAGCATGAAAGCATAAACTGTGACGCAATGGGAACCTGCCTTCTGGCGGCTACAGTGCATGCTGCTATTTCCAGATTCCCAATGACTAAAATAGATGGCACCGCTTGTTTCTGACACACAGACATATCATCATAGATAAAATCAGGCTTGTGCAGGATAACATTAAAAATAATGTACATTGCACCTACATAAAAAAGACTAAATAAAGTGCAGAAGTCAGAACAAATTTATCTTTTCAATGGTCTTTTATAAATGTGGAGCTTCTATGGTAATAATGATCATTTATTTTAGTGTCCTATTATCGATTTATTTAGATATAGGTTAGCCTTGCGTGCTGAAAAATATAAATTCAAGGGAAAAAAGTATCTATCGTTATCCATCAGTTCAAGTCTATGAAGAGACTCAAGTTTTTGCCATCTCTGGCCTAGGGCCTTATGCATTAAAGGGGTTATCCCACGGTCAACGTAAAAAATGAAAATCAGACATCATATAGTACACGACAATCTCTTTCTAAGAAAGCTAGAACCAGTCCTGTACCTCACATGGATCCCCCATTCATTGCTCTGCTAGATTTATATCAAGCTGGCAGCTCAAGGGGGTTTTCGGCTGGAGCTCTCCCTGTCACAGCTCAGGAGGCAGTTGAAGGATGAAACTGAGCATGTGCGTCCTTCTCAGTGAGCAGGACAAAGAAATGAGGCAGAGAACATACAGCAGGTGGCACTATACAGGTACTTTTTATTGAATAGCACAATTTTTCATTACATACAAATACAAAAGTATTCAGATCCAGGTGCTGGCTTGAAAACTGTAGAATATTTTTTTTATGGGACAACCCCTTTAACACCATATGGGACCAACAATATCATAAGTATTATTTAAAATGGCTTCACTTTAGAATTAAAGCAAACGAGAGCATTAGAAGTGAAGAACGCTTTAGAAGAACATTGACTATTTGGCTCAGTAAAATATTTTACTGTAATATATTTTTATTACATTTGGTTTCACAGAGCAACTGCCTCACCTGCTCTAGGAAAGGAGAATGCCCCATGTGTAAAGGTAGCTCTGATGACCATGCAGGGTCAAGTAGAACTGCTAGTAATAGAGACAACCGAGGATTTTATCTCCTTGATGTTTTTCCATTAAAGTAATTATATCATCAGAGGGTGCTAGTTCTCCTTGTGGAGATAATCAGACATATATATATATATATATATATATATATATATATATATATATGAATGAGAAATTGGCGCAGCACTCTCTCAGATCTGGTGAAAGAAATCGTGTTTATTTAACACATGTTCACAGCAGCAACGTTTCAGCTCACTCACAGAGCCATTTTCAAGCCAAAATGGCTCTGTGAGAGAGCTGAAACGTTGCTGCTGTGAACATGTTTTAAATAAACACGATTTTTTTCACCAGATCTGAGATAGTGCTTCGCCAATTTCTACATTTATAAAAGACCCCCTGACCAGGGGTGGACGCTTGCACTGCTGTGATATCGAATTAGGAGTGCTGCCAAATTTATTTTTATATATATATATATATATATATATATAAAAGAGAGTCTGAGCTGTACACCAATTCAATCAGTCGTAGTACCAGTAGCTACAGCTTGACTTAAGCCACGATATATACCAAAAAAGTAAAATCCTTTTATTCACCCAGGCGACGTTTCAGTCCGCTTCCTGGGACCATTATCAAGCTTGATAATGGACCCAGGAAGCGGACCGAAACTTCGCCTGGGTTAATAAAAGGATTTCACTTTTTTCACTATTTCAGATGCGCCGTGGCATTCTTCTAAATTTGGTATATATATATATATATATATATATATATATATATTTTGTTTTTTCTTTTAAATTATCTCCACAAAGAGAACTAGCACCCTCTGATGATATAATCACTTTAATGGAAAAACATCAAGAAGATAAAATCCTTGGTTGTCTTTATTACTAGCAGTTCTACTTCTACTTTGTTACCTGGTAGCTAAGTTTAGTTGGCACTAAAGAGGCAGTTTTGCCAAAAGCACTTCCTGTAAGATCAATTCTAAGAAGTCATCTCATTATAATCACAGGCATGATTACAAAGACCAAAAGCACATGTATACGCAGATAACACAGGATCCAACATTCACAATAGGTGATGGTCACAGCTCAAAACTCCCTCCTCCCTGTACAGTTACATTTGCACATGTGAAAGAGCATGGTTATAACACTCTCCCATGACAGATGTGAGATGTCTGGTTCCAGATCTCTGGAACTGCTGATACAGCAGCTCAGGCAATATGGCTGTATATATTTATATATACATATACACACATAGAGAGAGAGAGAGAGAGAGAGAGAGTGAGAGAGAGAATATACAATGAGAAAATAAAACAGGCTGTGAAAAAGGCTACCTCCATTTACAAAAAGATACAGATATATTTTGGCACTTGCTAATAGATGCACCTGCAATTTAATGTACAACTAAAGAAAAATGTCACCCTATTAAGAGGCGCAGCTAAGGGGGAGCAACCGAAACATGTGCTCTGGGTGCTGGTTGCCAGGAGGGGTGCCATCAAGCCACTCTGCCTTGGCCAAGGTACTTATATATAGGGTGAGAGAAGTGAACTGAACTTTTGCCCCTAGGTTTTTTTTATAATTTTCATATTGATGGCCTATCCTCAGGATAGGCCATGAATAGTGTTGAGTGAATTGAAGGATCCGAAGTAGACTTCGATCTGAATTTCAGGGAAAATTTTATTTGCTGCGAAGCTGAATTTTCTCGTGTTTCGCAGTAACAAATCAATTTTCCCTGAAATGGTGGTAAAAAATAAAAAAAAATTATACTCACTTTATCCATTCCAGCTTGGAGATCCTGAGCAAAATCTTGTGCATGGTGACGTATGACGTCACCACGCCGGCCAGTACCCGCTACTTACAAAGAAATGCGCTTCTTGATTAAGTGATTCATCACAAAGCAAATTTTGGGGTAAAATTTGGCGAAGTAGCTGAATCAACTTTTTAAGAACTTCGCTCATCTCTAGTCATGAATATGAGAAAGGTTGGGGTCTAACTCCCGGCACCTCCACCGATCAGCTGTTTGAGGAAGCCACGGCACTCATTGGAGCTCTAATGAGCACCATGGCCTCCTCACTGCTTACCAACAGTCCCAGCGCCATTTGATACCGGCTGTGCTTGGTATTGCAGCTCAGCCCCATTCACTTGAATCGAATGGGACTGATCTGCATCTATACCATGTGACCGATTAACTTGTTGCCGAATGACCCAGGAAGAGGCCTATGTGCTCACAGAGCACCACAACCTCTTGAAACAGCTTATCAGCAGAAGTGCTAGAAGTTGGACTACCACCGATCTCATATTGATGACCTATCCTGAGGGTAGGTCATCAATATAATAATCCCAGAAAATCCCTTTAATCCCTACTTGGCATTCCTGCTTTATGGCTACAAACCTGCAGGAGATACAGTCAGTGTCCCAGGTTTCTTTACCCCTTGGGAACCTTGTTCTTTGCCAGAAGCTCATTAGCAGAAACATATCAATGGGTATAGATGTCTAGAAGATAGATCAAGCCCATTAAAGCTCAAAATTGGATCAAACTCTGCATTAAGAGAACCATACAATAGGGGTGTCTAGGGGTCTCATTAAATATAGGAATAGCCCTTTATTGAAATAATGCAAAGTGGCTTATATTTGAGGTTCATAACATTAAATTGAGCTAAGGATTCTCTTAGGCTATGTTTACATGCTGTGGACCATGCTCTACAAATCAGTGCTTGTCTTTGGTAACAGGTAAAGGCCTTCCAATCTCAAGCAAAAAAAGTCCAAATTCAGGGGCTACAAAGAGATAACGGGTAACTAGAACATGAAGACAAGTTAATCTTTCCTGAGGTGGTCTATGTGTTTTCTGTGCTATGATGTAACAAATGTTTCACACAAAACTTAGTTTTTGGCTGGAAATAGACTTTGTGTACTTCCACCATTTGACTTTATACCCTCCAACACTTTCTTGAACTTCTGACCCTGCAGAGCTATATCACAGTAAATTGTGTTCTCTTCATATTGTTGGTGTTTCATCCAGTTCTAGATGAGATTGGACTTGTCAGGTTTGCGCCTTCGTTTTGGCAGATGACAGGACTAATTGTTAAAACTGACAACAAAAAATGAAACAGCCGCTAGGAACTTCAGATGCCTTTGAAAGAAGCGACGTCAATTACAGACTTAATTAGAAGGTGATGGCTGTATGACGGCTAATACTTAGTTGGTATCCACATTTGATGGAAGTAATGTTAATATCCACATTTGACGGTCGCTTCTTTATAGAAAGTAATACTTTAAAGGGCATCTGTCAGCAGAATTGTACCTATGAAACTGGCTGACCTGTTACTTGCACTTGGCAGCTGAAGACATCTGTGTTGGTCCTATGTTCATATATGTTTACATGGCTTGAATGAACTTTTAATATATGCAAATGAACCTCTAGGAGCAACGAGGGCCCTTACTCCTAGAGGCTCTGCTCTCTCTGCAACTGCTGCACCCTTTGCACCTCAGCCAGTTTCATAGGGACAAAACTGCTGACAGATGCCCTTTAAAGTAAATATACATTCTTGGATGCAATTTTTGGGAAATCCTCATGCACATGGCACATCCCACAGCTCTTCATAGTCTAAGTTATATACAGCCCTATAATGTAAGTTATATGGCGCTGTAATATGGCACCCATAGCAGTGTATAGTGTCTATAGTAGACCTCTACATGTCATTTATTTATTTTTAACTTCTTTTTCTGACTTATTTAACATAAATGTAAAACGCATAGGGTGTTCCATCAGGTGCCGTATTATGGAGGTATTATCCCCTGTGACCACTGCACCTGAAAGGCTACATATAATTTTCTGCTGTGAGCATGCCAACATGACCTGAACAGTGGACCAGCACCTATGATACCCGGACGGACATTCTGCCACCGATCAACTAAAGGCAAAGGGCTGAATGAAGAGAGTGAGCAAAAGACAGTGTATGCATGTCTCTGTATATATTTGGTACTGAGAATTGTGCAAAGGAGGGAGAGGTAATAATGAATTTGTATCCAGTGCCTTTCATGTTGAACTTTAGCAGCCAGTGGGGTGGAGGGGGTCTCATTTGCATTCCTCAGCTTTTGACACCAAGAGATGCTGCTACTTCGGATATTTCGCATTAGTTTATGGAATAACTTTCTAAATTTGATGAATTTTAAAAACAAAAACACACATAGGCTGCTCCTGATCATACAAGTGATTTATGAAATAACTTGTATTAACAATTCTGTGCTGACTGCAACCCCTTTCTATAAAAGAATGTGTGACATTTCATCCATGGTGAATACTAGAGATGAGCGAATTTTTCAAAAGTTCGATTTGGCTGATTCGCCTAATTTTCCCCCAAAAAATGCTTTGTAATGAATTACTTCGTCACAAAGCGCATTTTTTTGTAAGTAGTGGGTGCAATGACAGGGAGCTAAGATAGCGTCGCCCCATCATTGTACCCCTCAGATGCCGTGTTCATAACATGATCGCTGTAAAAACAGTGTGAAATTAACATAATTTTTTTTTTTAATTAAACTTACCACGTCCATTTGCTTGCAACAGGCCGGCCGCCGCCATCTTGCTCAAAGATTTGGTGGGAAATCGCGCACGGCACGAGATTACATCATCACGCTAACCGACGTGGTGACATCATACGCCACCACGCACGGGATTTTGGCCGAGATCTTCAATCAAGATGGTGGCTGGCGGCTCATCGAGAGCAAATGGAGGAGGTAAGAATGAATTTTTTTGTTTTTTATACTATTTCAGGTTAAATCAATTCGCTTACACCAAGCACGAGGAAATTCGTGGAATTCGATTAGCTCATCTCCAGTTACTACAACCCCCTCCAGAGCTAAAGCCATTAGACACAGCCACAAGACAAGGTCACATGCCAGAAGTAAATGATGGCGCTATGGATGAGACAATACCTAGATAACACTGCTTACTGTTATGTATGCGGTAATGCTTTCTGTAAAATTCATTAAAGGGGTTTTCCAGTTTGCTTTAGCATCATTTATAGTGTTGAGCGAACAGTTCGAGCATCGTTCGGGTTCGTACCGAATTTTGGGGTGTCCGGGACCCGGACCCGAACCCGGACATTTTCAAAAAAGTTCGGGTTCGGGTTCGGTGTTCGTCGATTACTTCCCGCTTTCTGAAGGGCTGCACAGCAGCCAATCAGCTAGCGTTTTACTTCTTGCCCTAAGAGCCCATCACAGCCATGCCTACTAATGGCATGGCTGTGATTAACAAGTGCAACATGTGACCCAGCCTCTATTTAAGCTGGAGTCACGTAGCGCCGCACGTCACACTGCTCTGATTAGTGTAGGGAGAGGATGCAGCTTCTGTGAGGGAGAGATAGGCAGGGAAAAGTCAGCAACAGCACCTAATGAACGGATCGATTTACAGCTGAGAATCATTGAACTTCTGCTAGTTACTTGCTCGCTGGTTTTTAGGCTGCACAGAGCGTTTTTCTGTCACTTATTTTCTGGGTTGATCGGCGGCCATTTTGTGACTTGTGGTGCGCCAGAAGAAGCTGCCACCAAGTCCATCAATCCATCAATACTAGTTTTTTTTTTTTGCTATATCCTACATCAGGGGCTTAGCTGTGCTAATTGTCACCCCTAGAAACTCAGGAAAGAAATTTCTATATTTTATTAAGGGGTTAAATACAATTGCCCAAATACCAATCCCCTAAATCTGGTGTTCCAGCTTTGGCTAGACAAGTATAATACTGTCTGCTGTCTGGCAAAGGATAGATTATTTTCTGGGGTTAAATTCAATTGCCAAAATAGCAATACCATAAATCAGTGGTTTCAGCTGTGGCTGGCAAAATAGAATAGTGTCCGAGGTAACGCACACACGTACAGACGCACGTACACGATTCTTGAATAGTTGTATTATCGCGATAATAAAACTAACAGTGTAAAGTTGACTGTATTGCTCTAAGTTATATTCGCGTACGAATGTAACTTCTATTACAGCACACCAATACTAAAACTGACTAAGAGACAGCTTTAAGTTCTATTCGAACGCGATTGCAACTTTGGAACTTAAAGTGGTGTACGATTTTAAAAGTTGAGTACTAAAAAGTTGGAATCGCTAAATAATTCCATCCATATCGTTAACTTACTGAGTCAGTAAGTTAATGAATATGGATGGTATTATTTAGCAATGCTAAGTTGAAACGGCAATGCGATTAAGCAGATATATAATAATCGCATTGCGATTTCAACTTAATTCTCACATCCGACAGTACATTCTACTGGAGGAGGCGTTCCCATGGTGATCGGTAGCTCAAAGTTGTAATCGCAATGCGATTAAGCAAATACATAAGAATATCTGTTAAAAACCATAGTAATTCCCTCTGCATCTCCCCAAAAACCTTTAACTCCCTATAAAAAATAAAAATGCAGTTTTCTAAAGCAAGATGTATGTACTATATACTGAAGCTGGTCTGCTGTATGCGGTATTTCCACAGATTATATAAGGCTGTTTTTTAAACCCCTTAATCTTAAGGCCTGAAATGATGGTGTAATTGATATCATTTTTGTGCTGCAGAAATATAGAACTTTTTTTGGTGTTGCGTTTTTATTTTTTACGCCTTTTATGTTTATCACTAAATATAATATATAAATAAATAACCTGATCAATTAATTAATCTGTGAACAATAAAATTTATTTTAATAGTGGTATTTTGGGGGATATGTTTTCAATTTTAAATTTTTTTTTTTTTTTTTACATTATGTACAATATTTTTAAAATACCATTATGGGATTACTATTTGCAGCTTTTTACTTCAGATTTACAATATATTACCATATTCCTGTATGCCAATACATTATACTCTGTGTCACTATGACACAGACTGCTGTTTGGGAAATACTTGTATACAGCCCGCTTCCAGTATAAACAGCCCTGGGATCCATTCTAGACCCCAAGGCTGACTGTGGATGACTCCCCCAAACTTCAGTTGGGTCTCTGGGGAACATCCTCTGACCCTGTCAGTGTAGCTGGAGCCTGTGGTAAGAACCGAGGCTGTTAGTAACAGCCGGTTCTTATTGCTGGAGAGCTCCAGCTGCCATTAATCCCCTCAACTGCAGCGATGCCAAAAGACGTCGCTGCAGACTGAGGTCGTGCATCGACTGTCAAAAGACAGTGGGTGGTCAGTAAGGAGTTAAAAGACAATGTAGAATTCTTTCTTTCAAACCCTTCAACTAGTGTTCACCCACTTGAGAAGCGCTTGAGTGTAATAATAACTGGGACTTGATGCTTTACCAACCTGGATTGGCACAAGGACTGCACATTTCTTTCCAAATTGATTATTGTATTGTTCTTGGATGTTCCTGATTTTTTTATTTTTTTTTCATTTCTTAAAAATATAAAAGATTTTGTAAGTAATGAATTCCATACACATTCCTTAATCAGCTAAAAAGGTGAGGCATTAAACTTTTCTCTGGCATTATTGGCAGGTGAAATATGCCTTTTTTATGATTTAGTAATAACTCTGAAACGAACTCCCCCAATCTTCACCCCTCCAAACCACCTGCACTTTTTAACAGCCCCGAATCCAGGATACCAGAAACTAATAAAACGTTAACCTGCCAATTAACAACTAGGTAAAACTTCAATATTTTGCTTGCTTTCATGAAGTTGCACACCTACATGAACTGCAAAGCACAACGACCAATTCTGAATTTAGATATTTTTTTAATACAGAAATTCGTAAGAAAAACAGAAAAATAAAAAAATCGATCCTGTATTTTAAGCATCCGCTATGTTCATTTATGCACATTTGGCATCTGTTTTAGCCATTTCCATCTGAGATACGTTATTTTAGACAGAAAAAAAAGTCCTGCATGCATATAGAAAACAGGATCCATTATTTCTTTATTTTTCTTTTCTTCTGACGGATCAGAACGGAAAAATAAACGGTGATGTGAACCCAGCCTTAATCCAATGTTTTAAAGTGGTTTCCCCAAGGGGAGTGTCTTATCTGCTGCAGCTAATGGTGTGTTTCTCAGCTTTCCCTATTACAGCTCGCAATAAAAACTGAACAACTGAAAGCGATCGCAAACTGAATGACTTTGCTAAATCGCGCAGTTGTCACTGAACGCATCCACAACGCATCTGGACATAATCTGGACACGCTCATCTGCAAGGGGCCTAACAGTAATATCGAAGCAATTCTAAAACTGTTTTCTTGTGACACTTAGTACTTCATGTTAATGGTGAACTTGCGTTGATCTCTTTTAACTTTATGTATTTAAAAAAATCCAACATTTCCTGAAAACTTGGAAAAAATAGACATTTTCTAAATTTGAATTTCTCTGATTTTAAGGCCTAATTCACACGTCCGCAATCTATGTCCTGACCCGTTCTGCAAATTTGCGGAATGGGTGCGGACCTATTCATTTTGAATGGGGACGTGATGAATGCGGAGAGCACACACTGTGTGAACAGAGCTTAGCCTCGCCCACGCCACTTGATACAAGTCGTGACGTCACTGGGCGGGGCGCTAGCAGTGGTAAACAGTGAGAAGGCCGCGGCGCTCCTGCAGCGCCGCTGCCTTCTCAAACAGCTGATCGGCAGGGGTCCCGGGGGTCAGACCCCGGCCAGTCAGATGCTGATGATCTATCCACCACCCTGTCTTCCACCAAGTCCAGTCTCATATAATTTTTTACAGGGTCAGCTCACCTACAGGCCCTTGCATATAATGTTTTACAGGGTCAGCTCACCTGCAGGCCCTCGCATATAATATTTTAGAGGGTCAGCTCTCCAGCAGGCCCACAACTACAATCTTTTACAGAGTCAGCTCACCTACAGGCCCTCGCATATAATATTTTACAGGGTGAGCTCACCTGCAGACCCTCGCATATAATATTTTACAGGGTCAGCTCACCTGCAGGCCCTCGCATATAATGTTTTACAGGGTCAGCTCATTTGCAGGCCCTTGCATATCATTTTTTTAGAGGATCAGCTCAGCAGCAGGCCCTCAACTAAAATCTTTTACAGAGTCAGCTCGCCTACAGGCCCTCGCATATAATATTTTACAGGGTCAGCTCACCTGGAGGCCCTTGCATATAATTTTTTAGAGGGTCAGCTCATCTGGAGACCCTCACCTACAACCTTTTAGTGGGTCAGCTAACCTACAGGACCTCACCTACAACCTTTTAGAGGGTCAGCTTACCAGCAGGCCCTCACCTAAAATATTTTACAGGGTCAGCTCACCTACAGGCCCTCACATATAATATTTCACAGGGTCAGCTCACCTGGAGGCCCTCGCATCTAATTTTTTAGAGGGTCAGCTAACCTGCAGACCCTCACTTACAACCTTTTAGTGGGTCAGCTCACCAGCAGGCCCTCACCTACAATCTTATACAGGGTGAGCTCACACGCAGGCCCTCACCTACAATCTTTTACAGGGTCAGCTTACCTGCAGGCCCTCACATATAATTTTTTAGAGGGTCAGCTCACCTGCAGACCCTCACTTACAACCTTTTAGTGGGTCAGCTCACCAGCAGGCCCTCACCTTTAATCTTATACAGGGTGAGCTCACATGCAGGCCCTCACCTACAATCTTTTACAGGGTCAGCTTACCTGCAGGCCCTCACATATAATTTTTTAGAGGGTCAGCTCATGAGCAGGCCCTCACCTACAATCTTTTACAGGGTCAGCTCACCTATAGGCCCTCACATATAATGTTTTACAGGGTCAGCTCACCTACAGACCCTCACCTACAACCTTTTTTTAGGGTCAGCTCACCAGCAGCCCCTCACCTACAATCTTTTACAGGTGTTTTGGAGTACCGGTTCCTTGTAATTTTTGGCAGCTCTTTCACTTAGTGCATAGGCTTTATGAGTGTAGGAGTCCCACTACATGAACAATTGTACCACAATGTGAATGAGGCCCTCCTTTATGTGATATGCAGGTTGTATCGGAGTGCCTCTTGTTTGTAATTTTTGGCAGCACTTGCACTTTATATACAAGTAAATATACAGGAAAGAATGTTTCCTAGAAACTTTTCCTCTAAAACTGATTTTATCTTTGGTTTTGTGCGTATTATTGTCAGTCTGTAAAAGTGGTGTACTACTCAGACAACATCGTTCCTAGCAGCGACCCGGGAGTCCAAGATGCATCCAGACATCCTCCCCATGCTGTTCCCAAACAATTTTGCTGGTGTTTCCATCAATTTCTGACCTTTTCGTATGAACCAAGCACCCTCCTCTCTTCAGAGCAGGGGGTGCCTGGTTTAATTCTCGGGTCCTCCCATTGATTTCCATTACACTCAGGTTCTCTGTAGAGCACCCGAGCATCCCGATGTGTTCGGCCCAAGCACTTGGGTGCTCAATCAACACTACTGATTACCATTGTCCTAAAAAATGTTTGAGGCAGGATAGGAATGGTCAGTGCATAGCTGACACAGAACATTCAATTATAATCTACACCAAGAAAACGGTGCAGTTTATACATGAAATATATACTTTGCTGGCGTAGATTTCAGTTGTGGTACACAGCCCTGCACAGATGCATCACAATTATTAAAAGGCATAAGCCTTAATAACTATGGCTCATCTGATGTCATGGGAGATAAAACACCAGTCTTCCATATATTGGGGTATTTTTCATTACTTTTTTTGCAGGATGTACTCTGTATGGTATTTCTTTGCATTGGTATTCTATATCATTTCTAAACAATCAAGAAATGTGATTCCATAAAATGTAACTAATAGAGATGAGTTAATCGATTTTACACACATTAAATTTTTACCGAATTTTCTAAAAATTCGGGTCAAAACTGGATTTTTGGGAACTCGATTCGGGCAAATTTCTCAAAATGATGTCAGCCATTTTTCATCTCAAAAGACAGAAAAGATGAAGAAGGCGGATCACATGACACTAGGCGGTGCATATGCCATTTGTCCCAAAAAAGCAAAAACATTTTCTGACTATTTAAAATATAAAAAATCTGTCTGATTGGGCAGAATCAAATATGAATCCATATAGCATATACAGTAATTACATCGAAAAATTGGGCTGGGATTAAAATTTTCAATAGATGGTTTCGCAAAAAACGGAACGGATACGGAAGACATACAGATGCATTTCCATATGCGTTCCGTTTTTTGCGGACCCTTTGACTTGAATGGAGCCACGGATCGTGATTTGCGGGCAATAAATGGACATGTTCTATCTTTGCACGGAACAGAAAAACGGAAATATGGAAACGTAATTCACACGGAAACACTTCTATTTTTTTTTGCAGAACCATTGAAATCAATGTTTCTGTATACGGACCATATATGAAAAGCAAAAAAAGGTCTGTAAATTCACACAAAAAAAAGTTTGTGTGAAAGAGGCCTAAAACAAATGAAAAAACAGAAATACTATAGTGAAACGATTTGAACTTCTTCCTGGTTTTGGACCCAAACACTTCTTAATATAGTTTCTGTATAAAATTGGAATAGGTTATGTGTGCTGATGATAGCAGCAATTATTGGGAGTGAATGGACAGAAACGTGTTAGTAGATTAATACAGTCTTCAGGAAGAGTACAGTACCTGTCCAAAAGACCGAGGAATGGCAGAGGAGCTGACAACAAAGTCTTACACAGTTGAGTCATATAGTTATTATGACTACTTCCTATTTTTGACGTCAGCAGCTTGTAGTTCATGAAGGAAGTCATATATCATGAGTTGGCTCAGTGGGTATATAAGTTGTGTGATAGGCTACCTGCACACATATCCCTCGTTACTGTCATGGGTAAAAGGGATGATTATTGGCTTTCGGGCCAAGAGTGGCAGTACTTCTAAAACTGCACAGTCTGTGAACTGTTCTTGTGCTGCTGTGGTGAAAGTATATCATTAGTGCACAAATGGTACCACTGCACATAACGGATGTGGAAATGTGGAGCACCATGTGCCATTGATGTGAGATGTGAACATCAGCTACAAAGCTGCACAAGGGTGGACCAACAGTGGAGTAGCTCACTGACAGAATTAACTAAAGAGCTAGCTGTGTTATGTCTAAAAATAACTGTTTAGTGGACTCTACATCATATGGGGCTCTGAAGCAGATGGATGGTCATTGCACCCCTACTAACAAAGTTGCATTGGCAGAAAAGACTTACATTTTTGTGGCAGTATTGGAATTGGAATTCCTTTGATTGGCAAAGGGCTGCCTTCTCTGATGAGTCTCATTTTCTCCTTCATAGTGATGAGCGGCAGGGGCAATATTCAAATTCGCGATATTTCACGAATATTTGGGCGAATAATGGTCATAAATTCGAGAACTCGCAATTATTTTCTTGTTTGTGAAAATAGGCAATGTAATAAGCGTGTATTGCGTGCGCAATACAGGTGTGGATCACTATTGCTACATTTTTCAAGCTGCTAGAAATTTCCTGAGACTGGAGAAAATTGTTGGCACGGTAGAACATTACAATAGCTTTATAGGCAGATAGAGTGCTCCGATATTTTCAGGATTGCGCAAATCGGCAATTAATGATGAGCATATTTTTGCGCAATACATGCAACTTCACATTTTAGCAGGTCTGACTACATATTAGTGATTGGTGCACTAAGTAATGTTGTGAACTTGTGACATCACAGCACTATGTATGTAGCATGTATGTCTGGACAGCAGAACCTATCACACTACCTAACACCCTGCACTGGAACCTATCAGCTACACTATATCACTATCTAACCTACACTGACTATCTCCCACTAACTATCTGTATTAGATATATAAGCTAACTAATTAACTATCTAATGTAATGTGACACAGCAAAGCACAGAGCACAACAATGACACTGCTTTCTCTGTCAGAACGGAAAAAAAACCTGCAGAAAATGGCTGCTGAGGAGTTTCTCATATAGTAAATGGGTAGGCAACTTTCCTATTGGTTGCTAGGGATGTTGCTAAGCTCAGACAAAGACATTGCAGCCTTCTCATTGGCCCACAAGCAAGAAGCAGGGAGGAATCATGGGTTCAGAGGAAAAAAAAATTTAGAATATTCACGAATACGAATATATAGCACTGTATTCTAAATCTTCACAAATTGGCAATAGTTGCGATTATAATTCGCGCCCAACACTATTCATCATCAAATGGATGGATGTTGGAACACAAGCTGTTGGTGACAGCATTTTGGTCTGGGGAATATTTTTGTGGACTTCTTTGTGCCATCTCATCCATGAGGAAAGCACTGTGAACAAGTTTGGGTATGAATCCATCCTTGCAGATCACATACACCCATACATGATTGTCTTTCTGAGGGTGGATGGGATCTTTCAGCAAGACAATTCGACATGTCACAGACATGACTAGAAATGTCTGACATTGGTAGGAAGAGTATGACCAAGACTTCCAAGTACTACACTGGCTTCTAAATTCCCCAGACTTGAGCCCAATCTGTGGGTCCACATTGATCATCATGTTCACTCTATGGATCCTTCCCCATTCACTGGAGCACTGCAGACAGCATGGCTCCAGATACCTGTGACAACTTACCAGGATCTTATTGAGTCACTCCCAGACTTTCTAGCTGCTTTCCATGCTATACACTACGGTTACTCTGGATATTAGGTGATGGTGATGATATTAGCTGGTGATGATAATGTGACACTACTGTGAATTTTTGTGTATAGTCTATAGCACTGCTTTCCTGCTTAATCAAGGCTACCAGTAGTACACCACAGTGGTAATTTGTCATTAAATTCCCTGGTCTCTAATGATAATGAGATGACTCTTCCGACCCTATTCCAGGATATGCAGCAAAGATAAGCCATCAATCATCAAAAGGGGAAACATTTTTTGAAAGCCTCTATGCCACTGGCTTAGAAAAGTCACACATTTTTTGCAAGTCCCATTTTGCAAAAAAATGTTCAACATTTCCCCTGTTAAACTGTTCTTGCAAATTATGTAAGTGGGTGAGGCTAAGGAGGGAAGCAGGAAATATGTAGTCTGACAAATTTAACATTACCTATGCCAGAAAACTGAAATAAATTACAGTTGAATGACACACCAGCTTCCAGCTGGATTTCACAAGATGCTGCATCTTGGGAAGTTGTGTATCTCTTAGTAAATTTGATGCATCTTGTGCCAGCTGGCTTTTTACTAAAATCTGCATATGAAGGGCGATCTTACTAAATATCCCTCAATGTGTGCTCCAGTGGCCATAATAAAAAAATGTTTTTAATAATAATAATGATAATAATAATATAATTATAATAAGTTTAAAAAAAATCAAAAACATTTGTGAAAATATTATTGTATTAAACATCTGATTTAATATTGAAGCACTTTCTGATTCTACATTCTCTTTAGGCCCCTTTCACACGAATGATACGGATTAGGTCCGGATGTGTTCAGTTAAACTCGCACCATTTAGCAAGCAAGTTCTGTCAGTTTTGTCTGCGATTGCGTTCAGTTGTTCAGTTTTTTCCGCCTGGGTGCAATGCGTTTTTGACGCGCGTGATAAAAAGCTGAAGGTTTACAAACAACATCTCTTAGCAACTATCATTAAAAAACGCATCGCATCTGCACTTGCTTCCGGATGCAATATGTTTTTTACTGAAGCCCCATTCACTTCTATGGGGCCAAGCCTACGGGAAAAACGCTGAATATAGAACATGCTGCGTTTTTCACGCAATGCAGAACTGATGTTTGAAAAAAAACGCCCATATACACAGACCCATTGAAATGAATGGATCAGGATTCAGTGCGGGTGCTATGCGTTTACGTCACGCATTGCACCCGCACAGAAAACTTGCTCTTGTGAAAGGGGCCTTAAAGGGGTATTCCCATCACAGACAATGGGGGGATATCACTAGGATATGCCCCCATTGTCTAATTGGTGCAGGTCCCACCTCTGGGACCCGCACCTACAACGAGAATGGAGCAGGGAAAGCTGTGGCTGTAGGACCCCGGATTTTAGGGGGTCTGTCCACCACCAAGTGCTGCTCCCTGCTGCTATCATAGAAGTGAATCCTAGTGATATACCCCCATTGTCTGTAATGGGAATACCCCTTTAAGTTACAGTTAAAAAGCGTTAAATTAAATATTATGCATAATTTGTTCTGCAGACTAAAATATATTTTTGGACAAAACTAAATAAATACATTTTTTTCACACTCTAAACAACCTTTTTCTTCAATAATTTTAACACATTCCTAAGAACAAATGTAGATGTATACCATATGTTGCATTTTTACATATGGCACCCACTCAGGAGCTGAGCGGGTTCCATAGCCTCCTTGTGCCTGCTGTTTTACACAGCAGACATCCACTGACAGAATACATGATTGCCAATAAATTCAGTCACAAGCCTTCTGAAGGCTCTGAAGCCTGTCATAGCTGTTGGCAGAGCTTGATTGAAATGTAGTTAATCTCCCATGGCCTGAATTAAAAAAAAAAATGTTTTCAAATATTAAAACAAAAAAAAACATATAAAAATGTGGTATAATTATAATCGTACTGACCCTTAGATTGAAAATAACATGTCATTTTTACAGCAATTTTACCATGAAAATAAAACCCATAAAACTATGGCAGAATTGTGTTTTTTTTTTTTTTCAATTCCACCCCATATGGAATTGTTTTCTAACTTCCCCCTACATTGTATGCATTATTAATATTAATAAAATAACTAGGGATGAGCGATTCAACTTTGGATTAAACATCCGAAGTCAATTCGCATAAAACTTTGATTCAATACTGTATGGAGCGAGCGCTCCATGAGCCGATGAGCAGAAGTTATTACTTTGCGAAGTCTCGGGAAAATTCACATAATACCTTTAGAAATTGATTTATACTGAAAAAATATTTTTCACGAACTCGGGTTCGGTTCCAAGTGGTACCTTTGAACCGAACCCAAGTTCGGGAAATGTTTTTTTACAGTATAAATCAATTTCTGAAGTTATTATGCGAAGTCTCGCGAGACTTCGAAAAGTAGTAACTTCGGCTCATCGGAGCCAATACATGCTAATACTGTACGGAGCGCTCACTCTGTACTGTATTGAAACTAAGTTTTATGCAAATCGATTTCGGATGTTTCATCCAAAGTCGATTCGCTCATCCCTAAATATAACTAATATTAGAAACTACAACTTGTATAGTAAAAAACAAGCTCTCATGCGGCTATGTTAATGAAAAAATTTAAATATTATGGCACCTGGAAGACGTTAGGAATGGGTTAAATACATTTTTAGATGTTTTGTAATAATCTTTCAACTTAAAGATTTTTCACATTTTCTTATTAAATTAAAGTATGACTAAACACTCAACAGCAGGAAAAAAAACTATTTTATTTAAACAAACAAAAAAACCTTGTATAACTGTCTCAAATCTGAATATTTTGCAACACTAATTTTTAAGATATTACATTACAGGAAAACAGTTGGGGGATCAAACATAGAGACGTTTGGCTCATTTATTTAAATGTTAACCTTTCCAGCAATCCTTCAGCTGAAAGGGCGTAGTAGAGAGAGGTTATTGGAGTCAGAATAAGAAGTGGTCATTTTTCTTCATTAATAATGATTAGTATATAGCGCTGCATTCTCAGATGATGACTCAAAGTGTTAGGAAGTTTGAATAAATATCCACTGAGTCCCATGAGTTTTGGTTTACTTTCAGCAAAGTTAGTCACTCTTAACTTAGGGAAATTCTCACTAGGAAAAGGGTTCCTTAATTTAATTCACAGCTATGGAAAAAAGGATTAACCATTTTACGACCCAATCATGCCAAAAATAATTGTTATTTTACCTTTTAAATACCAGTGTTCCTTTATATAACCTCTAGTTTTAAAAATGTAAGTCAAAAGGGCATTTAGAAACTGCCATATCTAAATAACTTGCCAACCTCTGTTTTTACCTATGTATAAGCAGGCTTCTAATTTACCCTAAGCACTCGAGGGCAAGTACTTAAATCAGCACTTACTGTAGCAGGGGGTGGTGCAAGCTCCTATTAAAAAAAATATATATATTTTTTGATACCCTAGTGGTGGGAGTACTGTCTAATAAATTCTAATAGATGCAGCTCCCTTTTCCAACAATCACTATATGAGCTACTGTTCTCTTTTGGCCAGCAGCCTGTGCTGGACCCTGCACTGCTGGTCCGTGTGATATCACTCCTGTCAGATTCAAACTGAGCAAATGAGGATATTTTGGAGTCTGGAAAGATTGAGAACTGTTCATGGGATAATTTGATATTGGGTTCTATGGGGGCACTTACTATTACCTAAAGACCATTATACTGTATATGCACAAGTTTAAATGAGGCTCTTAGGGTTTCACTTGCAATTTTATTTGAGCCACTTTGGGAAGCACTATATTATTGGGTATTTACTATGGGTTAATGTAAAGATCACCATCTGTATGCTGCTATTTATTAGGGATACAATATGTACGTATAAAGCTATTTACTGTGGGGTACTTTATAAGTCTTTCAACTGATCAGGTCTACCCAAACTCCGTCAAGATTCTTACATACTTCTGGAATCACCTATTTCAGGAATTGAACTGAAAATGCCTCTTTCAGATTCCCTCTCCTGTTAGCCAGAACTGCATAAACATCTGGTGCTGTTGGGCTAATAAGAACCATAAAGGATACTTCAGAGTCCAGACATGTAGTTGCATTGGAGTTCGATGTATTCATGAGTTGAGCAACCCCTTTATCTGCATACATTCCAAACAGCAGTCAATCAGTGTGAGGAAAGTAAGAGTTGTTGGGAAGGCCTCATCTGAGCCATCTCCATTCATAGTACATGGCAAACCCTGATACATACAGGTTGTTATTTTACTTGTTTAATGGATTCTTTTATACACCCATCAATCCAATTCTGTATGAAATTCAAATCCTAGTAGGGAATCAATTCTGCCGCCTCTATAAGTGATCACATTTTCAAAAAAACATCAGTAGGAAGATTGAAGTTCAGACAAAAGTGGACCTTGAACCTTGAAACATGACAATGGCCCTAGACATACCAGTAAATCCAGCAAAGTGTAGCTGAATACAAAGAAATGTCTCAGGAATACTGCATAGACATGTTAGAAGGACACTATTGACACAGGTCATAAGATCATAGAAGTGTATATACATCTAGCATGCGGTCTGAACATAGCCTTACATAAATTATCTGCCAAGCAAAGCCTCATCATAGAACAAACCTTTGCATATTAACATAACCAGGCTGTTTGTCTTTTATATATGGTATAGTATGGGATAAAAAGGTGACAACCTTTCAACCTTTCTACAAGATGTAATGGCTGCCATTTCCTGCTGTCACCTTTAGAAAATATAGATCAAATGGTTGATGGATGATCAGACTAAAACACTTGAGGGGAAAATGTCTACTAATTGGCTTAAAGGTAGTCTGTCACCAGGAAAGTCATGGATAAACCGTAATGACCAGTAGGATTAGCACAGCAGAATGTAATAATAGCTTTTACTTCCATTCTGAAAATGCAAATGAGCGGTTAAAGGAGTATTCCTACCTGAGACATTGATGGCAGATATCATATCAATAAGATAGGCTATAAATGTCTGATTGGTGCAAGTTCAGTCACTCTTATCGGTTAAGCGTAATCCCAAAATTAATGGAGAGTAAGCCACAAGTACACAACCATCCTCCATTCACAAGTTGGCTTGGCTATTTTTGGATGTCCTGTAGAAGTAAATAGGATGCCGTATGTGCATGATGTCTCTCCATTCACTTCTAAGTCTTGAAAAAGGAGTAGGTCTCAGAGGTGGGATCCTCACCTATCTGACATGTTTGGCATATCTTATCGATATTCCATATATGTTGCAGATGGGATAACCATTTTAAGTGCACCAAGGGTAGCACCAAGCCACTCTGGGCACCCTTGCTCCTACTACTTCCTCTTCAAGCCCCTCTCCTGACTGACAGGACCAGGTAAGACTGCTCTGCAGGAACCTGACTCGGTCAATCATGAAGGAGAGGGAGGGACTGACAGATAAAGTAGGAGGAGCATTGTGCCAGAGTGGCTCAGGTCCACCCCCAGTGCACTTAACTGCTCAGTTGCTTATGGATTAAAATCACTTCTTCTCCAGAATGAAAGAACGGATCGCCAAGTAACGGGTATAATAACATTCAGCACAGCTAGTCCTACAGCTAGTGAATTTCCTGGTGACCACACATCTATTCAATAGTGATTGCTTTAAATCTAGTTGGAAATCCTTTTAGAGAGTTATGCCAGTGAGAAACATCTATTACTTCTTCACAAAATGGGCATAAATGGTAGAACAGTAGGGGTCCTCTCTCACTGCACAGCGTGGTGAGGAGGAATTTGTATGAAGCTACAGTTAACTCATTCAAGGGATGTCTTTTGCTCGAATTTACATGTTAAATAACGTCTTCATATTTTTTTTCAACCATAATCACTTTAGATATTGTGAAGTGATCCTGGTGCATAATTGTAAAGAACGGCGCATGCACAGTAGCTCAGCGAATGAAGAAGAAATAGGATTTTAAACTCTTCTGGCTCCTGATCACTGCAGGGAGATCCTAAACTATTTTTACCAAAACCCAAGCCGTTCTAACACATTTCTTCCTCCAACATTTTGTCAGTTTCTTTCCCTGTCAAATGAAGCATTTTTTAAAACCCACACAACCAAATACAGGAAACACAGGACTCGGGCCAGAGGTTCCATCGAGCAGAGCCCAGTGTTATTATTGTTCACTTCTGCTCTGAGAATTTTCCCATCATGACTTACTACTGGGCTTTGTCTCCTCGCTTGGAAAGGTTACCGCTGAAAACGTTTGCTTCATGTAAGGCCATGAATAAAATTAAGTGTAATTCCACCGAAGAGAAACCGCCAAGACTTTCAAAGAGATTGTGGTAAAATGTGACTGTCTGAAGCTATTTTCACTAAGGAAAGAATGTGTACAGATGCTGGCTCAGCAATTTCAATGACTTTTTTTTTTATGCACACACTTCAGAGTGATAATAATTGCAAATCAGAATGAGGAAAGAAAACTAAATCGTATATCTAATCTGGAAGATAAAATTGCAAAATTAACCATTTCAAAGATATGATGAGCCAGACAACACTTAAAGTGAAATTGTCACCACTTTGAACAGAGTTGGGTACAGGTCTTCCAGACAATGCCAAGGTTTAGACTGGGGCTACACAGCAATCTTCGCTGTGATGTTACTCAGTGGTTGTGGACTCACTGTGTCACTTGAACAGATTTTACTTGGGGAAAATCCCAAGAGTGTTATTTAAGTGGCCCGCTTGGACTTTACCCTTTAGCCCCCCTTACAGGGATCTGACTGTAGGAAAACCAGCAGGCCACTAATTCTCAGAGTAGTCTCCGTCCAAGTGACAGCTGACCCACTGGGTTGAAGTGACACCAGTACCAAAACTATAGTCAGGGCAGGTTTAGTAAGTGCCATCAGATGCAGTCTAAGGTCAGAGCGGGCAGTTTAGGGTCAAAACTGAGATCAAGTCAGGCAGTGAAAGGTCAAATCTGTGAAACAAGCATAATTCGGTACACAGGCAGACAAATGTAGAAACAGCACGCCTTTGCAGGAACCTAACAAACTGGATCAGGTAATCGGCAGAGCTTTGCACAGCAGATAATCGGTAACCAGCATTCCTATGAACTATTGTTAGCGATTATCTGTCGGATTCTTGGCCTGTGTAAGGGGCCCTTTAAAGGAGTTATTCCTCGAAATGCATTACTATGCAATTTTTAACTTACTTTACATGTTCTGTAACACCCTCGGCTGTTTATACTTCAGGTCCACCTTCTCCTGTATTAAGATATGGCCACATGCTTAGTAGCTTCCCTACTCCCTTCCTCCCCTCAGTGCTGGTGTAGCAATTTTATAGAGAAGCAGGTAAAGCAGTCCAAACACCTTTCATTCATTCATCCCTACCTCTTAATTAATGGAAATATATAGCTATTTTCTCTCAAGTCAGTGGAGAAGGAAAATGAAGGAAGGCTTGATCAGCTGCTGCCCACCCTCAGAAAGGGAAGAAAATCCTTGAAATATGTGTTAAAAAACAGTTTTAAATCTGTGGGATAATGCTCTAATCAACCAAAACGTGATATTTTTGGGAGTGGTGGGTAAGGCATGCTCCCACTTTTGCTATGTAAGGATGTCTATACTACTATTGATTGATTAGATCTTTTTATTATCTACACTGTAAGCTGGCTCCTTATTCTTATATGTATCTTTGGCTTATCTACTGTGGCTCTATTATATATATTTTTAACATGAATTTTCAGTAAAGATGGTATCTTGGATCTAGTACCTTTTGTTTGTTGATATTACTCTCTAATCAAGCAGCCAGTGGCGTGCCAAAGGAGAGAGGGGGGGCGGGTCGGCCATTAGCTCTTGTTGCCAGCTGTCAGGGGGGTGCCAGATGCTATAAGTGGTTCCATCAATGCAGGTGGACGCACTCATTGCTAGAGCATAGGGTTGCTGATGGTCCTTTCACTTACTTACACCTCAGCTCCCCACTCTCCTTCCCTCCCCCAGACCAGCACACTGAATGGTAAAGCAGGGATCCCTGATTCACCATTCAGCCCTACAGGCACAGCTCACACTGCTGGACTGTGTAGAAGAAGCCCAGGAATCTGCATGTGCACCCCTCCCACACAGTGCTGCAGCGCAATTTGTGCCTGCAGGACATTGCTGGAGGGGGCGCAATGTGAGCACAGAGGGGGGATCACTATGTGTGAAGGGGGCACAAAAGAGGGCATTACTACTGTGAAGGGGCATAATAAATACTATGGGGGCACAGAGAGGACATATCTACTGTGAGGGGGACACAGTGAGGGCATAACCTCTCTGAAGGGAGCATAGAGCGAGCATAACTACTGTGAGGGAACACAGTGAGGGCATAACTACTCTGAAGGAGGCATAGAGAGAGCATAAATACTGTGAAGGGGGCACAATGAGGGCATAACTACTGTGAAGGGGCACAATGTGGGCATACCTACTGTGAAGGGCACAGAGAGGACTCAACTACTGTAAAGGGGCATAATAAATGATATGTGTGCACAGAGAGGACATATCTACTGTGAGGGGGACACAGTGAGGGCATAACTACTCCGAAGGGGGCATAGAGAGAGCATAACTACAGTGAGGGGACACAGTGAGGGCATAACTACTCTGAAGGGGGCATAGAGAGAGCATAACTACTGTGAGGGGGCATAATGAGGGCATAACTACCGTGAAGGGGACAGAATGTGGGCATAACTACTGTGAAGGGGCACAGAGAGGACTTAACTACTGTAAAGGGGCATAATAAATGATATGTGTGCACAGAGAGGACATATCTACTGTGAGGAGGACACAGTGAGGGCATAACTACTCTAAATATTGTGAGGGGGCACAATGAGGGCATAATTACTGTGAGGGGGCACAAGGAGAGCATAACTACTGTGAAGGGGGCACAATGAAGGGATTACTACTGGAGGGGGGCACATTATTTAAAAATACTGTTATGGGGACACAGAGAGAGAGAATAACTATAGTTATGGGGCACAGAGAGTGCATATCTACTGTGAGGGGGCACAATGAGGGCATAAATATTGTTATGGGGCACATAGAGGACATTACTGTAAGGGAGGCACAATGAGGGAATAACTACCATGGGGGGGGGGGTGCAAAATCAGGGCATAATGCTGTGAAGGGGCATAGAGAGAGCATAGAAGGCATAAATATTGTAAAGGGGCACAATGAAGGAATAACTACTGTGAGGGGGTCACAATGTGAACATAACTACTGTTGAGGGTGCACAATGTTAGCATAACTACTGTGAATGGGCACAATGAAGAGATAACTACTGTGAGGTGCAAAAGGTGGACAAAACTACATTGAGGGAGCAAAATGTGGGCATAACTACTGTGAGGGGGGCACAATGCGGGCATAAATAGGTGAATGGGTGTATTGACGGCATAACTATGGTGAAGGGGCACAATGAAGAAATAACTACTGTGAGGGGCAAAAGTTGGACATAACTACTGTGAGGGAGCAAAATGTGGGCATAACTACTGTGAGGGGGGCACAATGTGGGCATAAATAAGTGAAGGTGTGCATTGACGGCATAACTACGGTGAAGGGGCACAATGAGGGCACTTAATTATCGTTGAGGTTATACTGTGCTGTACATTACAAAGCATGAAGAAAGATTCCTCCAAGAGACACAGGGGCACATTTATTATGACCGGTGTTTCAGACGCCGGTCTTAATAAGCACCTGCACTGGTGGTGGATCGCCGAAGTTATGTAGAGGAGCGGGCCTGTCCATAACTTTGGCGGATGCACCGCTGACTCTAAATGTAAAACAGCTTCCTTACTGTCTTACATTTAGACCATTTTCTATGGCTAAACCAGGCATAGGAAAATGATGAATGAGACAGGCATTTCCTAAAATGTTCTTACCTTGTTAGTGCAACTATATGTGAAGAATCTGATACACACAGACATTACATAGACACATTTGTAGCGTCTCTCATGCCTGGTAAAGAGCTGTCGGCAAACACAGGCTTTAATACATATTATGACATTGCATATAAAATAACTCGAGGACCTAATACAGCTGTATTCCCACAATAAAAGCCGAAACGTCCACAGGATTTTGTCACAAACACCAGGTGCAAACGGAGCCAAACACAATGAGCTCAAGGGGGAAAGGAAGATAAATGATCGCTGTTATTGGTTTAAAATCCCCGTCACAAGTGAAGGCTCATTTATTATTAGGCAGCTCCATGTAACAGCCATGCTCGGTCCCCTGCCTGGAAGAATGTCAACTTTGTCAAGCTGAAAATGTGCGTTAAGAACATGGGCGCATTTTCCCTTTACTAATCCTAGGGTCAGTAGCATGAATGTCACTTTGAACGTTTATGCGTTACCTTGTAGGAAAGCTTAGTTATAAATTTTAAAAGCATACCTAACCCTAACTTCCTGTTCACCTCCAATTTTAAAGTATTGAGGTTAGAAGTCAAAGGTCGTACCCCTCATTCAATAAAAATCCTTTGCTGCCACAGTTATTACAAGTATTCCACATCCCTGCCAATTCCCCTGTGACATAAAGCACCATTTTCCTCTGCTTTTTTTGGGGCCCCTCTCTTCCTCTTTTTATAGTCGAAAACAAACAGCCTCCAAAATTCTTTCTTGTCCAGAAAGCCACGCTACGTCTTACTGAAATACGCAGACCATTAGCTAAAAACGAGAAAACAGGTTCACACACAAGACGTTTTCACAGAGCTGTGAATAGCATAACGTGTTTTCGACTCCCCCCCCCCCCTTCCTTCTCTGAGAGTAACAGAGGTTTTATTCAGGGGGCGCACCTGTGGAAACCAAGCTTCCAGCACACACTGCATCATTAACAAAATGAGTTGTGTCAATAGGTTAGAGTCTCTAAGGGGAAGAGGGCCATATATCAAAAGAATAACATTATTTATTCTGTGGTAGATAAAGTGCTTGATTTAATGAGGCTGGCAATTGGTAAAAACAGTTAGAAAAAGAAAGCACGCTTGTAAGAGAAGATAAAATATACATTTCAGTTCAGCAAAAAAAAAAGTTAAGATTATAATCACTAAAGGTAAAGATAGAATGTGCTATACGATATATACCGCATTTGACAGGCAAAAGAAAAGTAAGTTATCATACACGGAGTCAGTGATAACATGATAACGTTAGGAATTTGTTACTCGCCGGGCAATTTAAAAAATGCTCTAATGGCCTGTTCATACAGAGGTTTTTGTTTCTGCTATGGATCTTCACTTTAGAAGCTGTGGACCCACTGGTGGCATAGCTCCTTTTATGTCCCTACCTTACCGACAGGCGCTCTCCAAAGCCGTTGGCATCTGTGTTCTGTCCCGTGTCCAGTGGCTCGTTGCTAGGTAACAAGGCCGGTCCTCAGTGTGCTGGAGCACAGACCAATCAGGAGTGATGTCAAGATGTCATGGCCCATGTGACTTGGATGTTATATGTGATCAATGGTGCGTCCTATTTAAACAGGCAACTGCTGGCCACAGTTGCCTGTGATTAAATGGGTTATCCATACTTTGAAATGCCCCCCCATATGTCCGCCTCCCCCCCCACAAAATATACTTACCCACACCCGCGTCGCTTCTGAAGCCTGCATCTCTCCATCGCGCTGATGAAAAAATCTGCCATCGGGGAGGGGGGGGGGGTTGGAGAAGGGCAGCCAAAAGCAGTTTGTGACAAAGACGAGCCTCCCTAGCATCGTGGGTGATGCTAGGCAGGCTTGTTCCCATCACCACCTGCTATTGGCTGGTCCGCCGCCGACCCCCCACCCCCCCTGACACCGGATGTTTTCATCCACACAACAGGGAGATGCAGCTCTGGCCTTGCGGGCTTCAAAAGTGACAAGGGTGCCAGGGAGCGAGGTAAGTACATTGTTTGTGAGGGGCCGGGCATATGGGAGGGCATTTCAGGGGTTGGAAAATCCCTTTAAGGAGTCTTTTCCACATATACAGTACCCTGCTATTTTTGCGTTTACCTTGGTTGTGTTCTGTTTACTACCCCTTTTGCCTGATGATATTTCTTAGTGTGACCTTTTGGCTTGGTACGTTTCTGATTTAGCTTTATATTAGATTCTCCTGGTATCAACTGTGGCTTGTACGACTCTGCTATCTTATGTTTTGGTTCAGTTCTTGTTCTGTTTGTCCAAAGCAACTAGCCTGTTATCTGCTCTAAGTATCTGTCACTACATTTATTTTTTTGGTCATTTGTACTGTTCCCTGTAGGTCCCTGGACCTAGTTAGGAAAGGATCACCATCCAGTTGTGGGCCATTACCTATGGAGGATCATTCAAGTAGGTAGGGATAGTGGTGTGGGTGAAGTTCAGGGCCTCACTGATCCCTTTCGTGACAGCTCCATTGAATAGAGCTAACCCGTGAGTCGATAGCCAATGTGGCTTCAAGCAGTCATGTCCCTTCGTGGCATGGTCACAGCTTTAAACCACCGGCCCGCAAACTGCAGCGCTGCCTCCCATTGAAAACATTGAGAGACAACAATTTTCAGTGTGATAGGATTCTAAAAAAGTATAAAAATGTTTTCTAGTTTTTTTCATTTTTATTTGCCCATATTTGGTTATTCATTAAGAATCTTTAAAGCTATTCTCAGGACTGCTATTTGTTAAAATTTTTTAGATGGTGTCAACATCTAAACAGAAACTACGACAGTACTGGGTCAGTCACATGACAGATACTGCTTGGGCCCTACGGACCTTTTGACTTACATAGGATGGTCTATTGCAGGAATGCTCAACTTGCAGCCCTCCAGCTGTTGAAAAACTACAACTCCCAGCATGCCTGGACAGCCTAAGCTATTAGGACATGCTGAGATTTGTAGTTTTGCAACAGCTGGAGGGCCACTGGTTGAGAATCCCTGGACTCTATTGGGTCTCATTTCACTCCACATTTTATATGATGTCCTCTTTTTCAATACTATTCAGCTTTAAATCCTGTGTATAGAAATGTTGTTCTTGTTTTGGTACTAGGCCAGTTTCACATGGCCATAATTTGGCTATATTTTAGCCCCCCTATACTACTACTGAACTGAGATCACCTATGGGAAGTTCAACCACAGTATCAACAATAAAATCTGGCCATATTATAGGCCTGCGCAACCGGTTTAGACCAGATTGGTTCAATGCTGTTTTCGGTACATAAAAATATGTTTAACTTAAACAATAACAGCCTCTTTGTGAATATTCCATGTAATTTGTAATACAAAAATGGGTGGACGGTTTTCTAGATATAAGTTTTTGAAGTCACTCCATGTATTCTACTTCCTGTCCTGGCTCTTTAACTTCCTCTTTTAACTTCTGGCATGTTAAACAGTTTTGCTTATCTCACACAGTCAAAGAAGAAAAGGGGATGAGTGACTCAATTTGAGCATCAGATATTGCATTGATAAGTGCAGTGGTCTTCTGTGAGCATCTTCATGTACAGTAAGCCTAACGAGAACAAAAGAGCTCTCATACTGCCATTCTAATTCTACATCTACTATTATACTGGCAGATAATATCTTCCTCTCACAACACCAGTAAACTGACACAGGATTAACTATCTATATAGTAGGTCTTCCCATAAAACAGTCTTGATCTCCCTGCACTGGAGTAAAATATGCCTAATTTATAAAGAGGTAGATCCTTCTTAATAATTTAGTTGCATTTCTGGCCCTTATTGCACCAGAAACTGAAGTCTATGATAGCTAGGGACTGGCGTAGAATTCAGCAATATCTGTAAGTTATAGTAAATTTCGGAAAGCCGTGCAAAGCCCCTCCCACTAATCCCAAAAAGTCACCAATTCTGCCACAAATATGGAGTGCACCATAATTTATTACTTTTTTTACACAACTATTGTGGCATAAAGACATTGATAAATGTTCCCCAATATGTTGTATTTAACTTTCAATGGTATAGTACTGATGAAGAGAAAAGAAAACAGCCAAAAATTTTAAAATAAAAGTGCTTTCTTTGAATAATAAATTAAAAAAATATCTCTTTCTGATTAAAGTGTAGCTTTAAAAGACAAATAAATCACTGCATTAAACTTCCCTGTGTTAATCTGACCTTTCTCAAGAACTGTTAACTTAAAAAAATAACCACATAAATGTAACATTACAAGCAGACACTGCAAATGAATGTGATGCATGGATCAGTCAGGTCCACAAGATTGGCCCTTTATTCTGACACAGAGAGGTTGAACCCTGATTGAGAGGCCCCTTTTATGACACCCATATTCCCCAATATGGCATACAGACAGTCGTTCTTGTCATTATAAGCACCCATTTTAACTTTCAAGTTTCAGGTTTTAAATGGAGCAGGGCTCTAACCCCTTCACCTACCAAGACAAGCATGTACATCACAGGTGCACAGGGAGTGTATGTAGTGAGCCTAAGAGCTGAGCCAAACAGGTTCAAGTCCCCTTGGGGGACTAAAAAAGAGTGAATAAAAAAGGTGCATTAAATCCCGTACTGACATGTTTTTTCATTTTCATTTTTTACTCACTGCCTTTCCAGACCCATAGATTTGTTACTTTTCTATTCACATGGCTGTATGAGGGCTAATTTTTTTGTGGGACAATTTGGACTTTCTTATTGCACTATTTTATATTGCATACAATGTTGTGGGATGCTGGAGTAAAATTCCAAATGGGATGGAATTGGAGAAAAAAAAACGCAACTCCACATCAGTTGTATAGGTTTTGCTTTTACACATTCCTTATGGAATAAAAACTGACCTGTTACTTTACGTAAGATTACAGTGACACCACATTGATATCGTTTTTCTTGTGTTTTAATACAGAAAAAAAAACTTTGGAAAGAAATATTTTTTTCTCTGCATTGCCATATTATGACCCACATAACTTTTATGTGAGGACTTATTTTATAGGGGGGGGGGGTATTTGTAGTTTTCAGTGATTTTGGAGTGTGTATGTATTTGTGATCGCTTTTTATAAAATTTTTGGGGAGAAGTGAAGTGACGAAAAAATTGTGAATCAACCATTTAATTTCTTTTTTCCTTTATGATAGTCAACGTACAGGATAAATAAGTTTAAATTTTAATAGTATGGGCATTCTGGACTACTCTGGTGCAAATGATCCTTATTTTTTTTTTTTGTTTATCTTTATTATGGGGAAAGGTGGGGTGATTTAAACTGTTATTTTTAAAACTTTTTCTTACACTTAAGGGACTTGAAAATGTGATCATTAGTTCGCTTGTCCAATAGACTGCAATGAATTACCATTGCAGTCTATGAGACATTCAGTATTGTCCTATGAAGCACTCCATAATAACTTTTTCTGTGCTAGCCTCAATTTTTCTAAGCGACTATGGTGATTGAACATCTTTCACAATCTCAGCGCAGGGAAGCCGTTTGGGTCCTGGGAGTGTAGTACTCCTGGGAAAAAGCCTCTCAGATGCAGAAACAAGGTGTCTATGATGCCCACTGCCCTCTGGAGCTGGCACCATCTGACATCTGCCAAACATGTACAGTGGATGTTAAGAAGGGGTTAAAAAATAACATTTTTGTCCTGCAAAAAAACAAGACCTCATATGTCTACGTCAATAAAAAAATTAAAATAGTTATGGCTCTTGGAAAGCGGGGAGGAAAACGTCACTGGTCCATAAAGGACTAAATACCACATGTGTTGTATGTGTTTATAAAATGTGACATTCATACAACAAATTTGTTTTTAACTTCTTTGTCCAAAAATAAGGTAAAGTGAAGAGATTTGAATCCGCTTCCCTGTTTTACATATTATAATTACTATTGAGCAAATCAAAGTTAATGAAGTGGAATTCGAACTGAATTTCAGGAAAAATTTGATTCGCCACAAATCCGAATTTCTTGCTGCTCCGTGGTAACGAATCAATTTTTCCTGAAATAGCGGTAAAAAAAAAAAAAAACATACTCACCTCATCCATTTGATCGCAGAGAGGAAAACACGCCAATTCTTGTGATCACTGATGACATCACCGCACCCGCCCAGCATGATGACGTGGTGACATCACACTTCAGCAAACATGAGAATTGCCACATTTCCTTCAATCAAGATGGCTGCTCTGGCCTCTCTGCAATCCAATGGATGAGGTGACTATGCCCTTTTTTGTTTTAACCCCTGAACGTGACTCTCGGATGCCGCAATTATCGCTGAAACCAGCATCTGAGGGGTTAAATGATGGTGACAGCGAGATCGCCGTTTCCCATCATTGCGTCCCCTCCATACAATGAAATACAATTTGTAACAAAGTAATTTATAACTAATCTAATTTCTTGTCGAAGTCTGGCGAAGCAGCCGAATCAAATTTTTGAAAACTTTGCTCATCACTAATTATAATACTTGCAGATGAAGAAATAATAGCTGTGCAATTTTACAGGATGCATCTCCGACTGTCCTGAAAAAAATGAAAAAGAGCACTTGGTTTGTAATGAAACTGACACACCACTTAACACTTTACAGCATTTAGTGAAAATTGGTCTGTCAGGAATGTTAACAGAACATCATGTATTTAGCATCAAGGAAGTCTATGTTTTTACTCATAACACCGAAATGTCAATCTTTCTGCAAGGCTAATGAATCCTTCAAAGCTAGCCACATATTTGTGCCTGGAATGTCTTTTCTACGACATAGCATATCCACTGTAGGGATATATTTACACTTAATATGCATATGCACTAGTAGTATAAAGAATCCTTGGTTAACATAACATAGTAACATAGTATATAAGACCGAAAAAAGACATTTGTCCATCCAGTTCTGCCTGTTTCCTATAAGTTGATCCAGAGGTTAACACTTGCAAGTTCTGTATTTTTGTGTTTTTATTTATTTTTTTATTTGGCATGCAATGTATTTGTGCTATGGTAATGCAGATAGAATGATGGCCGCCCCTCTAATTCCTTGATGAGAATTCTTTGAAAAATGACCAGTAGTGTAAATACTTAAATATTTTTTTTTAAGGTATTGACATACTTTTTTACATTTTGAAATACTGGCATCAAACATCCGGGAGCCCCAAAAAAATCCTTACTACTTCACAGATTCGGGGCCATAACTTTTTTATTTTTCTGTTCACATAGGCATAGGAGAGCTTGTTTCTTTGCAGGACAATTTACACTTTCTAATTCCACCATACAATATTGCATACAATGTAGTGGGGAGCTAAAAAAAAAAATCCAAACGGGATGAAATTGGAAAAAAAAAACACAATTCCACAACATAGCGATACCACATATATATACAGTTTGTCTTGCGTTTTAATACTGAAAAAAATAAAAACCTTGAAAAAAATTTTTTTCTTTTCGTCGCCATATTCTGACCCCTATAAATCTGTTTGTAGTTATGTAGTTAAAGGCTCATTTTTTGTAGGGCGATCTGTACTTTTCATACATAACATTTTTACCACTTTTTATTAAAAAAAAATTTGTGGGATGTGAAGTGACCAGAAAATGGAAAATTATCCTTTTTTCTCTTTTGCCATTTTCCATATGGAATAAATACTTTTATATTTTAATAGTATGAGCGCTTTTGCACACAGCAATGCCCATGTGTATTTTTTTTATTGTTTATGTATTTATATATATCTTTTCATTTAGGAGAAGGGGGGTTATTTCAATTTTTATATATTTTTTATTTTTAAACACATTTGTTTATTTTTTTTTTTAACACTTTTTATGATTGCTATAACAAGCAATGATCAGATTGCTTCTTTCACACACTCTAATGTATTAGTATTGGGGTGTATGAGAAATACACTGTGTTCCTGCAGAGCCCTGCCACAGACAAGGGCTCCATAGGAACTAATGTGCGGCAACCTCATTTCACTGAGGAGGACAGAAGCTGCCACACACTGCATCTTCTCTCTGGGGTAGCTGGAGCAGACCCGTAAGCCCGCCGGCTTTTTGCTAGTACAGATGTAATGGCGCCACCATGCAAAGCTCTAACAGAGGGAGCGGATTCCCACTGTCTCCCATCGGCACCACGCAAATGCGATTGCGGGGTGCCGATGTGTGTAAAGGCAGGCTGGGGTCCTATCAAGGCCCCAAGCCTCTCCCGCGCAGCCTGCTTGTCAATGTCAGTATAGCACTGACATTACAATGCAATGCACTATAGCGATAATGCATTACATTTTAAAATAAATCAGAATATTGTCTTTTATATTCCCCTTGTGGGATATTAAGTGGTGTTAAAAATTAAATTAAAAAATACGCTTTTTTCCATTGAAAATAGGTTTTTCAATGAAAAAAATTGCAGAAAAACCATCTTCCCCATATGTTTTATATTGCCGCATCCGTAACTACCCGGACTACATAAATATCATGTAAATTATCCCCTACCGTGAACATTTATAAAAAATGACAGAATCGCAAATTTATTCTTAGTTGCCACCGAAAAAACTTAATAGCAAGCGATTAAAAAGCTTAATTTACTCCAAAATTATACCAATGAAAAATACAAGTCGTCCCGCAAAACTCCTCACACACCTCCATAGAAATAAAAAAAAAAAAAAAAGTTATGGGTCTTGTGAAGCGGCAATGCAAAAACAAGGGGTTTTATTGCGAAAAAAACTATATGTATTTGGTATCACTGTATTCATACTGACCCAGAGAATAAAGATATTATGTTATTTATACCGAAAAATGAACGCTGTAAAATTTATAACGTAAAAATGCAGTGGCAGTATTGCTGTTTTTTCAGCTAACTAATCAGAAAGTTATGTGTACACCAAAATGACCCATTAAAAACTACTTTTCCCGCAAAAAACAAGCACTCATACAGCCATATAGACGGAAAAATAAAAAAGGTTATAGCTCTTGGAAGGCACAGTGATATCAAGAAGGTGGGTCCCTGGGGAAAGAAGATACAGAATGACTTGCCGCTGTGCCTAGAAGTCTTGTCAGCCACGTGATGCATTTATAATAAACTGGGCAGTTTGCTAAAAAAAAGTTACCCAATTGTACCAGATAACATTGATCTGATATAATAAACAGGAAAAATAGTAAAAATTCAATTTTTTTCACCCAATGTGTATTTTATCTTCTACAGTCAACTTTAACCTACATGTCATCTTCCCAGTGTTAAGGTCCTACTACATGGGACTACACAGCAGGCTATTGCCAAGAAAGAAGCAGTCCTTCCTGACAATCGCCTGCTCGTCAGAAGACGAGATGTATGTATTTACATGCAGCAATCTCCTCTAGAGTATGGGGAGGAGAGATCTCTAATGTCATTGCTCGTCCCCATACTGACTAGCTGTTTCCCAGCAGCAGAAGCTGATTATACAACACAATGTGCTGCCGGCAAACAATAATTTTTGTGACTGCATGAATGTTCTATTACCCAATGAACAAGTGTTTTGCTCGTTCATCAGGAAATCGGCAGCACAATTACACCACCAGATAATTGTTAACGAACGCCTGCCCATGAGGGGATCCAGTGTTCACACACACAATGGAGAGGACTCAAAGAGGAGTCCTCTCAATTCATTTTACTGCCGGTTTCTGGGAGCACACTGTTTAAACACAAGCGAGTATGATGATAAAAATTACATGGCCGGACTTGGCATCATTAACAATATACCTTGTATATATACCATATTTCTCGCTTTTTAAGATGCACTCCCCCCACCAAAAGTGGGGGGAAATGGCTGTGCATTTTATAAAGTGAATACTAGTGAGTGCTTCCATTACGGTGCAGGGAGTGGAGCACTGTGAGCGCTTCCTGCGCTCACCCTCCCTCGTCTTCTTCCCTGGGACCACACTGCACTGCACGTTCTGACCACATACAGAGTAAGGACGTAGCGCGTGCACTAAGAGCCGACGCAGCAGTCAAATAACAGTGCAGCGTAAGTCCGAAGAAGACAAGGTAGCGCCACTTCTGTGGAGACCACCTGACCTGGAAAGGAGCAGCGTAGCAGGAGAGATAAGTGAAGTTATCTATTTTAAAAGTCTAATCTGAGGTATGATGGAGGCCTGACATGGAGGTCTGATAGGGGTCTGGCATGGAAGTCTGATCTGAGGTCTAATGGAGTCTGACTTGGAGGTCTGATAGGGGTCTGGCATGAAAGTCTGATCTAAGGTTTGATGGGAGTCTGACATGGAGGTTTGATAGGGGTCTGGCATGGAAGTCTGACCTGAGGTCTGATGGGGGTCTGACATGGAGTTCTGATGGAGTTCTGGCACGGAAGCCTGATGGGAGTCTGAAGGTCCTGATATGGGAGTCTGAACTGAGTTCCTGATATGAGGGTTTGATGTGAGGTCCCGATTTGGAGATGTTTTTTAAAGTAAAAAGTACAGTCTCCATCTTCAGTAGACATATGTGAGGTGATTGGTGCCAAGGAGTGCTGCGCCAATTTGTTGGAGTTGTAGAGAGACCCCATGACCAGGGGTGGACGCGTGCACCATTGAAATACATTGAAGGAGTGCTGCCGGATTTTTGCTTCACCGCCGCGCTGCGCGGGGGGTTGGGAACAGGGTGCCTGCCGAAATCATTCGGCAGGCACTCTGTCAAAATGCCTAGGGGGGTCCTGTGACCCCCCCCACATCGGCTATCGCAGCAAACCGCAGGTCAATTCAGACCTGCGGTTTGCTGCGCTTCCGGGTTATGGTGACCCGATATGGTTATGGTGTTTCCGGTCTCTGGTGACCCAATAACCCGGAATAGGATGGCGATCGGGGGTGTGATAATACACCACCAATCACCATCCTTACATCCTGTGAGGTGATGGTGACATCACCTCACAGTATCGCTTCCTATTGGCTGCACGGGCAGGTGGGAGTTAACAGGTTAGGGAAATGTTTAGTTCAGGCAGGGAGACTTTAGGGAGAGTTGAGAGTTAATTTTCAACTGTTGCATCACCCTCTTAGGGTGTTTGGGGTCCACAGCACAGCTCTGTGACCCTAGACCCCCCCAGGGGTGCTGCAGCTGGCCCCCTTGCTCCCGGTTTGAGGCCATGCGGAAATGCCTGCATTATGCAGATCCACGTCCGTTTGTGGGACCGTGCAGAAAAATCCCAGGGGTGAGACCCGTGCTTTTACCAGTGAAAACCTGTTGCTGGTCAGATATAGGGACAAGAGGGATGTCCTTGTACTGACCACAATTCACGGTAACGGCATCACCCCTGTCCCTGTGCGAGGTACCGCAGCAACGGTCCTGAAGCCCGATTGTATCGTCGACTACAATTGGTATATGGGAGGAGTTAATCTTTCTGATCAAGTCCTCAAGCCATATAAAGCCATGCTCACAACCCGGACATGGTACAAAAAAGTTGCGGTCTACTTGGCGCAGGTTGCCATGTACAACTCTTTTGTACTGTTCCAGTGCACTAGCAACACAGGAAAATTCCTGCAGTTCTATGAGGCAGTCCTCAAGGCCCAGATCTTTTCTGATCGGGAAAGAGCAGGCCGGAGTACCTCGGGAACTGGAGGCGTCCGGATCGTCCCTGGCCAACACTTTCCAGGTGTGGTCTCCCATACTGGAAAGAAAGAACTGACCCAAAAAAGGTGCATAGTGTGTCACAGGAGGGGGATACGGAAGGACACCACCACTCAGAGTGACACGTGCCCCTATCATCCAGGCCTCTGCATTATTGGTTGCTTCAGGGAGTACCACACTTCCATGGAGTGCTAAATTTATTATCCCCTTTTCCATTTAGCCACTGACAATCGGATAAAAACTATGGTTCTCAGACTTGAGACACCCAAAAAAAATATTTTTTTTCAAAAATGATAGTTTGTAAAACTAAAATAATTTTAAAAAGTTGAAAAATTATGTATCGCCGCGTCCGTAATAATCTGCTCTATAAAAATACCCCATGACCTAACCCCTTAAATTAACACTGTGTAAAAAAAAAAAAAAAACTGTGCAAAGAAAGGAATTTTTTTGTCACCTTACATCACAAAAAGAGTAATAGCAAGCGAACAAAAAGGCATATGTCCCCCAAAATAGTGCCAATAAAACTGTCCTCTCACCCATGAAAAATGAGCCCCTACCTAACATAATCAGATAAAAACTTTAAAAAAAAATGACTCTTAGACACTGTAGATACTAAAATTTTTTATTTTGTTTCAAATAGGATAATATAGTGGTAAACCTAAATAAATTTAAAAAAGTAGACAAATTAGGTATCGCCACATCCGTAAAATAGTGCCAATACAACCGGCCTCTCATCCCGCAAAAAATAAGTCCCTACCTAAGAAAATTGGATAAAAACTTTAAAAAAACTGACTCAGACAGTGTAGATACTAAAAAATTTTTATTTTGTTTCAAATAGGATAATATAGTGTTAAACCTAAATAAACTTAAAAGAGTAGACAAATTAAAAATGTATTGCCCTGATACTGCAGTTTACAGAAACACCCCATATGTGGTGGTAAACTGCTGTATGGGCACACTGCAGGGCGTAGAGGGAAAGGAATGCCATATGGTTTCTGGAAGGCTGATTTTGATGGCCTTTTAGACACCATGTCCCATTTGAAGAACCCCTGATGTACCCCTAGAGTATAAATTCCATAAAAGCGACCCCATCTAATAAACTACACCCCTCAAGGTATTCAAAACTTATTTTACAAACTTTGTTAACCCTTTAAGTGTTCCTCAAGAGTTTATGGCAAATGGAGATGAAATTTCTTAATGTCTATTTTTGGTAACCTTGCATCACAAAAATGCAATATAGAGCAACCAAAAATCATATGTACCCTAAAAATAGTCCCAACCAAACTGCCTCCTTATCCAATAGTTTCCAAAACAAGGATCACTTTTAGGGAGTTTCTACCCCAGGGGGGCATCAGGGGGCTTCAAATGGGACATGGTATAGATAAACCAGTCCAGCAAAATCTGCCTTCCAAAAATCACACGGCGTTCCTCTCCCTCTACGTCCTGCCGCGTGGCCATACAGTAGTTTACGACCACATATGGGGTTTTTCTGCAAACTACAGAATCGGGCAATAAAAATTGGGTTTTGTTTGGCCGTTAACCCTTGCTTAGTTACTGGAAAAAATAGATTAAAATGGAAAATTTGTGAAAAAATCGAAATTCTGAAATTTTAGCTCCATTTCCCATGAACTCTTGTGAAACACCTAAAGGGTTAACGACGTTTGTAAAATCAGTTTTGAATACATTGAGGGGTGTGGTTTCCAAAAGGGGGTCACTTTTAGGGAGTTACTATCCCAAGGAGGCATCAGGGGGGCTTCAAATGGGACATGGTGTAGATAAACCAGTCCAGCAAAATCAGCCTTCCAAAAATCACACGGCGCTCCTTTCCCTCTACGTCCTGCCGCGTGGCCATACAGTAGTTTACGACCACATATGGGGTGTTTTTGCAAACTACAGAATCGGGGCAATAAAAATTGGGTTTTGTTTGGCTGTTAACCCTTGCTTAGTTACCGGAAAAAATTCCAGATCAAAATGGAAAATGTGCAAAAAAAAATCGAAATTCTGAAATTTTAGCCCTATCTCCCATTAACTCTTGTGAAACACCTAAAGGGTTAACGACATTTGTAAAATCAGTTTTGAATACCTTGAGGTGTGTAGTCTCAGAATGGCCTGAATAAGTAAAAGCTTTTTAAAGTTATTCGCACATAAATTGACACTGGTCAGATTTGCAAAAAAATGGCCTGGTCCTTAAGGTGAAATATGGGCGTGTCCTTAAGGGGTTAAACTGAGCCAGAAGCACAGGTCAGTTCATAGTATAGCGGTAGTGTCAGTTTACTGCAGCTTAGCTCCCATTCACACAGTCTATGTATTCCTGTAAGGTTCCTCTGTGAGGCACTGAGGTATTCTCCCCTAGAAGCAATGCCCCAGAAAAGAACACCTCCAAAATATGGCCTTTCTTATGGATTCCATATATATATATATATATATATATATATATATATCTTTAAGATAGCCAAATTATTTGCACAAAGCAAGGCATGCAATTGATGCAGTCTCCATATTTTCAGTTGCACATTGTAAAAGAATGTAAGTATGCATCACTGTTATCACAAATATTACTGAAAATGCAGAATCTCATGTTTATGCAAACAACGCAAGTAGTAGTAGTGCAGGAAACCCAGCTCCCATTTCCCAGGCTGCTCTTAGCAGAGGGGCACTGGACCTGGACCCTGGGCTACAGCCATTAAATCCATTAAAATCCACTTAGCTAAACATGTCAAGCATATAAATTGCTCTAAGTCAAAGAGCCAAATCTGCTTTCCTTTTCAAGCTTGAAAAAATGGAAGGCAAAATTCGTCTGGTTGATGTGGCAAACACTGATTACTTAAAAAAGTACCCGGTGCTGGCCAGGTATAAAATGTCGGTCTGCCTGTTTGTGTGTTCATTGGATTTATTCCAAGGGCGCCCAGGAGGCCAATCCATGACTTTGTTTTCTTGTTTTAAAGGAAATCACAAGTATCCCTATATACCCTATTAGTTTAATACTGATGATTTCATGTTTAACCTCCTAAATACCATGCAGCTAAAGTGTTAAGAGAAGGAATCAGAAGGCTATGACAGAGCCAATACACTATACACTACTCACAAAAAGTAAGTGATATTTGGCTTGTGGGTGAAATTTCAGGATCAACCTAAAATGCACTCTAACCTTTACAGGTGAACTTAATGTGACCTTCTCTAAACTTGTGAATGCACATGTCCAACTGGTCAATGTTTCAGTACTTTTTGCACAACTTGATGTTCTCTAACAAGCTTAATGGCAAAATTCACAACAGGTGTTTGATCCATGAATCGCCCAATACATTTCCCATTTCCTGGTTCAATTAGAATAGGTATTAAAACAGTCCCCCTCATTATGCTGTTCATATTTTGACATCATTAGACCAAGACAACACCTAACAATTGATCAACAGTACCTCGCCATTGCGAGGCTTCAAGTAGGATGTTCTAAGACGGAAGTGGCGACTGAGCTTAGAGCGTCATATATTGTCATCAGCAGGTTGCAACAGAGATACAGAGAGAATGGAAGAGTCACAGAAAGACATAGAAGTGGACATTCTTTTGGCCACATCCCACACTGATGATCACTTCATTGTGAACAATGCCCTGCAGATCCGGATGATAATGCCACACAACTCCAGGCACATTTAAGCGAGGTGAGAGCCATTCAAGTGTCATGTAGGACCATTCTAAACCCTTTACATGAGTGTTGTCTGCGTGCTAGGTGACCTGCAAGTGTACCTGACTACTCCACCAGGCACAGGTGTCATCACCTTGCTCTGTCTGACATATACAGTTATATAAAATAATCAAATGTTAGATCAAATATTTTTTATTTCGCCACTAATATACGGCAGGCTGTGTTTTAGAATATCATCAGTGCACCGCAGAACGGCAATTAGGTCCCAATTTTTTTCAACTTTTACACAAAAGGCTTTTGAACAGATAAGTGCAACGCTGAATGGAGAATATATTTTACTTTCGCCAATAATACACGGCAAACTGAGCTTCAGAATATATCACTGCACCACAGAACGTTAATTGAATTTCACAAACCATTAGAAAACGTGGTGTTAAACAGGCAGGATATGCTCAAACCCATATGCAGTTGTGCATGTATATAGGGAAGCATATCCTGCATTTCTAGTCCGTTACTGATGGCAATCAACAGCAAAAAAATTGCATACAATGGAAGATGCCAGCAACGGACTACAACGGACTTTGCTATTGTCAATTGAATTTCACCCCAGAACAAAATATATCCTTTGACGGATACTATTAAACTACTTGTCCAGCCACAGCTAGAACACCAGATTTACTGAATTTCTATTTTTGCAACTGAATTTCACCCCAGAAAATATTCTATCCTTTGACGGACACTATAAAACTTGTCCAGTCACAGCTGGAACACTAGATTTACGGTATTGCTCTTTTGGTAATTGAATTTCAACCCAGAACAAAAGCTATACTTTTACGGACCCTATGAAACTTGTCCAGCCACAGCGAAAACCACAGATTTAGGGTATTGCTATTTTGGCAATTGAATTTCACCCCAGAACAAAAGCTATCCTTTATGGGACACTATAAAACTTGTCCTGCCACAGCAGAAACCACTGATTTAGGGTATTGCTTTTTTGGAAATTGAATTTCACCCCAGAAAAAAATATATTCTTTGCCAGACAGTATTACACTTGGCTAGCCACAGCTGAAACACCAGATTTAGGGGATTGGTATTTGAATTTCACCTCTCAATAAAATATAGAAAATTCTATCCTGAGTTTCTAGGGGTGACAATAAGCACAGCCAAGCCCCTGATGTAGGATATAGCAAAAAAAAAAAAAACTCTACTATTGATGGATTAATGGACTTGGTGGCAGCTTGTACTGGCGCACCACAAGACACAAAATGGCCGCCGATCACCCCAGAAAAAAGTGACAGAAAAACACTCTGGGCAGCCCAAAAATAGTGAGCAATTAACTAGCAGAAGTTGAATGATTTACAGCTGTAGATCGATCACTTCATTAACCCTAAGTTCACAACTGAGCGCTTTACAGCGCGTTCAAACGCGCTGTAAAACGCTCAACACATGAAAACCAATGCTTTCCTATGGCCCTGGTTCTCACTTGAGCGTTTTACAGCGCGTTTGAACGCGCTGTAAAACGCCCGACGCATAAACAAGTACTTGAGCTTTTTTTGGGGCGTTTGTCGCACGTTTTGTGATTGACACCACAGTAGTCAATGACAAGAATGCGCATACGAACGCGCGTTTCCTATTTGCAAAAATGCGCTGAAAGACGCGCGACTAAAACGCGCGTAAAACGCGCGTTTTTAGAACGCTCAGGTCTGAACCCAGGGTAAGTGTTTTTGCTGAGTTAATCCCTGCCTAATCTCGCCCTAACAGCAACTGCATCCTATCCCTACACTAATCAGAGCAGAGCATAGTAGGCATGGCTGTGATGGCCTCTTGGGGCAAGTAGTATGTTGCTTGTTGATTGGCTGCTTTGCAGGCTTTCAAAATGCGCCATAGAAATCGTCGAACAACGAACTCGAACCCAAACTTTTACGTAAATGTTCGGGTTTGGGTCCGTGTCAAAGACACCCCAAAATATGGTACAAACCCGAACTATACAGTTCGGGTTCGCTCATCCCTATTCGCAACAGATAAGTGCAACGCTAGCAGGCGAATATGTATTTTTTTCGCCACTAATACATGGCATACAGGGCTTCCGAATATATTACTGCACCGCTGAGCGGCAAAGATATTTTTTCTTTTTCCACTAATAAACGCAAGAAAGGGCTTTAAAACAGAACTGCACTGCAGAGCGGCAAATATATTTGTCCTTTTTCAACTAATACACAGAAAAAAGGGCTTTAAAACAGATAACTAAACCGCTGAGCGGAAAATATATTTTACTTTTGCCACTAATACATGACAAAAAGGGTCATCATTTTCACCCTTCACCTCATAACGGCTAATAAGCCCTTTTATTCCCATTAATACATGCCAAAAATTGCTTTAGAACATATAATTGCACAGGCACAAGGGCAAATAAAACATAGAAATATTTCCTTGTAATAAACCCTGTTAATGCCTGTCAAGTCTTTCCTATCACTGTCCCTAGTGCCTGAAGACACGTCTCTCCCTGCACCAAGTACGCTGGTAAATGGCAGAATCTAAGATGGCCACTGTATTTATAGGGCTATGACATCACAGGGCTGGCTGGTGATTGGCTGCATGCATGTCAGTATGGGTGATCCCGCCTTCCCAGAGATCTTTGTCCCATGTCCTCACGGTGTAGCAGCCATTTTAGGAAAAAATGTGATTAGTTCCCACGAAGCCCGAGTAAATTCGCATTCGGTGCGAATGATATTTTTCCTGAAATTCGGATCGAATTCCACTTTGTCAGCTTCGATTTGCTCTTCTCTAATCCCAAGCAATCACTTTACAGGGCATGTGTCATTATGAAAATGCAGTGTAATCTAAGTTATCTGGAACTTTTTCCCCAAAAAAATCAATCTGCTCAGCCTGTCCTGTAATGTGCTGCCTGTAGATCAGAAACCATGTTCAATATGACAGATTCCATTTAAATGGGTGGTCCAAGAAAATTCTAAATCTATTATTTTAACCCGTAGGATACCATCACCGTACATGTACAGCACTGGTATCAGGGTCACAAATCCCAGCGCTGTACAGCTACGGCGCTCTGATCCGGCGGGCGTGGGAGCCGTTCCAGCCCAATCAGCTGCAGGGGACGGCAGTCACAGATAGCCGGAGCTTGCTGTATGCGCCAGCATCATTGAAAACACCAATGCCAGTGCATTAACCCTTGCACTGCCACGGTCAGCGCTGACCGATGCACGTGCGGTATCCTGCCGGGTGCGGGGTGGTCATCGGGACCCGCCCTGCTGTGATGGGGAACCAATGGCAGGGAAGGCAGCATGATGTCTTCCTTAGACATCCTGGCTGCCTTCCGTGATTGCCTGTGAGATCCAGTCCTTTGGTTCTCACAGGCAGGAAGCTGTAAGCCGATGCATTACAATACAGAAGTATTGTAATGCATTGTAAAAGGGGATCAGACCCCCAAAAGTTGAAGTTCCATAGTGGGACAAAAATAAAGTGAAAAAAGAAGTTAAAAAAATAAAGTTTAAAAAAAAAGTTAAAAGTAAAAAAAAAAAAGCGTCCTTTTCTCAAAATAAAGTTAAAAAAATTGTAAAAATTTTGGGAAAAAATAAAAGTAGACACATTAGGTATTACCGTGTCCGTATCGACGGTCTCTATAAAAATATTACATGACCCACCCCGTCAGGTGAACGCTGTAAAAAAAAAAAAATGTGTCAAAAAAGCCATTTTCTGGTCACCTTGCCTCACAAAAACTGTAATACTAAGTGATCAAATTTCACTGTGTAAAACTTAGCAAAAATAATATGATAGACATATTATGTATCACTGCGTCCGTAAAAAACTTCTCTATAAAAATATCACATCATATGCCCCCTCAGATGAATTCTGTAAAATAAATGTTTTAAGACTATGCCAAAACAGCCATTTTTCCTCTTGCCTCAGTGTAAATATTTTAAAAAAGTGTAATACCAAGAGATCAAAAAGTCTTATGTATCCCAAAATAGTATTAATCAAACCGTCACCTCATACCGCAAAAAATGAGCCCCCAGATAAGACAATCACTTAAAAAATAAAAACCAATGGCACCCATAAACCAATCCATCAAAATCTGTTCTGCAAAAGCCATATGGCGCTCCTTCCGTTCTGAGTCCTGCCATGTGCCCCCCACAGCAGTTTACCAGTACATATGGGGTGTTGCCGTATTCAGGAGAAAATGAGTAACAACTTATGGGGTGATTTTTCTCCTGTTGACCCTTGTGAAAATGAAAAACTTGGGGCTATAGCAAACTTTTCATTTTTACAGCCAAGTGTTTCCAAATTCCGTAAAACGCTTAGGAGGTCAAAGTGCTCAGTTCCCCCCTTAATATATTCTTTAAGGGGTGTAGTTTCCAAAATAATGGTCACTTTTTGAGGGTTTCCACTGCAGGGGTAAGTCAGGGTCTCTTCAAATACAAAATGGTGCCTAAATACCATTCTAGTGAAATCTGCCTCCAAAATACATATGGCGCTCCTTTCCTTCTGACCACTACCACATGCCCATAGAGCAGTTTACCACCACATATGGGGTATTTCTGCAAACCGCAGAATCAGAGTAATGTATATTGAGGTTTATTTTGCTCTTATCTTAACCCTTGCAAGAAAAAATTTACATAAAAAATCTACCACAAAAAGTGAAATTTTGAAATTTCAACTCCATTTTCCTTTCATTCTTGTGCAACACCTCAAGGATTAACAAAGTTTGTGACATCAGTTTTGAATTATTTGAGGGGTGTAGTATGGGTGGTTTCCATTATGTAAGCCCCTCAAAATCATTTTATAACTGAATTGGTGCTTAAAAAAATGGTTTTGGAAATGACATTTACAACATTAAAATGACATTTACAAAATGATGCCAACACAAAGCAGACATATGGGGAATGTTGATTGATAACCATGTTAGGAGGTATTACTATCTGTCTTAAAATTAGAGAAATTCAAATTTAGAAAATTGTGAATTTTTAAAAATTTTTGCTAAATTTTGGATTATTTTATAAATAAAGGTGAAATATATTGACTAAAATTTACAACTGTCATGGAGTACAATGTGTCACGAGAAAACAATTCCAAAGTTCTTACCACATAAAGTCACACATGTCAGATTTGTAAAAATCGGCCTGAGATTTAAGGTGAAAAGTGGCCCGGTACTGAAAGGGTTAAGCTATGCTGGGGGTCGTCCAAGATTTGAATTATCTCAAACCACCCCTTTAATGTTTGTTCTCTGTGCAAATACATAATGTAAAAACTCTGAATACAATTTAATATGTTGTCCAAAGTCTATCATTATAACAAAACACACTGCATGGTATGATTTATTTTTTTGTGGCAGTGCAGTAGGTGTAAAACAGGTTATATTAAAGGGGTTGTGCAGCCACAGGATTGACTTCAGTATATCCTAAGGATAGGTCATCAGTATTTGATCGGTAGAGCTCTCATTTCCAGAACTCCTGCTCCAGCTGTTTGAAAAGGAAGCGGTGCTTGCATGAGCGCTACTTCTTCTTCAAGATTCCCCTTCAATGGCAGTGTAACTACTAGCGCTCTTCCTATTCAATTGATAATTACACCGCGCCTCAGAGATGACACGTAGTGTGATTTTGAAGAGGAAGCACTGCTTGTACAGGGTGCCAGGAGTTGGACCCCCACCGATCAGATACTGATGACCTATCCTAGGGATAGGTCAATAAGGTCATCAATATGCACTGTCAGCAAAACCCTTTTAATTTATACCTGTCTGGCGGATCCCAAAAGGACTCTCTGGCCCACATATACTAATCTTGTCTGAATTATAGGCAAAATACATGTAGAAAGTCTGAAAATGCATAAAATTTCTCATAGTGGCTGATGCTGGATTCTACATTTTGTGATCTTGTAGACTGTCTAGGATATAATACCAATTAGTTAGCTTGCACCGAAAATGTGTCCACACGCCCTCAAATGTTTACCCAATACACCAAAGTCCTGTTTCCGTGCCACAAAATCTGTCCCAAGGCTCAAAATTCTGTCTAATCTAAATTGGTTTAATCTGCTTCACTTGTATGCACCAGGTTAGTGGATTTCAGCTTCAGAAATGTATCTAGATTAGGCAGATAAAAGCTAAGATGCCCATACTATAGTTACAAGAAAGAAATGTTGAGAATGTCTGGAAAAATGTCATTCTTTTTGGTGCATCTGAATAATAAATGTGTCTAAAATGAGGTGCAGAAAAATTTTGGTGCAAACAGTGCCAAAAAAGTGGCACAAGTGTATTAAATGTGGACCTCTATGTCTATATGGTTGCTGTAAAACAGAGCTCTGAACTGCTGTAGACAATTTGGAGCAGTAGCTCATAGAAGATAACCGCCTCACAATTATAGACAGAGAATAAAATGAAATGCATACACAGAGTAAAAACTAATGCTGTAACTAATAAATAGTATATAGAGGATACATTCCCTTAAGCAACCACAATATTTTCCATGTTTTTAGATGATTGTAAAATAAAACAAATTAGGATCTAATCTATGAGTGAAGAAGAGGGAGCTTTAGAAGATAGACACAGGACATCAAAGCTCACAGCCTAGTGGAGAAGTGATGTACAGCAAGAGTCGGAGGACGGGCAGGCGAGCTGGAAAACTGACAGTGACACCTGGCCAGCCGAAGAGTCTCTGTTTATGTAATTACAGCCTGAAAGATCCAGAATCTCAACGCAACAAAGCCACCACAGAAGCTGTGCAAAAGATTGTAGAGGAGCCAATCCATCAGTGTCGCTCATCTGCTGACAGCTCATTATGAATTACTGATTATACTGTCATTTAAAAGAAGAAAAGACACTGCTACGAGGTTGTATGGTGGTTCCAATGTCCCGAAACACCAGCCGCAGGTATAAGGAAAATTAGGTAGATAGATAGGAAATAGAAGATAGAGAGATAGAGAGATAGATAGAGAGATAGATAGATAGTAAATAGAAGAGATAGATAGATAGATAGATAGATAGATAGATAGATAGATATAAATGTACACATAAACATAGGTAGTTGATACATAGATAGATAGATAGATAGATAGATAGATAGATAGATAGATAGATTGATAAATGCACACGTATACATAGATAGGTAGATAATAGATAGATAGATAGATAGATAGATAGATAGATAGATAGATAGATAGATAGAAGAGATAGATAGATAGATAGATAGATGGAAGGGATAGATAGATAGATGGAAGGGATGGATAGATAGATGGAAGGGATGGATAGATAGATGGAAGGGATAGATGGAAGGGATAGATGGAAGGGATAAATGGAAGGGATAGATGGAAGGGATAGATAGATAGATAGATAGATAGATAGATAGATAGATAGATAGATAGATAGATCGATCTGGCTATCTGGCTCAGTGGTTAGCACTGGTGCCTTGCAGTGCTGGGGTTCTGGGTTAGAATCTGACCAAGGACATCTCGCTGTCTTTGTGTGGGTTTCCTCTGGGTTCTCCGGATTCCTCCCACACTCCAAAGACATACTGATAGGGAAATTAGATTGTGATCCCTGTTGGGGACAGCATCTAATGTCTGTAAAGCTCTGCGGAATATAGTAGTGCTATATAAGTGCAAAAAAAAATATATTAGATAGATATAAATAGAGGGGTGGGGGGGGGGGCAATTATAGAAAAAAATCTTGGACAACCCCTTTATTATCAGCAACATGCAGTCTGTATTTATCGTTTAAAGGAGTTGTCCCACGGAAAATATTCCACAGTTTACAAACCAGCACCTGGATTTGAATACTTTTGTAATTGCATCTAATTAAAAAAAATTCATAGCCACTGAGTTATTCAATAAAATGTATCTGTATAATGCCACTTGCTGTTTATCTTTTTCTTATTTCTTTGTCCTGCTCACTGATATGGCCGCACATGCACAGTTTGATCCTTCAACTGCCTCCTGAGCTGTGATAGGGAGAGCAGGGACACACCCCCTTAGTTGCAGCAGAATGGACACTCTCCTTGAGCTGCCAGCTTGATATAAATCTAGCACAGCAATAAATGGGGGGGGGGGGGGGATCTCTGGATCCATGTGAGGTACAGGGCTGGTTCTAGCTTTGTTAAAAAGAGATTGACATGTACTAAATGATGTCTGATTTTCATTTTTTACATTAATCATGGGATAACCCCTTTAACACTATGTTCTATGCAGGGGATTTGGAGCTATGTACCAGTAAAACAGAGAAGATTTCACTATACACATATACATACAGAATGGTGTTGAAGTGTGGACGTTATCTGCACACAACGCCTAGGAGAGAATGAGTAATGCAGCTTACAATATATTTCCTGTTGTTTTGAATCTACAGAATGGAGCTTTATGTGTCAGTGAATCTCAGCCATATGTCACCCTATATAATCAAAGTCTTTTTCATTAAAAACCTGGCAAATAACTTGTGAAACTTCTGTTATTTAATTAAAAGTTATGTTTTTCACGAACAATTGAATGCAATGTACTTTCATATATATATATGCCAAAAATCAGAGAAAAAGTCTGATTCATATGAATTCATGGACATGGTAGAGGGTTGGAAGTGGCCCTTACCTCTCACAGTCAGGTAGTTTACAGGATTACATTTGACACTGTTGGGGCGAGCAGTCCTCCTTAGATAATGACTGTTGACCTGTAATGTGCCTGTGACTTGCTGAAATACTGAAAAATACCCCAGTATGCTTATGTTATGCTACTACATGACATTTTATCTCACCACACGGGGTTGTGACACGAAACAAATTCTAAATTTTTCAAACCAGCACTTGAATCTGAATACTTTGGGAATTGAATATAAAAAAAAAAAACTAGTATAGACCATGAGCTATTGAATAAAATGTATCTGTATAGCGCCACCTGCTGTTTGTTATTTTCTCTATTTTTTTCATCTGTCTCACATGTGTTCAGTTTAAATCTCCAACTGCCACCAGCCATATTTTCTGTTAGAAGCTGTGGCATATACAATGAGAGAGCTGCAGCAGAAAGGACACACACCCCCAGAGCTGTCAGGCTGATGATAATCTAGCAGACCAATTGGAGCAGTGAATGTGGAGATCTCTGGGCCCATGTGAGGTACAGGCCTCGTTCTAGCTTTGGAAAGGTACTGTATGATTTCTGATTTTCATTTTGTACATCAATTACAGTATAACCACTTTAAAGGGAATCTGTCACCAGGGTATTGGACTATTATCTGCAGTAATATATGAGCAGTATTGCAGGTAAGGAACGCAGATTGCCATTTTTTCATTTTCCTACTGCCCTCCATTTCAACAATGTCGGCGCTCAAAGCTGCACTGAAATACACAGCGGTCCTAACAATGTATTTCAGTGCAGCTTTAAATGCTGACAGCAGGAGAATGCGGGGGGGGGCAGTAGGAAAAAAAAAAAAAAGAGAGATCAGAACTAATTATTTGTAGTGATGAGCGGGAGGTGCCATATTCGATTTCGCAATATTTTGAAAATATTCGATTAAATATTCGTCATATATTTGTCGAAATCTAATATTCGTCATTATTCTATTTATCGCGGATTGAACGGGCTATTGGATGATTTGCTAGAATTAACGAAGATAGAGAACATAGCGATATATTCTCTATCTTTATTAACGGTATCTTATTCTTGGGTTCTGATTGAAAAAAAAAACCAGAAAGAAAAAACTAATATTCGTTTTTAAGAATATGTAGCACTATATTCTAAATATTCGCGAATTAGCAAAGTATCAATATTCGTTAAAAAAAAAAAGCTATTCGAATATTCGCACTCAACACTAGTTATTTAAAGTACACCTCATGTATTACTACACGTCATAGAGCAAGACTGTGATGACAGATTCCCTTTAATTCTCCATGTTGGATATTTAAAGAAGTATTAGAGATTGGAGGCATATCGCTTCTACTGCTGAGAAAATGCCAGCTAGGGTACCTTAGAAAAAAGTATTACACTAATACAAGCAACCTGTGTGCCCCGGCCCTGGCAAGCCAAATCCAGACTGCTTACTGCTAGGGTGCTGCTCATAAATGAGGAAAAAATGAATGTTGCCTCTCAAAACGACTGTGTTATATTAGACCATTCCAGCTTTTGGTGGGGGTATTGATTTAGGGTCCTGATCAGTAGGGGTCCAGGCGGCACCCAGCACCCCCCATTAGTCAGCTGTTTCAGGCAGCTTTTCAAGCTTTGCAAAAGGCTCTGTCCATTGTGCTGTGGCCGGGCTTCATTACTTCAGCTCAGCTTCTATTAACCTGAATAGGAGATGAGCTGAGATACGCGGGTGCCAGAAACTACATAGTGGAGGGAGCCTTCTGCTTCCAGCTCTGTCTACTGTTCACCATCTAGTGCTGCTGGCTGCCCGAAACAGAAGGCTGGTGGGAGTACAGGGTGTCGGAACCCCACCAATCCATGAGTGATGATCTATCCAGACAACAGGTTATCAATATCAAAAATATCAGAAGCTGCCCCTCCATGGTGGCCAGCCCCTGCTACCAGATTCTATCTTCAGCACCAAGCCAGCCCTACCTGCAGCATGCTGCCTGGAGTTCCCCTAATAACGAGAGAAAAAGTAAATACAGGCGTAGCAGTTCTGATATCAGGTCTCACCATGTTATCACAGCGCAAAAGCCATTGAAAAAGTTTCTTGCCATTGTTTACTTAAATCTTTCAGAATCAAGATGAGATTTGCTACATCTGTACCTGCGTCCCGTTCCAAACCACCATCTGAGATGCCTGAGATGTACACTGTCTGATATAGTGGCCTGTGGCCTAGGAGGGTGAGCAGCGGGGCAGAGAGCCACAGGCACTATTCAACTGTGTAGGAAAGTCCATGCCAGGTACATAAGGACTAGTGATGAGCGGCAGGTGCCATATTCGATTTCGACGAAATTCGCGAATATTCGTATGAATATTCGTTTCATATTCGTCGAAATCGAATATTCGTCATTTTTCTAGTTATCGCGATTAACATGCGATTTAAATAATCGCATATTGCGATTTTAACTTAAGGCTACTTTCCTATTGGTTTCATATCTAGAATTAGCGAGGATGACGGATATGAAGAATGTATTCGTCATATTCCTCAAAACGAAGATAACGAAGTATTCTACATCTTCGTTTTAGCTACCTATTCGTCAACCTCGCTAATTCTAGCAATCAAATAGGAAGGTTGACTATAGAGACAGCTGTGTTAAATTCGCTATGCGATTTTTTTTTTTTTATAAATAGAATAATAATAATATAATATAATATAATAATTTTATTAAGTAATATAATTATTGTATTAAAAAAAAATCGCATAGCGAATTTAACACAGCTGTCTGGTAAGTCAACCTTCCTATTTGATTGCTAGAATTAGCTGAATAGCGAAGTTGACGAATAGGTTGCTAAAACGAAGATGTAGAATACTTCGTTATCTTCGTTTTGAGGAATATGACGAATACATTCGTCATATTCGCTATTCGCTAATTCTACCAAGCCAACCATAACTTCCGTGCTCATGGAGCGTCCCCATCACCATGGGAACGTCTCCATATACTAAAATGTACTGTCGGATTTGAGGAATTACGTTGAAATCGCAATGCGATTAATTCAAGTTATATTAATCGCATTGCGATTTCAACTTAGAGCTGGGTTTATAATGGGTCAGCTTGCTAGAACTAAGGAATATGGAATATAGCAGCAGTGCTAAGTTGAAATCATAATGCGATTAATTTAACTTAAAGTATTCGCATTGCGATTTCAACTTAGCACTGCTAGCGCATAGCTATATTCCATATTCGTTAACCCTTTGGCATACTCCTTCACAAGCGTCCTCGTCACCATGGGAACGCCTGGTGGTTAGAATATACCATCGGATCTGAGTTAGATCGTGAAAACTCAAATCCGATGGTATATTCTAACACAGAGGCGTTCCCATGGTGATGGGGACGCTTGAAGTTAGAGTATACCAACACGCGCATACATACGGCTCCTGCTGCCTGGAGGCACTGTCCTCTGACAGGGCACTGTGATCTGCACTATTAACCCTCAGATGCCGCACCTGAGGGTTAATAGTGCGATCACAGCACCCTGTCAGAGGTCGGGTGCCGCCGGTAGCAGTGCCTCCCCACTATTAAAATCACTAATGGCAGTGCGCCTATTCCCTCACCAGTATTACAAACACTAGTGGCCAGTGCCGATCCCCCTATTAAACATCATTGTGGCCAGTGCGCCGACAATCCTCCCCGTATACTATCGCTGGTCAGTGCGCTCAATCTCCTCTCTCCCAGTAAAATCATTGCTGGCAGTGCGCCTCTCTCCCTCCGTCATTGGTAGCGGCAGCTCGATCAGAGTCCCAGCAGTGTAATGCTGGGGCTCCGATCGTCACCATGGCAGCCAGGACGCTACTGCAGTCCTGGCTGCCATGGTAGTCAGTCAGCATTGCACTTAGCTGCGCTGGCGCTCCTTCCCTCAAACTGTGAGTTTGAGAAGAAGGAGCGCCCGCGGCCCAGCGCAGGTAAGTACAATGCTGACTATTCACCATGGCAGCCAGGACTGCAGTAGCGTCCTGGCTGCTATGGTAATCGATCGGAGCCCCAGCATTACACTGCTGGGACTCTGATCGAGCTGCCACTGCCACCAATGATGGGAGGGGGAGAGGGAGGCGCACTGCCAGCAATGATTTTTACTGGGGAGGGAGGGGGATTGAGTGCGCACTGACCAGCGATAATTAATACTGGGGAGGGATTGTCGGCGCACACTGGCCACCAATGATGTTTACTAGGGGGATCGCACTGGCCACCAATTATTGTTTGTAATACTGGTGAGGGGGAATTAGGCGCACTGCCCATTAATGATTTTAATAGTGGGAGAGGCACAGTTGCTCGGCGGCATCTCGACCTCTGACAGGGTGCTAGATCCGCACTATTAACCCCTCAGGTGCGGCACCTGAGGGGCTAATAGTGCAGATCACAGTGCCCTGTCAGAGGACAGGTGCCTCCAGGCAGCAGGGAGTCGGCATGTATGCGCGTGCTGGTATACTCTAATTCAGCGTGCCTCATCACCATGGGAACGCTCTCTGTGTTAGAATATACCATCGGATTTGAGTTTTCACGATCTAACTCAGATCCGATGGTATATTCTAACCACCAGGCGTTCCCATGGTGACGGGGACGCTGTGGGGAGGAGTATGCCAAAGGGGTTTAACTGTACTGTTTGGAGGGGGAAAAAAGACGAATATTCTAAAAAATGTCAAAACGAATATATTCGCTATAGTGCTATATATTCGTTTTTTAGAATATTCGTCTTTTTTCAACATCTAAAGTCATGATTCCTCCCTGCTTCTTGCTTGTGGGCCGATGACTCATTGACCCACAAGCATTTTAAGCAGGGAGGAATCATTTGTTCAGATGGAAAAAATGACGAATATTCGATATAACGAATATATAGCAGTATATTCGCAATATTCGCGAATTATCGAAGTTGCGATATTCGCGATTAATATTCGCTATTCGAATATTCGCGCTCAACACTAATAAGGACCTGATGCTCCTAACCTTAACTAACACAGAGAGCATCAAATCATTATGTACCCAGCGAGCAGTACACCAGGAACTTTCCCTGTTGGGTCTATAGCCAGTCCGCCCCTGGTTAAGATTCATTCATGTCTTTGTCATTATTATATTAAAAACTGCACCAAACTGCTCTACACTAAATGTTAAAGGGATCGTCCCACCATAACAACTTGTCCTCTATGCACAGGATAGGGGATAAGTATCTGATCAGTGGGGGTCTGACTGCTGGGGCTAACATTAATCACAAAACTGAGGTGCCAGATTTCCCGGAGTGAATGGAGCAGCAGTCACACATGTGCACTGCCAGTCCATTCAGCTTTATGGAATTTCTAGAGATAGATGAGCAAGGTACTTAGCTTCTCTTAGGCAGTCCATTAAAGTTGAATGGAGTGGTAGCACGGATGTGTTACCAACGCACTATTCCAATTTAACATAGATAATGCTTAAAGGAAAAGCGTTACTAAAGATGGGCATACACTTCAATAGCTGTCTGCTGAATGTTCCTTTGGCTGACATCTATCTCTCCCAACTTCCTCATATTTTGACTAAACCAAGCATTTATTTGTGGTCGGGGCTTAAACATGAAGGAATGACCCCTACCTACTGGATACCTAAAAGCGGTTAGAATTATGCCGGAACCGCAACGCTGAAGGACGCCTGAAGGGGGCCAATAAGGACAACAAACTTGATTGTGCTCTCCGCATCCATTCTGTCCCCATTCAGAATAAATGGGTCCGCACCCGTCCCACATAATTGCGGAGCGGGTGCGGACACTGAATGCGGACTTGTGAATGGATCCTAGCTGGAAGGATTTGCCATTTCGGACCCCAAGAAACTTGGATGGTTGACAATATTCCTTAAAAATGACATAACAAATAGTGAAAAGCATTATATATTTATCTACATGGCGAAAATGGTCCGCGTCCTTATAATTACAGGTGCTAGTTTGATTTTAAGTGGAAATGCATTTCAAGAAATACTAAAAAAAACACTATAAAGATAAAGCTATGGTACGGTAAACGAGCTCCAATAACCTATTTTCTCTACACTCGCCCAGGCACTGTTTATGATACACTGACTTAGACTCCAATGCACAATCCTAAATTAAACAAGGCTCGGAACGTATAAACATAAAATTAAATTACCGTTCTTGTTTCAGTCCACTTTATGCCATGGAAGAAAAACAGACGGTTTAGTCTTGTTCTCCCAACTATTACTTGGCAGGCTACGGGCCGTGACTTAAATGAATGCTTTCAACATAATTGTAAACTCTAATACTAATTTTAAAGCATAGCATGACCTGCAGGAAAAAAAGTCAAAAGAAAGAAGACGATTGTTTTTACAATTAAAGTAATATAAAAGGAAAGAAACCGTAATTAATGATAAGAGTGAGGTACAAGATTCAGAGGAATATCACAAAATGCCTCAGCTAGTATGACCGCTTATAGATGCATTAACTTTCAGGGTGTTGTACATATCAAATACAGAGGGTTGGATATAGCATGAAAAAGATCCCATAGAATCCTATAGAAAGAGCATAGTACAATAAAGAAGGGCTAAATGAGTGACGGACTGGTACAGAGGGAGAGAGGGCCCTGCCTGCGAGTGCTTGCAATCTATAAAGGAAGGTGAGAGGAAAGAGACGACAGGAAAGGGTAGAAGCTGGTAATATTGTAGTGTTGTTGAGATGTTTTTTTACTGTGACTCTAGAAAAACCATAGCAAATTACCACAATTTTGTTGTAGTTATTGTGAAAAGCCATAATTGAGAAAGCAAATTGAACGGCACTCCTCTAGGATGCAGGTGGTGCTCAGTGGTAACTGCATACTCATAAATTTTTGAGGTGACAGTAGGTGTCCATAGAATATTGCAATTGCACTTCCAGACTACTAACTGGACCATGTGACTTCTGGTGTTTGTCTAACATAGAGACAATCATATTTTAGTATCCTACTAGTATGTTTTTAACAGATCTCCTACTTCCCTCTCCTCCTCAAAGCTATGGCAAAGTGCACCAGGACATACTTTACTAGGGTGAGTTATTCTGTTCATTCATGGTTTTACCTCTTCCCTTTAATGTTAGGCAGATATGCTTTTCAGACAATGTTTGGCAGTTCTTTGATACATATATTTTTACAATTTAGGAAAAGCACTCCTGTTGTCTGTTTTTTGTGGATACATTGAATAATATTGTATTTGTATGTGGAATTCAAATATTTTTAGGTTGCTTTTGAAAGTTTGGATGGTGGGAGAGAGTCTCATGTGTTTGGTAGTGAGTACAGAGCATGGAGGACGCACAGGAGAAATCTTGGAGATGATGAACGGAAAAGAAAAGAGGAGTGTAAAAAAATCTTGTGAGGACTAAATACTATGTACTTATACTAAATACTTTGTAGATGAAGCAGGAGATTAGGGCAGGTTATGGACCTTCTTGTATGTAAATACGTTCAAATGAATTTGCTGGGTAATGGATATGTAGTGGAGGGACTGGTAGAGAAGAAAGGCGGTACAGAAACAAGGGTAGAGTTAGATTACCCAGACAGCAAAGCTGAATATGGATTAACTGGGGGGCGAAATTGTTAAACAAGAGGCCACAAAGGAGTATGTTGCAATAGGTTATGTGAGATAATATGAGGGCATGTACAAGCATTTTGTAGATTGATTTGAGGTTGAGGAACAGGCAGATTTAATATGATCAATCAGATACTGCACTATTTACAGAATGATAAACACTACTAGATGACATACATGATAGGTAGATATGAGAAAAGCAATCAGATATGCCGATAATTCCAAATTTCAGTTTGAGGGAGAATAACGTGAAAAAATTATTGAGTTTTAGAATATGGATCAATAACTTATCATTGGATTTTATAAGAGAAAAAACTGATCTATATAATACAAATCCTTATTCTCCCTAGAGACGACCTGTGCCAATGAAATCTGAAAATTATTTTAGAGTCATTTGATGTCTATGTCTAAAATACTGATTTTATTCAGTTAGAGGTTAAAATAAGACCACATTTTATAGACTATTGATTCCTGTTGGAACAATGAGGATCCATGTTATGGATTGCTACAAAATGTGATCCAATATGCTATACCACTATATATAAATCTAGTCCCTCATATTGGGCCGTGACTAAATTGTAAATTGCTAACTTTTGTGGAAAAAGGCAAGCCAAAATCATGTTCAGAAAGTAGTAACTGTAAGTGCCACTTCATATTTGCATGCTGTAGAAAGGGAATCTTGGCTTAGACTCAATTAATTATTTTATCTACATACTGGAACAATAATTCTGAGACTGTAACAGATACATACTGTAAAAGATAAGTTAAAGACATTTCTTTTTTTCTTATCTTTTTCAGAAATTCTACTTTCAAATTAAGTTGAGTTGTGTTTATTCAGACAAATTGCAGATAACAGCACCATCTGTTTTAACCCCTTAAGGACACGGCCCTATTTCACCTTAAGGACCAGGTCATTTTTTGAAAATCTGACCAGTGTCACTTTATGTGGTGATAAATTTAAAACGCTTTTACTTATCCTGGCCATTCTGAGATTATTTTTTCGTCACATATTGTACTTCATGACACTGGTAAAATGGAGTCAAAAAATGTATTTTTATTTATAAAAAAATACCAAATTTACCCAAATTTTTTTCTCTACTTCTATAATACATAGAAATACCATAAAAAAAGTTATATGGTTGTATGGATCATTTTGGGAATGCCATTTTATTTTTTGGGGTCGTTACAAGGCTTAAAAGTTTAGAAGCAAATCTTGAAAATTTTCAGAAATTTTCAAAAACCCACTTTTTGGGACCAGTTCAGGTTTGAAATCAGTTTGTGAGGCTTACATAATAGAAACCATCCAAAAATGACCCCATTCTAGAAACTGCACCCCTTAAGGTATTCAAAACTGATTTTACAAACTTTGTTAACCCTTTAGGTGTTCCACAAGAGTTAATGGCAAATAGAGATAAAATTTCAGATTTTCGACTTTTTGGCAAATTTTTCTACTCTAGGGGTGCAGTTTTTGTGATGTAAGGTGACAAAAATGGCTTTTGACCCCGTATTTATATAATTTTTTTTTGCTGTGTTCACCTGAGGTGTTATTTTTATAGAGCAGGTTGTTACCGACCTAATATGTATACTTTTTATTTATTTATTTATTTAAGTTTTACACAATAATATCATTTTTGAAACAAAAAAAAAATCATGTTTTAATGTCTCCATAGTCTGAGAGACATATTTTTTTATTTTTTTGGGCTATTGTCCTATGTAGGGTATCATTTTTTGCGGGATGAGATGACGGATTGATTGGCACTATTTTGGGGTTCATATAAATTTTTGATCGCTTGCTACTACACTTTTTGTGATGTGAGGTGAAAATTTTTTTTTTTTGGACACTGTTTTTATTAAATTTTTTTTACGGTATTTACCTGAGGGGTTAGATCATGGGATATTTTTATAGAGCATGTTTTTACGGAATCGGCAATACCTAATATGTATACTTTTTTTTAGGTATTTTACTTTAACACAATAACAGCATTTTAGAAGAAAAAAAAATCATGTTTTAATGTCTGCATAGTCTGAGAGACATATTTTTTTATTTTTTTTGGGCGATGGTCCTATGTAGGGGCTCATTTTTTGCGGGATGAGATGGCGGTTTGATTGGTACTATTTTGAAAGGCATACGCCTTTTTGATCGCTTGGTATTACACTTTTAGTGATGTAAGATGACAAAAATTGCTTTTTTACACCATTTTTTTTATGGTGTTCACCTGAGGGGTCAGGTCATGTTATATTTTTATAGAGCAGTTTTTTACGGACGCGGCGATACCTAATATGTGTAGTGTATTTTATTTTTTTAATTTTTATTCAGTGATATGTGTTTTTTTAAATTTTTACTTTTTTTTTCATTTTTTTGGACGCAGACCCAGTTGGTTCTTGAAGATACAGTGGATCTGGTGTCTATATAATACAGTAAAGTACACTAAATAGTGTACTTTACTGTATTTTTTACTTTACAAAGTCTGAATAGACTTTTGCCTTGAGCAGAAGTCTATTCAGACTTTCAGTATCATGGAGAGCAGGAGGGCAGGAGAATAGGTGTATTTTTCATCATCACTGTCAGAATATACTTTTGCAACATACTGTGTCCAATATTTCCAATATGACTTTTTCTACACGGGCAAGCATTTGCCTTTATTAAGGCATAATTTTTAGACTGCTTGTTCAGAACAAGCAACTGAGAAAAAAATTCTAAAAAATAAAAAAAGATAGAAAGAGACCTCAGTTTCATATACAAATGATCAGGCCAATCTGAGCACTATCGATTTGGATCAAATTTATTTGTACCCGAACTGAATCTTCTGACCGATTCCTTAGAATAAGACCTGAAATGAACTTCAAGCAATTAGGTCGTCTCCAATGTATTCTTTAGTGATATCAACTGAAATCTGAAACAAATGTACTTAATGCTACAATTACAAAAATAAAGTTACTATTTAAATTAGTTTCTTATATTATACATTATAAGGTTATATTGCTCCATTTATATATGACAGCACTTCATTCCTCCTCTTTTCATACATATGTTTGTAAAAATATCAGCTATCTGTTACCTTCACTAGGAGGTTTATATGTATGCAAATTGTATTCAGGTCAATGTGTCTCTATCTGCACACTTACATATATACTGTGCAATGAAACCTATCCAAAAGTCCACCTCTTTCAGAAGCCACCTTTATCCAGATCAGATTTCCAGTGACCAATTTTCAGTACCATCAAATATCATGTATATTGGCAATCTCCTAGCAATATCCCCCTAGAAAACCATTTTTAATTAAATTTACGGTGGTCTTTTTAATATATATATATATATATATATATATATATATATATTACATATATATGAAATAATTGATTTTATATACAGAATTATTTCTCTTTTGTTGGTATCTGTACTCGCAGTTGGGTTGGCAATTACAGATTTTCATGGAGACATCGCTTTTTAAATTCCAAACCGTGCTTTATTTGGTCACTTCAGCATAGCAGATTAGCATTCAAGTTATAGCATCACTTGGTGAGGTGAATTTACAGCACCAGCATAACATAAAAAAGCAAAATAAATGCTTGCCCATCTGGGTTCTATCTAAGCCTACATGCACACGACCGTATGTGTTTAGCGGTCTGCAAATTGCGGATCCGCAAAAAAAACTGATGACATCCTTATGCCATCTGTTTTTTTGTTTTTTTTTGCAGATCCATTGTAACAATGCCTAAAACGGACAAGAATAGGACGTTATGTTTCTTTTGCGGGGCTACGGAACGGACATACGGCTGCGGATAGCACACGGTGTGCTGTCCGCATTTTTTGTGGACCCATTAAAATGAATGGGTCTGCATCCTATCTGCAAAAAAAAGTCAGGCAATTCCTGTCTCACCTATAGATTACTGTTCATACCATAGGAGATCCGGCTTCACACAGCTATACGGCCTCTTGGCTGTGACAAATATGAAACCTTGGGAGGATCACAGTCCAACAGTCCTCCTGACCTGTTTAACTAATGTGCTCATTATTGTCTGCTATATTAGTTTCTGAGTTCTGTGTCAGTCTTTGGATTTTGCCTTGTGAGTGCTATGACCTGCCTAGTATTTCATGTCTGCTATACCATGTGTTGCAGTGTTCCATTTGGTATCTTTGTCTGTCATTGTCTGAGTATTGACCTAGTCTGGGTGAAGTTTCTGTCTGAGTGTCCTAATCTATGTTTCTGCCTGAACTTCTATGTCTGAACTGTGTCCAGGTTCTGAGACTTTCCAATTCTGCCTTCGGTAAGAGGGTTTCACCGGAGGGTCCAGAGGAAGGCAAAAATAAAACCAGTGAGGTAGAAGCTCATTTTCCCTCACTTTAGGGGGGAAAAAATTACTTCCCAACTCCAATCAGGCAATCAGAATAACTCCCTGCATCAATGACCCCTCTCTAGTATCCATAGCCTGTAATATTATTACACTCCAGAAATACATCCAGGCCCCTCTTGAACTCTTTTAGTGAACTCACCATCACCACCTCCTCAGGCAGAGAGTTCCATAGTCTCACTGCTCTTACCGTAAAGAATCCTTTTCTATAATTGTGTAGAAACCTTCTTTCCTCCAGACGCAGAGGATGTCCCCTCGTCACAGTGACAGTCCTGGGGATAAATAGATGATCGAAGAGATCTCTGTACTGACCCCTGATATATTTATACATAGTTATCAGTCGTCTTTTTTCTAAAGTGAATAACTCTAATTTTGATAACATTTCAGGGTACTGTAGTCCACCCATTCTAGTTATTACTTTAGTTGCCCTCCCCTGAACCCTCTCCAGCTCTGCTATGTCTGCCTTGTTCACAGGAGCCCAGAACTGTACACAGTACTCCATGTGTGGTCTGACTAGTGATTTGTAAAGTGGTAGGACTATGTTCTCATCAAGGGCATCTATGCCCCTTTTGATGCAACCCATTATCTCATTGGTCTTGGCAGCAGCTGCATGACACTGATTTCTACAGCTTATTTTGCAGTTCACAAAAATTCCTATTCCTTTTTCATGTCAATGTTACCCAGTGTTTTAGCATTTAGTATGTACGGGTGACTTGCATTATTCCTTCCCATGTGCATAACCTTACATTTGTCAGTGTTAAACCTCATCTGCCACTTCTCTGCCCAAGCTTCCAATCTATCCAGATCCAACTGTAGCAGTATACTGTCTTCTTCCGTGTTAATTACTTTACACAGTTTAGTGTCATCTGCAGACATTGATATTTTACTATGCAGGCCTTCTACAAGCTCATTAATAAATGAGGAGAATGATAAAGGGAATAGGGCCCAATACTGACCTGTGTGGTACCCCACTAGTGACAGTGACCCAATCTGAGTGTGTACCATTAACCACTTGACGACCGCCCATAGGATATAAACGTCTTATGGGCGGTTGTCTATCTCTGAATGGACGTTTCTGAACGTCCATTCAGAGACGGCAGCTGCACGCTAATCGTGCAGCTGCCGAGCGAGTTGCCTGCTGTCAGTGACAGCAGGGCAACTCAGAGAGAAGGCAGGGACAGTGCCCAAGTGTCCCTGCCTTCTAAATCGCTGCAGACACAGCGCTTCCTAAACGCCGGAACCAGGTAAGTGCAGGAGCTGTCGGGTCTTTCACATACCTCGATCAGCCCTGCACTAAGGCTTTACAGCGATGTACTCTGCTGTACAGCCTCTCTGGGGGGTGTATATCCTCTGTAACTGGGGCTACTATGTCAGCCCAGGTTACCTGAGAAATCAATAGTGAAAAAAAAAAAAAATGAAGTTAAATGTCTCGCAGATTTCTTATATGACTTTATGGGGGACTCAAAGTAAAAAAAAATTTTTAAAAATTGTGTTTAAAAAAAATATATATATATGATTTTACATGTAAAAAAGAAAAATCCCTAATTAATTAAAGAAAATGTTGAAAATAGAAAAAAAAAAATAACACACATTTGGTATTGCCATGTCCATGACGGCCGGCTCTATAAATATATCACATGATCCACCTTGTCCGATAAACACCATAAAAAAAAAAGAACTGCATCACAAAAAGCGATTTTTGTCATCTTATATCACAAAAAGTGCAACAACTAGTGATCAAAAATGCATATGTCCCACAAAAGGAAACCAATAAAACCGTCACCTCATCCCGCAAAAAATGAGCCCCTACATAAGAAAATCGCTCAAAAAATTAAAAAAAACTATAGCTCTCAGAACATGGAGACATTAATACATAATTTTTTGTTTAAAAAATGCTATTATTGTGTTAAAGTGAAATAAATTTTAAAAAAGTATACATATTAGTAATCACCACATTCTTAAAAACCAGCTCTTAAAAATATCACATAATATCAATAAAAATAAAATAAAAACAGTGCCAAAAAAGCAATTTTTTTGTCAACTAACATCACATAAAGTGCAACACCAAGCGATCAAAATGCCATATTCCCCCCAAAATAGTACCAATCAAACCATCACCTCATCCTGCAAAAAATGAGATCCTAACTAAGATAATCGATCAAAAAGTAAAAAAGCTATGGCTACCAAACTATGGAGACACTAAAACATCATTTTTTTGGTTAAAAAAATGCCATTATTGTGTAAAACTTAAATAAATAAGAAAAAGTATACATATTATGTATTTACGCGTCCGTAACAACCTGCTCTATAAAAATATCACATGACTTAACCCCTCACATGAACGCTGTAAAAATAAATAAATACTGTTCTAAAACTACCAATTTTTTGGTCAAGTTGCCCCATAAAGTGTAATAATGAATTATGAAAACATCATATGCACCCAAAAATGGTACCAAAAAAACATCAACTCTTCCTGCAAAAAACGAGCTCCTGCACAAGACGATCGGCAGAAAAATTAACAAAATATGGCATTCAGAAAATGGAGAAACAAAAACATATTTTTTTTTCAAAATGCTTTATTATGTAAAACTGAAACAAACAAAAAAGAAAGTAGACATTTGTTTTATATAATATCATTCATAATAACATGCTCTATAAAGATAGTACATAATCTACCCTGTCAGGTGCCAAAACAGCCATTTTTTTGTTACCTTGCCTCACAAAAAAACTAATATAGAGCAATTAAAAATCATATGCACCCCAAAATAGTACCAATAAAACTGGCACTTTATCCCCTAGTTTCCAAAATGGGGTCAATTTTGGGGAGTTTCTACTGTCGGAGTGCCTCAGGAGGGTTTCAAATGTTCTCTCCAAAAACTATATGGAGTTACTTTTCTTCTGCGCCCTGCCATCCGCCCTTACAACAGTTTCCGACCACATATGGCGTGTTTCTGTAAACTGCAGAATCAGGCTACAAAATATTGAGTTTTGTTTGGCTGTTAACCCTCAATGTTTTAAAGAAAAAAATGGATTAAAATGGAAAATCTTCCAAAATAGTGCAATTTAGAAATTTCATCTCCATTTTCCTTTAATTCTTGTGGAACACCTAAAGGGTTAACAAAGTTTGTAAAATCAGTTTTGAGAAACTTGAGGGGTGTAGTTTCTACAATGGAGTCATGTATGGGGGTTTCCACTGTGTAAGCCCCACAAAGTGACTTCAGACCCTAACTGGTCCTTCAAAAAATGGGTTTTGGACATTTTCTTAAAAATTTTAAGAATTTCATCTAAACTTCTAAGCCTTCTAACATCCTAAAAAAATAAAATGACATTTACAAAATGATGTTAACATAAAGTATACATATGGGGAATGTTAAGTAATAAATATTTTATGAGGTATGACTTTCTGTTTTAAAAGCAGAGAAATAGAAATTTTGAAAAACATTTTTTTGAAATTTGGGATTTTTTCATAAATAAAGGTGAAATATATTGACTCAAATTTATGACTATCATGAAGTACAATGTGTCATGAGAAAACATTCTCAGAACGGTTTGAATAAATAAGTGTTCCAAAGTTATTACCACATAAAGTGACACATGTCAGATTTGCAAAATTAGGTCTGGTCAGGAAGGGGGAAAATGGCCCAGTCTGGAAGTGTTTAATAACCACCCTATGTTTTTCTATCACTGAGCCAGTTACTTACCCACATACAGTCCATATATATGACATCTGTTGATTCGCTGCGGTCAAGTCTAGAACTTACCTCCTCATAGAAACTGAATAAATTAGTTTGAAATGACCGATCCCTCATGAGGCCATGTTAATATGGCGTTATTTGCTCATTTTCATGGAGGTACTCCAAGATAGCATCTCTTAGAAAACCTTCAAACAGTTTACCCACGACGGATGTTAAACTTACCGGCCTATAGCTTCCGGGCTCTGTTTTTGGACCCTTTTTGAATATTGGCACCAGATTTGCTATGCGTCATTGCTTCCGTGTGGGCTGGTTGCCTTACACTGGAGAATGTGTAACTAGTGCCATGTGTTGGAGTGGTAGTGCTTGTCCTCCTCTGCTGTGTGTACTGACCATGGATTCTTGTAGGGGTGAGCTGCGCCTCAGGTGGAATCCAATCAAGGTGTAGAAACATCTCAAAGATGATCAACAGAAATAAGAGACTCCCAGAGATAAATTTCAAGTGTTATATTAAATTGTCTGAATACTTACATTTTTAATAAATTTTCAAACATTTCTAAAATTCTGTTTTTACTTTCTCATTATGGGATATTGATTGCAGATTGATGGGGGGGGCAGGGGGGGATGAAAGTGTCTGAAGACTGATTCCGAATGCATTGTAGTGCTCCATATGTCACTGGTATCTTATTTTTGATTCCAATATGTTGTGCCAAATAATATCCTATTAAACTGTGAATGTTGCAGAAAGTCTAATTAAAAGAGAATGTTGCCGCACTTAAACACTGATAATAAATTCTTTGCAAAATGTTATTATGCCAAACACTTAACTATTAATTCACCTCAAACTTTTAATTACTATTTTCCCCCATTAGGTAGTTTTATACATCTGTAAAGTAAGCTTTATTACTTTATGCTGCCAAAATTTGCTTTTTAGGTGTTGTCCAACTTTGTCCTGTAAAATATCATAAAAAACAATTCTATTCTCACCTATTTCTCTATTTTAATGGGGTTATTCCTGAAAAAGTATTGTTATGTATTGAATAGAGTATTTAAAATGAAGTATTATTGCAACATACATAAAAAAATTTTTTATGTATATTATATTTTTTTCTCCTGCATTCAGTGGTGGACTAACATTCTTAGTAGCTTTCCTGCTCCCTTCCCCCTCCCCCCAGTGATCACCTAGTGAAACAGGTAAAGCCGCCCAGAAAACTTTCATCCTTACTTCTGAATTCCTAGCTTTATCTTTAGGGGCCTTACATACATGTGTATCTCTGGGGCTACATGTGAGGGACTATTTTCTATGTATTTTCCAGCAAGAATTCATTGCAATGCATACTGGGACGTTTAATAAACTACTGCCCTCCAAGAAAAAAGCAAGCAAGTTCTTCAGATTTTTTTTTAATCCATGGGATAACTGCTCTAATCAAAACATGGAGTTTAACATTGACCAAATGACCAGGATATTTGGATGGTCAAAAGAGTTTTTTTTTTGGTAATTTAATTGGAAAGTAAATTGAATAGGAGCTGTTTAATTTTGGGATATCGTATGGGGCATTTATCCAAGCTGTTGCATTGGATACATTAAAATGAACCAGAATAAGCACTGAGATTATTAGATCGTTGCACAGTGGATTGACCTTATGCATAGGCTCTTCTATATGGAGACATGTACTGGCTTAAGCAGGGGGACACGTCTGGCACTGAAGGATTTGAGTCCCTGATATACAGAGTGGCTTCATAATATGCAGCTTAGACAGTCCTCTTAATGCTGTATGGCGCCTCTATACAGTACTGTATTATGATGTTCCTCCTGACAGTTAATGCTTCAAGGTGGAGAGCTTCACAATGCAGCATCCCATGAAGTACAGTAAGTCACAATATTTTTTTTTCCTACATACAGTGTATCATGGTGCATATAATGATTTGATTTATCTAACTTCTTTTTTTTGGGAGGGGGATTTGTGGGATCAAGATGGAAGTTAGTTCGCTCCTGAGGCATAATTCATCACAGACCATTGCATCAGTGTTTTCTTTTTCTTTAGCCTAATGCCAACCCCAACATTAAGGCCATAAAGTTGTATGTATTAATTTCCTGTATCAATTTATGAGAGCAACCTATGGTATGTTGGAAGCATATGCTGAAACCTTGGCCTTCAAAGATCAAATAAAATTATAAATATCCCTATTTGTTGTTTCTCAATTATAAGGAAAACTGGACATTAAGCCCGTTACAATAACGGGCGCTAGAACAGTACTGCATAAACATTAGTAGGATCAGTCTATATTAAATGGCAAGGGAACTTGACCACATGGTATGGCTGAGACTGCTGGCACTGTGACTGGTGGCTCTGACTGGTGGCACTGACTGATGGCGGATACGGCTGGCGCTGACTAGTGGCTGAGACTGCTGACACTGTGACTGGAGGCTGTGGCTAGTGGCGCTGTGGCTGATGGCTGAGATGGCTGGTACTGACTGCTGGCTGAGACTGCTGGCACTGTGACTGGTGGCTGTGGATGAAACTGCTGGCACTGACTGGTGGCTGAGACTGATGGCTGTGGCTGGTTGCCGAGACTGTTGGCTGTGGCTGAGACTGCTGGCACTGACTGGTGGCTGAGACTGATGGCTGTGGCTGGTGGCCGAGACTGTTGGCTGTGGCTGAGACTGCTGGCATTGACTGGTGGCTGTGGCTGAGACTGCTTGCACTGACTGATGGCCATAGCTCTGACTGGTGCATGTGGCTGGTGGCACTGACTGCTGGCTGGGGCTGAAACTGGTGCCTGCGGCTGGTGGCTGAGACTGATGGCACTGACTGGTGGCTGTGGATGAGACTGCTGGCTGCGGATTGTGGCTGAGACTGCTAGCACTGAGTGCTGACTGTGGCTGAGATTGCTGGCACTGACTGGTGGCTGTGGCTGAGAGTGCTGGGACTGTGCAGATGTGTCATGCAGGGACAGTAATAGCGGTGGTCCAAAGTGGAGAGCACATCATAAGCTGAGAGCAGCGGCGGTGATTGGCTGGCGTGCAGGTGTGGCCGGTGCGGGCGGCGTGTGGAGCACCGTGTGATGATTGGTCGGCGCGCATTGCTCACTGGTGTGGGCGGCGCGGTTGCGTGTGGGGCGGCTGTGATTGGATGGCACGCTGTTGTGGGCGGCGCAGGCAGTGTGTGGAGTGCTGTGTGTTGATTGGTCGGCGCGCAGCGCATGCCCAGTTCAATTATCGGCACACATGCACGGACAAGCAGCCCTGAGCACGCACACAGGCCTTTTACAGTATTATTATGGATAACCAAAAAACATAGTCATACAGTAGTAGCATGTGATTTGGTCTGACAGTCTATGAAAGACTCTCTTTTTGGGACAGAATTTTTACAACATAGCGCTGGCCTCCATAATTTCATTTTTACACTGTGGGAGAGAATAGTATGTGGATCAGGAGATGTAGGCGAATTTCAATAACAACATTATTCATCTGGCTTTGTCACAGACTGCCTGCCAAGAAAGTCAAGTGATCTTTTCAGCTGTAAAATGTTCTAAAGACCAACATATAAAGGATATTTTAAAATATATTTGAAACGAAAAATATTAATAAGCCAATTTCCAGTCAACATGTAATGGACTATAGTGATTATCACACATTGAGGTAAACCCTGAACCCCCAAAAAAGTCAAAATAAATAAATGTAAGAAACATAAAAAGTGAAATCTGTGTTACTGGGCAACAATGAAAATAGTTAACTTGAGACAGTTTTAAAAATCTTGGCAAGTAATAACTATTTTTCCTATCTGATTATATTTATTTCTGTACTAAAATGTCACCATGAACAAATAAAAACTCCCTGATAAGATGATTACTAACTACCAATCAGGACATGGATAGAAGAAAATATACAAGTAACAGTTAAGTCCAGTTAAGTCAATAAGTTACATGTTGTCATATCTGAGAAGGGGATATTTTGCATACAAAATCTTGAAATCTCAGTCAAAGTTTTAAAAAAGGATTTTGGAGACTCTGCAATAAAGTGGAATTAGTTTCTAAGGGCCCTTTTAAACTGTCCGAGGATCGGGTCATTGATCGAGAATTAACATTCCTACGAAAACTTGTTCCCAGTAATTGGCCCATGTAAATGTGTTACTGATCACCAACCAGCTTCAGGTGGGCCCACTGACAATTTCACCTGACCTTTTTGGGTGCTAGTGCCCACGCTAGTGCCACGCTGCCTCTGTACTCTCTGCCTCTGCGATAAAGTTAATGATGATAGTGAGTGTGAAGACAGCCAGAAGAATAAACTGCAGTCTGGGGTTAGGTGAGCTCCACTGGTCTAAAAGCCTAACACTGCTTGGCTGAGCCTCAGCCAATCAGTCCTAGGCTTGTTATCCTGTTATCTCCAGGATATTAGACTGCCAGCAGAGCACTAAAGCTAGAGATGGCTAAGACTGGAAGTTTCTGTTTGCAACAGAGGAGCTAAGCCTCAGGAGGACACAAGGTCCATGGGAATAGAGCTGGGTAGAAAAATACCCCCTTCCGGGATGCCAATGTCACCTCCCCCACCGGCAATAGCCTTCCCTCTGCAGGAAGTATTGTCTACTACATTATTTGAACTCATAGAGTTATCATTGTGTTATCTGTGGTGTTACATAGGACTGCAGGTAACATCTACTACATTATCTGTACTCACACAGCTATCACTGTGTTATATGTGGTGTTACATAGGACTGCTTGTAACATCTACTACATATGTACTCAGAGAGTTACAGTATCACTATATTATCTGTGTTGTTACACAGGACTGCAGGTCCCCTATATAAAAGGGCTTGCTTTTCACACTGGCATATGCTGGGCACAAAATATTGGGCACAGAAACTACATATCTGTATCATTTCTTGGGGCTGTATTTTTTTATTTCATCTCAGAGCCTCTGCAGTTGTCGGCCAGTGCTATATAAATCACCAAACTAAGCCTCAAAAACACGAGGTGCTCTTTCTCTTCTGAACCCTGCAGTGTGCCCAAACAGCAGTTTATGACCACATATGGGGTGGTTCCATATTCAGGAGAAAATGGGTAACAAGTTATGGGGTGCATTTTCTCCTTGTAGCCCTTGTAAAAATAAAAAATTTGGGCCATAATGATATTTTCGTGTAAAATATTTCACGGCATGTGTTTCTAAGTTCTATGAAAGGCTTGTGGGGCCAAAGTGCATACTACGCCTCTTGAAAAATAAATTGGGGATGTAATTTCCAAAATAGGGTTACTTCTTGGGGGGTTCCACTGCAGTGGTACGTCAGAGTATTCAAATGCGACTTGTTGCCTGAAAATTATTTCAGTGAAATCTGCTCTCCAAAAGCTATATGGTGCTCCTTCTCTTCTGAACCCTGCTGTGTGCCCATACAGTAATGCACATATGGGGTGTTGCTTTATTCAAGAGAAACTGGGTTACAAATTATGGGGTGCATTTTATCCTTTTACCGCTTGTTAATATGAGGGCCTAAAGAGACAAATTTTCCTGTAAAATGTCTAATTTTTTCTGTTGGGCCAAAGTACACACTACACCCTTTGGGAGTATGGTTTCAAAAATAGGGTCACTTCTTGTGGGTTTTGAATAATTTAAAGTGTGTTGTTTCAGAAAATTAAGTAATTTATGGGTGGTTTCTGTTACGCAAGTCCTGCAAACTTACTTCATAACTGAATTGGTCCTTTAAAAAGCGGGTTTTGGAAACATTTTAGAAAATTTAAAAAATTGCTTCAAAAATTCTAACATTTACAAAATGATGCTAACATAAAGTAGACATTTGGTAAGTGCCTAGCAAGAACTATTTTATGAGGTACTAGCAGAAGGACCCGGCTTTGCACGGGTATATTTCATCTATTTCATTTAATGTTTGCGTGTGTCGTTAAAAGATATCGACAGTATCCCCCATAACAGTGAATTCTACATTACCCCGCCCCTTTAACAGTGACCTCCACAGGGGCCTGCCCCCTTAACAGTAACATCCACAGCACCTTCCCCTTTAACAGTGACCTCCAAAGAGACCGCCCCTTTATTAGTAACTTCCATAGTCACTCTCATGAACAGTTCACTCTTAGAAAGGAGCACTGTGCTGTATGAGCATGAGCTGCAGGGAGAAAGTCACCCTCCCTCCCACCCCTGCAGCTGACAGAAGTAGATTTTTACCTTCATTTTTTTAATCCCTGGCTGCAGAGTGGAAGGGGTGTGGCCTAACCGGGTCGGGGGCATGACTTAGCTGATCCTGGGGGTGAGGTTTTTAAGTCTGTCTTTTGAGGGTGGCCATTCAGGCCATTCCTTCCCCCTTAACTGTGATCTCCACTGCACTCCGACGGGATTTTTTAATCTCCGTTGGCTGCAGAGTGGAAGGGGTGTGGCCTAATCGGGTTGGGGGCGTGACTTAGCAGGTCCTGGGGGTGAGGTTTTTAAGTCTGTCTTTTGAGGGTGGCCTGAATGGCCACCCTTCCTTCCCCCTTAACTGTGACCTCCACAGCACTCCGCTCCCTTAACAGTATCATCCACAGCGCCCTCCCCCTTGAAAGATGACCTACAGCAGTGAAGAAAAATGGCTGGGTTGTTATGGAAACCTGGTGTAAAACTGTGTGGATGTGGAGACTAAGGGCCTACGAGCTTCTATTGGCTGATAAGGGTCATGTGACCAGTCTTCTATTGGCTAAATGCATTTTTGGGGAATATCTCAGGAACGTTAAGTGCTAGAGAGCTGAGACCCGGTCTTAAACCTTCCCGGACATCTGATGTACCTGTGTGCCAAATTTTGTGATTGTAAATGCGACAGTGCGGATTCTTTTAGCAGACATACACACATACACTCAGCTTTAAATATTAGATCATTAACTATCATAAAAGCTGAGAAATTCAAATTTCAAAAATTACAAAGTTAAATTTAGTTTTTTTCTTAACTAAGGGTAAAACATATTGGATCAAATTAATCAATCTCATGATGCACAATATGTCATGAGAATACAATCTCAGAATGGCTTGGATAAGTAAAAGCATTCCAAAGTTATTAGCACATAAAGTGACACAAGTCAGATTTGCAAAAATCGCCTGGTCCTTAAGGTGAAAACTGGCTTGGTACTGAAAGGGTTAAGCATAGTAGAGGCAAAATATTCCTGAGAAAAAACACAAAAATGTTTCACTTATTGCATTTTGTTACCATTTTAGTACTTCTGCTGTTCCCCAATTCAAGCAAAAGTAGGGTAAAAAACAATAAACATATATTATCCATTGTGTGATGTAATACCGGAATATTATAAAAGGCATTTTCTAATTTCTGTAGAGCATGTATATTTATAATAATTGAACCATTTAGGGGAAAAAAGCTTAAAGGAATGCTAGCGATAACTGACACAGCCTATATTATGTAGATGTAAACAAACTAAACTTCATGGACAGAATTAAGTTGCCAAAAATGTACATGTGCTTAGCTTATAATCAAGATCTTCTAGAAAGGCACAACACATACTTAAATGACATAAAAAAAAATGTTTTCGAGCAACAGTGAACTTTTTACCACAGTTCATTGCAAAGCTGATTGCTTGGCTGCACAGTGAAAAAAAGGGTCACATATGATCAAAGCAATTCTTTAAAAATTGTTAATGTTTGTTATAAACTAAAACTGGAAAACTAGAGATTAAATAATCAGCAGGCCTAAAACAAAGGCTTTTATTGTTTTCATTAGGTTTTGACCACAAGTACTTGGGTGCAGCACCTGGGGTATGTTATAGGGCAGGAGAAACATGCCTGGAGACTTAATAAGTGTTTTAATGATCAGTTAGAGTGCAGATTGCTGCAAAGCTCCATTGCACAACATATTTCATTGCATCAATTACAACTCAATTTGCTGCTTTCTGAATTCAGCACTGAGAGTTTTGAAACTGAATGACTGAACAATCATTAAAAGGGAAATGCAAATTGCAGTTTATGGAGGAGAAGCGAAAGAGAGGGTTTGTATCTTCATCTGTATTCCATCAGTCTAGTAAAGCAATGCATAAAATATCAAAGCAATGATTTTGATTGAGAAGTAGAGATGTCCCGAACTATTCGCCGGCGAACGGTTCCCAGCGAACATAGCTTGTTCACGTCCGCCGCGGCGGGCGAACATATGCGATGTTCGCGTTCGCCCCTATACTTTATCATTGAGCAAACTTTGACCCTGTACCTCACAGTCAGCAGACACATTCCAGCCAATCACCATACCCTCCCTCCCAGACCCTCCCACCTCCTATCAAAAAGCAAGAACGGCATTCATCTTAGATTCATTCTGAAGCTGCCGTGTTAGAAGTTGTAATCGCAATGCGAATAATATAACCTGTATTAATCGCATTGCGAATTTAACTTAGAGCTGGGTTCCTAATGGTTGTATTGCTAGACTTATATAATGAAGATTGAGAACATAGAGCTATATTCTCAATGTTTGTTAAATTCTAGCAATACAACCATTAGGAACCCAGCTATAAGTTGAATTCGCAAATAAGATGTCCCAAACTATTAGTCGCGAACAGTTCCCGGCGAAAATAGCTTGTGCGCGTTCGCCGCGGAGGGCAAACATATGCGATGTTCGGTCCACCCCCTATTCGTCATCATTGAGTAAGCTTTGACCCTGTACCTCACAGTCAGCAGACACATTCCAGCCAATCAGCAGCATACCCTCCCTCCCAGACCCTCCCATCTCCTGGACAGCATCCATTTTAGATTCATTCGTAAGCTGCAGTCTTAGTGAGAGGAGGGACAGTGTAGCTGCAGCTGATTTAATAGGGAAATCGATAGCTAGGCTAGTGTATTCAGTGCCCACTCCAGTCCTGAAAGACTCATCAGATATGTGCTGTAAGGACAGCGTCCTGACAGCACCCCAAAAAGTCCTTTTTAGGGCTAGTACATCAGTCTCCTTCCCAGACCCTCCCACCTGCTATCAAAAAGCAAGGGCGGCATCCATCTTAGATTCATTCTGAAGCTGCAGTGTTAGTAGTTGTAATCGCAATGCGATTAATAGAACCTGTATTAATCGCATTGCGAATTCAACTTAGAGCTGAGTTCCTAATGGTTGTACTGCTAGAATATAACGAAGATTGAGAATATAGCGCTATATTCTCCATCTTCGTTATATTCTAGCAATACAACCATTAGGAACCCAGCTCTAAGTTGAATTCGCAATACAGTTATATTAATCACATTGCGAATTCAACTTACCACACTCTGCGTCAACGACGTCATTTTCCATGGGAGTTTTGCCATGGATCCCCCTCCGGCATGCCACAGTCCAGGTGTTAGTCCCCTTGAAACAACTTTTCCATCACTATTGTGACCAGAAAGAGTCCCTGTGGGTTTTAAAATTCGTCTGTTTATTAAAGTCTATGGCGGTTCGCCCTGTTCGCATGTCCGCGAACATTTGCATAAATTCGCCGTTGGCGAACGGAAAATTTTATGTTCACGACATCTCTATTATGAAGTAGATTTTAAAGGGGTTGTCCTAGTCGGACAACTTATCTCCTATCTACAGGATAGAGGATAAACAGCTGAGGACTGACTGCTCCAGATCATAAGAACGGGGTCCGTTTTCCATGTTATAACGAAGCTGCAGACACATATGCAAGTCCAAAACTCTATTCAACTGTATGGGACTGCCGGAGATAGTTGAGTACAAGTGCTTTGTGCTCACCAGCAGCCCCATAAATTTGAGCGGAGCGGCAGCACGCAACTTAAATTTTTGCATTTTTGTGGTGTTTTTTTTTTGTGGCATTTTAAATGGTAACACTTTCAACGTGCATCGTTTTCTGCATTGTTCAAATTCTATAGAGAGGCCTAGGAAAAAAATAATACTAACTAAGCTATGCATAGAGCAAGCTGCATTCTGAAAAGAAAAAAATGTCCAAAGTACTACAAATGCCCAATTACAACTGGAGATAAGCAAATTAATTCTAGTTAATCAAAGTTGCCATCAATTTTGCAAAAATGTTGGTTTTTATTGCATCCGAAACATTTGGAATTTATTTCAGATAAATTACTGAAAATGATATCTGCTATTTTACAAATTATTCAGAATTTCAGAAGACAGAAGAGAAGCTAAAGCAGGAGGATCACATGACCCTGGAGTCTGAATGGCTCCACGGCTGGTAGGCTTGCCCATAATGCATTGCAGTAAGCAATAATATATATGTGTTTTCTGGGCTTTTACATTGCTGGTAGAGTTCAGCGAAGTTTTCAAAATTTTGATTTGGCTGCTTTGAAGAATTTTGTCATGAAATTAGATTAATTACAAATTACTTTGTAACGAATCGCATTCCATTGTATGAAGCAGGCACAATGACGGGGAATGGCGACTGCGCCACCCCCCTCATCATTTAACCCATCATTTAACCCATCAGGTGCCAATGCTGATCGATCACGGCTTCAGAGAGTTGCATTCAACCTATCAGGGCGTTAATCAGGAGTTAAAACAAAGAATATATGCGCTCACCTCATCTATTTGATTCTGGAGAGACCATCCCGGCCATCTTGATTGAAGAAAATGCGCCAATTGGGGCACGCGTTTATGTGATGATGTCACCACGCCCGCCCAGCGTGATGACGTAGTGACGTCACACATCAGTGCGCAAGAGGATTAGCGCATTCCTTCAATCAAGGTGGTCGCAATGGCAATTTCGTGCTCAAATGTATGATGTGTATCAAGAGCTACTTCAAGAGCTACATTTAGTAATGTATTTGAATCTTTTTTTCTGGTTAACTTTACCCTCAGAATCAGAGGAGTCTTATATCAACAGTGGGACGCATTTATTAACCATTTGCACCATACTTTTCAAACATTTGTACCATGTTGTAACAGACCGTTAAGCACACAACTCCGTTTAGACGATATTCCCCTTTCAGACACACCGGCAGTTACTGCAAGCACCCATATCCCGAACTGCAAGCACATGAATGTTTCATACTCCCCAACAGGAAACACAGGAATGATGTATACAGCCAAACAGGAAAAACCCTAGGAACAGTTTACACTCTTGGCTGTCGCAATGTAACAGCATACACTCCAATTTCCCCCAAGAACGAGACGACACTTCGCTTGAGGGTTAAGCAGACCACCATGTACTGGCCCATACAGCCTCTTATTTCCATGTTCAGTCCAGAGGAACAGCCCCTGGACTTCTACATTAACCAATCATAAAATAACATAAAGGAATGACCCTCCCGCACAGAGTACACATTCCCTCCCCTCTGCCTGTGATATCATTACTAAACACAATGGGCTAACTTATTATCACTGGCAGGAAAATATATAGTTTTATACAACATTCATAACTTCAAAACTATGCATGGGATGTCAATAAAAATTACATATTCATCATCAATCCATTCAGGGGAACAACATATCCAAAAATGGTATGACTTAGACCAGGGGTTCAGAAATTAGTAAAAAGTGTCTTTGTGACCTACTGCCAGCATGGCTTTCCGGCCCATACTAGTCCCACAGAGTCCTCTATCCTGGAGACAACTGGGAAGTAATCCAATTATCTCCCAGGACAGAGGAAAAACGCCAATGAGCACATGTTAGTGAAAAGACACAAAAATACACAAAAATATATAACTCCTATTATACTGAACAGAACCCCCACATTCAGCCTATCCCCAGATGGCTTTGATCCGAGTGCTCAATATATCCGAACAGCGCTCAGATGCCACAAACTCAGTCAAATCGCCATGGGGTTTAAGCTTAGCATGGGCTGATGAGAGGGGCCATAATTCTGGGGCAGCAGGCGGGCAACAAGACTTCTCCAGCACCCAGAGGTGAGGTTTCACCACACATGTACATCAGTTTGAAAAAGTACAATGAAAAGTGGCTGTGGCTTGCTGGTTGGAAAGGATTTAGACATATTTTTAAATTGCGACTTGGGGGGGGGGGGGGAACCTCAACCTTGTGTTGATTTTTCACATCAATGATGTCAGGTTCCCTTTAATAAATGTATTACCTCTTACTCCAGTGCACTTCATTTTAAGATTGACATATAAAATTTCGCCCATGCTGCCTACAAATGAATATCATTGGCAGATAAAAGTTTTTAAATGTTTGAGCGTATGTGCTTATTGTATGGCCATAATCCAGCACATACTTTTGAGCTGCAGTATCTGAGACCTAAAGCTGATATAACACAGTGACGGTAACTATAGTGCATTAGTTATTTTGAGGGGCTTCAACTATCCAGATTGACTAGGGAACTAAAACCTATAGATTTTGTAAAGGAAATAATAACCTTCCAATTGTCATTCAAAAGAGTGTTTCTTCAGGGAGGAACAAAAATACCAAACTTCCAAAAAGCTAAATTTGACCAGCTAAGAGAGTCCTCAAAAGCATCTTCTACTCTAATTATGAGAGGTACATACCTTATAGGAATTAAAGGGTAAGGAACAAGAAAAGAACAATGTGCATAAATGAAAATGTAAAGGAAGCAATAAATTCCAAAAAGAAAGCATTTAGATCACTAAAACAGGAGGGTAGTGCAGGAGCACTGAAAAACTGTAAGGAACAAAATAGAATATATAAAAGACAAATAAAAGCAGCAAAACTGGAGACAGAGAGATTCATTGCAAATAGACTGGTAATTGGTAAACTATTTACAATTTACATAATTGAAGAACATTTTAGTTCTTCAATTATGTAAATGGTAAATAGTTTAAATCTGAAAGTGTTAGCCCTTACTATATTTACTGAGGAAAATAAATTGTCAGATGAAATGCAGAATGTAGAAGCAAATTTCCCATTAAAAGTGCCCTTCCTGACCTAGGAAGAAGTACAGCAAAGTCTTAAAAATAATAAAATAGACAAATCGCCGGGACTAGATGGCATACACCCCTGTATTCTAAGACAGGGATGCTCAACCTGCGGCCCTCCAGCTGTTCTAAAACTACAACTCCCACCATGCCTTGCTGTAGGCTGATAGTTGTAAGCTGTTCGAGGATGCTGGGAGTTGTAGTTTTGAAACAGCTGGAGGGCCGCAGGTTGAGCATGCCTGTTCTAAGAGATCTAAGTAATGTCATAGCCAGACCCTTATTTCTGACATTTAAGGACTCTATATTGACAGGGAGCATTCCAAAGGAGTGTCGCTTAGCAAATGTGGTGGCAATATTCAAAAAGGGGTCAAAAATAAGAAAGCTTGGACTGGGTGAAAATGTGTGTATGTGGGTAAGTAACTTGCTCAGGGACAGAAAACAGAGGGTGGTTATTAATGGTACACACTCAGATTGGGTCACTTTCACTAGTGGGGTACCACAGGGTTCAGTATTGGGCCCTATTCTCTTTAATATATTTATTAATGATCTTGTAGAAGGCCTGCACAGTAAAATATCAATCCAGTGCATCAGTAAGTGACATGATGTAAAAAACAAATTACACCTCCAGATTGCTACTCTAAAACCAATGTCCTCCTACCAGAGGAACTGATTCTGGTGGCTCACCCTATAGCTACGGTATATGAAGATAGTAGGAAACCTCCACATGTGATATAGATGCTGCGGATTGGCCACTTGCAAATGTATTGCTATAAATCTACAGTGCAGATTGGACTGCAGTGCTGATTTTAAATAAGCAGCATGATTTGTGTTGGATTTTGTATTTGATGTCATAGCGTTATCATGAACCTCAATTTAAAAAAAAAAAAAAATATGCATCAAAAGTTGCAACTACCTGTGTGACTTGTTCTCCGATTTTGGATGTTTTTTAGGGCAATATTTATTTAGAGACTTTTTTTCCCAGTTCCTGGAACCTGCTGCACCTATTCAGGGCCGGGCCGACACAGAGGCTGAGGAGGCTCCAGCCTCAGGGCGCTCAAGCCTCAGGGCGCAGGCACAGGCCACTCTCACCAAGTCCCTGCTGCTGCCGTGTAGCTGTATTAGCAGCAGAGCATCCATTTCTGCGCTCTGCTGCTGTAACAGCCGGTCCTGCGCCCCCTAGTGGTGTTCTTCCTCCCTCAGTCTAGTGCAGTGTGCTGCAGCTCCGTACCTTCCCCAGCCCCTGACTTCCTGCCTGTGTGTGCACCAGAGATTCACAACCCCCTCCCCCAGCACAGAGAGAAGAGCAGCGTCGGGACAGAGAAGGAGGAGGAGGAGGAATACTCTGCATCCTGCCTCTCCCTCCAAGTCACCAGAGACTGTATGTGCAGAAAATGTAAGGGGTTAAAGGGAATGGAATGGCAGTAATGTAATGTGCATATTGTGTGTTTTTATGTATGTGTGTCATATGTATGTCTGTATATATGTATGTATGTGTGTCATATGTATGTCAGTATGTATGTGTGTGTCATATGTATGTCAGTATATATGTGTGTGTCATATGTATGTCAGTATGTGTGTGTGTATCATATGTATGTCAGTATGTATGTGTGTGTCATATGTATGTCAGTATGTATGTGTGTGTCATATGTATGTCAGTATGTGTGTGTGTGTCATATGTATGTCAGTATATATGTGTGTGTCATATGTATGTCAGTATATATGTGTGTGTCATATGTATGTCAGTATATATGTGTGTGTCATATGTATGTCAGTATATATGTGTGTGTCATATGTATGTCTGTATATATGTATGTGTGTCATATGTATGTCAGTATGTATGTGTGTGTCATATGTATGTCAGTATATATGTGTGTGTCATATGTATGTCAGTATATATGTGTCTGTGTCATATGTATGTCTGTATATATGTGTCTGTGTCATATGTATGTCTGTATATATGTGTGTGTCATATGTATGTCAGTATATATGTGTGTGTCATATGTATGTCAGTATATATGTGTCTGTGTCATATGTATGTCAGTATGTATGTGTGTGTCATATGTATGTCTGTATATATGTGTCTGTGTCATATGTATGTCTGTATATATGTGTCTGTGTCATATGTATGTCTGTATATATGTGTGTGTCATATGTATGTCAGTATATATGTGTGTGTCATATGTATGTCAGTATATATGTGTGTGTCATATGTATGTCAGTATATATGTGTCTGTGTCATATGTATGTCAGTATATATGTGTCTGTGTCATATGTATGTCTGTATATATGTGTGTGTCATATGTATGTCTGTATATATGTGTGTGTCATATGTATGTCAGTATATATGTGTGTGTCATATGTATGTCATATGTATGTCATGTATGTGTGTGTCATATGTATGTCTGTATATATGTGTGCGTCATATGTATGTCAGTATGTATGTGTGTGTCATATGTATGTCAGTATGTATGTGTGTGTCATATGTATGTCAGTATATATGTGTCTGTGTCATATGTATGTCAGTATGTGTGTGTGTCATATGTATGTCAGTGTGTATGTGTGTGTCATATGTATGTCAGTATGTATGTGTGTGTCATATGTATGTCTGTATATATGTGTGCGTCATATGTATGTCAGTATGTATGTGTGTCAAATGTATGTCAGTATGTATGTGTGTCAAATGTATGTCAGTATGTGTGTGTGTGTCATATGTATGTCAGTATAGATTATCTAACCCAGTCGCCCTTCCCCCATCAGCCCTTGTCCTACCCCCATCTACCCCACCAGACATTTAGATGTTATTTATTGCTATTCTAATGCTCTGATCAGTAGATGCTCAAGTCAAGCCCTCACCCCCCCAGCCATTTAGATATGTATGTTATCAATCATCCCCCACCCCCGCCTTCCTTGTAATTTGCTGGCCCTCAATATCCATTGTGAGTCACAATCCATAACAGTGACATCCACAGATCCCCCATAACAGTGTCACCCACAGATCCCCCATAACAATGCGTCATCCAGAGATCCCCATAACAGTGTGTCATCCACAGATCCCCATAACAGTGTGTCATCCACAGATCCCCCATAACAGTGTGTCATCCACAGATCCCCCATAACACGTGTCATCCACAGATCCCCCATAACATGTGTCATCCACAGATCCCCCATAACAGTGCGTCATCCACAGATCCCCCATAACAGTGTCATCCACAGATCTCCCATAACAGTGTCATCCACAGATCCCCCATAACAGTGTCAGCCACAGATCCCCCATAACATTGTGCAATTCACAGATCCCCCATAACAGTGCCATCCACAGACCCCCCATAACAGTCATCCATAGATCTCCCATAACAGTGTCGTCCACAGATCCCCCATAAGTGTGTCATCCACAGATCCTTCATAACAGTGTCATCCACAGATCCCCCATAACAGTGTCGTCCACAGATCCCCCATAAGTGTGTCATCCACAGATCCTTCATAACAGTGTCATCCATAGATCCCCCATAACAGTGTCATCCATATATCCCCCCCATAACAGTGTCATCCACAGATCCTCCATAACAGTGTCATCCACAGATCCTCCATAACAATGTCATCCACAGATCCTCCATAACAGTGCGTCATTAATTGATACATTAAACTGCGCATATTTATGTGTGATTACAACAGTATTTAGTAAAGACTCCACAAGTTGGGGGGGGGGGCGCACTTGGGCAGCTCAGCCTCTGTTGGTGGTGGACCTTGTCCCAGCCCTGCACCTATTGAAAAACTCATTCTGTACTCACCTGCCCTCCATAGCTCTGTTCTGATACTTCTGGCTCCTTCTGGCAATCTTCTGATCCCTGGCCTGTTTACTTTGGACCAGAATACGGACAGGATCATGTGCACTGACCTCAGCAATGATGTTTCAATCAGCATGTCAGCACAGCGTCACATTCTGCTTGGGGACATTTCACTGCTGAGCCAGGGCACGAGAAAGGTGCTGCAGGGAGCAGGTGAGTATGAGAACAGCAGAACCTGGGGCTAGACAAAACGGCCATAATCCTGGAAAGCACTTTTTAAAACTGGAATCACACATATACTGTAGTTTTTTGTGCAATTTTGGAGCTGTTTTTGAAGCAGTTTCTTGTGCCAAAACCAGCAGTAGATTGAAAAGAAATGGAAAATATAAAGAAAGGCCTGAGGGATCCACAGCAGAAATCAAACACTGACCCACATTTTGCAGCTCTGCACATGGATTTACCCTAGGTACACACCTAAGCGTTTTACAGCGCGTTCGAACGCGCTGTAAAACGCACAACAAGTGAAAAGCCATGCCCTATGGGCATGGTTCACATTTGGGCGTTTTACAGCGCGTTTGAACGCGCTGTAAAACGGCCAACGCCCAAACAAGTACATGAGCTTCTTTGGGGCGTTTTAACGCGCCTATGGACAATGATGCCATAGGGGAGAGTCACTCAATCGCGCGTATGACGCGCGTTTGTAAGTTAACAAAATGCGCATCAAAAAACGCGCATAAAACGCGCGTCATACGCGCGATTCAGAAACGCCTAGGTGTGTTCCCAGCCTTAGCCCTATTCCAAGAAGCGGCTGAGTGATTTTCCCATTCCGACAATGGAGGTGGATGTTCAGCAAACTCCACTTGGATGTTAGTATGGAATAGGCACTGAGATCCGGATGGAAAATCCACCGTGTGAACTGCATAAAACACTAGCTGTGAGAATCCAGTTTAACCCTAGCGATTGCATTGAGCTGGAAATTACTGCCTCTTATTCACCTCCAACCTAGTAAATATACCATTTTGCAAATGTAAGGAAAATATTAAGCCTCAACTTTCCTAATGTGATTATTAAAATACACTTTATCTGCAATCAACTGATCCATAAAATGTATTAGTACAGCTAACATTGTGGATTACAGTGTAATAATAGCTAACAGCCAGGGCTGGTTACAGTTGTCTATCTATGAAAGTGAACTTGAGTTAAATAACTGCATTCTAGCTGACTAAAGTAGTATAAATGCAACCATTAGCATCATCAGCTGTCAAGATTATGGAAACAAATACAGCACCACTATTTTCTTTGGACAACATGCAGAGTGAAAAATAATTCGACTGCTCAGCGCTGAGATGAAGTTCCATGAGATATTAAATCACTTTACAGTGTGCAATCATCCTATTCTCATAAATTCAATTAACTTCACAAAATGTTAAATTACTGAATTAGGCATTTCGGTGAAAAACAATAAACTGGATTAGCGAAGCTAGAGAAAATCCCAAAAGACAGAATTACTTGCAATTATATTTTTATGTTCCATAAAATGTATGTATTTAGGCTATAGGTAAGGTTTGCCAGTTAAACTTGAGCTGAATATGTTTATAAATTAGAAGTGAAACTGCAATTCTAATTTTTACAACTAAAATCTGTATAAAGATTTCATTAAATTTGCAATCACTTTACCTTACTGTTTTAGTATAGATTTAATGATTTTTCTTCTATTTGAACACGTATAGAATATTAATGTGCTGAAAATTCTGCAGGTTGCCATTGGAAACAGACAGCAATTTAGTTGCACACTGCAGTCAGATTGTATATAGCGAAAGTGCCTAGAATTTCAAAAAGAACTGAAGTGTGCTGAACTGCTATATAGTGTTCATTGCCTCCATACAACACTGCTTTCCACAGTGCTTCTAAGGGAGAATAAAACATCCCACAATTTGTTTCCAGGGATGTTCAGTATGCCGTCAAATGATATTGGAGATGTACACAGGTAATGTACAGTATGAGCCCATAGCCTTCTATCGGTATTGTATAGCATGACCCCATAGCCTTCTAATCAGTTTGACATTGGTCTAGACCTGAGGGCTTTAACCCCTATACAGGGAAATGGAGTTCACGGCAGAGGAGCCGCCAAGCTGCTACCCTTGGAATAGTCCTGGTGTAGTTAGCAGCTGACGGACAGATCAGAAATGCCAAAGCAAGGCATCAGAAGCACAAGCGAGACAGTACCAGACAAAGAACTGGTTGGACACAAGAAAATCTAAAGCAAAACATGGACAGAACCAGACTGAGGACAAACGGGCAGAGTACATGCAAAAGCTATAGAACAGACTTCAGGAAACAGTACATGTACAGTACATGTGCAGAAACATGACAAAACGGAACAGGCACGGAACTCTAGAAAAGGTCAGGACACAGTTCAGACACAGCAGGTTCATACACAAAAACTTGGCAAGGCAGACAGGAACTAGAACTGAGGAATTCATTGGCAAACGGAACTAGGACAGAATTCAGACCATGCACGGGAACAGACTCACGAACAACTGGATAACAGACAAAGTCAGATGGCTGAAAAACAGTAACCAAGGAACAGACTCACAGAATCCAGACACAGACAGAAGATGCAAAGATCCAACAGAATCTGATAGAATCTGAGATTGCACAGCCAGAGACAGGACACTCAGGGCATATATAGCGGACTTAGCAAACTCATTAGTCAAACAGATGCTCAAACAAGACCAGGGAACATTAACTCATGCAATGCTGAACAGAGGAGAGATACAAGCACAATTCACACCCATATGTAGCCAAGGTCAGGTCCGACAGAACCGTGGCAACATACATTGCCACAGAACAACAGCACAAAATTCAAACCCACAAGAAGCCAGCAGTACAGTGGCACAAGTGAAAGGCCATTGAAACAGAAAGACAACATCTCCACAGTAAAGCAAGGTGGTTACAATATTATATTAAAGGAAAACCAGGTAAACATGATGGAAAAGGGTACAACTAATTAATGAAAATAGAGAGAAATCACAGAGAAAGACCTACTGCAAGAAATCCCAGAAAAGATCTGCTGCAGTTGCATGAGAATTGCATTTGTGAGACTTTAAAATAGAAAATAAAGACTGACCCAAATACGTTGTAATTGCCAAATCAAAAACCAGATGTCACTCTGAGAATTTGTGGAAGGGCTGGAAATAGCTCTTTACTTATGACTTCAACACATCATGACAGACCATGAATGGCTGTCCAAAGAAAAAAGGGGGAAAAATGAAGTCCCTACATACCGATGGAGACTTATCCACACATATTCTGTTGTAATTGCTGCCAAATGTGCCAAGAAATACTGAATTAATATGGTGAACAGATATACATCAATTGTTTTATGTTTAATAAATGTATGTTTGTCAATAATTTTGTAGTAATTTGTTTTCACTTTGGTGTAAAAAATATAAGGGGCTATGAATACTTTTCATAAGTACTACTGTATATATTAAGTATTACTTAACACTACTCAGTGTTGCTTGTAACCCACACTAGAAGACCTATAAACTAGCCATATCCCCAAGTCAGTGAATGCATATAGTGGCTTGAGGAGGAGAATGCTTCCAGAGGTCCCATGAGTATGAAGGCCTCATCTCATGATTTAAAAGCTGAGAAATTACAAGAACAGTTCCTTAGAAGACAAAGAGGAATTCTTGTGCATCCACAAAAATGTCCAGCGGTTGTGAGCAGAAACAAAATTAATGGCATATTGTGTCCTGTCTGTTTTCTCTCTCACCCTCTCATGTCAAGGACAGCACATTCATTCCATCTCTTATATTCAGGCAGGGGGTTTCTTTGTCTAACTATCAAAGAGAAATCCATTTACTACTATTTATTATATGTCGCTGACTGACCACAGCATTACCATCCACCTAATATTGCTAATTTACCTGGTATCATCATCAGGACAATTCCAGTGCATTGTACAACACTTTATCTGAACTTATCATTGTTGTCTTTTACTTTCATTGGAACATGTGGACAATTCCATGGTCTGTTCACAATGGCCAAGTAATAGCAAGTTTATCAGAGAAGTTCTCACCATAACAGAAATGAAAGCGGAACTCTATCTTGTATTTCATATTCTTATCCCTCTTTGTTCTGTGCCATGATCTGCACAATGATCTCATTTAGATCAGACATCATGAGCTAAGAGCTCCATACTAGTGTTGAGCGAGCATGCTTGGCCGAACACCAGTTCGGCTCGAGCATCACTATGCTCGGCACATGGCAGTATTCGGCCGAATACCGCATGTGCTCGATTGCAATGCTTGAGTCTCCTCCCCGCACGTTTCTTGGCTGCTAAGCAGCCAATAAACGTGTAGGTAAGTACTGCCCTCACTGTAATGCCATAGCCATGTTGGTTACTGGCATTACAGTGATTGGCTGGCAGGAATGCGTCATCGGGTGCTATATATAACTTGATGGCATGTGTTCGGCACAGTCTTAGTCATGGAGAGCTGTGCATAGGAAGGGACAGACAGTGTGGGGAGTGATATTGGACTATTGTTATTGGAAAAACTTTTCAGAGACCCAAAAGTCCTTTTAAGGACTATTGTGTGTGACAGCAGCAATATATTTTTTTAGCGCATCCTGCGCTAAATAGCGTTTAATAGGCTGCGCCACATCTCCAGTGTAAAGTGTGCACATCCAAAAAAAATCTGTGACATCCAGTGTACTTTTTCCGTAGACGGTGTCCGCTGCAGACGGTGACATTAGTTGCATCACATCTCTAGTGTAAATTGTGCGCTTTCAAAAAATATCAGTGACTTCCAGTGTACTTTTTCCGTAGACAGTGTCCACTGTGGACAGTGACATTAGTGCGCTACATCTCCAGTGTAAAGTGTGCGCATCCAAAAAATATTTGTCACATCCAGTGTACTTTTTCCATAGACGGTGTCTGCTGTGGACAGTGACATTTCCAGCGCACCATCTGCAGTGTAACGTGTGCACTGAAAAAATATATCTGTGACATACAGTGTACTTTTTCAATAGCCGGTGTCCGCTTCTGAAAGTGACATTACCAGTGCCACATCTCCAGTGTAAGGTGTGTGCATAACATTTTTATCTGTGACATACAGTGTACTTTTTCCGTAGACGCTGCGGACAGTGACATTACCAGTGGTAGCTCTCCTGTATTATGTTTCCTCATCCCAAATACCTACGAAATTCCCTGTAATTTTTTATTAGCTGCTGGGGACAGCATTGACATTATCTGAGGGATATCTCCTGTGTGATGTTTCCACATCCCAAATACCTTTTTACATTTTTTTACGCATACACTTACAAATCCTTCGCTACTGTACGTGGGACATACTTTCAAGCAAATAACATTTAATATGAAGAAGGTGAGCAGTAAGGGAAAGGGAAGTGGCCGTGATGCTGATGGTGCACGTTGAAACTGTGCCTGCTGCCAGAGCACAAGAAAATTCATTGTGGAACAATCATCCACGATACCTACAGTAGCTTCATGTCCCAGTTTGCAGAGGCGGTGCAGGACACCTCTCTTGAAGTCAGACCAGTGCGACTAGGTGGTCAGTTGGATTGAAGCAGATAATGCTTCCAGTCGGTTAAGCACCACCCTGTCCTCCACCAAGTCCAGTCTCAGTAGCCAAGGCCCTTGCATATAATTTTTTACAGGGTCAGCTCACCTGCAGGCCCCCGCATATAATGTTTTACAGGGTCAGCTCACCCGCAGGCCCTCGCATATAATGTTTTACAGGGTCAGCTCACTTGCAGGCCCTCACATATAATTTTTTACAGGATCAGCTCAGCAGCAGGCCCTCACCTACAA